>CM026074.1:20645000-21845000 GCA_014839685.1 Anableps anableps
AAAGATGATAACAGGAAGTAGTTGAAGGATCATAGCGCGGTGTGTTTTTCAATGACTTATGTGAACAAACTTATTTACGTGTGATATTAATTTAACGTTTTTTTCGACATTTGCAGAAAACTGACAGATTTGCTCACCTTTGTAATGGAAACACAGCTGGTTTTAGATGAGTCTCTGCTCCAACACAGCTGATTATAATGGTCCAACTACCTCCTCAGCATATCAAAGTTCTGCAGAGACCAGCTGATGAGCCATCATTTGATTCAGGTGTGTTGAAACAGAGACAGAACCTTGAGGACTGACTTTGGACACCCCTAAATTAAGCAAGCTGAACACCAGGCACCAATTTTTTTCCAACATGGCTGTTTGCTGGCTTGGATTTTTTTTTTAAATATATCGTATTGAGGACAGTTACGCAGATCTGTTATTGGCCAGCATTTCACGTATGTGTTTAGGATTAATTATCTGTCAACTTGTAGACAATGTGTGCAACATAATGGTCTGTCATCAGATTACTTAATCACCACAAAAGGTGTACCACAGGGTTCCATTTCAGGTCCAGCTGTGTTTTCAATTTATGTAAACAGAGTGGGTGAAAAAATTACTGATGCTTGTACACATTTTTGATGACACTGTAGTTTACTCCCATGCAAAAAACAAGAAAAAAAAAAAACAAAACAAACAAAAAAAAAAACTGTTACTGCTGTGCTCGGGCGTCTGCTGTCGACACGATTCAGTCTGATTTGCTTCATCTGAGACTAGCCCTAAAGGCTGTTAAAGACATGACATGATGAAGGTCATGTCGTTTGCCAACAAGAAGAAAGTTCAACAAATTCTCCCTCCCACAGTGACAGGTATACCAATAGAGTATGCTGAGACAAACAAGTACCTTGGCATAGAAAAATCAACAACCAGCTTTCATCTAAGCCACATACAGAAAATGTAACGAAGTTGAAGATAAAACTCAGCTTTTTCTTTAGAAACAGATCGTGTTTTTCTTTCAGTGCTATGAAGCATCTTGTTTTAATGACGTTCCTGGGTTGTTAGATTACTGTGACGTTTATATAAATGCACCTGTCTACATATATTGGATGCCGTCTGTCATGGTGCATTAAGGTTCATAACAGGATGATTTCACCAGTATAATTTATATTCGCGGGTGAGCTGGCCATCCTCATCACTTTGTAGACTGTTGCATTGGTATATTTTCATCTATAAAGCTATCCTTGGATTGTTCCCACCCTACTTGTCCTCATATCTTTCACTTAGTCCAGTCACAGGCTACGCTCTCAGGACTTGCTCTCCTTCATTGTTCCATTAGTATAACACTGTGCAGCAGGATCTGAAACTATACACTGATTCCTTTGGGACAATTCAAATTTCTTTTAAGACAAAAGAAGAAATCCTATAAAACTTGTTCTTAGCTCAGATTTGATCTTATTTGAGTTGAATTTCTCAATTACAACAGGTCTCTGTTGAAAATGAGAACTTTGATCTCAATGAGACAACCTGTATAAAAGATAAAGTCTGAACTTTGATCAGTTTTAACAAACAGCAAAAATTATTTTTACTTTTTAAAGGATAAGCACCTCTTAAGATTTTTTTATCTTTAAGATAACGGAAGAAGCAGTAACGCCTGAAAACTTTTTTTTTTTCCAAACTTCTTGCTTTCACACACTTTTTATAGAAATCTAGAATTAAAAAAAGTATGATGGATGGATGGATGTAATAAATGAACAAAATGCACTTTTTGTAAAATTTAGATGTATTAAAGACTTTTTAGGGCCTGAATTAAGACCAACTTAAAGACATGTTTAAAATTTGTCATGGTCCTGCATAAACCCTAATTAGGAAGCATTTATCAACACCTCTGTGATGATTCACCACACAGAATCATCTTTGCCAACAAGAAGAAAGTTCAACAAATTCTCCCAAGACACATGGATAAACCATGTGTCTTGAACACCTTCAGTGTTAAAAAAAACTATCTCTGCTTGTGGAATACGTTAACTTTTTCCTATTCTTTTCATTACCTTTCCAAATTTAAAATGATTAATTTTCCTAATTTTTAAATAAATTTTCTTTCAACATGTTGAGTTAGTGCCTGTAAAAAAACCAAAAAAAAAACAAACCTCACAATCATCCCTGGTGGTTTAGTGTCACGGATCATAAATAAGGTTTTGATCCAAATACTTGTAAAGCAGAGTTTGCCCTAAATATGGGTTTTCTTAATCGGTGCCAAAAAATAAAAATCAGACAAGTTAAATCTTCTTATACACTGGGGGCAAAGCATACAGTTTCAGGTCCAACCACAAGGGTGTGCTCCCACACACACACACACACACACACACACACACACACACACACACACACACACACACACACACACACAAAGGGATCACCAACTAAAAGAATCCATTAGAGATTCATGGTGGGCATAAAGTTAAAGGTCTGTCCTCATAAAAGCAAGAAAATATCCTAAGCTATGCAGCCTTTCACTACCTGTTGTAGTGGCGCTCTTCTTGAGAGTCTGAAATGAGGATTTCAAGTGATATTTAGATTTGTATAATTTAATGATAAATTATTTAATCCGATTCTAAGTTTTGAGAAGGATTAAATCCACTTCATCAGATGTTGCTCTGAGAAAGCAAAAATCATTTTAAGACAAAGATGCCAAAATTCAAAGTAATGTGGTTAGAATTATGATATTGTGACAACACCACTGCACACTTTTTCTAAGGTTTAGACCTGCATTATTCATTGTTAGAAACCTGAGGAAACGACGCACAAGGACCAGCTCAGGAGCAAACTACAGCAATATGTACAGCACAGAACATCGGGGGTATCACAGATCTAAACATGACCACAATAAACCTCCACCTCTGCTCCAGCACACCGCCGTGGATTTAGACCAGTTTATTTGAGGGTCTGAAGTAATAAAAAGACAAAAGAAGCTCAGAGTACATCATGCAGGATTAGAGGTCAGTTGGACATACCATGCTGTTACATGCAGAAGGGGGGTAGAAGGGAGGGGGGTGGGGCTAACCATCGTAGGAGTCCAACAGAGGCAGGGAGCCCTTTCTGCTCCCATACACCCCTCGCTGAGTGACAGAGGAAGAGAGAGAAAGAAGGTGGACAGGAAGTGACTGTGAGAGAAGTGTCAGTAAATGTTACATTAAAAAGGTCACAGTGAGGAAATATTGACTGCAGTGCAGTAGGTTAGGGATTAGTCCAGATAAAGCAGGAACCGTGACTTCAAAGTACCGGTAAAGTGTCTGTGGTTTCATCCAGAGTGTGCCTCCTCTCCTTCTGGTCCAGTGTAGAGTAGGAATCTGAGAAAGGATTAAAAAAAAAAAAAAGAAATACAAATACAAATAAAAAAAAAAAAAACAAGATCAGCACATTTATAGACTGACTTTAACACTAATTCATAAGTACATAGAAGTAGAGACAAACATACTAACCAGGGCCAAGATCATTCATGGGAATTACATCCCTCTTATCTCCTAAGACATAAACAGACATGAAAAATAACCTTAGAAACATACAAAAACACTTGAGTTTACAGAACTTCTAAAGAGTTCTATACTTGGGGTCAGAGGCAGAAATAATTTCCGTACCTCTGTCCAGTAAGGGCGTGGTACTGTCCTCGTAGGTGCCGTTAGCTCTGGTGCTCGGTCCGTTGGTGGTTGTGGTGCTTGGGTTCAGGCTCACCATGAAGTCAGTCTTCTTCCAGCCGTCCTTCTCGAGTGGCCGGCGCAGCTCTTTGTGAGCCCAGACGAGCTGGAGCACCTGAGCCGCTCCCCGCACCTCACGATCAGAACGGTTGCTGAAAGAAACCCGTATAAAGTGAACAAATTACAGATGCGCTTATCTTAGACTGTCAAAAGACAATTATATAAAATAAAGGCTTTAAGAGATGTTTAAAAAGGACAAGTAAATACTCAATTCTGGATTTAAAAAAAATGATTAATTAGGATGGTTTCCTAATTTAAACTTGTGATCCCTGCAGTTAAAATTGACATTTTTGACTTGTAACTTTAAAAATCAAAAAGGTCAGAATAAATTTTTATTGCTACATTCAATACCGTTTGGTTTGAAGCCTCATCAGAAAACAGAAATAATTTGTCAATTCTTGGAGTAGGATATGGCGCTTCTTGACCTACGGAAAGCATCGGAGGCAATCAACAAAAGATGTTTTGTTCTATATAGTTTATAATGCCTTGAAATCATTTTGTCTCATTTCCAAGTTCTTAACTGTAAATTGAGTTTTTTAGGTTTATCAGCTGGTGTCCCACAGAGCTCTGTGCTGTGTTCGTTTGATTTTAGTATGTATGTTTATGATTTACCATCCATGTGTGGACAATGGTTTTAATGTATGTAGATGATATGGCTATTTCTACTCATGCTTAAATTAATAAATCTATTTACCATCCTGCAAAAGTAGCAGGATGGTAAATAGATTGTCAAGTTATAACCTGGCTCAGCTCATGTGGTTTCCAGCTTCCTTTCTAAAAGCCAAAGCTAAGATTTAAATCTTGATATTTTTAACTCACTAAAGATCAGTCGTTACCACAAACTCTTTATGTGTTTTTGCGTTTAAAAATTCAAACTTTGTCATCAATTTACCAATTCATACCAACAACTTCAGCTACTTCAACCATCACACAGGACCATTTCTTTTCATACTTTAGTTTTTTTTAAGAACAGAGAAATCGTCATTAAATGCTCAGCCTAAAAAAACTGCATATTTTCTGAACTTTGTGTTCTGCTTAATTTTCTTTAGTTTTGTTTTTTTTATCCCCCAATAGAACGGCAGATTATGACCACTGAACAAATCCTAAAAACTGTGAGAAACCTCCTCCTGGTAGACATCAGTCACTGAGGTCATACAGCTAAATTTCACCATAGCAGGTAGAATATGCAGATATTGAAATTGTTTGTCGTCAAACTGGGAACAAAAAGTTGTCCAATGCAGGTACAAATGGACAAATGGTGAGCACAAAACGTCCCGTAGCAGACATCTTTTCAAAACAGACTTCTTAGGCTATGAAACAACAAACTATTTGTAAAAAAAAAGTAAGAAAAAAGGTAAAGGGACAAAACTGCCACAACCACTCAATTTTGTAACCCTAAATCAAAAACTTGGGCTAAGTTCAGTTTGGGAAATATCTGATTAATCAAATTAAATTCTCCAAGTAGAGTAACAAAGAGCAGGTTTTTCATAATTGTTCTCTTTCATAATATTCCCAGACTGTCTTTAAATCTGAAATCCTAAAACACTTACCCATCTTTACTGATGAGCACCAGCCTCTCAATGCCTGATGCGACTCTGAATTTCTTTGCTGCTTCCAAGCTGTTACCCAGCACCTCAGCGAGCGTGCTCAGTACCGACACCATCGTTTCCTCTGACAGATTACGCCTCGACTGGTTTTGCCCTCCAGGCAGGATGGCCACAAGGTGAGGCAGAGCATGGTCGCCTACATGAGAAAAACCTGAGTCAGCATTCCTTTATTTTCACAGCACAGGTAGACATTAAGACGTGTTTTTGAGTAAACAACAAAGATCATCTTACCCAAGAGCTCGCAGTTGCGGCTGTCGATAGCGAGGTTCCTCAAGGCTCCAGACATTGCCCGAACAACACGATCATTATTATGAGCTAGTAGCTCTGTCACTATGGGGAGACCCTTCTCCAGACGCACCATGGCTCTAATATACCGACCAAACTGGACACAGACACGTTATTTGCAGAAACAAAACTTTTCACAGGCTTTACAGCAGGATTAAGATAATGTAAATTCAGGTACTATAAAAAGGTCATTTTGTTATTAAAGGCAACAGATACTTACAGTCCATCGGCCAGCACACAGGTTCTGGATGGCACCGGCAGCCGCCTCAAGCACTGAGGGGTTCTTGCTCTCTTTGAGCAGAGATGTGTAAACACGGACCACCTCTGGCTGGAACAGCAGCTCATAACCTGATGTCAACAAAACAATATACAGAGTTTGATAAACATTGAGCTGACAACACCTTTTAGCTCAGACAATATTCTGGATCAAACAGATTTCTGCCAGGCCAAAATGTGCTGCAGCAAAGTTTGGTTTGAACAGCTCACTGGTAGAGGACGAGGTTTATCCAAGCATACTGTGAGAAATTTTGTCACCCTTGAACAGAAAGAAGCAACAGACGATTCCGGGCCTCTTAAGTGAGGCCGGGTTCCCAGGCTATTGGGCTTACCCAAATCCATCCATCCATTTAAAAAAAAAAATAAAATAAAGTCCAAACTCCAATCGTATGTGAACGGAATGACGCGTCAATGCTCATCTTATTTTCAGGGCGCTGTGACTTCCACAATCTTTTAGATGTGGATAGATTTACAGATTTGGACATACCAAGAATGTTTATTGAAATCTTTTATTGCAGAATAGACCAAGATGTCCTTTAGAAATAAATTGTAAAGTTCTGCTTGTTTTAGGTTGACAGCAGCTTTCTAAAACCCTGTTAAGTCCATGTTGGAGCTGGAAAGACTGTCCAGAACCTGCAAAGGTTGGGTATAAAACACTGGTCGCTCTCTAAAAGGAACAAAGCATCTGAATATCAGTATCGGTGATAAGGTGAGGTAGAACAAAGTCACTACACTGATGCAGACCAAAGAATCCTAACCTTTGAACATGAAGTTTAAGAAACCCTTGTTTAAAAGTTATACCAGGTTTTTACATCATTCAATGAAACACTGACCTAAAAAAGTTAAAATCATACAGATCTGCATGCTTAAACTCCTGAGCCTCATTTCCAACAGCAAACAGATTAACTTTAAAAGAAAAATACTAGTCATACCTTTGGCAGGTGTTGTCCTCTTTGGAAAATCATAAGTTTCTGGACTTCCATCATCCCCATCCTTCTTTCCTGCAAATGATCATTTTTTTGAAAAATAATTTTTTTTTCCAAATCATAAAAGAAATATCCCATGCAGGTGAAATGACTATTCTGCGTTCTATTCAAGTAATTTGCTTCTAGAAATGTCAACATGTAACCAGTGATGCGAGCACCGTCAGCATGCAGCGTTGCTTCAGTGATGAATGTTCATGCCCGTGTGACACGAGTAAAGTTCCCAGTAAACAGCCTTTGTTTCTCAGTGATATTTGTTTAGCATTAGTAAAATGGGTGATTGCAGCAGCTCTTAAGCATTCAAGACAACACCAAGAGGAAAATCTTACCTTTGGAAAACCACTCATCTAAACACAGCAGAAAGATAGGAAGACATGAAGGAGGGTGGGAAGACAGAAGGAGCAGGGGGAGAAGGGAAACAGTGGCAAAGTGTGAAAAACAGCAACAGGTGCTTCCGCCACCAGCAAGCTCAAACCAACCAGCGACTGCCTGCCTTTCAAACAGCAGAAGTCTCAGACACAGAGGAAATTTTGGACTTAAAACTTGTTGGACACTGACCTTTACCCTTTCGTGAACCAAAGCAACCTCCCTTGTTGGCTGAGGCTGTGCCCTGGATAACAGGAGTCGCCTCTGCGTAACGTTCACAGCCGGGGACCTCACGGTGAACCTGATATGACAGGTTCCTCAGAAGGCAGACACAATTCTCCACCAACTACAGAAAAATCGAGAGACAAAAGTCCAAGCTAATAATAAATACAGAAGCTAGGGATTAAAGATATGTAGCAGCTACATCATAATTATTTATAATGAAAAAATTAACCGTTTTCAGTGAAAAATCACCTTATTATCCACATCTTTGCAGTTGAGTTGTGACTGGACAATGTACATGAGAGAATCCACCAGCCCTGTGCATTCTCTCAGCTTTCGTCTGGCCTCGCTCCGTTCTGAACTGACATTCCTGTTGAAGGAAGTGGAAAAGTTAAGGACATAATTTCACGTTTCCTTCTCAATTCTCTCCGCTTTCCATCCAGTACCTAAGGCAGCCAGCAGTGTTGGTCAAGGCGGTATCCCACTCCAAATGTCGTGGTTTGGAACTCTCCTCGCCCCCATTGTTGCCTTTCTCCCAACCCGAATGAGGAACAATCACCTCATCAGCTAGAGCGTGCAGAGCATGGTCCACTATCTCCATCTTTACTGAATCATGGGAGGAGAGGTTCCACAAGGTGCCTGTAACAAAATTAGAACATATTTTAAAGTATGTTATGAGGGTCTAAATATGAGAAAACTAAGCAGATGTTGTGGAACATAAAGGCCGAACACATCTTTGAAGTATGTCTTCCTTTTTAAATGATACTGTTTTGTACAGTGCATGTGTGGATATGGAAAAAAAAAAGTGTAAAATTCAGCGTTTTATTGCTTCAGGACAAGGTATATTACTTTTGCCATGACTTTACCATCTAATTTTTTCCCATATTTAACGATCATCCTGCATCCTAGGTACCCTAAGGAGCGTTATTGGAGATCCTTCCTCTCAGCAGCTGTTAAGACTATAACCATCACTGCTCCCAACAAAAAGTGTTTATATTCATGCTGGTATCTGACCAACTTTGCCGTTTTTTCTATTGTCACCAGCTGTAAATAGTTTGTATTTTTAATGCTCAGAGACATGCACATCTTGTACATTTTTTTGTGAAATTAACCAACTCAGTTACACATTGCTCTGGACTGGAGTATTTTTTACAACTACACAGTATTTATGTTGAAATTTTGTCTTACTGCATAGTAATTTTTAATTCTTTAATCTGTTTTTATAAACAATTTATGTTCTTTGTGTGAGTCTATTTTCTGTTATTGCCTTTCATTGCCACTTCTGTTGCACAGAAATGTTCACATCATGACACAATAAAGGATATTTCTATTCCATTAATTAAGCTTTTAGGAGCGACAGTTCAATAGTCGATCTTTTTGTTTATCCACTCTGGTGTTATTCAGACAGTTTGTAGCCAATCCAAGCCCCCCAAAAAAACATAATATAAAAAGAAGGAGTTACTCAAAACAAGAATATAGTGAGAAGTTAGACCTGTGATTGTGTCAGTGAGGTCCTGGTCATGGGTTTTCCTCAGCAACCTGACAAGGGCAGGTACTCCATCGCAGTTTTTGATGGCAATCTTGTTGTCTGCATCTCGTCCATATGAAATGTTCTTTAGGGCACCGCAGGCCGAATGATGAACCTCCTTACTGGGATGGTCCAACATTGACACCAAAGCTGGAATGCCCTTTAGGCGGCGAACTTCTGATTTCACCTAAAAGTAGTTAAGACACCTTATGTAAAAACTTGCAAATTAATCAACAAAACAGAAATATTAACCATGAATCTTCTTGTTAATGCAACTGAGGAATATCCCACCTTATCATTTTTGAATGTGAGATGCTGAAGGTAGGCAGCAGCATTGGTCCTGACAGGATCCAGGCGGTAATTCAGCATGGCTATCACCTCTGGTAGTTCTGGCTGTCTCCATGAAGTGGGAGGGGCCTTTCTCAGTGTGCTATCAAGTGAAGCCATACTACCCCTCTCCATCGTCATGGGAACTCCCCATGCATAAGGCTCAACTCCCCCCACATCAGCATCCAAAGTGTCTTCACAGCTTCTGCAGGTTTCAGTAAGACACAGAGCAATATTTGTGAAGAGCCACCTAAAGTAGGGATTCAAGAGATTGCCCAATAAGAGCACAACTGTCCTGTGCCGCTTTACCTGAGTCTGCGTCTGTCCATTCCTGGGCCTGGGCCCGGCCCAAGGCGTGGCATCGTTCCGTAGCCTCCAGGGTGCATAGGTGGAGGTCCCATGCTGTAATCGTCATACCCCATGCTGCGCTGATCATCCTCCAGACCGTAAGGGCTGTGGCCATACCTCATCTCCAACGCCGAACCCAATGCCCTCATTCCCCGACTCACCTGGGGCTGTGCAGCATATGGGTCCAACTGCTGACGGCTGGGTGCCCTGTAGCCAGAGTCCAGAGTTCTGTAACCATCAACTGGCCTGGGAAAGAAAGAAGAGGAATCATGGAGATCCAGTTTTATGAAATGCATACCTGCAACCTACCAAAACACTACAGAATAAGAGCCGTTATAAGGACCGTTCAGGACTTTTGAACTGAGGTTTACTTGAAAAGTTAGAAGCAGGTAATATTAAACTGGCATCTTCCTTTAGCATAAATCCAGATCAGATGGTCTCAGATGTTTGGTAAACTGCTAATGAGGGTACAAGGGTGCAGCAGAGTTCAGCTCTCTTAAACCAACTTAACTTTGTAAAAACATCCAAGTAGTTTATGTGAATGCTACTTTCTTACTTCATGTAAAAAACGTTTCACTTTTGATTTGGGTGATTATTTACACCAAAGAGGTGGTACGCCACCTTAGAGGTTCCTGTATGAAACATTATGAGAACAGAACATGTAAAGCGTTCAGTCTTATTTAGTTTTAACTTCTCAAGTCTGTTTTAGATGGTTCTGGCTGATTATTAAACATGCCACAAAAAGGAAGTAACAGGTTCACTAATTTAACCATGGCATTGGTTAAATGTAATAAATAGTTTCATAACTACTTTGTGGGCCCTGAAATACAAGAAGTACGAAAATAAAATGGCAGTGTCCAGCAGGTTTTTTACTGATGGTTATCAGTGGTTTTATATTCATCTTGAAACTTGCATTTCTGCAGAGCATGCATATTTTATTCCACTCAAGTCGAAAGTTTCTGTAACAAATCTGATACATGAAGCAGAACATAGAAGTTCTGTGTTTGTACTTCCTCAGAACTGCCCGTCTTTGTGTACCTGTAGCGCTCATCCATGTGTGAACCTCTGCTCAGGCTGGTGTATGCCTCTGATGGTGGACCCGGTCGGTAGTCTTCATACCCGCCAACAGGAGCATAGTGATAATTTCTGGGTACTGTCCCAGTATGGTAGTCCCCAACCCCAGTGGGCCTGTAAGGCCTGTCCAGTGTGGCGCTGTAGACCCCCATACCAGCCGACAACATCCCATCGATAGACGACTGAGAGGGCGGGACTGTGCGCGAGACTGGTTTCTTCATCTGGCACACAAAGAGGCCCGCACAAATGTGTTTAGGAAAACCCTCAAAAGATATGACAACCATGAAAGCATGAAATATCGCTATACCCCATTATCCATCCTCCGGGTGGTTCCTTCCTCAGAAAAGACCGAATGTACTTCCTGGGATTCATCCTCAGGTGTGTAGCTCTCATCGAGAGCTCCGTGTGCGGGGTCCACCATTCTGTACTGTAATAGGAACAGCATATGTTACCCAAAAAAAAAAAAAAAAAAAAAAAAACACAAAGCGAGATCAAGCATAGATAACAAAAATACATAAACACACCTGTGTGCCGTTTATGTACGAGTCAGTCAGCTTCAGACGTTCTATGTCTGCATCCCCTAGACGCCCGTTCTAGAATAGAAAAGAACAAGCAATGTGAACATCATATTAAACACCCTTTCAATTTGCTTTGACAAATATTTCTTAGTAGTCAATACTGTGTGCATTTATAAAGTAAGCAGAGTTCCTTTAACTGCTGTTAAAGCCCAGTCAGGCCTGATCAACCAATCCCTGCATGTTAATGACTCTGAATCAGCGCCAGACAAAAAAGAAACAAAAAAACCCAAACACTTATGAATGCAGACAGCTGTTCTTACACCCTTCTTCCTCTGCACTCTTTCATAATCAGCTCTTACCACACTTTCAAATCAAACTGTGACATTCATTCTTCAGATAAAACAGCCTGAAATATCAGTCGCATCATGCGAACACAACATCACTAGGTCGATTTGGAAATCTTATCCAGTAATTAGTCACCACCCACCATTACTATCAGTTTCTCTATTACAGTGATGGTGACTAAGAAGACCTTTGACAAACAAACACTGACTCATGCCTCATTTTTAGAGCATCATACATGGTTAGATGTTATGTCTAACTAAGAGGAAGACCTGTTGTTTTAAAGTAACGGGAAGTGAAGGCAGTATTTTTATATCCGGAGGGACACACTTCCTCTACAGGTTGTCATTTCTAGTCTACCAACCCTGGCGAACTTTGTCCTGGTAGAAACACTTCAGTTTACCTCCATCACCACAGACATAAAACTAGGTCCATGATTCTACACATTTTCCATTTCAAAATGCCACACTTGTATACATACTACATCCCCCCCATCATGTTGAGATTGGGTCATTTGGTTACAAAACATACACCGGTTGGGTTTTATTATTTGCCCAACAAATAATGTAACATTGCTGAAACTGGCTTCAATGGTAAACATCCAGACATCCTTTTGATAGTTTAAACTTTATATTACTTTAAAAATCTGGACTGAATTTAGTGCAAATATCTTTAAAGTGTTTTTTTGTTTTATCTCAAACAAATCCAGTTGTTTGAAATAAAAAGGATCAAGTAATGACCCAATTACTGATTCAGATGTGCTAAAGCACAGATCTCTAAGAAGGTTACAGGACACCAGCAGCTCAAGAGCTGGAGTTCAAGACCCCGGATCTGGAGTTCAAAAAAACCTTTTATATTTGCACATGTATGAGTTCATCTGTTTGTAATCAGTTCCAGTTACAGTCAATAAGCTACACAAAAAGTTTTGATGTGGCAAAGACTTATCTAAATATCAATGAATAAGGAAAAAACTTTTTAAAATCTTTTGTCTAACAGTTAGAAATAAAGTCTGTAATCTACATTTCTTTTCTCCCTACAGGAAGAGTATCCTACTCGAAGGAAGACTAAATCTGACGGTAAACCCTTCAAGAAACAAACAAAAAAAATCTCGAAAAACCAATTTAATCTTTGCAAATAGAAAACAATGCTCTCAATAATCAAACCTTAGTTGTAAAGTTTGCTTTTCCTGTTTATTCAAGTCTATGCCACATTAAAATTTATCAAAAGACTTAAACTACTAGAAAGAAGTCAAGAATACGATGCATTAAAGGTAGCAGTAGATGCCTGTTTGATCAAAATAAATACTGCTAAATTAGAAAATATCTAGAAATATCTGAAGTTTATAAAAAGGATCATGTAAAAAGTTGCAATGAATAGTTAAAAAAAAAAAAAAAAAAAAAAAAAAAAAAAAAAAAAAAAAAAAAAAAAAAAAGCTTAGGTTATAAGTTGTGACATTTTGTCGCTGGCTTCTTCCTTCAAGCTGATCATCTATTAGATTCTGACAGCTCATATTTGCAAACTTCTTTTGTTTTGCTGAGGCAATAATTTCAATAGTTTTTATTTTGCATTCTGCCAGACAAAGAACGCTATCTGAATATATCAGCACAGGCTGCAGAAAATTTAGATGGATGGTATGAGAAAAATGATTAGTGTAGAGCTGGAATAACAGAATGAAGTTCTTATAGCTAGTAAAATTAAAAACTAGTCTGTACTTCTTTGTATGCAAGACCAAATGACACATGCACAATCAACAGACCCATTTCATCATGCTGAAAGAAAGGGAGGAACATTTCTGAAATTCCCTAACAGGCAACAAAAGATGCTCATCAGTGTTAAAGAGAACATCCGGTGAGTGACAGAATACTGAAAGTGTGTTGACCAACTCAACGGTATGAAGTCATGCAACGATGTCTGCAAATAAGGGCTTCAGGAGATGAACTCCCTGCAAAACACACAAGTTTGCCTAGTTTTGATGGAAAGGGGGTGGAGCTGAGGAGAGAGGGCAAGAATGACTGATGGAGGCTAGTAAAAGGAAAAACTAAATTCACTGGATGGTGTAGATGAGGGGATTAAGGATCCCGTAGGACGTAGGAGATGGGGAAGCAGACAATGGGAGAAACTAGAGGTGGGGATGTTTTGGATTCTTCGGGGCGTGTTACCTGTGTGTGAGGGAAGGGGTGACCCAGGGCCGTGGGGCTGGTGGCGGGGAGGCCAACTCTCCTCCTCTCCTCCTCCAGAGCCCTGGTCAGCTGTTCAAACTGCACCTCCTGCTCCCTGACTGACTCCAGCAGAGCCGCTGCGTTCTCACACTGCTCCATACACACTGAACAGCCCCAAGAGGTGAGAGGGGGCATTACATACAACCATACAGATGCAAACACAGCAGCACACAGGGAGGGGTTTTAAAATTAAACCTGACACTCCAAGATAACGTCGAGCTCCAGCTGATCCTGGAAAAGTTGGGAGGTTTGATACTAAAAAGAAAAGAGTCAGTCTTTCCCGTCTAGTTTCAGCTGAAAAAGATCTGTAGTGACTCAGAATCAGGTGTCATCTTAGAGCTCTGCTGGCATCCAGATTGCACAAGAGTTGGACTTGCTTTTACCTCAACAATGAAGGCACATTAGTCACAACTGTGAAGACATGATATTTGAAACCCGCATCAAAAAAATCCCCTCGACTACAGTAGATTATTATACTAGCCCAGTGAAAAAGGTTGGGTGTGACTTCAAAGTTATTCCCCACTCCATTGCATTACTTTCATCCAACATGTGAAAGCAAATTAATGAAACTCCAGGGTTTTATGCTGCAGCAGGATTAGTAGTAACTGTTCAGATTTAATGCCGAGTCAGCAGCAACAGTTATATCATGACAACAAACTACATCAAACATCAATTATTTAACATATTAGGTTAAAATAAAAATCAACCTACACAAGTCAAATAAGATTTTTGAAATGAAGGTGATTTTTTTTTTTTTTTTTTTTTAAAGGCAAAAATAAAAGAACTTCATGTGTTGGCAACTAATTAAAGACATTTACCCACCCCGCCAAAAAAATAATGTTTCAATTGTTACAGTTTAGAGCTCCAGTTTCAATAAAACAGTGACACACAGCAAAGATCAAATTTCGGTCACAAGTTGCAATGACTTACTGTCTCGGTGAAACAGACACTGGGAGCTGCTTGATACATCAAACAATATAAAACTTTGCAATATCACAAGCGCAATGCAGAGCTTGGATGCAATTTTTGGTCGGCACTAAAGAAAAGCTATGCAGCTCTTATTAATGCACTGTGGTATCAAAACTAACTAAAGCATTGTAAAGCAGTTAACTGCACACTTGCTACAAGAGCAGATAGCCTGACTAACATGCCATCTAGTTTTAGCTTGTTAGACACCTAATGTTAATGTAGGAAAGTAAATTTAGCATGTGCATTCTTTATAGATTTTTCTTCAATGTGTCAAAATTAAAATCTAAACATAACTGATAAGCATTTTATCAGCAGTAGGAATAACTGAGGCTTTTCAGTTTTAGATAAAACCAAACAGATAATGTTTTGCATTTTTCTCTGCAAATGTCTTTATACCAAGAAACTGGTATTTTTATTGATGGTTATACTGTCAGAATATCAAACTGGCCTTGCGTTGTGTTGGACAGTGATAAGAGAAAGTCAGATGCTTTAATGTTCCAGTTAATGTATCAGTTATAAATAATGCAACATGTTGATTTGTCAGTGTCACGATTCACTTCTGCAATCAGATCAATAAACAAGCTTCATGCACAAATGGAGGAGTCGGTTTAGGCTTTTAACCGCCTTAAGTTGCCACATTAAAAGTCATGCCACGACATGGCTTCATTTTATGGGAAACTACATGATAAAAACTGATTATAGGCTACATTACTTTCAGCATTGTTAGACATGTTAAAAAAAAAAAAAATGCATCATTGCATCTTTACTTCTAACACAACTTCTATTTACTGTGATAAAGAAAACAGCATAAAACAGCAGGAAGTTAAACATCAAATCAAAATGAGAAGTGCTCATTTCTCAGTCTGGTTTTAACACAAATACAAACAAGAAGTGCACATTTCTCACTGAAGTTTAAGCAAACAAAACACCTAAAAGCTCAGCAAAAACCCCAGATACACACCTTCACCTGTGGGCGTGGTTTGGTAGAAGAGGTGAGAGATCACGCTGCGTTCAGAGACTGGGCTCTAGTTGCACATGTGTAGAGGGCCTCTTCAACATCCAAGCAACAACAATTGGGGGGGGGGGATGAACTACAGAGAAGGATAAACAGGTAGGGGGGAGAATAACAGAGATAGTGAGGGAGAAATGTTTTCAGTGAAAGTCCCAAAGTTTGAAAAGCAGCAACATGGGGAGAGAAGTGTACACGCATGTCAACAGGGCTGTGTTTCAGTGTGAGCAGAAAAAGGCAGAGACCGATGCACAGTAGCCCCAGCCTTTAGACACACCCTGTATTTACTCAACATTTGGCCTGCGTACGGCAGCTAGCTGTGGGAAGCTGACCGACCTGCAGCTCCTTCTTAGCCACAGAAAATTTCACCGTCAGCAGAAAAGGGAAAATGTGTTGTAGAGACAGGAACAACCAAAAAGAGCTCAGCTTGAATCTCATTTTAAAAACAGACTATTTGTTTGTTTTTAAAAACACAACCTGATGTCCCTACTTTCCCAACTAAGCTGCCTTTTATCCCTTGTCCAACCTCCCATATTAGCTCAGAGAAAAACATTGCCATCATATCAGAGTTAAACAAGTGGAGCATGTTTAACTCTGATGCCCTTATCTGCTGGTCCACTCTTCATGCAGCAGGCTGACTTCAGAGCAATGAATCAACCAGGCATTGCCACACACACCTGCCTGACTGGTTAGACAAGCGGGGCAGCGGTTTGATTTCTGTTTTTCCGCCTCTCTCTGCGTCTGGTCAACAAGCACAGGCATATACCTGAGTGTCAGGGGTTTGGGCAACCAACAGGGGCCCGCATTTACAATTCAAGCAGCAGGTTCTCCTGGGTCTGGCAGGTAAAGTAATTAACAAGTGCAAATGAGGAGACAAGCAGAGGCATAATGAGAGCCAAGAGATGGTGATGAGTGACTCACAGTTTCACCTCCATGCCACTGTTTAAGTCCCCTCAGACTTTGTGATGCCCCATTACAACATAGTGATTTTATCAGGAAGGCTCCAAGCGTTCTTGCGCATTTTTCAAAATACAATTAATGACACACCATTCCCAGCCTGGGGTGTGGCAAGCAGGGTGATTTAAAAACGGGAGGAAATGAGGACGGTCTAATGAGAAAAGGAGTGGCCTCTGAAATTTCCCAAGGAAAGAAAATCTGCAACAACCACGAGCTAGATTTACATGTGGGAGAGGAGCGACTGACAAAGAGAAATGATGTCACAATCCCAACACTCCTACCTGGATGAATAACAAACTGCTGCGCTGCTTCACACATAGCCATATTTGGTCAGAGTCAGGAAAGGCCAGATTTTATCCACCACAAACAGACAGGGCAGTGTAGAACAGCAACAAGCATTAAGTAGACTCTCAGGTAGGATAACAAAGGGAATGCAGGAGCAAACATGAGGATAAAAAGAGTGGTGGAGATAATGGAGATAAGGTTGGGCTTGTTGAATAAAGGATAATAGCTAATCTTGCATTCCTGCCATTGTCTTGGGCCAATTCAACTTTACAGCCCACCCACCCCTTCACTGAAAAGCAGTGGAACAGCTAAGGACAGTGGCTAATCATCATTCAGCTATCATTGTTTACTTTTGTGGCATTTCAAGGCAAGTTACTCAGTCACTGTGACACAAGGAGAAAAAAACACCAACTAAATAGCTAATCAGTCAGCATTTCAACCATTTCATATGCAAGAGAAATCAACCACCAGAAGATGATAAACTGTGATTGTTATTTCTTGGGAAGCCTAGCGGGGAGTGTGATTTTGTAAGAGCACAGCGTGTGTTACCGACTGGAGTTTAACCGCAGGCAGGAGGGAATTTGCAGCTGTCAGTCTGGGAAGTTGGTGGGAACAATGTGAAGTTTGTGCAACTGACAGGACAGACAGCAACGTGAAAAGAGCCGGGGAGCAGAGATAACATCAGTGGACACATGTGAATGAGCCTGTGTGTGTCCATCTGAGGGGGTTAAATTTGGTTCCTCTGTGGACACGAACGACTGCTGTCCTCTCCCCACGTCTCTCGCAGCTGTTAGTTTTGGCCTTGAATGTTAGAAGCGTGTTTCGCCAAACAATGAAAACAATCGATGTTGTCCCATAGCCGCTCCCTCCCCTTTCCCCTCTCGCCAGCTTCCTGAGAAACAGGATGTTATGGATTCGACATCAGATGAATCTTCAGCTCCCCGAAAAACAAATTCCACGACAGAACCGCCACCTATAGGGCTTTCACCAATGGCTGCCTTTCTGCATCAGCGTGCACAATTTGCCCCATGACTGTTACAACAATCACAAGCATAATCCACTTCCTGTTTTACTAAAACAGTTCCCTATCATTTTCACTTCTGTTTTTATGACCTTTACAGGAGAGAAGAAAATAAAATAATCCCACCAAAACCTGATTTTCATTCCTTCTGTATGTTTAAAAACAAAACAAAAAAAAAAGTGTTCTTGCATACCTACCAATTAATTATTTATTTATTGTATGTTCCTGGGTTCTTTCTCTGCTCATTATAAAAAAGGCTAAGTAAAACCGACTTTTAAAAGAACTGATGCCTAGATGTTGTTTTACTTAGTCTAATATTGGATCTTGGGGGGGGGAATAGGTGTGTGTGTGTGTGTATATATATATATATATATATATATATATATATATATATATATATATATATATATATATATATATATATATATATATACACACACACACACACACACACACACATACATACATACACACACTTTTCTGTTCAGTTACAAATACATTTCACAAATTTTAATTACTGTATATGGTGTTTCTCCAAGTAATTAATATTTTAAGCCCTATATGCATTACAAAAAAAATAACCTACCAGATTAATAATTTTTACTTAAGCAAAACTTAATTTTATATTTTTTTTTTTAGACATAATACCTGTCAAAATATCTTGTTTTTCAACTATGGCATGCACGTCTCGTTTCATTTACCCAAAATCTGTGCTTACAGTGTACAGAAAACCTCATTATGTCAACTATTAAAATCCCACTTTTCAAACCAAACCTCCTTAAATACACACCGGTTATGAGCTACAAGTGGATGGTGTGACTACAACAGTTTCATTATGACTGCCGAAACATTTCAGCAAAAGCTGGCCTAAAAAAACAAAACAAAACAAAAAAAAAAACAAACTAAAATCTGGGCATTTGAAACACCTCTTTATGCCTAAAATTAAGATTACTAATTTCAAACAAACCCTGTGAACATCAATCATTTTATACCAGCAATAGTTATTTCAATTTACATACATAATACAACTGGATGAATCTAATTAGTATAATTTTAATAGAACTAGTCACATGTCCCCAAAAGTCCTGACAGTGCGTTCTAAACTTTGAAGGGAACAAGAGGGCACAGAGGAAGGGTCACGCTTGCTTGTCCAAAGCATGACAGCAACAAAAGTTCAAAACGACAAGCACGTTGACTCCGAGGTCAACAACATCTGATTGAACCCTGACACACCACGAGTCAGATATTCCCATCTGATTCTGCAGCCATCAATCAGCATGACTCACTTAACCCCGTCAGAAGACATCTGTGATCATGCACACGTGTAACCATCAATGAGGTCTTTGTCAACTTAATTAAACTCTAGTTATTGGGACGAGCACTCACACCTGCTGAAACAAGAGACTCGCTGACAGAAATACACATCTGGTCATACGATTTTAGACAAACTGACACAGCAATTTGATGTCAAGTCAGTGTGATGCTAAAGCTGAGGAAGACTTGTAATGGGATTGAAGCTTCACCCCACTAATCCACTTGCCTCCTAACACATACACATGTGAAGTTAACATGTACGCACATATGCAGACACCCACTGGTATGGCTCTTTGTGGATTAACCCAGAGTCCTTAAAAGAGCAGACACAATCGCAGGCTATGTTCAGAGCATGTGTCAGCAATCAAACAGTGGCTTGGAGACAAGTCGCCAGGAGAGCCCGGCGTGTGGTGTTATTAGTGGCGGCACCTGCAGATCAACAACAGACCTGAGCCAGTTACACCTATAGTTCAAACACCTGCTATATAAACACCTACCAGGACAGACTTAAAGCTTAGATGGAAGTCTTTAAACCACAATCAGGAATACGTCTGCATAAAATCAGTGTTTACAAAAAGGAAAAAGGCTATCTTACATGTTCACACTCATGCTGACGGTTATCCCCACCCATGCTTTATTTTCCCATAACAAAACAAGTTCATACAAGTCCCACCCAACAGGTTCACTGATAATCTCAGGTTGTGCGACAGACCACCAACCCCACGGAAGAAATGATTTCACAAATATATCCTTCAATATGTACACGATCATGCCATAAATCTTTAGTCAGGTTTAGTTGCCAACAAAAGCAGTCAAGTGATGAAATCTTAAGATATTCTTAAAGTCACTATCCAGACTTTTCCATAAAAGCAATCAAAGTGACTTGATATAGCAGTTCATTGTTTAAGGAAAATGCAACTGTATTTTGTTTTGTCATTTAGTTAATAATTAAAGTAAGGAGAGGAAAAAAAACAAAAAAAGATCTTACATGTACACATGTAAGAAAATTAATAATAGCGTATAAATTTGGATTTTTCTAATCAAATTCTTGCTTCAAATTAATGTATTTTTTTATTCTGTGTGACTACAGCAAAACGCTAGATCAGTTTTTAGAAACACTGAATCAACTTTACAACAATTGGGCAACACATGAGAGCGGCTTGTGAAGGCAGGCTAAAATGCTAAAGTCAGCTAAAGTGATTACTAGTGCCAGCTGATCATCTCGATTATTTTACCCTTATGCTGTCATCAACCCCAACAAACATATATATATATATATATATAAAAAAATTCCTTTTACTTTGTATCCAGCAAAGTCCTGCAAGAAACCCCAGTAACACGCTGGCCAGCTGTGTTTTCACTGTCGGTGCACATTGGTTAATGAAATAAATTATCCACTGGATAGCATATTTAAAAATATAAAACTGATTGCCACAAAATGTTAAAGTTACAATGATCAGCTTCGGCGTTAAATAGGCCAGAAATGTGTAGCCAAAGTGAGAACCATCTGAAGTTACGAGCAGCTAGCATTCCAATGATTTAGAGGAAACCCACAGATTATTCGGCAATATGGGTCAGCAGCGACGAACAGAATGTCATCAAAACAACAGAAATAAATAAAAACGACTTAAATAATTCAGCAACTGCACGCTTTACTCACGCTGGATGCTGTGTAAACACCACTGCCTTGCCAAATGAGAAAAAATAATCAGCTCTGTTGAGCTGAATACTCGCTCCGCAGCAAAATGACCTGGATTGGTTGTCTTGCAACGTTAGCATCACAATAACCCATATAACCCTCCGAGAGCGGAGCTAACGTTAGCATAGCAAACACATTACTCGCTAAATAATTTAAATATAAAGGCCATGCGGCGTTCACAGACAACCTACTCTAGCATCTACAGTTATATTAGCTAGTATTAAATTGTCTTCTGAGTCGCATAGTGCATTGTGAGATTAATCTGTTTGAACTTTTATATTAGCATCGTTAGCTAACGTTAGCCACCGAGAGTCGTGCTCATCTGTCGAATAAGCGACCACTCCTTGCCAACGCTGCAGTGCCCCTAAAATGTGCGAGCAAGGGGAGGGGGACACGAAAAGCGCAATTTACAACCAAACATCTGGGAATAATTATGGAATTACTCACCTGCTGAGGGAATACCAGCCCCGACCCCTTCCAGACTACTCCGTTTTTAGTGTTTTCTGCCCTCTCTCCCCCTCCTTCCCTGTCCTGTGGGTCAGCCTAGTAAAAAGCCAAGCGACATCACAGAGTTTTCTACCAAATGGAGGGCGGGATTTAAAAAGCTTTACGGTAAACACGTTGCTCTCAGAGTGTATCGTACAGGTGTGTACAGTCCCTGCAAAGAGTTTACCAGTCTACCATTAAACTGTCTCGACCAAACATGCACCTCTTTGTGTGACAAGGTCGGTTATTGCAAATGCAAAATAGGGGATTTAAAATCAGTTTGCAGTGCCGCCTCCTGTCTCCTCCCATGTATTTCCGCCTCTGAACACACACTGATGTCATTTCATTGATTGCCCAAGAACAATGGTCACGGAGGAAGCTTCGCTGCACCCCATGGGGGAAGCAGCAGCATTCCACACAAACACGACAAAATGGTTGGCACATAAAACAACGCTCAAGTGACCAAGAGTATGAATCATAACTGACCTCAGACATTTAAGTTTTTTTTGTTTTGTTTTTTTTTTCTTAATGACTATATTAGGAATTTCCTGATTTGCTTCAAGGAAATATGTTTGATTTACTTTTTCAAATAACTGCCTTCTTTAAAGTTCATACAATTTGTTTTTATTCTATGAATAGAAATCTGAAAAGTGTGGCATATATTTGTATTCAACCCCCTTTACTCCGATAGCCTCTAATAAAGGTGAAACAGTTGTCTTTAGAAATTATCCAGAAGGCCTAAAGCGGGTCCTGCTGTATGTAACTTAATCCTTGGATAAAAATAACTTCTCTGTGAAGGCCTCAGAGGTTTGTCAGAGAACATTACAAGAACAAATAGCATCATGTAGACTGAGGAACGCATCAGACAGTCCAGGTTTAAAGTTGTAGAAAAGTTTAGTTAAGTTATAAAACAATATCCGAAGGTTTACCATTTCAAACCAAACAAGGTATCAGCATCCACAAAAACTGACAGCCCAGGCAAGGATAGTATTAATGCGAAAAGCTGCCAATTCAGAGGCCCAATCTGAGCCAGGGGTGAAGTTTCATCTTCCAGTAGGATGACCCTAAACATATAACAATGCATGGTTGAAATCTAACCATATTCATGCGTTAGGAAACCCAGACCAATAAATCCAAGTGTCTGTGGCAAGACTTGAAAAATGATATCCACAGAAGCTCTCTATTCAGAAAGTGCTCACAAAATTGTACTAAAATGTGGTTCTACAAAGCATTGGCTCAGGGTGTCTGTATTCAAATACACACTACACTTTTTTAAAATTTTTATTGGTAAAAATCTTTTCAAAACAATGTTCCATTTAAAAAAAAAACTGCAAAATAATTATTTTTAGTTAAACCAAAATATTATAGGCCTAAATAAAATACATTCATGAAGTAATCCACAAAGTTGTTGCAGTCATGATTCATACTAAGAAAGGCAGAGTGGAAAGAGGAACAATGCTAGGAATTTCCCCAGTTTCCTTGAAACTCCCCCCCCGCCCCCGAACGCAATATTAAAGACACTAGAAACATTTACAACAATAGTGTTGCCCTCTGGCCGTGCAGTGTGGAAAATTATTTATTCATGACAGAATATCCAACTCTAAAGAGCCAATCAAACAAAAAAACAGAAATTGTCTGTAAAGTACAAAAACTGGGAAACCAATCAACAACAGCAGAGGAAGAGTGTTTATAAATGAAAACTGCACATGTTCACACTAAAACAGAAAAAATTCCTGGCAATGCTGCCTTCCTTTGTCTATTCAATATGCAATGTATGAAAACTAAGCTGGTTATTTCAAACTGCAGAATACATGTTAAAGGATCGTTCAATACAACTCACCTAACCCTTCCAGGTCTTAGCAGGCTATGAGCAGAACAGTCATCCTTTTCTGAATTTTAATGACTGTTAATAAAATATAACATAGCAAATCAACACATTTTTAAATATGAGTGTTAATTTTAAAAGATTCATTTTAAAGATTTTTTGGAATCTAACATTTAAAAATATTAATGCTCCCAAATCCTAAAAAAAGAAAGTAACATATTTCTGGTAGTGTAGCTCCTTCAGTTTTTATATATCAACAAATTATGAAATAAAAAATGTTTTCAATAATTTAGAATAATCTGCTTGCTCCGACCTTAAATACCTTCAGGACAGCTCCTCCTTGGTAACTACAAAAAAAAAAAAAAAAAAAAAAAAAAAAAAAAAAAAAAAAACACAATCCAAAAATGTGTGGAAATACCCATTTTCTAAATGGAATAATTTAACAAACAAAATTTGAAAATCATCAAACTTTAAACTGCTAATTAAATTCGTCGATATTCAGAACTAAATTCAAAAGGGAAGCAATGAACAACAGAAAAAGGTTTGAAATGACTGAAAAAATGATTTAAAGAAAAATAACAGTTCAGAAAAAAAACTAGAAAGAGAACATAGTTATTCTTGTTAAAAGTTTGCATTAAATCAACAAAATTCATAACACAAAGGAGTACTGTAAAATAGCTGGGCATAAACCACATAAACTGGCTGATGTAAATACACAGTCATGATCAAAGGTTTTGGTAGTGACACACACATGTTGCAATTTCAGTTTTTATGGCAGAAGTTCAGTTTAGTTATGAAACCTTCTCATCTCAAACAGATTTATTGGCTTAAAAAGTTGATTTTATAACAAAAATACTTTTTTTTTTTTTCATTCATGCAATGGCAGAAAATACCAGTTAATTTTAATGAAGCCATGAAGGAGTACAGTTAAAATAGCTATATCAATCTAATTAGTTAACTGACTGCATTTGGAGAGAAGCAAAGAGGAGCATTAAGAGTTAGCAATAGTTCCTTCCAAAAGGAAAAGAAAAAAGTGCAGCAAATGTTGATGGTTCACAAATTGGGCTTACATGTATGGAAATCTGCAAGCAATGTTGAAGGCAAAAGAAAATTTTCAGGGTCTTCAAGCACCTCAAGAGATTTAAAAGTAGAGAAAATGGTTTTATGGTGTCCAGGAGTGTCCTGCAAGCGCCAGAAAGAATGCACCACAGAACAGCAATTCCACCAGCGCAGAGCTTGCTCAACATTGGTCTTAATACAATGAGGACTGGTTACAAAGATCATGCTTATGGTATTTGGTATCATTGTTTTTGTATTTGTACCTCTTCTTTTTAACGTGTCCTGTCCGGCAGCGTAACACTCAGAATTTTAATCTGAATGCCAAGGAGAAGCCCAAAATACTTACTTTCACAAGTGGAGCACTATGAATTTCGCTATAATGCTCCACTTGATGTATATATAAAAAACTTTATTAGAAATTGCTTTGGGTTCATTTCAAATGCAATGGACCAAAAAAAAAAAAAAAATGAAAAGAAAAGAAAAAAGAAAGGGAGAGAGGTGGGGTAAAATGTTAAAAGGAAAAGATAGAGATAAGAACAGAGGAGAGAAGAAGGATAAAGAAAATACAAGAAAACACCTCAGAAGTCTGCTTCTACACCTGCAGAAAAAAAACAAACAAAGAAAAAACAGAGAACCGAGAAACAACAGCGACAACATATGCATATATAACGTCACTGAAAAGTACACAGTACTAATTGTTACAAGATGTATTTAGTGGCAACTGCAGCCCAGTATAGATTGTATCTGTGATCGCCTGTGGGTGTGTGAGTTAGCACACTTGTGTAGCTATATAAGGTTTTTAAATAAGAATGTTCAATAGTGGGTGTGAGGAGCTACAGACCTGCCCCCCAGGACCCGAGGCAGACATGGAGGAGATCGGAACCACAGACATACAAAGGTCCCCCAGCTACACTGAAGCAGATCCAGGCATGGATCCAAAGACCCGAGATGCAGCACACACCCAAGCACCCAGCCCTGGACACCGAGAACCACCAACGCACCGGCTGGCAGAGGCAACAGCCACCATATTTGTGCCACTTTTAATGTCTCACTTGGCACATTACAATCTATAACAGATGCATTCTTATACTGCATTTAATCACTAAATTTGTGTCAACACTGTTCATGCAGCATCGAGCAAAAACACTGACAGCAGCTTTTCTTAGACTGAGTCAGGTCGAAACAAACTAATATGCTTTTTTAATGGTTGTCCAATTAATTATGTAACATCAGCCAATAGGAAGGATGGTTTGGTATCTAATATTGGGGCTTTACATATGCAATATAAGAACAAAATGTAAAGCTAAATATCTTATCCACAATGCTCTTTGCTGGGAAAATTTTTCAGTCATATTTCAGCGTTTTCTCATTTCAGAGACCAAATCAGGAGTGCTTTTGCTGCTAAGACTGCAAACCAGGAAATGGCAAACTCTAACTCAACAACACTGCGGTGTGGCTCCGGTTTGCAGGATGTTTTCTTATGATAAATAAAACATTATTCCAGGAAGTCATAAAAGATAAAAAATCCTGGCCATTTAATTAAGATCAGAGCCCTACATTCGCATTGTGCGTGATCATGTGTCTGCGCAGGTTGCTGGGGTTGTTAAAGCTGGCGGTGCACTGACTGCACGAGAACGGCTTCTCTCCAGAATGTGTCCTCAGGTGGATCTTCAGGCTGCCGTTCTGCGTGAAGCGTTTTCCACACTGAATGCAGGCGTACGGCTTCTCCCCGGTGTGAATTCGCATGTGGATGGCCAACGTGGTCTTGTTTGCGAAAGTCTTGCTGCACAAGGAGCAAGGCATGGGTGACTCACCGGTGTGGCCAGCACGATGCACGATTAGGTCCTCACGGCTGTGGAAGCGCTCGCCGCAGAAGCCGCAGTCCAGGGATTTGTTGGTGGGGTTAGGGAGGACGTTGTGCTGTTGAGAGAAGTGACTGATGTGGCTGGGCTGTCCTTTTGCATTAGCTGCAGGCGACTTTAATGCTTGGTTTCCTGCTGCTGAAGCTCTCCGAGTGGAAGGATCTCTTTCATGTTGGACGTTTCTCACCACTTCAGTACAGTTTTCCTGCATCGCTCCTATTGATGCACGGCTATTTGTACCGCCTGTGAAATTCAGAATCGTCTCCGGAGGGATGCTGTGGTCAGAAAGAGCACTCAAAGCCTGAAGTTCAGAGGCGGAGAAGAGGATGTCACTGTCCTCCTGCAGAGGTGCTTCCCCTACACTGTGAACATTCACGATTCTCAGCTGCTTGTTATTATCTACCAAGCAGGATGAGTCAGATGAATCTGAGCTCTGATTCCCTGCACCCTGCATGCAATCCTCTCCAAAGTTATCCTGACCTGAAAAAAAGAAAAAAAAAATGTATTCACCTGAAAACACACTGAACAAGCAATGGGTGATGTTGAAAATTATGAGAAAAACGGACACCAACATTTATTTGCAACACTTTAATCGTTATCTTGCCTACAAAACAGAACAGCGGTGGTGAAGCTGACTCACCAATATCTGGCATGGATCCTATAACATCGTCCTCATCTTTGATCAGAATGACCTCTGGACTGTCCACATCTGCACACTGGCAAACAAGGAGGCACAAGCCTGAGCAAGTCAACATTTCAGACAGATTCACAAGAACATAAAACTATATTCACCTGCACTTGGACAGTGGAGGAAGACAACTTGGTTTGGGTAGCAGAGGTGGAAGCAGTTTCAACAACAGCTTTTTCACCCTGTACTGGCTTTATGAACACTGAAGATGATGAAGAAGCATTATGGTCAAAAATAGTAGCTGGTGTAAAGACAGATGAATGGCACACATTAGTGTTCAGAACCTCTTAACTGTGAGAAAAAAAACCTTCAAAAGATTGATGAGGCAAGGTCCTCTTTATATCAAGAAGACTCTTCAAACGTACTTTATTGTGAACGACATGACACCAATGCAGAATAACAATGGTACAAAGTCAACCTCTGGTGGTCATTTCAGGTTAAAGCGATACTAGTGGCTCTATAAAAAATAAACTGTTGATAAAAAAGAGAAATTTAAATTAATCAGGATTTGATGTAACATCCACTGAAGATTAACCACAGTTGTCATTTTGATATTCTGCATATGGTTCTAACAGAAATTATACACTGATACCAAGAATAATTCTATTTTCTTTCTTCTCTCCAGAATGATGTTTGAGATAAACATAAAAATATCTAATAAATATAATAAAAATAGGCAATATTATATTTTAGGTCTTAGCCAGGACTGCAGCATATATTGCAAATGGATTGCTATTGCAATAGCACTGTGTGCAATACCAATGTTACAAAGAACTACTTGGGCTGCAATAAGTACAAGCTAATAACTTAAGTATCACACATTCAAACTCTCAAGACTGGTGTTATATTTTATGGTGTTTAATGTTGCTGTCCTTTGAGCACCTCCCTCCAGAGGGCTGCTGTAGCACAGCAACCTCCCCAACCTCCCCCACTCCATACCTGCATGCAACCCAGACTTGACAATTTTTTTACACCAGATGCCCTTCCTGACACAATCCCTTGATTGTGACTTTCTTGACTTCCAGAGAAGGAACAGGATTTAAACCAGTAACCTATGGGGACGTGGCAATGTTTTAGTTTTAAATTTGTTTCTATTAAACAAATGAATAACCTTGTCCCAGAGGTGATTAGTCAAATGAATTTCTCCATCTCACTAGTGCTCAAATGCACTAAGAGCCGGTGCTTTGTAGTGAACCAGAAGAGCCGGCTCTCACTCCCACTTTTTTTTTTCCTTTTCTCTACTTAGCTCTCACTCTCAAGAGGCTCCCCCCTGCTCACGGCAGGACTTTGTTTTGATTGGCAGCATGGCGGCTTGCCTATTTAAAAACAGGGCAAACACTAACTGAGGAGGAAGTGCATCAGCCCATCCAAGCAGAGGCATTAGATTCATTTAAAGGCCAACCGGCACTGAAGACATAGTTTGGTTATATAATTTGGTTCTGTCTCTGATATGGTTGTTTGGTAGATTTGCTAGCAGTGTTTTTATTATTATTATTATTATTATTATTTATTTGTTCTTGTGTTAAATAAAAATTAAAAATTTGATTCAAATATTACACAAAAGTAAAAATGTCTGCTTTCATAACATAACAAATATATAAGATTAGGCAAGTATAAGGCTTCTCATCAAAACGCACAATGCTAAAGGATTTATTAATATACAAAACAATCATATTTGCCAAGTCAAGCTAAAACATGAGGCTACAGATGATACTAGATTAAAAGCTGTTTGGAAGTCAGCTCTTCTTTGGGAGTCGTAGCAAAAGAACAGAACTCCTCATCACGACTTCTGATCTCCTCCATAACTGGTAGGGCTACTTCTTCTACTGGGTTCAACGGGCAGCATGTTGATTAGTTTGAGCTCTGCCGCCACCTAGTGACTGGAGGCTTGTTTATCGTTCAAGCATAAATAAAGACACTGATACTAAAAAGTCTTCCTTTCCCCTGGCCCCCTTACAGTAGGATGTAAAATATAATTTGAACCATCTCATTTAAAGGAAACAGTTAACTAGTCTTAGAGCTTTTACATCTCATCTGGAAAAAAAGGCTCAAACAGAGACAAACATGTGAACATTTAAACTTGTAGCATCTTTTGTGGATTATTTTTTTATTTTTGTCATTCGTTTCTTATTTCTTTACTGACGTCTTATTTTGCCATATTGAATAGGTTTTTTTTGTAATTGTAGGTGTACAGGTTAACTTCTAAAACCCTAACCAAGGACAGGACACGCAAATAAAAAAAACCTAAATAAACTGGAATTGGGCCCCCCAAATCAGATTCTAATTAAGCACCCATACAATATTGGGCTGGCCCTGTTGGTGACAATGTATTACTCTCCACGTGTGTGCACCTTTTTTATTAGAGTAAAAATAGTGCTTTAAAATGAGTTTCGTTACCCTGCAGTTTTGGCCTTGGTTTGGTTATATTGCCCCTGAAGCCAGAGAAACGGCTGGCCGGTCGGTTCGTCCTGGTTTGGAGCTTCAGGGAAAACAGCTCACTCCTCATCACCTTCATCCTCGTCCTCAGGTTTTCGTTCTCCCTCTGACTCTGACTTAGATGCAGCCGCAGAGACTCGGAGCTCTCCGAGAATAGCTGTACGATCTCCGCTACAGCAGCTTTCACCAACACGTTCATGATGGACAGAAGCTGCGACTCCATGTTCAGACTGCCAAGAGCCGCTGGCATGTCTACGGACATGTTTTACTGAGAAATGTGCTGGAAAACAACACCGCAGGGTCTCTATCTCTCTCTCTCTTTCTCTGTGTGTGTGTGTGTGTGTGTGTGTGTGTGTGTATTAGCCCTGAAAACAAACTACATAGCAGGCTTCCTTCCTGGTTGTAAAGAGGGCGACTACCGTAACGCTTAGAAAGAAGACGCGGCTCCTTATTGATGACCTGCTTCAAAACTTTGTTGGAGCAGTGAAAATTATGAAAACTTCGCCGGATATGCACGCAGAACTGAAGTGTTGCGATAGAGGTTTTTGTTTTCATAAACGAAAGGTCATCGATCACACGTTTTGATTTAATAATCTATATTCAGTGTAAAATATTCAGTGTATAAACTGTTCATGTTTGCTATTTCAAACTATATTCTAAAGATCCACTTTCAGAGTAGATTAATCCAGTTAATATTTGATTAATTTATTTGTAGGCTGTATTTTAGATTTAATACGAGATGTTATTAAATGCAGTCTGGAGTTTTTAAAATCTAATGAAATAGCAGTATAATTTGTTCACGTAAACCTCTGGGCCGATTAACATCAGGCCTGTCGCGCTGAATTTATGCTGCGTTCCAGTTACCTCGGAAGCCGGAACTCGGAGCTAGGTTTGACGTCACACCCGACCCGAGATATGTTGTCGGAGAAGTAAGGATTTTGACAGGGCGACGCCCATAGACATTGTTAAGAGCCCTTATGAGCATCATTTTAAGCTTTACTTTTCATAAGCAAACACCACTTTTAATTTTTTTCAACTGAGAGTTGCAGGCGCTACATGTAATATTTATTTTAGATGCACTCATATATGTGTTTCTTGTAAATTAAGCTCATTGTTGATACTAGGAGTGACCATATTAAAACGTGAAGTCGGCCTTATAGTCAGGTTAAGTCAAGTTTATTTGCATAGCACATTTCAGCAGCAAAGCAGTTCAAAGTGCTTCACATCATAAAAACATCAATCAAGTATACAGCAAAATCATCAAGCAAATATCAATGCATCAAAATCATGAGGATCATCAAGCAAAAATCACAAAACAAATATAATTTGAATATAATGATCAATGTTCTACTTTGTACTAATCAAAGGCAGCGCTACACAGGTGGGGTTTTAGCCTTGATTTAAATTAACTCAGTGCTTCAGGTGTTTTGCAGTTTTCTGGAAGTTTGTTCCAGATTTGTGGAGCATAAAAACTGAAAGCTGCTTCTCCATGTTTACTTCTGGTTCTGGGGATGTAGAGTAGGCTTGAACCAGAAGACCTGAGTGGTCTGAAACACTGATACAATGACAACAGGTCTTTAATGTATTTTGGTGCTAAGCTGTTCAATGATTTATAAAGTAATGGAAGTATTTTAAAGTCTATGCTCTGAGCTACAGGGAGCTAGTGGACTTTAGAACTGGGGTGATGTGCTCTATTTTCCTGGTCTTAGACCTGAACTTTCAGAAACAAATAAAGACAGTTACAAAGTCGGCTGTCTATCACCTGAAGAACATCTTCAGGATTGAAGGACTAATGTCTTAACAAGACCTAGAGAAACTCATCCATGCATTTATCTTTTGTCGCATTGACTATTACAACAGTGTCTTCACAGGTCTGCCAAAAAACAAACAAACTATCAGACAGCTGCAGCTGATTCAGAACGCTGCTGCTCGCATTCTCACTAAAACCAGGAAGGTAGAGCACATCACCCCAGTTCTAAAGTCCTTACACTGGCTCCCTGTAGCTCAGAGAATAGACTTTAAAATACTTTTGTTAGTTTATAAATCACTGAACGGCTTAGCACCAAAATAAATTAAAGACCTGTTGTTGCTGTATCAACTTTCCAGACCACTCAGATCTTCTGCTTTTGGTCTGCTCTGCATCCCCAGAACCAAACACAGAGAAGCAGCTTTCAGTTTTTATGCTCCACAAATCTGGAACAAACTTCCAGAAAACTGCAAAACTGCCGACACACCGAGTTCCTTTAAATCAAGGCTAAAAACCCACCTGTTTAGAGTTTCTTTTGACCCATAATAACTGGAACCAATATATTGACCAATATATTTGATGTGTATTGATATTTTTAATAATGGCAATTGACAAAATGTAATGTTTGTTATTGGTTTCACAACCAGTGACTGTTTGATGTTTGTGATGTTTTTATATTTTCATGATGTAAAGCACTTTGAACTGCCTTGTTGCTGAAATGTGCTATACAAATAAACTTGACTTGTGGGATTTACCTGTACAAGAGAGCCTTTCCCACACAATGGTGAGAACACTCCATCAACAATATGCGTATGCATATGGGCATATGCATCAACAATATGCAAAAAAGTTACATGCTTAGAAAAAGTTCAGGAGAAGAAAAGGTGACGTTGGTATAAAGATCGAGGTGCCATTTTCAGTCACATCTTCATGGGGCAAAAGGCCCATACAAAATACTTACATTTGTTTTAGTGGTATCCCCTAAACCGTCCCATCCAAAAAGTCTGCCATTACATGTTTCACACAATGATTTTTCTTTTGTGTAATACCTTCATCAGTCATTTTATTTAGTTTTTTATTTATACACATTTAGGAGATTTTTTTTCTTTTGGAGTGTGATTAAAATAAAAAGTGATAAACACAACACCAAGTGACAAAAACACACTTCCATATATTTAAAACCTTAAATAACTAGCATCTGAGTTGAGACAGCCTTATGCAACATTGAACTACGTCACCATTAACAATATTTTTTTGGTCTTTTCAGTCTTTTGTGTTTTATCAGTTTTGTTCTAGGTGTCAGCCTCAACCAAAACTCCCTCAACATCTTCATTCTGACACCTCTTTGGACAGTCTTCCTCTCCTTCATTTCCTTTTGCTTCTTTGTCTTCTTCTTGTTTCTCTTCTTGGTTCTCAATCTTCTCACAGTCAGCACATAATTCCTCTCCTGGTGCGTCACTGCTTTCCTCTTTCTCGCTTCCAGCCTTTACCTTTTCCTCCTTGTCCTTCCTCTCTTTCTCTATTTTGGAAAGGCTGTGGCAGAGGGACTGCACATATGTGAACACACACATTGGATCTGGGTGATTGCCCATCATGATCATGTCAGCCACTTCCAGTAGAGGGCAGCAGTCAGCCAGGGACCTGGAGGACAAAAGCAGCAGAGAGAGAGAACTGATGAGACTCAGGTCAGTGAAGCGTTTTTGTTTCTACAGATTTTAATGAGAACTCTCTAGAAACATCATGATTTGTATTTTGGAAATACTATGAATTTAAAGGTCTTTAAATGTGTTTTTAAATTGTGACTATGTTTAATATAAAACAAGTCTTTACTCTGCTGTTTGGAAGGCCAAAGTGAAGTTTTTCTCCCTGTCCTCTGGTTTCAGTGAGTTGTAGTCAAAAGCATCAGGGAAGAAGCGATGGATTAGAGCACAGAACGCCATCCCATCACTCCAGGATGATGAGAAGTTTTCAATGTTTACACCCTACAGGGATCAAAGAAGAGTACAGGTAATGCCTTCTTTTCTACATATCCTGGAAGTGACATTAAAAGTTGAATCTGGACATTTTGGATGGGCTCAACATGATGAAATTGCCTCATATTTGCGTGTCTTGTTGCGGCACCACTGAAGAATCTTCTGTTTAATTGAACCTCCAGTTGCCACTGCTGTAGAGGACTTCTGAAGTTTGAAATTGCGAGCAATCGGTGTCCTACAAACAAGAATAAAACTGCAGTTTCCTTAACCTTTGTGGAATCATATTTTAATATGAAAGTTTATATAACTGTTGGTTGTTACTCACTCTGGTGCACCTTGTTGAAACTTGGCAATAATGTCATTTCTATTGGACGCTCTAATAGAACGTGCAGAGGCTCTTGGTCGAGAGATAGAAGAGGAGGGAAGGCCCCCCTTTCTTTTAGGCCTTGCTTGTTTATCTGTCTCCTTTACCTTTCCTTTGTCAGTTACCACTTTATCCAGCTGTTTTGCATGTTTGTCTTGCTCAGTTTCTTTTGGTTCATTGTGTTTCATATGTTCTTCTTGATTCTCTACCTTTCTTCCCTCCCCCTCCTTGTCCTCAGTGTCCTCCTTGCTGTTCCTACTTTCTTGATTCTGCCTCTCATCCACCTGCTCTGCTTTCTTGTCCCTGTCCTCCACATCTTCTTTCCCATTTTGTTTCTCTGTTTTCGATTGAGCTTCCTTCATGTCATCAACTGCCGATGCATTCTCTTTATCTTGCCCACCCTCTTCAGCAGACTCCGAGACATTCTGCATCTTGTTTTCATCTTCAGCATTGGCTTTATCTTGTCCTTTTTCTGCATCGTCAGTTACCCTCTGATCTTCTGGTTTGTCCTCTGAGTCCTTACATCCATCCAGCCTTGGCTCATCCGGCTGGACAACAACAGAGGAGAAACAACAGTACATCAAAGTGAATGTCATTAATTTTGGCCCTAATATATTGAAGCTATATTTAAACAATTGATTTTTCAAGGTCTCACAACAAACAACTTTAATGATTAAAAAGGAAGTGGATGAAGAACTTTAAATTTATGGTGTATGTGGTGACCCCAGAAAAGTTAAAAAATATATATACATATGGACTTAAATGTATACATACAACCCTAAAACATTTGGAGAAATGAATCATATTTTGTTGCTGAAAACTCTCACCCTTTTTTTTTTTTTTTTTTTTTTTTTTTTTTTTTTTTAACCTATCAACAAGCTTATGGCATAATTCTAACTGAGTATTTAACCACTCTTTTTGGTAGAACTCATCCAACTGGGTTGATTTCCTGCCACTGTCCCAGTTTTTAAGGATAGCCCACAGATTTTCAATGTGGTTGCTGATCTACCAATTTTCCTTCAAAAACAGTTCTGATGGGTGTCTGGGATATTTATACTATTGGAACACCCAATTTTGTTTCAGTCATAGAGCTATGAAGAGTCTAGAAGTACTTCTTCCTGATCAGATTGCTGCTGCTTGCATTTTAAAGGGGCAGTATTATGTATTTTCCAGGCACATTGTACTATTTTCTAGCACAATCAAGTGCTAGAAATATTATCTTCAGTTGTTACAAAAATGCTTTATATATCATATATGTCTTAAAAGGCATTTGACTTCATAATTTAACGCCTTGAAATTGGGCTTCTGTCTCTTTAAAAACTCCTGCTCTTTCGGAAACTCCGCTTTCAGGAAGTCATCATAACAGCACTCCACTATTAACCCTTTAACAACGTTTTTATCAGCGTTTCACTGGTAGCTAGTATAATGAGGACAGCAGATGCGCAGTTCCACCAGGTGTTTGTTAATTGCTGCTGGCTAGTCGGAAGGAGCTGAGTGGGGAAGTCACAGGGGTGGAGGGGTGCTCTGTGAGGCAAAAGCTTGTAAGCTTAGAAACTGCAGCTCTGAGGAGTTGCACCCCGAAGGTGGAGCTGTTTCCACCTAGCTGTTTGCACACGGGAGAATAGAGGATTTCTTAAACATGCATGAAAGAATCAAGGCAACATTCCAGGTATGTTTTTGATGAGAGAATAACACAACATAATGTAAAGCTCAAAAAAGTCAATTTTACATAATACTGCCCCTTTAACCAAAACCAGGAAATATGTGCACATTACCCCAGTGCTGACATCCCCTTTATTGGCTGCCTTGTCAGGCTCAAGCAGACTTCAAGGTCATGTTGCTCACCTGCAAGGCTTTAAATAGACTGCCACCCTCTTACCTCTCTGACCTTCCACACCTGATGTTCCACCCCATGCTCTCCGATCACAAGGCACTGGCCTTTTAAGAATTCCTAAAGCTAGAAGAAAAACCGTTAGTAAGCAGCCTTTTTCCTTTTGTGACCCATTTTTGTGGAACAACCTCTCTGGACATCAGGCTGGCAGGTTCTGTGGATGTTTTTGAAGCCAAGTTAAAGACCCACTTGTTCACTCTGTCCTATAAGTTTTAAATTCTATTTGTTTTATTACCTTGCTGTTTTACCTTGTTTTTAACTTGCACTGTTTTATTTGGTTTTTAATTTCCTTGTAACTGTTCAGTGCTTTGTTTGAAAGTGCTTTACAAATAAAGTTATTATTCCTATTATCACTCTACTTTATGCAATGGAAATGTATCTTTGTCTCCTCTGACTATGAACCTTTCCTTGAAACATCTGACTTATCCATGTGGACACCTGAATATTTCAGGTAATCTTGACAGTGTCCATTTCTGAGAAGGCGCTTCTTTCTTAGCTGGCACCCTCAGTTTACGGTGATCTTCAACTTACTCAGAGACAATGGTGTTCCAGCATTTTTCGGTCAGTTCCTTGGTTGTTCTTGGACATCCTAACCAATTTCAGTTCCTCTGAGGGTAACAGTTTGGGTCAGATGTTTGAAACTGTGGCACTTTTTCCACTTTGTCAAATTGTGTTCTTTATTTTTCATGGATCCAGTAAAATAAATTGAAACAAATTGCATTTTTGTGACAGGTTGAAAGTAAAGTTTTCAAGGATACCATATAAATTGTTTTGATATACACAGATACAACAGTTTATTCCTAACATTTAGTAGCCTTTCCAGAGCATCCATAAAAGGATGAGACAAGACTTTAGCAAAGAATTGTGCACAAAGGTGATACTTTGTCCAAATAAAATTCAGACCATATTTTTTTTCCAAACACAAACAAATAGGGTTACATTTTTTGTAAAATTTTTCATGTCCTTTCATTGTCAATGTAGCACTGTCTGAGACACTAAAAAGCTTTTGTTGTACACCAATATTTGAAACATATTGAGCTGAATGAAATTAAACATTTAAATGTAAAGTCCTTTTTTGAAGTCCTGAAAACTTATCACAAGCTGTGTTTTACTGTTGCTTAATTTCAGTCTTTTCCATGCTATCCCTTGTTTGTTAATGACCTCCTATAATAACAGTCACACCAGGGCTGTTCCCCCAACACTGAGTCATCAGCAAGAATAGGAAGCTCCAAGGAGCAAGCACGCTCCATGTGCATCACCCTGTATAACTAATGAGTCATTCAGTGAAGAGTAAGAACAGGTGCAAGACAACATATGTAGGCAGAATCATGGATCCACTGCATCTTCTGTGGCCACAAACGCTCCAGCTGACTGATCCCTGTATAGGGTCTAAAATGCCAATCACCATGTTTGTACTACAAAACTTGTCATGCTACAAGTTACATTACCATGTGAAGCAAAGCAAAATAAAACACAGACCTGGTTGGTGTCTGACTGGCAGGTCATTTCTTTATCCAGGTTTGATGATTCTCCATCCATGATATCCAAATGAAAACAGTCTGTCTAATCTTTCACAGTTGTGTCTGACAATGCTCTTTACTTTCCTTGAAATTAAATTTTAAAGAATTAGAAAGTTAACGATTCTACATCTCACTTTGCGCTTCACCCTCTCAGGCAACACTGCTGTATTGAAGATGCGTTCCTATGTTTGTGGTTATCCACCTTCACCCTCCCCCCCACTTTGTGAGGATTCCTATGCTTCTTTATCTGACCTTTTGAACAACATGTTCTTAAAATAGAGCCATAGTGGCATAGGCCCAGTCCTATTGGCCTGACAGCTGCCTCTGCTGTGGAAACCACAAATGTACACAAATCCACGAGTGGCAGCATTAGAGCCATTTAAAACAAGTTACCTCTACAGATAAGCTTCATTGGTGCGTTTAAACACAGACAGGATGGCCATTTTGTCCCTTTAAACTTATGGGTCAACATTAGGTGAAAATGTCAATATGGGACATTGGAAAGTTGCCTATAACCAGGAATCAGCATTTGCATTAATGGGGAAAAAAAACAAACAACAAAAAAAAAAAAACAAAACAAAAACCCACACACACCCCTGGGCAACCCACCAAATACCATTATCTTTATTTGACCTCAAGTATGGGGCAGAGAAGTAAGCTTTAAATCTGACAGTCCTGCACTTTTTAGATTGTGAGAATTGAACAGTTCCCCACAAAATTTTGTCTGACAAGCACTCAACTTTTACAGCACAAGGTTGTGGCCACATTAATTGCCCCTGCTTTAGTTTTTAAAAGCATCTTCTCACTACACTTTTAAGTTGTTTTTTTTGTTTGTTTTTTTAAACTGCAAGAGGAAGTGTCAGGTTCTGCCTTTTGAGTGTTGAAGTCTTATTTTCACTTAGCCTAGTTCTTGCTTGTGTATTTCAGATTTAGTCTCCTGCATATTTATTAGATTGCTCTTGTTTTACTTTGTACACTCTTTGAATATCCTCTGCAGCTTAGAGGTTGCCTCTGTCAGTTTTTTTTGTTTTGATTTCCTATTTTCCTCAGTTTAGTTTGTCTTTTAAAAGGAACATCTGGGTAGACCATCTGCTGCTGTCTAGTTCCAGGGTGTGTCAGGAGCATCAGAACCATATTCTTTCAGATAATGGATGGTCTGGTAGTAGCTGTCACCCTTCTCGTGGTCTTTGCTGAAGATAGTGTAGGTGCCAGGAGGAGGAAGAGTTGCCCCACAAGCCACCCACACCAAGACTTGGCAGAGCGACAAGCTAAACCCACTGCCCAGGCCCCATATGGTCAGCTGGGTAACCAAAGTCCTCCATCTGCTGCTGGTAGTTACCAAGTTCATCCTCCTTCACAACATTAGAAGTTGTTCAGGCCTTGAAGCTGGGTGTTGGCTTCCTCAGAGGCTTGAGTGGCAATAACCCACTCAGTCACTGAAGAGCAATGTTTCAGGTTAGTTTACTGTTGAGCCCAAAAGCAACTTCACTAGCCATTTTTCCCCAGAAACTTACCAGGCAAGTCTGAGTTCCAGACTGGAAAGACAGCAGCAGCAGATCTAGAAACAGTGACATATCCTGCAACAGAGCCTGCTTAAGCAGGCACAAGGCCAACACTAGCTGTATAGTCTAGAACAGGTACAGTTGAGCTCAGTGCTATAGACAGTGGCTGGGCCTGTACATAGATACATTTTCCACTGTCTTAGAAACACCTCCAGATGTACTATAAAAGCCAGGTGCAGAGTAGCTAGAAGCTGATCCCTGGTGAGAGCCATCATTATCACCTGAGTCACTGGGTCTGCTCTGGTCTTGAGATTGAGCCTGGATAAGGAGGAACAAAGTTAGAAACAGACTCAATTGCACTTTTCCCCACCAGATGGGAAACCCCACCTTTTACTGGAAGGCCATGAACAGCCAAAAGCAGCAGGCCAAAGAGGAAAACCCTGAAACGCATAACATTCAGAAGAAGGCCCATTACTCAACAACTTACACCACAAACCTTTACCTTACCTCAGCAAGCCCTATGCAGTTACCATGCTAAACAGCTGCTGTAACAACAGAGGGGAAGGTGATGATTTATAACTGTTGCCAAGGATCAGTTCTGTCCAATCAGAGTTTACCTGCCTAACAACACACAGCTGATGATGACTGACTCCCAACAAGGGGACCAAAACACAGCAGATGGTTAAAATAAAGATAAATATCTATGATGCAGTTAAACTCAAAATGGAGATATGTTCCACCATATTTCAGTGGTAGCCTGAGTAAGACAGTAAGGCACAGACATCTAAACAGCATTCACTGACTGTAGTTGAATAAGTTGAAGTTTCAAATAAATGTGTAAATCCAAGCAACTTTAAGCAAAAACAGCAGTTATGCAAATCACCACATTCTATTTTATTGATTTCAAAGTATAAGATGGATTATGCTTTTCACCTTGTGCTCCCCCTCTTTAGATTACAGAACTAGATCAAACTGTGTAAAAAGTGAGCAAATAGTTCAGAAATATATATTTGTGATAAGGTTTTGAAAAGCTAGACAAAATAAAGATTAAACACTGAATACTTTTGAATTGAATGACAGATGAAAGTGGATGGAACTCATTTTAAAATTTGCTGAAGACTGTTGATAGATTGTTTAAATTCAATTTTCTTTGTAGAGTTTAATCATTATAAGACTTGGTATAACTTATGGTTTGCAGATTGAAAAATCAGAGCTCAATTTTTGTATTTTAGTTTCTACTTTCATTAAGCCAAACCAATTTTTATGGTGTATTATCCTCATTAGTGCTAAAGATAAAGTGACTGTCCTTCAGTAAAATAATCACTTTTATTGGCCAAGATTGTGTGCACAAACAAGTAATTTGACTTCAGTTTCACACACTCAGCATACTGACATTAGGTCTAAATATATAAACTTTAGGGGAAATAAAAGGATTAACCCATTAGGCATCTTTTTGAGAAGTCTGCTCAAAAATAAAATGCCTATTATAAAATCTCAGGACTACAAGGTTTATTTGAATTGTTCTGGTATCAAAAACTTCAGAGTTCTAAAACTCAATCCTGTTACTGAGAGTAAAGGAATATGATGGAAACAAATAATTTCTGCCTACAAAAAAACAAAACAGCACTTTGAGATGTGAATGTCCAAAGTATGCAGTGCCCCAAAACAGCATGCATCAGATTTTTCATATACTGGCCATTGCCTTCCTACACAATTCCACTTGATGCTCATTTCCCTTCAGTTCTGTGTGGGATTTCTCCCATTAAGCTTGATTTTTCCAGTAGAATCTCAACCAAGCCAATCAGCAAACAATAATGTAGATTCCTTTACCGTTGAACATGATACATGATGGCCAGACTGGGTAAAATCAGATCCTATTCTAAACTTTAGAGCCCACACCTCCACCAAGCAATACTAGCTCAATAACCAAGGGGCCAGAATGGTTTTACCAGGCAAGCGTTTTCACTCGCCAAACTTAGTCTCTGAACCACTGACATTGAGTATTTGTTATTTTAGGTACCAGAAATTCTACCATTGTAAACAAGCTGATGGGGCAGTATGCCAAGCTGCTTTAACAAGCTCACCATTTCATTATTCTGAGGGCCTACCCTGGGTAAATGTACGACTTTTGCTCAGTGAAAGTGCTTGCTTTGCATTCCCCCCTCCACAGATGGTTGCATGTCCCCTTCCTAAAGTCCTGTCCCAAGGCAACCTTCAGAGGCTCCACTGACAAAAACACCAATGCATAATATGGTCACAAGGTGGCGGAAGTAGACAGTTGGTCTCTTCCACTGAATACAAACCCTTTCTTACCGACATCAGTCTTGAATCAAGATTTATGCTCTTGATAAACCACTTTAAAAAGGAAAGCTCGCCTTATTTCCCCACTTTCCATGGGTCTTTTTGACCTGGGGGATGTTTGGGAACCGTGTGTGCGCCTCGGCCACCCGATGCGCGATCCCGTGGGTCCTTCCTGTCGGCTTCAAGGGACAGAAAATATTTGGACTTCATGGACAATGGGGCCGCTGTAGGAGATCACAACACACCACGTAAGTGATTCCAACATGCAACGACATCAGCGGGATGAAAATCGGATTCAAAGCTCGGCGATCTTGATGCACGACTGCACCTCATCGCCCAGCTGCTGATGTGAGCATCCAGGCAGGGCTGACTGCCAGCTAAATGCTTACTAGTGAGGCTGATAATAGGATTAAAATGACAAACGTCAGACCCTGCTCCTCCTTTTAAAAAATGAATATATTTTCAAATCTGTCTAAAAACAATCAAGATCCACTTTATTTTACGATCATAAGTGTTTTTCTTTTTGGCACAGTGCCTTGAGTCATCTGTTATCAGTGATATGTGGTTGGGGGTTGGGGGGTTAAAATCCGCAGCCCTCAGTCTGTGTGAAAATATTGCAAAGTTCATTTGAAGATAACAGGAGGTAGCACAAAGTGCGTTACCTCCAAACTTTCTCACTGTTGCTGCTCTTTCATGAGATGAACAAAACATGAGCTGGATGGTGAATTGAGTTACAGATAAAGGTAGGACAAAGTGTCAAAACATTTCTGTGCAGATAGCTATGTCAGTCATGTTATCTGTTCATGTAAGAAGTTGGGCAATTTGTGAAAATTAAGTTTCTCTGAGTGACAAAAGATCTCTGACCTTTGAGCTTCGCTCTAGATCTTGATGCAGTAACAATGGTGTGGTAATCTTACAGTGCCTTGTTATAGCATTGATACCCCTTGAAAATTTCCGAATTTTGTCATCCCTCAACCAAAAACCTCAGTGTGTTTCATTGGGATTTTGTGTGATAGACCAACATAAACGGGTGCATAATTGTGTTAAAATGAAAAACAAATGGTTTTCTGGTTTTGTTTTAAAAAACTAATCTGAAAAGTACTTTATCGAACAATTTTCTAGTCTCCATGTCTTCTTTGCCCATTGTAATTGAAAAAAAAAAATGCTTAAATTCAGCTGGATTGCATGGGAAAGGTTTAAAGATTGCAAATCTTGCTAAAGATTTTCAAATGTATTTAGCTCTGCACTTTGACTTTACCACTCTAACACATGAATATGTTTTGATATAAACCACTGGAGCTCTGGCTGTATGTTAAGGGGCTGTTTTCCTGCTGGAAGGTGAACCTCTGTCTCCGTCTCCGTTCGTTCGTAGAGACAGGGTTTCTTCTTGCATTGCCCTGTATTTTGCTCCATCCATCAACCCCGACCACCTTCTATGGCCCTCCTGAAGTAACAAATTCCCACAACACAATGCTGCCACCACCTCAATGTTTCACTACGGAGGTGGTATGTTCATTGTGGTGTACTGTATAAGTTTGCACACAGGCTTGTGTTCAGCCCTGTTTGATATCAGGTCATTGATTTTTCCACTGATTCAATCAGCTAAGTCTATTCTTTTTCAGCTTGGTCTCTATAGAAAAAACACAGAACTTCCTTTCATGCAAACTGGGAAGTTTTACATCAAACTTTCAAATGTACTCGATAACAGCTTCATTTCCGCAATCTTGCAAACAAAATGAGTGATATACAGCACATTATCGTTACAACTCACTTTTACATGAAGGTTAAAGAAAAAAACAGAAGTAGAGGGTATGCTGGAGAGTGACAATCCCATGGTTTTATTCTATTTTGGCTTTTCTTCCTGAAAAAGCATATGTATAAAAATATCTAGACCTTTTAAAGGACTAGAAATTGCTGATAGTTGCATTTTTCCTGATGATACACATGAGGGGGGCCTCTGACTGCTAGTTATGCAAACAGAAGCACATGTTTTCCATGACTTCTCAGAACATGAAATTGATTTAAATTTAGTGGAAATTTATCCTTTTAATGTGGACTAACATTAAAAGAAAGTCGTTAGTATTTAACAAGGCTTATTTTGACTTGTCTAAACCCGAAGGTTCAGTTACTGACCACAGTAACAGGTCAGATTTCTCATTGTCTTTGACTTTTTCATGTACTTAAAAAACTGGGATGTTTAACTTTTCTGACTGCCTGTGTCAATTACAAAGAAAAGCTACCAGATGAGACCCCAGGAGGCTTTAATAAAACATTGTGTGCTTTCACACTTTCCTTTAAATCAAGCTAATATTAAACAGTACAACAACTACTGAGCATTAAATTCATGGTCACAAACATCATTATTTCCTCTGTTGACTTTTTTTCTGTTGACTTCGGTTGACCTTTTGGATCAATCATGTTATCTCCACCAGATCCAAATTCATCTTCTTTTCTCTTGGACTTGGATGAAATGCACAAAGAAGTCAGAAGAACTAAACTATACAGCTTGCAAAGTTCTTTTGACAAATAAACAGGATTTGTCCAATATTAAGCATTTACTCACACTGTGGATTTTTAAAAATCATATCTGCACTGTGGGACTCTTCTGCAGAAAGGCTGCTCTTGAAAGAGCAGCTTTGAAAGAAAGGGGTTTAATGTAAAGAAATACTGCTAAGCTCAATAACTGAAGGATTATTTGAAGAATCATTTTTACTTTCTGTCAGTATTACTGATACTAAAGCCCATTTATAAAAGAGGATTTTAGGTTTTTTGATAGAAGTCATTTAAGTCTTACTCTTCTTACTGGGACTGTTAACTATCATGCAGAAATTATGACAGTTATTTAAAAATATGTTCACACCTTACCACAATATAATCTTATTGTACTTATAAAACACAACAAAAATTTGTTTTCTAGCTAGGGCAAAAGTTGGGACACCCTACTCTCTGTGGTAAAAGTATCCCTATGCCATGATACTTTCAGTTTGTATGAGGCTTTCTCCTGGAATGCTGCATTTGGTTTATGTCAAACTTTTTTTTTTTCTCTGCTGATGTCCAAATTATTCAGTTTTGGAGTCATCAGTCCAAAGAACATTAGTCCTGAAGTCCTGGTCTTTGTTTTTGCTCTCTGGCAAATACCATTCTTAGAGAGCAAATGTTTTCCCCTTGTATTTATATAGATGGAAGTTAATTGGATGCAACAAGCAAAAGCCTACTGATGTTTTAGAGTTTATGAAAACTTCTTAAAGACTTCTTGTGGCATCTTGTTGTCTACTTTCAGGATCATCTTACTCGGACGGACATACCTAAGCATATAGGTTTTGAGTGTCCTCCATTTTTCATATAATTTTCACATAGGTTTTCAAACAGTGGATTTGCTGATATTAACCTCTTTTGAGACCTTTCTAACTCCCTTAGCAGACTCTGAAGTTGCTACAGTTTTCTTTCTGAAGTCTTCAGTTAGCTCTGTACATCTTAATGTGACGTTCACTCTCACTTCAATAGTCAGGAGCGCACCAAACCAAACTAAATGTCTTAGATTGAAACGAGACAACCTGCTTCAAAATACTGAGGAATGTTCCTCAGTATCATGTGCATCTCACATGTATATATATAATTTTAGCCATTTTAAGGGAGAATAACGTGGAGGTTTCTTAAATTATTTCTCATCAAAAATTGTTTTTTTAAAAAAGGATCTTACAAAAAAAGTTTTAAACTTTTAGATTGTATTTATATTACTTGAATTTTACAGTATTGTCAAATGGTATATCAAAGATGTCTGAATAAAAAATCCCCCACATTTTTTCACACGAATGTCAATGCTTACATCTTTCCCGTAGCATTTAGGACAAGCAATACAACCTTATTCTCTTAGGGAAATGAAGAAGTTTTAGGGGCATGTAATTAGGAATTTTCAGGGTTTGTTTATTTGAAATAAAAGCCATAGTAGTATTTTTGTTTGACCTATAGTGACTCTTGTTAAGAGTACTGTCATGTGTTTTCTGACTTAGGAAGGCTATGGCTTCTGACGTTATTGACACACACATAAGCATGCAGGGATGTGATGCCCGGGTCAAACTTTGCTTTTAGGAAGTAAGTAACAACTGGTTTGCGTGCCAGAAGCTTGTGTCTTGTGATGAGGGGGGTCATTGTGGCTACCAATGCAAACTATGATTGTGGTATGGTAGTATGATTTACAATCGTGATTGATTGCTACATCTTCTTCAGCCCCCAAAATCCTACTGAGCCCCCCAAAAAACCAACAACAAATTAATGAAGCCTGGATTATAATGGGAAACATCAGGGCATTACCAGTGTAACGTGTTTTGTTTGCTGATCTGGCTCAGCAACAGCGATTCAGATTTAACTCCCTAAATGTGAATTAATGTTGGCATTATAATTTTGCATTCCTTCTCTAGACATAATTCAACCCAAAGATGCTGAAGAATTAAAATGCACTGTTGCTTTGCAGCAAGGAGATTGTGTGTTCGAATCCCGGTCTGGGGTCTTTCTGCATAGAGTTTGTATGTTCTCCCTGTGCATGCATGGGTTTTCTCCTGGTTCTCTGTCTTCCTTCCACATCCAAAGAACATGACTGTGAGGTTAATTGGTCTAAGTTGTCCTTAGATGTGAGTGTGTGTATGTGCTTGGTCCTGTGCCCACCTCTCGCCCGATGACCGCTGGAGATAGGCACCAGTCCTCCCACGGTCCTGCAAGGATTAGCAGCTATAGACAGTGGATAGACAGATGATTTCCTCATCTTTGTCTTTAAGCTTAGACATTTCAGCCACTGGACAAGTGCATTATTTGCATTCAGAGCGTTTATGCATTTTATTTGAAATACCAAACCCTATGAAATATTACATCCAAACAGTCCAGTGCAGTTACAACATTGCACACATTGACACTGCAATAATGACCACTAACTGACACTGTATACTGTGAAGCTGTAATTATTGTTATTAAATAAATTAACATTACTAAAGATGGCCTAGGTTTGCACAAATTTACTTCAGTAAAGCCTATGTAAGCTTTAAGTCCAGATAACAATATATGGTTATATATTGCTGAGTTAGATTCTATGTGTGGATATATGTGTGACAGACAGGATTTAAAAAGCTGCATTTCTCTGATTACTTGCTGGTTTTTCTCAGTAATACCTTTTTAATGAGTCCACCTATAATTGTCCAAACTGATGAGAAAATACATACATATTTCTTATCTATCAATTTAAACTGAAAAGAGAATAGTGCTTTAAGGTTTTTTTGTGCAATATTTAAAATATTTTTAATTTTCCTCAGTTGTGCCCCAAAGTGACAGTTTTGTAATATTGTATCACATGCTGCCAATTCTGGTATGATCTAATTTCTTCTTTTGGGAGACTTTCACAATACCCAGAATGCTGATTTTGTTGCTGCTTAATGTGCAATATCAAATTTGCAACCTGGACATTTATGATCACATAAAAGAGCTTTTAAAGTATTAACACTTATTAAGCTTGTACACATTTCTTCAAATTACAACAAAAGCAGTGTCACACAGACCAACACTAAGTAGTGTGTACTTGTAAAATGAAAGAAACATTATTTATGGCTTTTAAAAATTTTTACAAATGAAAATCTGAAAAGTGTGACATGCATTGGTATACACCCTTCCAGAGTGCCTATTAAAAGTATTCACCTCCTTGGATGTTTTACCATTATTAACTGTTTTATAAATCAGTCTTGACCAACAAAATCTGGCTTTTTTTTTTAGGGAAAAAATGCAAAAAAACACTTTAATTTTGAAGTTTAAATTGATCTCTACAAAATAATGACAATTACGTAAACATTTTTAACATAAAATAAGTGACTGCATAAATATTCACCACCTTTGAAGTGACTGACCTAATTCAAAGAGGTCCAGTCTTTTGGTTTCAATAAGTGGAATAGAGATCGCCTGCGTTCTTTCAGTGAGTATGTCTCAGGTGACTGTAGCATAAAGACACCTGTGTGTGAAAGGTTCATTCACTGGTTAATCACTTTTCTTGGCTACCAGCATTAAGACAAAAGAACACTCCAAGCAAATCAGAAGAACGGTTATTGAAAAGAATAAGTCAGGGGATGGATACAAAAATATCTCTAAGGCCTGAACATTCCTGGAGTTCAATTCAATGCATCATCAATAACTGGAAAGAATATGACCCATGTGTAAATCTACTGAGATCAGGCCATCCTCACAACCTGAGTTCTTCTGTTGCCCTGGTTCTTCACCAGTTAAAGCTTTATGGTAGAGGGGCGATGAGAAAGCCACTGCTGAAAACTCATTTCAAGGCTTGAGTTTGCCAAAAGGTTTGTGGGAGACTCTGTGGTCAAGTGAAAGAAAGTTCTTCGGTCTGATGAGACCAAAATTGAGCTTTTTGGACATCAGACAAGACACTGTGTCTTGTCACTGCACATCACCACAAACACACCATCCCCACTGTGAAGCACAGTAGTGGCAGCATAATGCTGTGGGGATGCTTCTCAGCAGCAGGCCTTGGAAGGCTTGTAAAGGTAAAAGGTAAAATGAATGCAGGAAAATATAGGGAAATCCTGGATGACAATTTGCCTCCATCTGCAAGAGAGCTCGGTCTTCAGAGAACATCTATTTTCCAGCAAGACAATGACCTGAAGCATCCAGCTAAAGCTACACAGAGATGGTTTGAAGACAGCAAGGTGGATGATCTGGAGTGGCTGAGTCAAAACCCACTTTTTTATTTAATTGCCATTATTTTGACTTTAAAGAGGGTTTGTTGGTCTGTTTTTTATTTTTTATTTTTATTATTATTTTTTTTTTTTTTTCAAATAAAGCCAAATTTTGTTCTCATGATTGATTTGTAAATGCAATAAAAAGGGTAAAACATCCCAGAGGGTGAACATTTTTAAGGCACTGTAACTCACATTTGGTTAGATTAAATGTTGAGCGAGTGTGAAAATCAAATTTCAAGTCGTCTCAATAGGATTTAAGTCTGCGTTTTGACTGGAGCTTTCTAACACATGAACATCCTTTGATCTAAGCTTCCATTGTGCCTCTGGCTGCGTGCTTCGGGTTGTTTTCCTGTTGGAAGGTGAACCTACGCCTTAGTCTCAAGTCTTCTGCAGCTTCTACCAGGGTTTTTTCCCAGGACTGCCCTGGATTTAGATCAACATATTTTCCTATCAAGTTTATCCAGCTTCCAACAACATGATTGTGCCACTGTCACGTTTTACCTCAGGGGGTGTCGTGTTCAGGTTCATATATGCTAATGTTTTCAGCAGAACTTTTTGCCAAGAGGGTCTTGGCTTCTTCACAGAACAGCTAGATTTATATTGAGGTGGAGTTTCACTAAATAGGTGGCATTTGAAAGCAAATGGTTGCACTGGAATTTATTTAGGGGTGTCCCTCTAAATTGGGCTGAATTCACATGAACACTGCACTTTTCAGATTTTTATTTATCAACAGCATTGTTAATGAATATTAAAATATTCCTTTCCTTCCATTTCCTAGTCATCTCAACTTTTGTTTTGGTTTATCACATAAAATACACAGAAATTTGTCTTTGTAAGATTATGAAAAGTGAAAGGATTTTAATGTGCAAGAGCACATCTTCAAATTAAGATTTTCTGGTTTAATTAGAAATTAACTGATTTATATGTAAACTGGTGAAAGATTACAGTAAGTAAGGCATTTTTAAATGTAGTGCTGTCATTAACCTGGTATTTCATTTAGCTGCATATAAAATCTGACTTTACTGTCGGCTTTTATAAGCAGAATGTTGAAGACTGCATCTACTTTTGCAGGATATATGTCTTTTTTTCTTCATGTCTTATTTTGTTTAATATATGTTGGGCCAGTTTGAAAGAGTCCTGTGAAACATTGTCGAGTCGGTGCCTCTGAACAGACAGCAGTTTTTATTTCCTTTTATTACACTTCAGAAATGATCTGTTTACATTGGCTCTATTTTTTATTCTATTTTTGAGCTTTTCTCCGTTTATTTGTTGATTGCAGATTAAATCCTTCTTATCACTGTGGCACTGTTTGAGCACAGCCAGTTTTTATGTGAGCTTTATATGGCAGTGTGTTCTCCTTTTTCAACTTCTCATCTGCATGTTTATGACTTCCAATATGATTTAATCTGTTTTCGTTCTCTAAAGCTGGGACGTTTTACTGACACAAAGGGCACAGCTTGGGCTTAGAATTGATATTTGCAAATGCAAATAAACATTTAAATAATACCTGGATACAACTCCAGAGAATCCAGCTGCCTGGTTCACCTGATAAAGAACACGTGTATAAAGCTCCACTTTATTTCTTAAGAGATAAAAAAAAAAAAAAAAAAAGATATTTTCTCTTCGAGAGGCCTGTCAACATTCACACATTCATTTTCAGTGTCAGTCTCCATGCAGCCCTTATTTTCCAGAAGTGAGTCAGATGATCTCTTGGCTAAACCTGCACAACACAGTCTCCATGGCAGCATTCCCATCTGCAGCCTCTCTCGTAGCCTCTGTGGCTCCGTGGTGCGGCTTGCCAGGAATGCAGAAGTGTTTATTATCGCACTACTTTACACCCTGAGGATGGGGGGTTCCTCTGCTGCAGTGCAGTGAGTGGCTGGAAAAGGAAGAAAAAAACTTTTTGGGAGGGACCAGATGGAGGAACATTCAGGAAGGAAGAACTGGCCTCTATAAACAAAGACGGTTGTAGCGAGAGTTGTGGCAGTTGAGAGCGTTCAGGGAGACTCTGTTTTGAGTGACTGAAACCAACAAAGAAAGGTGTGCTTCTTTTTAAAGGATCTTCCGATGTCTTTAGAAGAAAAGGTTTTTCATCTCGTATTTGTGCTTTTTAAAAAATGATTGTCTCTGTTCTTGAATTTTTTTCCAACGTCCATTTTAGTGCAAGAAAAGGAAATAAGATTTGAAGTGAATTCGAATATTTAGAACAAATATTACCTCTTCCAGCTATGATGCGACTTTATAATTTTCCACTCAAAGATCAGTACAGGATAGCTTTTACTTTTGATCTAATGATATCTGGTTTATTACCTTTATTCTCTCTAATGAACCTAACTGGATGAAGACATTGTGTTCTCTTGTGGTTTTTTTTGGTTGGTAGGTTCAGCGTGCATAGATTGAAGCCACGTGTGAGGAAGTGCATGTTGACACAAAAGAAAAGCCAGTGAACATGTGTCAGTGAGTCTTCTGCTGCCAAGTATTTGCATCTGAGTGACCATGCCGCTGTCGGTGCGACGCTGCCTCACCTTTGCCACAGGCCTGGTGGAGTGTCTCTGTTTTGCCGGAGTCGTGTTCGGATGGGCTTCCCTCGTTTTTGTTCTCAAGGAGGACCATTACTTCAGCTCTCTGTGTGTTAATGCCACAGGACTCAACGGCACACAAACTCTGGGTGAGCTTTATTTGTTGTGGGTTAAAAGTCTGATTTTGAGCACTTATTATTGGTATATGTTTTAATATTTTTAACAGGAACTGCATATCACCCGTTTATCTGATACTACTTGGTTCGTCTTTCTCTGTGTCGACGACAGACTGCAGTGCACAGGATGAACAGTTTTCACTCATTTTCACCATCGCCTCCTTTATGAACAACTTTCTGACTCTTCCCAATGGTTTCCTTTTTGATCGATTTGGTACCACAGTAACTCGACTCTATGGAATGTGAGTAAAAATATTAAATATAAAGGAGACAAAGATACAATACTTTAAAACTCAGTTTTAGACCATAAACTACAGAGAATCTGGTGATTTGAAAACACACAAGAACTGTAACTCAGAAACCCAAATTCATATAATCAATAAAGTAGTCACACAATATGATAGAGAAGATTTAAAACTAATACGCCAGTAAGCACCAGTGGATGGAAAAATCCTAGATAATATACTTTGATTTGTCTATAAACATGCTAATTTATTTTTAAAAATGCCACATGATGTGTTAACATTGAACACATCATTTACTTTATAAAAAAGAAGCCTGTAGAGGAGAACAGGAAGAGTTATACATGCTGTAATATGAGTTTTGTTTTTACTCTTTTCTTTGTATTTAAAACACATGGACCGCCAGTCATGTCACCCCTATTTGAGTTCAGTTGTGTTTTCATCCAGGCAGCATGATGGAGCACTGGTTATCACTTTTACTCCACAGCTAGAAGATTCTGAGTTTTAATCCCAACCTGTTTGGAGTCGCTTGATCTCCCACTGCATTCTCTACCCCTCCTCTCCCAATCCAAGAAAAAAAAAACAAAAAAAAAACAAAAAACACTACAAACAAGAATATATAAAATAAATTAATGGGGAATTGTTTTTTTATTATCCCAGCTTTAATTTCTCTCTAATTTAACAAAGTTTACTTAAAGCAGGAAAGAGATTCAGCAGCATTGTCAGTAAACACTGAATGAACCACATGCTCCCACACCTTTTTAACCTGTGCCCACAATATATTGACCTTAAAGTCCAAAACTACAAACTTTAACCCTTTAGTGCAATAAGGTGGCAAACATTGATCAGTAAAGAAACTCAACAGATGGTTGTTCATTAGTGTGATTATTGTGTAACAAGGTTCCACCTGAAGCTTTTCTCATTTTGTTGACAGATCTCCAAATCAGGAATTAGGTGTCAGTCCACAGCTCTACCGTCTTATTCAAATAAATTCAATAAATAAATAACATCTCTGCTTGTCAAACTTTAAGAAAAATTGACTGATGAAGCTTCCTTCAGCTGACCCCAGATCAGTGAAAGAGAAATCCTGGACAGAGGAAATGTGAAAAAATATTTAAAGTAAAGTTTCTGCTCAGTTGGGGTTGGAAGAAAGTCAAGAGAGTGTGATAATTTTATGTTTTATATTTTCAGCATGTTTTTTCTAAACCCCTTAAAGCTCCACCTCTAGTTTATTATCTCTAATAAATCAGCAAAAAACTGCTGATTTATTATGTCCAGATCCACTGGTGTGACCTGATACAAAGTCAACACATGTTTCCACTAAAAGAGGGTGGAGAAAAAATAAAGACCAAAGGAATGTAAATATAAAAGGTCGAGTGGTGATGAGGACAAAGAGTGCTTAGTGAAAGCCAAGAAAAGGAAATTAAAGTCTGTTGAAAGCATACAAATCTGCATGAGAATCACTGTTTGCTTTGAATTCAACAACTTATGTTTTTTAAGCTTAAAATCTAGTTGTTGTTTTTCTAAGTTGCTTCTCAGCATGGTGTATGTTGAACCTTGGATTTTAAAAACAACATTTTTCTCTGTCACTCCCAGATTCCTTTACACCACGGGCACCTTGATGGTAGCTTTCTCCTCATCAGGTAAAAAAAGTTAACAGTTTTATATCAAATTAATACCTTCAAGTTAGGAAAGTTTTGTGATATCAGTTTCTTTTTCCTCCACCAGCCCTGGCCTACCTGCTCTTTCCGGCTCTCTCGTTCCTGGCTGTTGGAGGCATCTTATTTCTAATGACAAACATGCAGGTACTGTTTTGATGTTGATTATCATGCTAATTTCCCTCTAGGATATTGAAACAATAGTGATGCCAAAACACATGGATGGCTTCTTTAATTGTGATGATTTGCTGCTCTGTAAAAGTCCTAAAGTTGTGTTAGTGAGAACTGAAAAGTTTTTGTCTGCAACTGTGATTTAAAAAAACCAAGATGAATATCATATAAAATGTTTACCAAGGTCGTATAATTCTTACTGTGGCCAAAAATGCTGTAATCATATATAAGTAGATTGGTCTAAATACATAGACTCCTGTGTATTTATGGCTTTGTCTCAAATTGTCTGAAATAGTGTTATTATATCAGCAATAGTGAAAATGGTTAGGATTTACATAGATGTCCTTTTTTCACTATATAATGATCAGAGTCACACATTCATTTGCTGGCCCCTGCAATGATAAGAGCCAAGTTGGCCTTCTTTGATAGAAAATAATACAAATCCCTAAAGGTGTTTCACCTATTTGCAACTCAAAATGACTATGTTGAAAATTAGAGATGGACCAATCCATTGCTCAGAGTTCTAATGTGGTCAATTTTTCCTTGATCTGCTCTAATTGTTGATCAGCAGGTTCAATACTGGTATTTTCCATTCATAAAAAAAACATTGAAACCGAAAACTCCCTTTAATTTTGGTCTAAAAAAGGCAACAACATCACTTTTGATGCACTTTGTTATTTGTCTTTTACAAATAACATGGAGGTTATGAACTAATGCTTTGATGCATAAATTGGGTAAATCTTGTGATTTCTTGTTGGATTCAAAACGGTGTTTAGTACATCTTTAGCTAAAGTGATTTATTTCTGTTTGATTTTGAGGAGAAAATATGCATTTTTGAACATACACAGGTAATTACACACACAGGCGGCACATCCTTTTTATGTAAAACTGCTATAATTGTGTTGGAATATCATGCGCATCTTGCATCAGTTAAAATAGTAGCCTAAAACTTGTACTTGTGATTGCAATTAAGACATAAATATCATGAGGTTTCTTTTTTTGCTAAAGGGGCCAAAGAGGTGCATATGTCTTTAGGTTGTAGACCCCTGCTCCAACAGAAGGACAAAAACAGTGAAATGATTGGGAACAACTTTTTAACTCATCTATTACCCACTTTCTTAGGAAACACAACAAAGCTGTTGCAAAATACTTTATGTGACAAAGAGTATTCATGCCTACATGCCAGTGCTTCCTGAGTAAATAAAAAAGGAAGTTCCTGTTTTTTCAGGCTGCTTCACATCTCTGATCCAATTCATGATGTTGTGCAGAGGGAACACAAATCTCTTTTGGAAAGAATAACCTGATGAAATGCTATTGGTGTCACAGAGTCCTTGAAGGCATTCAAAACAAGCTGACAGAGATCCTTGCACTGCTACTATAATTCAACCATAATCTGCTTTATATCTCTTGAAGGTTGGAAACCTGTTTGGCTCCCGTCGCTCCACCATCATCACTCTCTACAACGGGGCATTTGATTCTTCCTCAGCGCTCTTCCTCATCATCAAGGTACGATTTATTAAATTATTTTTTTTAAATTTACACATACAAATATACGTGCCACCAATGATTTCCATCGCTTCTCTTTTTCTCTGCAGCTGTTACACGAGTCTGGTGTCTCTCTTCGTGCTGCCTTCCTCTTTCTGTCCGCCTGCAGCGTCGTTCACATCCTCAGGACTTTCTTCCTTCTGCCCAGAAACCTCATTCCTTACCCGCTGCCCGACCGCTACACATATGGGTATGAGGAGGCTGCATAGAGACTATGACCCTCTTCGACAGATAAAAACCTGTTTAAAAAAAACAAGAAAATAGGAGTCAGCAACATATTTATGCAGTGCTGTGCAAACATTTTTTCACCCAGTGAACTTTATCAGGTTTTGTAACATTCATTCACCCACGCTGAGTTTGTATGTGGTGGAACAGCCTTACTGTAGAACTGCAAGTCTTTGGTGTGGGTTTCTACCATTTATGCACATGTAGAAAGTTTTTTTTTTTTTTTTTTTTTTGCTCCATCTGTGAAGATCAGTTGTCAACTCTGGCCACAGTTTGTGATGGGATTTAAATCTGGACTTTAACTGGGTCATTCTAACAAATGATATGTAAATCATTCCAGTGTAGTTCTGGCTCTTTGTTTAAGGCTCATTGTTGTTCTTCTAAAAGTGAATCTCTGCCTCAGTCTTCAGTCTTTTGCAACTTTTAACAGGTTTTCCTTCTTGGTTACCCTGCATATCACTCATTTCATCTTCTCATCAAATCTAACAAAGTTCCCTATCCTTTCTTAAGAAAAGCATTCCCATTGCATGATTCTTCCACTGTAACCAGGTTGTGTTTGTATTTTGTTATAAATACACAAAATGTCTTATGTTACTCAGGTTGTTCCTATACCTGACTGTAAACACTTTGGAAACCACTGTGATTGTTATAAGTGTGTGACTTTAAGATAGGGAGCCCCAACTTTTTATTTCTTCTTCTCTGTTTTTTTTTGTTAAATTGTTTGCACCCCTTTGGTCCTCCCTTTTGTAATCTTGTCCTGCAGGAGAGGTGGGTGCTGTTAATTTTTCATCTAAATACATCTAGTTTATTTATAAATTTATCAAGTGCATTTTTGTTACCTTCACCTTTGTTATATATATAAATATCGATCCCATAAAGTGAATATTTAAGTGAATTTATGATAGTAAAGTAACAGGGCTTGACTTTAGTTTTGCAGGAGAGGACATAGAGCAGGCGGCCGATAATGTGGTTTTGTTTTTTTGTTTACTGTTCTCATCAGAATAAATGGAGAAAGCTTCCATCTCCAAAGACAAACTTTGTCACAGGCAAATCCTTCACTTATAACCAGCACAATGCAGAGAAGAACCGGTTGCACCACCACCATGTCATGTGTGATACATGAGAATGCTCAATGGCTGGTAATCCACCAAAGAAAAAAAACAGACTAAAACGATAAAGCTGGGAAAGGTCACTTGGCACTTGAAATGTAGACAAAATAATCTGCTGCTGGGATCCTGAGAAGGCCATTCTGCACTGTTAAGAAGTAAAATATCAGGGTGTGTGTGGTGGAAATCTGGTTCATTGTAAGCAGAACAGTTTATTTTCTTTTTTAGAACAAGAAAAACATGTTTAGGATTTAGAGCAGAGATAATGTCAGATAATGTGGTGAAAAAAATCTGTTTCTCTGAATCAATTATTTCAAAGAATTAATTAAAAATAAAAACTTCCATCTTTTTCTCCAACTCACTCCTTCATCTTCTGCAGGGTCTCTTGTGGTAAATCAGAGGCTGCGAGCACAGAGGTGGCCACAAATGGTCAGGCACATCCAGCAGCTGAAGAAACACCTCTCACAAAGAATGCTCCTGTCAAACAAGGTTGATTATTAAAAAAAAAAGAAGAAGAACATTATTAATATGCTTCTTTTATCTGGTGTAGTTTTATTTCTTTTTGCTGTTTTAATGTGTTTATTAACTTTGCATCTCTTTATGTTCCTCTTAGAGAAGACTTTCCGTGAGTGTTTGCTGTCCAGGTTCTTTATCTGGCACCTGGTCTGGCTGTCGGTGATGCAGCTCAGACACTACCTGTTCATCGGCACCCTCAACCCCATGCTGCTGAGGCTGACAGAAGGAGAGGCCTCACTGGGTAACACCCTTTGAAACACGCCACTGTCTCAGTGTCAAAACAAACGCTTGGGTTGTGATACATCAAACTTCTGCTTCTTTAGTTTTATTGGAGTACATTGTTTTTATATTATTGCACTTAGGGCTAAGATGCAGTTAAATGCATTTTAGATCCTTTTTTTTTACAGAAAAATACCACTTTCACTATACTTTTACTCTTACAACAAATGATTCACATACTTCATCACAGTATTATTCAGTATGCTGTCTAAGCGAAAGCAAAGCTGTGAAAGGGTCTGGCCAAGATCACTCTGTTGAGTCTGAGCATCAATCAGGCATTTTGTGGGCATCGATTCTCTGGACTATAACACATAAAATTGAAAAAAAAAAAAATGTGCAGGAGGTTCTTTTAAGTAGATTACAGATTTAATATCAGAAATGCTTTAGGATGCCAAAGAGTCTCCACCAAGTACCAGGACTATCTTAAGAAAAACTTGGACGGAAATGCAGCAGAAGATACAAAGATAAACACTGGAAGACTGATACAAAGTTATTTTCTCCAATGAATAGTCCTTCTGATTGTTTGGAACATCTAGAAAATCACTTAAGAGCTGCAGTGAGTCCTATGTCGTGCCAGTCGTGAAGCATCCTGATTCATGTGTGGGATTGCTTCTCATGCAAAGGAGTGGGCTTCCTCACATCTCTGCCCACAACACCGGTGAGAAAAAGGAGCTGCATCAAACGTCTTTCAGAGTCAGTTTGGTGATGATCTTTGTATTTCCTGCATCATAATGAAGTGATTGAGAGCTTATAACATTGAAATTCTTCTCCCAGATCCTAACCACACTGAGAACCTGTGGTCTCTTCTTAAAAAGAAGCCAACAAACTGCAATAAACTCTAAGCTAAGGATTTGAAACTTAAATTTATATCAAGCATGTCAGCGTCTTCTACAGAAGAAGAAAAGTCAACAAAACTCAAAATTGATGCCCCTTTTTCCAGTGCATTTTGGGTGTTTGTTATGCCATCTTAACCATCTTATTTCCACTCATGTATCTGTGCAGTGAGCCAGTACACCAACGCCTTTGCCATCACCCAGCTGTGTGGGGTGCTGTGCGCTCCCTGGAACGGGCTCATTATGGACAGACATAAAAGCAAACCTCAAGCTGCAGGTAACACTCTGAACTCAAAGAGCAAAGCATTTTAAATCCTGAGTTAAGATCTTTACATTTAAATTTTTCATTCTCTGATGATTAATATTGAGTTTAGAGTCCAGGATGAGCTTTAAGGAATTGCCTCACACAGAGGTGTCCAAAGTGTGGCTTGTGGGCCATTTGTGGCCCATGAAATCATTTCATGCTGTCCCAACCACAGTTCAGTAATGGTACAAACTCGTTTACCAGCACAGGCACTTAATACAGATTAATGGTTAAAAAGAATTAGGGTAAAATTTTCGCAAGAAAACATGTCTCTAATGAAGATGGAAAAAGTTAAGATGCAATCCAAAGTATATAAACATCCACCGAATAGAATAGACAAAAAAAAATCTACACTGAGAAAATCATAAAAATCATACTGCTTGGTTTATTTCAGTAAAAAATATTGCGAGTATGGTTTATTGTTGTGCATGTGAAATAAAGAAATTCTTCTTAAAATTATTTTTGCATTTTTAATTTTTCAAAACTGAATTGAAATTGAATTTTACGATCAACTTGCTCATTTTGGCTTGAGTTGCAAAATGTTAGAATGGTGCTGCTCTCATTCATGTTCTGAAAGAAAATGTTGCAACTTTTTGACATTTTTCATTTGTCGAATATCTGAATGTAAATACAAAGAAACAACCATTATCTTAATTTGAGGATTTTTATTTGTTTGTTTTGGCCTTTAAAAACCAAATGCTGCTGCTATGAAGTGTCAAATGTGTTTAACTGGGAATTACCAGCTTAAAAAGCAATACTCCATAACTCTGACAATAATTTCCAGTGAGGACTATTTATTTGTCTAATCCTCAGGCTGAGGTTTTCTGAATAATTCATAAACATTATAGATGTTTATTTGTGATGCAGTGAATTAATGAATTAATTTTAGTTCATTTTTAAAATTCCAATATTTAATTTACAAACATTTTTAGGACCACAACAGAAAAGAGAAATAACTAAAACTAAATGCATACAGACAAATAAACAATAACTTGTGCTCATTTGGTGAGTAGTTCTATACAGCGTTACTGGTTTATGGTTGGAAAATAAAGACCTGTGCTTATTTTGTTCAAGAAAGGGATTTTAAAAAGGCAGATATTGCTTCTCAATTATTAGAGCTAAAAGGTTGTGTAACATTTTCCCCCTTTTTTGTTTTTGTTGTTTATTTTTATAGTCTAAGAGACTGTTTATTTTGGGTTTAAACTTCTCACAGGAGCAAGAAGCAGGCCAGAAATAACAAAATGGAGTTGCTAAACTTCACAGGAGGATCTATATTTGTATGTTTACAGGAGAGAGCGGGCAGGAAGCTGACTTGCGGGCATCTGTGCTTTCTTTATTCCTGACGGCGCTACAGTGTGTGTTGTTCTCTCTGTGTGCCTCCACCCCCTACCTGCCGCTTCAGTACCTCACATTCGTCCTGCAGGTGTTGAACCGCTCCTTCCTCTACGGTGGCAACGCAGCCTTCATCAGTGTGGCGTGAGTATGATTGCATTTCCAGAAATTGCTAAAGAGCCAGACTTAATTTAAAGTCCTTTTGCATCAATGTAATTCAACAGTAAAATCACAAACATTTTGCACAGAAATTTTGTAGTTTGTGATTCTTTTTTTTATATTTGGTGAGATTAAGAAACAAAAATGTTTTATTTTTAGAGCCCAGTTAGGTCCCAGTTAGACTCTTCCTTCTGCAAGCTTTATTTGGTGCTGGTTTTGTTGTCCATGTGTTTATCGATCATGTGTGTTTGTGTCTAATTTGTTTTTGTAGGTTTCCATCCTGCCACTTTGGTAAGATGTACGGTCTGGTCATGGCTCTGTCTGCAGTGTTTTCGCTGCTGCAGTATCCCTGCTTTGCTCTGGTGAAAGGAGCTCTGGGTGGAGATCCTTTATACGTGAGCACAGTTTTTACCTCTTTATCACCCTGTTAATTTAGCTGCGAACCCTCCTCTCATAGCCTCCTCCCTCTCCTTCTTCATGTGTGTGCAGGTGAACGTCGGCTTGACGCTGCTCAGCCTGCTAGCCTTCATACATCCCTTCTTCGTCTACCTGCACTGTCGAAATCTCGCCTCAGAGAGAGCAAGGAGCAAAGCCTCCTCTTAAAGAGTGTACAACAAGAATGGTGATTAGTGTTTAAAGCTTTCTGCCTTGGACAGTGTCATCAGCTGGTCTTCACATGGCTCCTTACCAGAAACTAAAAGAACTTTATCTTTAGTACATTAAGTGATAATTTTACAGTTTCATCCTAAGCCAGACTTCCTTTTATAGATTGTCCTAAATGTCCCACAAAGGATGTTTAAGAGCCTATAATTACATATTCTCACAGTCAGGCTGTCAAGTTGAGGAGTTGAGGGCCTAAAACTGCTAATCTCCAAACTCAAGAGCAACCAGCTAATTTAAGACCAAAGCCTACCCTCTTGTGCATTTCTAGAAGACCTAATAATAATATGGGTCCTGTATTTTCTCCACACACTCAGCATATTATGATAAAACATCAGCTTGTACATAAATATTATCATATTTCACTCCTTATCTAGCTGGATTTAAATGCACATTTTCACAGGTCAGGAACAGAAAGTGTGCATAACTTATCAGAAATCATCAAAAAGCCTTACACGTAAATAAATAACTATAATTTTCCACTGACCTTACAGCTATCTGTTCTCTTCTAGGATAAAAGCATCCTTTCACAGATAATATCTGAATTAAAACATGCCATCCATGAATACACCCTCACCATATGATAGTGTTATATGCTCCTACACTCTGGGATGATGAAAGGGAAAATTTATGTCCATGCAACCAGAATACCAGATGTCCATTAAAATGAAAAATAAATAAACAAGTAAACAAACAAAAAAAATAACAAAAACATGCTTAGTTTTAGTCCAGCAGGTTTTAAATCACTGCTTTTAGTCACAAATTCTATGTTTACCTTCAAAAATCAGGAATTATGTGGGATGACAATCCTGCTGATAACATCTTATTTTGGCATTTTAAACACATTCACATACATACAAAAATGGATCCTACGAGTAGACCCTCTGTCATACCAGGAAGAAGGGATTTTAGATTAAGCTTGAGGAGGAACAGATTCTAAAAGAACTGAAAGTTTGTTTCTCTTCTGGACCTTTTTCAAGTTTCACATTATTTTAACATTATCTGATGCTTTTGTATTAAGTATTATCATATTCTTCCTTTTTTTGTGAAGTTTTGTAAAATTTGAGCCAGTACATCTTGATATATAGTCACATGGGACTAAGATATTTTACATAGGTCATGTTTTTTTTTTTTTGTTTACCTCTAATGCAAAATGCTTGTAATATTAAGCAACTTAACCATGTTTTACATTTATAACAAATCTGTTGTATGCTATTTGTTTGTTGCCTAATATGTGCCATTTGTTGCTGAAAGGGAAACGGCACAGAGCTCATTATTATTATGAAAAAAGCAAGGGACCATTACAGTTAAGTGACTGCATAAGGGACTTTAATAACAAGGTGTTCAGTATTAATGCTACTTAGCAAAGGTTTTAACTGGTTGAGCAGAGAGAAAACAAATCTGCCCTCTGCTGGCTTCACAGCAGAATCATTTCCTTCTGATTAGAAAAACATTTCTCCATATTAAGATATTGTTGTTTTTGTTCTTTATGTGGAGTAATTTCAGTGTTTAAGGTTATAATTTCAGTGTTTTATAATAAATAATGAAGATACATTAACTTAATGTATTAAAACATGCAAATGGATTGAAAAGGAGATTTTTTTATTCCTAAGAAAAGTGTCAAACTAAAGCTGATCAGTATTTTTAAAAGCGATTTTGATAAAAATTCAAATGGGTGTAAGATCGCTGAACAAAATGTTTTTATTAACTGTGTCAAGAAGGGAATTCATGTTCTTAAACTTCACCTTATGCTGCTTTTGTTAAACTCAGGCCAACTGCTGCCTACAGGTGGTGAAACAAAGTACAATTGTACCATTGTTTTCATGTAACATGACTGGTAAATGTTTTACATATAAAAAAATCCATCCTGAATAAAAACTTGATACATTTCAGTTCTCTAAATGTTTTACTGAGTTCATGTTTTCTGTTGACTGAGAATTTGCCAAAATGAATTTAATTTAGAAAAATGTGCAACAGCATCATTCTTACATTTCAGAATGAGGAATTATAAAGTACTGAAGCTGCAAAACAACAGTGTGCTGGAAAGCAGAGATGTCTGATGACTGACATCAGGGTTTTGGGATGGCCACTCCAGAACACTGACTTTGATCTCCTTAAGCCACTTTTTAAATATTGTGGCTGGATGCTCAGAAATTTTGTCCATTAAAAGACCTATTGATGTCCAAGCTTTCATTTTCTGGCTCATATTTTCAGTTGTTGCTTCACAGTTTTCCCATACTTTTTTTTTTTAGGATGACATCTTTTTTGTGAAGTGCACTAGTCCCTCCTCAGCAAAACACCCCTTAACATGATACTACCACCCCTGTACTTCTCAGTTAGACGATGTTCTCAGGTTTGCAAGCTTCCCCATTTTTACCCTATATGTAATGATGGTCAAACACTACAATTTTAGTTTCATCAGACAACAGCACATGTCTGGCTGTCTGCTGCTTTTGAAAAAAAGGCTTCTTCCTATCTGACTGGCCTCGGTTACTCCCTTTATTGCCAAAGTTCAGACTTTAAAATTCAGACGTTCCTCAGAACTCAAAATCCAACATGACTGCCACAGTTATGCAGCATGTTTGAACACTTAACAGTTTTCCTCTCGTTAAATTAATCGCCTAGAATAACACTTGTTGGAATCCATATTTTTATTCTCGAACTGATCAGCTCGCATTCCTAAGCATCACATTCTTTGTGCTTTGTGTGGAGACCTCACTGCCACAAAACCAACTCCTGACTCTAAAACCCTTGTCTTTTGGACAAGCCTCCGATGAAGACACAACAGCTCTCCACATGATTCCTTTTAACCTGCTGGCCAGGAAAAAGGACTTTTTAAACCTTTGAAGTGTTAGCTGGGGAACTTTAAAGAAGCTGTCTGTGGATCCAGCTTTTAAGTTCTTTAGACATACAAAATCTTTTGACGTCTATTTCCAGAGCCCTGCTGAAGCCAGGCCTCTGCATCTGTCGATGAAGAGGTACCTTTTTGGTTTTTCAACCAACAGAACCACTGGTTCTACCGAGAACCCTCACCTGGGACGCCAGCTCGCTCATTCACCTGCCTGAGGACAAATTTTTCCTTTTTCATAATTTTTTTTTGGACCTCCTGACATTTTGCCTTGACCAAGTGACTGAATGACTCAAGTGAGACCATTCTGTTATCTAGGCTGAATTAGGTGTTTAAAATAAGGCAACTCGTAAATGCCTTTCTGTTCCATGTTTGCTAATGCCTTGCTGATTATATGCTGAGAAACTTTTATGATATTTTTTGCTGTGTTAATCTAAGATTACCACATGTTAGATTCTCTGGATCCAGAATAATTGAATTCAGCGCTGCTGACATTCATTTTCCTCTCTGCCACTTGCTCTGTGTTTCTCGCTTCTTATTTTCTCCCTGCTCTTCTTTTCGCGATCTCCCCATGCATATCCAGTTTGTGGTCATAAAGGGCCCAAAATCACACGGTCGAGTTTTAGAGCTCTTTGTTCCAAAGCTGAGGGCGGGTCTGAATCTGAAAGTGATATAACCCCTTCCTCTTTTGCTTCCTTCACCCCACCACTCTTAGAGGGGGGGTCTACTCTTTTCTGGTTTATGACTCTCTCATATATGGTTCTGCAGATTTGATTTTTCCTGTGTTTTCTTGTTTGTTAGTTAATCAGTTTTGAAGTCATTTTTTCAGTATTCCATTTCATTATTCAACATATATTTCCTTTTTGTGTTTCATCTATAGTTAGATTGCATGCCAGTCGTTAAAGAAAGATTATTTGCAGAATAATTCAGCTGTAAGGTTGGGCTTTTTTGTTAATAAATTCTCAGGCTTGATTAGAAATAAGTGTCAGTTATCATTGCTCATTGTGTGAACAGTTCTTCTACCTGTGGTTCTGAATTCATTTCTTCACGAGAGACTGATTAAGGCTTCACTTATAATTCCAGAGATTCTGGTGGTGTCCTGCTTAAACTAAGAACTTTAAAGTTATTAATAGTTTAATTAACAGTCAACTATTAATTACCATTTTTGAAGATTACATAAGTCAAACACTAATGCCAATTCTGATTCCCACCATATTTGGTGCCACCGTGTGAGGTTGGTACAATACACTGAAAGTTCTGATAAAGAGTTTCTATAGTGCTTGAAAGCATAAAATACAAGCAAATATTTGATTTATATTGGTTTGTGTTTTCAACAGGGCTGTTAGCCTTAGTACAACAATGATCAAATGCTACTGGTTTTCCAACTCGCAACTTGAACACTGTAAAGTTAGATATGACTTCATTCCCAGATCCAAGTCCCAACTTTTGAGACAAATGGAAAGCTGTCAGAAGTTCAGTTTTACATTGTGTACAATATAAAGGACATCCACTATGTACACTCGCTTATCCTTACAGAGTTGCAGGGGCCTGGTACCTATCTCCAGGGGTCATTGGGCGAGAGGCTGGGTACACCCTGGTCAAGTCTCCAGTGCATTGCAGGGCGACATAGAGTTATTCTCTATGTTGCCCTCTCAGGACAAACAACCATGCATACACACTATGCATGGTTGCATAGTGGTTGCATAAGGGGAATTTAGAGAGACTAAGTAACTGAACAATCATGTTTTATTGCACTGTGGGAGGCAGCCAGAGTACCTGGAGAGTATCCATGCATGCACAGGGAGAACATGCAAACTCTATGCAGAAAGACCCCATCCTGGGATTCAAATCCAGGACCTTCTTGCAGCAAAGCAATAGTGCTACCAACTCCACTGTGCAGCCTTGTAAAGGACATTGTGAATATAATACACAAATCAAATAAACTAACTTGTTTATCAGTAAAAATGTAAGTGCAAGTATAAATGTAATGTAAGTTTTTACCCAAATTAGAAAATAAGAAAATTAAATCTGAGTTTTTATGTCTGAAATTAATATCTCACCAAAGTTAAACAGGAAACAAAGATGAAGAGCTTCTGTTTGTGGTCTCATAAATCAATCCTGTCAATGCAATCAGTTTTCATGAAAAATCACAAGTAGCAGTAGAAAAGGTAAAATGCTATTGATTCAAACAGATAACATATTGAAGGGAATGTTGCACAGACACTCTTGTGGCTCCAGAGGGAGCTGTGGCAGAGCTGATCAATCATTCAGATACAGTTTTTAACTTCCTGGCAATTTTACACTGTGGAGTTATAAATCTGTTGAGTTCTCGAATGCAGAAATAAAATGAACCGCAAATCTGTAAGATTATAGCTGCTTCAGAGGAAAGAGGTAGTTGCAACAGAAGGGCTTAGACAAATTTACAATTCTAAAGTGTCACTCATCAAGCAGCTTGTAAACCAGATCATTAATAAAACAGGATGTTATTTACCAAAGCGAATACCAGTCCCATTAGAAATCGAGCAACCTGACACAGTTTGTCTTGTCATTGTACCCTTAATTCATTATCTGCAATCATAAATCGATAATTTAATATTCTATAAAATAATCCAAGGTTATCTCCACTTGATGTTTCACAGTCTGACTTAAACTTAAAGAGCTAAAGTCAGTTTTATCATCAAGGCTGCATCGTCACTTACAACCCTAACATAAATTCAATATAATTCAAACATATTCTTTGAATTTCTTTGTATTCCTGCGGTTTTGATCTTTCAACAGTTTGCATTTGCATTTTTATTTACCTTTCATTCAACTTTAGAACTTTGCATTATTTGGATTATTAATAGTCATTTACAATTTGACGATGTGACTTTCACCTGTCTACAGCTGGTATGCTTTTACCGTTAATAGTTTAAACATTAGGTGTATCTTATTTTTCTCACAAGTAAAGAAGCATTTGATGAGCACAGCCTGCAGCAACAATTTTTATTTGTTATATTACCATTTCCCCCCCATTTTTAGGGCTGCTGAGTCTAACCTTAAGAATCTGTCACAAATTGAAAAGCTTTCAGGGTTAAAGTTAATATGTTAACCTAAAGTTAACAAATTAACCTAAAGTTTGGGAAAATGTTAATCAATAATCCTACTGGTAGATCGGGCCATTATTATTTCAGTCATGTTCCATCTTGTGGTATTTCCCAGTTTAGGTTACTGTTTGTGCCTCCTAACCGTTCCTCCCTTTTAGATGCATGAATTTGGCTGTAACCCCTTTATTACTATCAGAGATCTGAGATCTATTAGAGCTGGTTTCAAACCTTAATTTGACATGTCAATCTTTTACACAGTCAAAGTTTTACTTTTTTTAATGGCAGCCTCAGTTTAAATATTGATAAGCATTTCCATCATTTCCATACATCTCTCTATCCATCTGTCTATCCAGACCTTACAGCATCAAACATCCATGTCTTATGGCTTCTTTGGTTTTGCTGTGTGGCTTTCCACAGGAGAGAACATACCACACAGCCATTAACTCCCTGAGGATGAGGGGTTCCTCTGTTGCAAAGCAGCGTGTTTTTCAGAGGGAGAAGAAGACTGTGGCGAGATAAGAGGGAGGAAACTGTGGGGTAAGGAATAGGAGGGAAGAGCTGATCTATATAAAGCAGGACAGTGTGACCCAAGACAAAAGCTGTGCTTCCTGAGAGCATTTCGGGGGGCAAACTTAAACACCAATCGTACTCTCAGAAAACTGCAACTTGACAAAGGTTTGTTTGTTTGTTTTTATAGAAGAATGCAAAATACTTACTTCTGCATATTTCTGTGATTTTAAACTGTTGGCTTTTGTTGTTGAAATGTGTGTTTTTGCATCGTCCCTGCAAACTGAAAGCAGATATTTCCTGTTGTATCCTATAATATTGCTTCAAAATGTTTGATCTGCTTCTGTGTTTCTTCTTCATCTGTGTGATAGACTTGTTCAAACCTTTATTCTCTTTAAAGAAACCAATAAACTAAAAATATTTTTCTTGTCTAGGTTGCTAGGAGGCAAGCACAGAAACATAAACTGCTTGTGTGAATGAGTTAGTGAGTTTTTTGCTGCTGAGTACTTGTATCTGAGTGAGGATGCAGGTGTTGGAGAAGAAGTTATCGGTGCGACGCTGCCTCACCTTCGTTACGGGGCTGGTGGAGTGTCTGTGCTTCGCCGGAGCCATGTTTGGATGGGCTTCTCTTGTTTTTGTCCTCAAGGAGGACGGCTACTTCAGCTCTCTGTGCTTTAACACAACAGGAGTCAATAACACTCAAATATTAGGTCAGCTTGATGTTTCCACTGCTTTAAGTTTATTCACCAGAATTTATGAAATTTTAAACCTTAACTGTAAACATTACTGCATTGTTACATAACCCTTTTATCAACTACACATCTCTGTCTTATTTAAGTCTTTCTCTGTGTTGCCAACAGACTGCAGTGCACAGGATGAACAGTTCTCACTTATTTTCACCATTGCCTCTTTTATGAACAACTTCCTCACACTGCCCAATGGCTTCCTTTTTGATCACTTTGGTACCACAGTGGCGAGACTCTTTGCAATGTGAGTACATTGATATACAGTGATATGTATTTCTTTTCTGCATGCTGTTCTAAACCTTTTATTCATTTAGACACTTACAGTGCCTAAATGAAGTTAACTGGGATTTTATTAGATAGATCAACACAAAGTAGCATGTAGAGCCATTCAATAAATTTGAATATTATTAAAAAGCCCATTTATTGTAGGATCTTTATCACTAAGTGAAACACATTATATAGATTAATTACACACAGATGGATGTTTGAAAGCCTTTATTTCTGTTAATTATGATGACTTTCCACTTACAACTAATGAAAACATGACTTTTAAAATTAGAATAACAAATTAGAATATCATCAGACCCATAAAAACTATTTTAAAAAAACTAAAATGCAAGGTTTAATGAAAAGTATGTTTAATACCTGCTTAAAGGTTGTTATTTTCAGGAGGTAGGTAAGTAGAAGACTCATCGGGACATATTCTAATTTATTGAATATGACTGTATAATAGTGAAATGGAAAGGAGATTACACATATTTTAAATTTTCTTTCAAATGAAAGTCAGATGATTATATTTGTGTTCAGATGGTTATCTGATTATCTTTATTTGATGGTTATCTGATTAATACTTAAAAATGACCAATAATACAAGAAATATTTTAGTTCACCAAACAAAATCAAGTCAATGTCCTAGCCACAGAGCCAAGTAAGATTCCTGAATGGTGAGATTTTTGCTAAAAAGTGCTAATAATGAGACTAGTAAAGTAATACATCTATTTTATCTTGGTAACTAAAAACCCTTAAAAATTTGAGGAGGTTAAAGTCAATTCTAAAAATGGGAATCTTCACATCTCATTAGAGGTTATTTAATCTAAACTGTTTTAATGTCCTGAAGCTGATCAGCAGTGAAGATTTGGATTCACTGGTCTAATCCAAAGCAGTGAACAAAGAGGATGTAAACAATATGGCACTGCCAAAGCAAATCCTGAACTTGGAAATTATTTGCTAAATTAATGCCAAGCAGTAAACTATGACACTAATGTCACACTCCAATCATTGGAGTGATATGCTTTGGAGATAACTTCTTTACAGGATAAGGGAAAGCTCAGCATTAACAGGACATACTTGAAGACAATATGTCCCAGGAATGTGTCGGAAGCAGACTGATGTGGATTTAACTTATTACAGAGTTCATTAAAACAATATTCATTCAATCAGACACATAAATTTGTCAAACAATCCATCATTTATCTTCCCAACTCTCAGATCAGGAGTTTAATCTGTTTTTAGAGCTATGATATGTTTTCATTCAGAGATAAGACCACACTATCTAAATATTATGAGAAAATCAACTAATGACATCAAAGTTTATATCTATTATTAATCACACTAGTGTATATTTACACCTAACGAATCTCTAACAGTTATTCAGACTTCATCAGACTTCCATGAAACATTGCATGAAAAGATCTCATCTGATTGAAGTGAAATGACTAAAGGGTTTTACATTTTATTTTTCATATCCATTTATGTAAGTTCCAGATCAACAGAGTTACAAACTTTTTTCACCTCATGTCCGCTTAAAAACATCAGGTTCTGGCTTTGCACAGCAAATATTCTTCTCTGGAATGCTTCAGAGGAGCTTTGCAGAGGAAAAAGTCTCAGGAATGTTTCAGGCAGACAAATCGTCAGTGTTGACAAAAACAAATTGAAGGATTTTCCATCAGCCAAGGTTGGCTCAGCTGATCAGTCTGTTGCTGACAGCTGGATAAAGCTGTCATAGATCTCTTCACCTGATGTAGCGCTGAGAGGACCAGCTTGTGAAGTGTCTTCTCCACTCAAACATTTTCTGGCAAGGACAGGGAATGATGTGAAATACCAAGATTCATTCATGATGAAGTGTTGGAAAAAGTTGGTTTGGTGACAATCCCCAAACAGCCTTTAGCAAGGAAAATGAAGATCTCTGTTGTTTCCTTTTGCACAACCAGGTTTATACTAAGATATTTCCATCTCTCACTAGATTTCTTTACACCACTGGCACCCTGATGGTGGCCCTCTCCTCACCAGGTGAAAAACAAAAGTGATTTCTTGTAGTTAAGAAAGCTGTTATATCTGTTCATCTGTTGTATCTTATTTTGTTCTCTTTTCTCCTTTCCAGCTCTGCCTTACCTGCTCTTCCCAGCTCTCCCCTTTGTGGCTGTGGGAGGCATTTTATTTCTGATCACAAACATGCAGGTGAGTTGGGTTTTATACATGACTGTCAACACAGTCATATGAAAACTAGGTTTGTCTTTGGCGCTTTTGTAGGATTTAGGAGGGGAGAAAGCAGCCATGTGGTTCTGATTAAATGCACTTGATAAGTTGATAACATGGAAGTGTCAGCATATTAATTCATCCATTGACAATTTTAGTTTTAATGTTGGCGTGATTATTCTTCTGACAGTCTTCTATATGAAAACTGCCAGATCATCAAACCATCAGGGGAGGTTTAGATGATCAAGAAAAGGCACAACTGTACTTTAAGACATGTTGACTATATGATCCTTAGGTGACAGTACACAGTAGGATGTGGAACACACAGTAATAAGTATGCATAAAAGTATGCAAAAGTATGCATACCCCTTGAACTTTTCCATATTTTGTCACATTACAACCACAAACATAAATATATTTCACTGGAATTTTATGTGAAAGACCAACACAAAGTGGTATACAATTGTGAAAAAGAAGGAAATTATACATGATCCAAAACATTTTTTACAAATAAAAAACTGAAAAGTGTGGTGTGCAAAAGTATTCAGCCCTCCTGAGTCAATATTTTGTGGAACCACCTTTTGCTGCATTTACAGCTGCAAGTCTTTCAGGGTCTGTCTCTACCAGCTTTGCACATCTGGAGACTGAAATTTTTGCCCATTCTTCTTTGCAAAACGGCTCGAGCTCAGTCAGATTAGATGGAGAGCGTTTGTGAACAGCAGTTTTCAGATTTTGTCACAGATTCTCAATTAGGTTTAGGTCTGGACTTTGACTGGGCCATTCTAACACATGAATATGTTTTGCTTTAAACCATTCCACTGTAGCCCTGGCTTTATGTTTAGGGTGGTTGTCCTGCTGGAAGGTGAACCTCTTCCCCAGTCTCAAGTCTTTTGCAGACTCCAACAGGTTTTCTTCCAAGATTGCCCTGTATTTGGCTCCATTCATCTTCCCATCAACTCTGACCATCTTCCCTGTCCCTGTGGAAGAGAAACACCCTCAGAGCATGATGCTGCCACCGCCATATTTGACGGTGGGGATGGTGTGTTCAGAGTGATGTGCAGTTTTAGTTCTCTGCCACACATAGAGTTTTGCATTTTGACCAAAAAGTTCAATTTTGGTCTCATCTCACCAAAGCACCTTCTTCCACATGTTTTCTGTGTCCCCAACATGGCTTCTGGCAAACTGCAAACATGACCTCTTCTGATTACTTTTAACAATGGCTTTCTTCTTGCCACTCTTCCATAAAGACCACATTTGTGCAGTGCACGGCTAATAGTTGTCCTGTGGACAGATTCACCTGAGCTGTGGATCTCTGCATTTCGTCCAGAGTCACCCTGGGCCTCTTGGCTGCATCTCTGATCAGTGCTCTCCTTGTTTGGCCTGTACAGTTGTGCCATATTCTTTCCATTTCCGGATGATGGATTGAACAGTGCTCCGTGAGATGTTCAAAGTTTGGGAAATCTTTTTATAGCCTAACCCTGCTTTAAACTTTATCCCTGACCTGTCTGGTGTGTTCCTTGGACTTTATTATGCTGTTTGCTCCCCAGTATTCTCCTAACCAACCTCTGAGGCGTCACAGAGCAGCTGTATTGGTACTGAGATTAGATTACACACAGGTGGACTCAGTTTAGTCATAAGCAATCATCAGGCAACTTCTGAAGGCAACTGGTTGCACTCAGAGAAAAGGGGACTGAATACTTTTGCACACCACACTTTTCAGTTTTGAATGTTTTGAATCATGTATAATTTAATTTCTACTTCACAATCGTATACCACTTTGTGTTGGTCTTTCACAAAACCTCCAATGAAATGTATTTGTTTGTGGTTGTAATGTGACAAAATATGGAAAAGTTCAAAGGGTATGAATACTTTTGTAAACCACAGTATTTGGTTTCATTGTCAGTGCAAGCTTGTCACCACATCTTCCCATATTACACAAGGTAATATTTCTCAGTTAATGCTGAGTGCATACAGCAATGACATACTCAATTAAAAGGACATCATTTTAAAATCAGCTCACGATCTTTGCTTAAATTCTGTTCAAAAATCCTTCTCTTAAACTGGCATAACTGTTTGTTTTACAGTTTTCACATTTTGTTTAGTCTTTTGTTCAGATGGGTCCCTCTTTCCCTGCAAGTGGAATCATTTTAAAGCTGTATAGGTGGTACGCCACTGCTTCAGCTCTTGGTGCTTACTTGAAAGAGCTGTAAAGGCAGTCAATGTCTTGGAGGATAAGGAATAGCTGAAGAACTGTGAACTGTGCAGCAGTTCAGGAATCGTAGCCTTTGTTGTTTGAATGGTGTCTTTTAGCTCTGTGAAAGTGTTCCGCGCATCTGTTTGCCTCAGGATGGTATACGCTTGTTCTTTATGGTTATTGCTAAATTCACACAGAGAGTCAAGAAGAAGACTTGATCTGTGCCTTCTTTTCAGTTTTTATAGTGGAAGGGCTTCCTTCACAGGCAAAACAGATCATAGCAGCGCCATGACCTTGTGGCTCCAGGGGTAAGTGCAACTTCAGGACACTCTGGAAACTTGTGAAGTTTAAAGGGGGAAGGTAGAAAAAAGTTGAATGTTTTGTCACGTCTGGCAGATTGGGCTTGATGGCATAGTTGTTTGGATATAGTTGTCCCAGTTCATCCAGAAATAGGCCTCCTTACGCCACACTTTGGTGTCCTTCTTCTGCTCTTTCCATTGATGCCATTGTTACCAAGTCTCTTTTTTTATTGTTAAATCATCAACACCGAGCTTAACTGAGTCAAATGAGGCTGTCAGGGCTTTAGATTCTGGTTTCTCCTGTAACATGCTGGACGAGTTGTTGATGTGCTCTTAGATTTGGTTTGTCATCTACTCCTGGGAAGGTTCACAACTGTTTCATGTCTTCCCCATTTGTAGATAATGGTTCTCACTGTTGTTCACCAGAGCCCACGACACCTTGGAAATCTCTTTGTAACCTTTTCATGACATTCCTCATCTGCGAGCTGTAACATTTAGGTTTGTGGGTTTTTTTAGGCTCTTATACCATCTGAATGTGTGTCTGCACTTCATACACAAAGTGGTTTTCAAGTGCAATCATGTCATCAGCAAACATGCAACCTGCAATCTATAAAACAGTTGTGTTGCTTGTTGCAAGGCCTTGTATGGCATTTATTACCCAGCATGCAGTTGTCAAAGCTGTTAAGTCATTTTCCATCACAAATGGACAAAATGTGATGTAGTAAGGATGGGTAGCTTAGTGTTAAAAGACACACTGGCTTGTTTCAAAACACAGCCGATGTAGGGGACACTACTATTCTGCTCAAATCTCTCCCATGCCTCTCCATTTTTTACATAGCGACTCATCTGGTGTGAAGGAATTTTATGTCTTTTCTAACAAATTTCTAATAAAAGTTAATTTTGAAAAACTCTTCAAGAAAAGAAAGCGCACAAAGACCATGCATACCTTCCTTTCATGAGTTTCTAGGCAATTTCTCTTCATATTTTAGCTGCACACCAGGTCAGTATATTTTAATCAACATGTTAATCATTCAATGAGAGAAATTAAAAAAACAATGCATGACTAAAAAAACTGTCCATACTTTGAAGAGTGGTTATAAGTATCTAACTCAAAATGCCTTGCAGTGTTATACACTTTTACTATAACAGGACTATAAAGACTGAAAGTAAAAAAACTCTTCTTTTAGGAAAATTTGCAAGTTCAAGTCATTCCTCTTACTCATCTTTTAAACATCTTTTCTGGGATGTCTAAAATAGCATTATTGTCAGTAAATGATCCCCTAAAGGAAAAGAGAGAAAAGACACATGATCAGGAACCACTTATTAACTTCTCCATGACCCACTTTCTGAAGAAATGCTCCTCTTTGGATGTTTTTTCTGGCTGATTTACTTTTGTGAGATCTGGCTTATAATCTTGTGCAGACAGACCACAAGTCCCCGCAGGAAAACTGAATATTTAATGAAAGACGGCATTGTGTGTTGTCTTCTCACCACATCCTTAAGTTCACCTCTTCAGAAAACAGTTTCAGTTTTCTTTGGGTATGAGTATCATTGTGCAAAAAGCTCTAATTAGATATTTATTTGTTTTTGCCTCCTGAAGGTTGGAAACCTGTTTGGCTCACATCGCTCCACAATTATCAATCTTTATAATGGGGCTTTTGATTCTTCCTCAGCACTCTTCCTCATCATTAAGGTGACAAACATTCAGAAACATAGATTTTACATAAGATGAAAGAACGCACTGATACCATTAAGTCTTCTTGTCTCTGCAGCTGTTACATGAGTCTGGCATCTCCCTTCGTGCCGCCTTCCTCTTTCTGTCAGCCTGCAGCATCTTTCACATCCTCAGGACATTCTTCCTGCTGCCCAGAAACTTCATTCCTCACCCACTGCCTGATCACTACGCATATGGGTGCGAACACACCACATAGATCAGGGGTATCAAACTCATTTTCGTTTTGGGTCATATCAAGATCATGAATGTTCTCAAAGGGCCAGTTGTGCCAGAATGTATTAATAAAACCCATTAACAAACTTAGAATATTAATAAATAGCTGTCTCTGCAGATGATAAGTACTTTTTAAAATGAAATAATACTGAACATCTTTTCACACTGATGTAATGTGACAGTATACAGATAAAAACTACTTTAATTTGATCGCTAAAATAACATTTAATCTTGAAGATTCTATTTATGTGTCCCTCTCGAGTCTAAAGGACCACATAAAAAGCTATGACGGGCCAGTTTGGCCCCCGAGCCTTGAGTTTGATACGTGACAAAGATGTGGCAGAATTAAGCTGCTTAAAGTCTCACGTTTGAAATAAATACATACCTTATTTACCAACTGGCATAATAAAACCCAATTTAACTGCATCTTTAACTGCAATCCAGATGCGATTTCTGTAATTTAATTTGAATCTGTTTATTCTGATTTGGTTAATCAATATCAAACTATATTTTTCTCTTAATTAATTAAATTGCTTTTTTTTTTACACACACATGAAAGTGCCTTTACTTTTCCAAGGACTGATCTCTGTTACACTGAAAGAAGTATAAAGATGTTTCTGTGTATATTTTTTAGGATTACTTAGAATCAACTATAAAATAAAACTTATCTAAAATGGAAAGAATAATGAGAGATAATCACTGGTAGAACCAAGAATTACATTTATGATTAACCAATCAACATCTACTCACTGATTAACCTGATAAACTGTAATACTAATGTTTAAAATAACAAAATTGTAACTAGTTCAGAATCTAAAAATTATCAAGAGTTTTGTCAGTCTCTCAGAGCCTGAATGGATGGTTTTTCTTGCCAAGACAAGACAACTGTAACATTAGGAAGCAGAGGGTGCCTTATTTGGTTCAAATCAAGCTGTTACACCACTCACAGACAGAACCAATTTGATTTTGGCAGGGGGATGGGCATTTCCAACCTCTTGGGTTTCAGCTTTGCTGAGAGAAACCTTGGGACAATAGCTGCTTGAAACAACAACAACAAGACACTTTCTGGCAGGCAGCCGGTCAGTTCTAGCACAGATCATTGGTCACCGCAACAGCGAATACGGGGGGGAAACCTGATGGGGAGATGGGGAGGTATTGCTCTTGATGAATTGTAAAGTTCTGTCTGAGTTTCCTAACTCAGCTCCTTGGTAAAAGGGCTTCCAGGGTAGGAGTCGTCATGAGGGACTGAACAACCAACCAGAGGCAGAGTCAGGGTAATGTTAGGGCTACGCCATGTTGGACTGGCAATGATTAATGGATGCAGCTATTTTGTTCTCTTCACACATGACACAAGCTGTTTTGACAGTCAATCATTTCAAATATGTAACCAATCCAATGATAAATAGATACATTTTGGTTAAAAGTTTCACACAATAACCATTGATAGTAAAATCTACATATAATTATGGATTATTTTAAGCTTTCTGGATTTTTAAATTAAATTTTAAATGATCATGGATCAGTGGACACCCGCACATCTTGCAGCTCAGGCTAATATATTTCTTAGCACACACATAAAAAAACATGTTTGAGAAAGATAAAACTGAAATTTGCATCAATTTAAATTTTTTTAGAAGAAAAGGCAAAACATTGACTTTTATGTTTGACTCGTTTTTAATTTATCTGCAGGGTCTCTTGTGGTGCATTAGAGACTATAAGCAGTGAGGTGACTGTAAATGGTGGTGAACATACAGCAGTGGAGGACACACTGTTTACAAAGGATGTCCTTTTCAAACAAAGTTTGTAATTTCTACAGAGAAATCTTTCTCTGCTATAGTTTCTGTTTCTTGCTTCTTCTCTAGGTTTATTAACTGTTTGTCCCTCTCAGATAAGACTTTCCGCGAGTGTTTGGTGTCCAGGTTCTTTGTGGGTCACCTGCTCTGGCTGTCAGTGATGCAGCTCAGACACTACCTGTTCATCGGCACCCTTAACCCCATGCTGCTGAGGCTGACTGAAGGAGATTCCTCTCTGGGTAACACCCTTACAGTTATCCTGGCTCTTGTCAGAAAAATAATTAATCAAGATGTCATATTTTTTTAAGGCTTTGCTGCTACTTTGAAACTAAGAGAGTCTTGCCAAAACAATGTTTAACCATCTTTTTTATGTCCATATTCCTCTGCAGTGAGCCGATACACCAATGCCTTTGCTTTTACCCAGCTGTGTGCGGTGCTGTGTGCTCCCTGGAATGGCCTCATCATGGACAGACACAGAGGCAAACCTCGAGTTGCAGGTAACATACACAACATTTTCAGGAGGACCTCAGGAACGTTTAAACTAAAAGACAAGAAACAATGCTGTGATATATTTTCACATGATTATCTATGCTCGTAGGAGAGACCGAGCACGAGGCCGACCTGCGGGCGTCTGTGCTTTCTTTATTCCTGACGGCACTGCAGTGCATGTTGTTCTCTCTGTGTGCCTCCACCTCCTATCTACCGCTTCAGTACTTCACCTTCGTCCTGCAGGTGCTGAACCGCTCTTTCCTCTATGGTGGCATCGCAGCCTTCATCAGCGTGGCGTGAGTATCATCTTCAGCTAAGTGAAATCTGAAGAGAAAGACATGTGTTTGTGTTTTGAAAAGAAAATGAAGAACAGCATTAAAGACACCTTATAAAGCTAAAACCTATCATAAAAATGTAGAGATGTTCATTTATTTTAAGAGGTTCCATTTTGATACAAATGGCCTCCCACATAAATGATGGTATAAACAATATAAACAAATAATATGGCTTTGATGGACTGGCGACATGTCCAGGGTGTACCCAGCCTTTTGGATAATGGATGGATGGATAAATAATATAGAGTTCACATATGTTCTGGCACAATTTGAACCCTATACAATTACATTTAAATTATTTATTTTTCTTTGAGGTTTTCTGACCTTCAGTTTCCTCTGTGATTGTTGAAAAGATTTCCGTCATGTCACTTCGGGAAGCTGTATGGTCTTGGCATGGCTCTGTCAGCATCGTTTTCTCTGCTGCAGTATCCCTGCTTTGCTCTGGTGAATGGACCTCTGGGTGGAGATCCTTTATACGTGAGTGCAGTTTTTACCATTTTATCAACCTGTTAACTTAGTTGTGAAACCTTCTCTAATGACTTCCTTCCTCATCTCTTACATGTGTGCAGGTGAACATTAGCCTGACGCTGCTCAGCCTCCTGGCCTTCATACATCCCCTCTCTGTATACCTGCATTGTCGAAAACTTGCCTCTCAGAGAGACAAGACCAAAACCACTACTTCCTCCTCTTGAAGACCACTTACCTATGGGACAGTGCTCCCTATATGAATGACTGTGCCATTGCACCAATGGAGACAAACAGATAATCCATTCAGTATCCAAGGTTTGAACATAAATGAGGGGTATAAGCTTGTATTAGAAGTTAATCCAACAGTTTGGTTTAATGCATATGAATTTAGCAGATTTTAAATTGTTTTGCATTTCTCTCAAGTAAGAAATTAACACCTATTATGAAATTAATCTTATAGGTTGCCCTTAAATGTTACAGACAGGATTAGGCTTATTTTCCAGGCAATTTTATAACAACCATAGTGGTTCGCTGAGAACTTCATAATTTCGCAGAGCCACAAGAGCCCTGTTGATGAAAGGGAGTCTGTAATTCACCAACACACAGCTTGTTTCTCCTTTCTACTTCAAAGATCACAAGAGCATAAACCTTAATTCTGCTGAGTTGTTTAAGTTGCAAGATTTGTCTCACATCAGAAAAGACCCATTTACAGATTCTACTTAGACTAAAAAAATAAATAAATAAACCTTATCCATCAGGAGGGAAGAACTATACATCAGTGTCCCCTCTGAAAATTTTCAGCTCATTTTAAAGGAAATCCAAAGCATATAACGTATCATGTTCAGGGTATGCCCCTGTTTTCTCTGCCCACTGGGTGAAAACCCTGTAGTGGTGGTGTCCAAAAGGTGTTCTGATAGGACAAAAGCCACAGTGGTCTTCTTAATTCTGATGTTTGAGAATTAGTCAGAGCCTCCTTTCCAAGATCTTATTTCCTTGTAAGAATGGATGGGGTGATCTTTGATAGATGGAATGAACTATCCAGTTATTCACTTTAAGAAATTTGGTCCATCTTTCTAATATGGCACAACACAGGCATTTTCAAAGTACTTCATTCACCACTGAACAGTCACACCAATCACAACAGCCTCACAACAACCAGTCTTCAGAGGGAGTCTGAGATCATCCTTATTCCCAGCTGTCAGGAGCTTTTAATTGCCACTTCTTATGCCCTTATAAGTGTCTAGATCCAGTGGTCTTTGGGTGAGATGCAGGGTACAGCCTGGGCAGAGTGCCAGGTCGTCACAGGGCGACAGAGACACACAGGACAAACAACCATGCACACATACATTCATACCTAAGGCCAATTAAGTGTAACCATTTAACCAAACAGTCATGTTTTTGGACTGTGGGAGAATCTGGAGTACCTGGAGAGAATCCCCACTTGCACAGGGAGAACATACAAGCTCCATGTTGAAAAACCCCAGACCAGGATTTGAACTCAGGACCATCTTGCTGCAAGCATACAGCGCTATCAATGGTTCCACCATGCATCTTAGAATATGGAAACACCTTTAGAAGACCTTTCGTAGATTCATAGAAGGCTGGGTAATCTGAACTTCTGCTTTGTACAAACAGCAAAACCAAACTTTTGTCTCAAGGCTCAATCAGCGGAGAGGTGACTGTAAATATCCACAAACCCACCTGACTCTTCTCCCTTGGTCAACTCCAGAGTAGGAGAAAGACCAGACACCCTCCAGGAATTGAGCCTGAGAGTCCAACTTTAGTGTGGAGTTTAGCCCAGCTGTAGCTGGTAATGCTCAAGTACACATAGGCTCATTTCTTGTCAGTGAGGTAAAACAGGTGCTGGACCCAGATAAAGACTGCAACCTGTATTTTGTTGGCTGACACCTGCAAGCTAAGACTCGACCACCATACCCCTACACCACCATTATCATCTTCCAAACCTTCCAACCTATTGCATGATTTTACCTCACATACTGCAGCTCTTACTTGGGGCAAAACAAAAGCTGATTATCTGGTGCAAAAATCCTTTGTTGAGACCTCATTATTTCTTTCATCTGATACTTAAATCTGTTACTGACTAATGCTCCATGTGATTGCTTTTGTTTATGTTCTGTTGCTTGTGCCTGAGGCATATGTTGGTGCAAGTAATGCATGGTGTTTGCTCCTTTGGCAGCATACACCAAAAGCTGAAGGTGATAAAGATTCTATTCTTATGAAAAAAAGAGCTCTTCAAGTCACGTTTATTTTATTTTAATGATAAAAAAAGATCCAAAGTTTGACAGTCTTCAGTACAATGACTTCATTAGAAATATCAGGAATTAAATTCCAGAATTAATTAATCCTTGTGCAGGGTTCATGTAAAGTAAAATATCATATGGAATAAATGTTTTACTTTACATGGAGTTGACATTTCAGAATAATGTCTTGAGTTTGTTTTTTTTTTTTTCCCAGAGAAAAGTAGATTAAAATCTAGATAGATACATAAGCTCTATTTCTCCTCTCCAGGTTGCAACTTAGTTAATTGTCTTGTCTGGAAAGAAAATTTTAATTTAATTTGCTTTCTGTTTGCTTTTCTGTATGTATTAAAGCCTACTTACAAGTAAAACAAGTATTCTTATTTAATTTACTGGGTTTTTAAGTAGTTTCTCTCTGAAACAGTATTTTTGTGTGATCAGATATGTAAATAATTGATGTTTTTTAAGAAATAATAATAATAATTCAGAACCAATATAGAACACAAACATATATATCATTATACTTTATTGCTTATTTTATATTAACATATTGCTCTTAATTATTTTGTATTATGTGGATGAGATATTTGTTGTAGCAAAAACCCCCCGCTTCAGATACACTAAGAGATAAGATATAAAGTAATTAAACAGAAATAAATAGATGAGTGCAACTTTTATAGTAACATCAGCAATATTACAAAATAATGTACTAGTAGCTTGAAAGAAAGCAAAACACATTATTCTCTTTGTTTCTCCTTCTTCTGCTCTCAACCTTTTCTCTGCATCTGATTATTGGTGTCTGAAGATTGCAAACTCTTTTAATGAGCTAAAGTGTCATAATAAAACAAAAAGCCTCAGTTGCCATAATGTTACTGTTATTCAATCATCAATTCAGATGTCTCCTCTGTTTTAACGTGTTGCTGTTATAGCAAAGAACCTGAAAAGTTACACAAAATCCAACTGTGTTAAGCATGGTTTAGCTCTACAGTGTGAAACAGGTAGGACAACAGCTGAAAACAAAGATTATTTCAAGAATTAGAGCTGTTTGTCTGATTAGTCCCACAAATGGACAAAATATTTGTTTGAAAACTTTATTACATTGCTGTCTTCATGCAATCCTTCAACTTAATCCAAAAAAGTTGCACAAAAATTTTGTGTCTCCAGAGGGAGCTGTGCGAAAGCTGATAAATTGTTCATGAGATGTTTGTGTTTAAGAAAATAGGTTGATAAACTGTCACTTGTGTTTCTGCATGGCAGTTTCTCCAGAGGGGCCGGAATAGGCTGCACATTGGAACCATACAGGCTACACATTTCTTTAGCCAGCTTAGCAAAATCTCCCCTAAGCTGCATTTCAATAGAAAGCAAATGCATGAAATAGATATTGATTGGCAAAAAAAAAAGACTGACACCTTTTAAAATTGTGAAGTGAATCAATGAAATCCCCCATTGAGAAATATGCATGAATGAGATTAAAATCTGCAGGGTTGTGGCAGCATTTGAGATCAGCATGACATCTGTGATCCAAATAAAACATTTTTTTTTTTTTTTTTCTGGAAGTTGCCGGGAGGTATGTTACTGGGCAGGAGAAAATGTCTAGCTTTTTTTTTTTTTAAATAGAAGGGAAACTCCCCCACAACACCTGCTGTGAACCAACACAACCCAAAAAAAGACTCGATGAATCCCCACAAACTCTTTCACATCAAGAGTTTGTCTCTGTGTGTTTGCATGTGTGTGTGCACACGTATGTCGCATCTGCGTCATCGATGATTTCAGCTTCAGACTCTCGCCCATTTAAAAATAAATAGTTGCATAAAAGCACGTCCAAATCAAGAATGAAGGCAGCAGGAGAGGAAGATTAAAAATTGCCCAATCTGTTAATGAGGTGACTTGTTGCTGCACCACGTCTTTATGGCAGATTTTAAAGACTCATTCAGACTGTCTGTTCCCTTTAATTGGTGCAGCAGGCAAAAAGTCACAAATGTTAAGGCTTCATATTGTCATCATTCATGTGTTTGTTTCCATCTGCTCCTGGCGGCTAATAGGAAATAAATCATTTCTGAAGCTGAATGAATGTCTAGCAGCAGCAGAAACAGAGAGCATAATGATCCTCACATTTGAGCTGCAATATCTAACTAAGCTAAATCTAAAAACAACATCATTAATACACTGTCATTTATATTTACAAATCTCAAAGTGCTGGATTTTATTTTCAAAGATTGATCTGTATTCTGTTAAAGACACTGAGGTGGAAAAACAACACAAGATGTTCAACACATCTCTCCTAGAAAGACACTTTCGGGGGGTTTTCATCATTTTTCAGCAGGAACAGCTTTACAGAATAGTCAGTTTGGAGTCAAAATGTCTCAGTGAACCCATGTCAATCTGTGACCTGGGGTTCATGAAAAGGTTCACTTTGATCTCATGTTAAACCAGTTTGTCATGATAAGGTCTGATAGAAGGCTGAGGTTTTTGGTATTTTGGATGAATGTTCCTGCTGGTTTGAATAATGCTTTGGTTTTTGGGTTTCTGGTTTTTATTTATTAGATTTTACAGGGTAGTTATCTTTGCTTGTATCATGTTTGTGTTCAGCCATTCCCTCTCTTTTGTTTCCCTCACTGAACCAGTTCCCAGGTCATCTCTAACAGCTGCAGCACATCAAGAACTAACATTTCTTCCATTCAGTAATTGATCCAAAAGCATTTATATAGTCACTGGGTTGCTTCAGAGGGTAGTAGATCCTCCTCTTATTCCTCTCTGTTTCCTCTTGTATACAATCTTTGTTACCTTACCAGGTTCTTCTTGCTCTACTCATGCTCTCTCAAGCTTTTTGTAGATTTTTTACCACATCATGCTTTCATGTTTTTGGAAGTTTTTCTTTCACTCTCTGTGATAAAGACTTCAACAAAAATGTGACTGTTATTCTCATCCCTGAGTTTAGTTGCGGTTTTGTTTGAGATGATGTGCTATTTATTATTTCCATCTCTTTAGTTTTATATATGTGGTTCAGAGGTGCCACCTATTGGTAAAAAAGGAATGGAGAGTAAAAGCATGGCAAATAGCATGGCTGCTTCCAACCAGTTTTGAGATGTGCGTTATTGACCAATGTAAGAAGTTTTCTAAGTTGTATCTCAGATGCTGTTCTTACTTGTTTTTTTTGTTTGTTTGTTTGTTTTTTAAATATAATAAGTTAGCTGGGAATGTTTAGTGATAATTAATACGCTAATTATTAGCAATTTACAAGTTAGTTTTTTCTATGTTCAGTTTTTACCACATGCTGTTTTATGGATAATTATTTGTTCATTTATTGTTTATTAGTAGGAATATATATAGTTTAACCATATATCTCACATTGGATGTACCTGGTCTATTTTAAATATTTGCTTACTGTTAATTGATAGAATAATTGCTATGTCACTCACAGCTCAGTCTATAAATCAACCTAACTAATTAATGTTGGTAGGTCTGTGTACTTTTTAAGGACTAGTTCATTTGAATATTATAATTTAGTTAATTCTTTATGCTTGTGGTGGGTTAAATGAGTGTAAGAAACTTTATCTTTAAGAGTGTATTTGTTTTACATTGTTATTTATTTTTATTGTATTTTAGGACCACATAAACACACAGACACCTAAACCACCATAAAGAAATATGCAAGTCTGACTAAATGGAACCCTGATTGTAATGTTCACTGTTTCCATTACATTTGAAATAAACGCAAAGCAATTTCTAATAAAGTTTCAAATGCATCAAGTGGAGCTGTAATGCTCCACTTGTGAAAGTAAATCTGTTGGGCCTCACTTTGATACTCAGACAACAATTCTGAGCGACATGCTGCCAGGCAGGACATTTAAAATAAAAAGAAGTCTGTGGGTTCAAATCCTGGCAGGGGGCCTTTCCATGCTCTCCCAATAACAATGTGTGTTTTTGCTATTTTTTTGAGGGGGGCCAGGGTTACTCTAGTTTTCTTCAAACATCCAAAAAGGATGCATTTTAGGATCATAATCCCCTATAAATTACCGTCAGGTGTCAGTGTGTGCAAGTATGAATGTTTCTCCTGTGCGTGTCTGTGATGCCAAGGGACACACAGGAGTATGTAGGATGTATCCCAACACTCACCCAGAGACTGCCAGAGATAGGAACCAGCTTTAAAGAACCAGAATTCAGCATGGATGGATGGATGGATGTGCCCCTTCTGGCCTCCAGTTGATTTTTGTCCATGTATTTGCTAAAAAAAAAAACTAAAAACAGGCAAACACAAACAACTCTGCAGTGAAAAGTGATCCAAAATTCAGAACATCTCAACATTTTCCCAAAGTTTGGGGTGAGAAAGGACTTGGATCAAACGGTGCCCAACACTGACAAATAGAGTTAGCATTTAGAACCAATGACAGCTTTCCTATTTCACAATGGACATTTCAGACCAAAAGGTGAATATTTCTATCATGCACCTATACAAACAAGTTGTAAGGAAAAAATGCAGATCTTCATCTAAACTGAATGAAGCCATGATTAATGATCTTCTGCTCATCCTGATATTCTAAGTCTGTCTCTTACATCGAGAGGAACATGCTGGTGACAGACATTGATCATCAGATGGTTCAAACAGCTGCCTACATTTTTTTTTTTTGCTCTATTAAAATTTTCAATTGGACTCATGTCAGATTCACATGTCCACTTCAGTGACACACATTCAAGTAGTGGGTGACTTATTTGAATAAAATCCCTGGCACAGCCTGGTAGTTTGAAATGATGAACAATAAGTTAGTAAGAAAATGATGGAGAGACTCAGGAAGAGGCTGAGGAGGTGGAGGGAAGTGAGTTACAGATGAGACTAGAGTAGGAGCAGAGCAGGAAAAATGAGTAAATGATGTTATAACATCGACTGCAACTCTGATGGACCAAAAAAAAAAAAAAAAACAAATTTCTTTTAGCAGATCATGGAGACCAAATGTTTCAAAATGAGAGCTGAACAGATGAAGCTCCATTGAGCTCATTGTGAAAATACAACAGAGAGGGCAAAGTTCAGGATGAAATAGGGAGGAATTTTATGCCCTTGGCTTGAGAGGTATTTTTTCAGAAAGCTTTAAAATTTAACAAACCATTGCCAATGCATATTTAAATATACAAAATTAAAGCCTCTTTATTAAAATAAGACAGCTAAAATGGCCTGTCTGCAGCTGTAACTTGTGACTCACTGAACTGTAGAAACAGCTGCACATAAAACATTAATGGAAAACATGCTGCAGTAAAAGATCTAAGTTTAAAATGTCTTCCTTGAGTTCTTTTTAAAAAAAAAGGTAAAAAGATGTGAAGAAGTGATAAATTCAACATTTCTGTCAACACTGGATGTGTTGTCTTCAAAAAAAGAGAAACTTTAATAATAATCATAATAATTAAGCCATCTCTGTGTTTATTTGAAATATTGAAATATTGATGAATGAAATTTTATGTCATTCATACTTTCCCATATATATTTTATTATATACTTGATCAGTTCAGGTTGCACTCCGTCTGCTGACTGTTGGCTACTAACATAAGTGTCAAATGCTGAACATCATTGAGCCTGTACAAAAAAATTAAAGCAGCAGTTCTTTAATATTTATTTCAGCTTCCAACCCACAATATGTAGCATGGTGCAAAAAACCCACAGATGTAAACGAGATTTGCAAAATTCCTGGTTGAAGTATGTAAACGGGGCTAATAATAATTTGGGAAAATGTTTGGCAAACCTTTAACAGGTTAATTCACAATATTTAAGTTAATTGGAGGAACACATATGGATCTATTTTAAGGCTACACCTCAAACACATTGTTTTCACCTGTGAAATCATGGAAAAACCACAAGAAACCAGGCAAGATATCAGGAGAAAAATTATGGACCTTGATAGATCTGATTCATTTTTGGGTACATTTTCCAAATGCCTAAGGATCCCCCCGTTCATCTGTGTTTTAACACAATGACATCAGTAATGATCTAAAAGGAACAATTGTTGCTACCATTCTGGGAAGGGTTACATGCCATTTTCAAACAAACTGAAGTCCATCATTCTGCAAAGAGAAAGATATATAAGTAGAGAATAATTAAGACCATTGCACATCTTCACAGCAGCAGATGTTTCAGCAAATTCACATCAAGTTCAAGCCATGCCATGCTTAGAAAAATTACAAAAAAACCTTCAGACTCACGTGTCAAAGTCTATAAGCTGTAGTTAGCATATTAGCCTAAGAAAGGAAAGAACTTAAGCTTTGCAATGGCCCAGTTCAAAGGGAGAGAGGTGCTGTGCAGAAATGAAGGTCTGTAAACCTCAGTCAACTGAATCAATGTTGTACAGGTGAGTGGAACCAAGTTCTTCCACAACAATATGGAAGATGATAAAGTCATACAGTAAACATCTGGACTGACACTTCCTTTTTCCAACAGCTTACTTCTGTGACTTGTTTTTCCCAACATTTTCCAGTTTGGGCTAATAGTAATAGTTTGCCAATGAATGCCTTTGTAATACTGCATTCTGGATTTTACCTATACAGCATTATTCATGCTTGAACCATAAATAGTACCTGGTTTTATTGATCTGTTTTAACTATTTAGGCCCATTTAGGGAATCCTGCAGTGATTTTACATCTAAATTGTCAATTCTGATCTTAACAAACGTAACATTGTCAAGGTGAAAGGAAAGTACAACCAATTTAGATCGTAATATTTCACTATTTTTAAGGGTTTTGAAAGTCTATTTAGCTTTTCACAAACTTTTTTATTTTGACTTTGATTTTGTTGAAGAAATGATAATAATGTGCTATTTGCAGTGATATAAAGACCTGGTAAAGACCAGCTTTTTCTTTTTATCGTGACTTTAACTCTGCTGAAGATAATGTTCAGTAATCAGTATTCTCATTTGGCATAATACCCACATATTCCCTCAGTCACGCTGCATCTTGGGGTGGTTCACGGTTTAGGTTAAAGTTTCCTAACCTATTCAACGTATTCAGATGTGTCACTTTTCACTTTTGTGCAGCCAAAATCTAGTTCTGAGGTTATCAAGGATCAAATTGGGCGTATATTTAAATCGGTTGCAAATATGAACTTTACACATATCGGCTTCTCCTCTGACACTAAATATCAAATGATTCATTGTCTCGTTAACAAAGTCTTGTCAGACCTTTTCTGTCCCAAGCGGCGCCCACACTCTTCATGATTCATACATTTGTATCAGCTTCTCACTTGCAACAAAAGCTAAAATTCGTAAAAAATTATTTGAAGAGGCATCTTTGTGTTTGTATAACCAAGGATCACTTACAAATTCCCCACGGACAAATCTCTGATTAAAAATTTCTTGAACTTTCTGTTTGACCTTGGAACCAGTGGGCAGAAACAAGTTCTGTCCACAAGATCTTCGGCACACTCTGTACATTTGTGTGTTTTTTGTGTTTGGGTGTGTCTGTGTGTGTGTTTGTGGGTTGATGGGTGGTGGACAGTCAGTTACATGTTAACTTAGGATCAGGGACAGAGTCCATGAGCATGCTGTGTTTACACCAGTTCAAATGCCAGAGTCCCTGTGATTCACTTTGTCACAGGAGGCAAGTGAGAGGATGCATGGGAGGGGATCTGGGAGCAGGATCTGCATATGTGTTTATGATTGTGTAAGGTGATACATATATTTATTCACATCTCATTGCACACACTAACAATACTAGGTGTGGTACCACACCAGAAAGATGCACAAGTAAGAGGAATGTTTTTAAAATAACCTTTCTGGTTCTTGATTAAAAATCAAGCATGGGCACCAAGAACCTCTTAAATTCACACACTCACAGCATTTTTGAAGATGGAGACAAATTGATAAGCCAGCTGCCTACCCTCGTTACTCCAGGGCCACTGAATAAATTATTTGTGCATAAACACACACACAGACACACACACACATGCAGGCGACCTTCTCAGCTCCACAGCCCCCTGCGGAGGCCGGCTGCTTGGTGAGCTGTCCACCTCCCCCTCTCACAACACCGCAGCCAACAAGTGGTCTGATTCCAGGCGCACAGCTAATTACTCCCTGCTCAGCGCGCCCAGCTTGGAGTTGCAGATGACCTTCCATGGAGCAGGCTTTGGTGAGCTGGGAGCAGATGATGTGCATCATGGAGGACCTGGCAATGACCCGTGACATTTAGGGAGGACTCACATGTGAGTGAAATCCAGCCTACCCTCTTTGCCCTGACACACTTTATTTTATGTGCATAATACCTCCATCCCAAGGCCCGACTGCAACGCACCTTCTCCTCCAGGTTGTTACACAACAGCTAAACCAGCTTGAAACAGTGAGAGTCAGTCTGGTGTAATCCTAATGATTTCTTTCAATCACTCTTTTTCAAAAAAGGTGACAGCATATATCTTCAAATTCATACAAACAGGCTCATATACTTTCACACACCCCATATAAATCTCCCTCAGCATATTACAGGGAAATAATTCTGGCTGGATGTTTGATCACTCTTCTTATCAGAAATGCTACAGCTCATTTAAATTAGTTGGTTTTCTGGTACAAACCTGGTTTTAAGTATTATCCATATCTTTCAATGTAGTTAAGGTGGGGACTATTTCAGAAGCTAAAAGTTCAAGGTTCAAAATTCTTTATTTGCCATTTGTGCAGGCTACCAATACTAGTGCAGGCACATTGGGATTCTTGTGCAGTTATCTCAGTCAACAGTTAAAGCTGCAGTATGTAACTTTTACTATTGCCGTCTAAAGAAATGCACAGCTCCCGCCCAAAAAACAACCAATCAGAGCCAGGAGGAAGGTCTTAGCGCTGTCAGCCACCCTCGTGTACACACTGCTAAAAATGCTAATGGTGAAGAAACAACTTACCGTTCCAGGAAAACTGTTTATCTGCCATCATCGGTGGCCATGCTCGCTAGCTTTAGCATTAGTGGCTGGCTATGTTGTTATGATCCAGCTCTAGCATAGCAGAGAGCAAGGAGTGTGTGAGCGGGCGTACATGAGGGTGAATGACAGCTCAAAGACCCTCCTACTGGCTCTGATTGGTTGTTTCTTTTTCTTTTTTTTTTTTCTATACCTAGAAGCCCGCATGCAGCCACCAGAAGTTGTCACTCAGAATGACCAAGGCCCCCTCCCACACGGGGGCCACAGCCCCCCGCCCAAGATCCCCCGAGGCCCCACCCCCGGGGGCCCCCCTGGTGCCTCAAACACTGATACCCCCCAAAACAGTCACAATGCCCCACATTGTTTCTGACTGACTGATGTATTTCTGCAGTTCGTACTGGGAGCACTGGAAGAAGGCACAGATTATCTGTCTTATACTGTCACGACATAATGAAAATTTTTAAAAAATAAAAAAACAACTTATTTTCATAACAGTTAATAATCTAACTGAGAATAATGTTCAAATATTCACCTAGAAATATGTATGATGTTTTTTAATTGCTATAAAAAGGGTGTTTTTGAGGTGAATCTTCCTTAAGGACATTGATCCAAATACTAGCAGGTATGTCTTTATGTATTTAAGCCTGCTAGCATCCGTGTCACCCACAAAAAGGAACCTGCCATTTAGCAAAACATAAAGATGCTCTTCTTGACTAGTGTTACTTTGACAAATAGGCCATTAAAATGGACAGTTTGTTTTGATGATTAAGTTGATGTACGGTATGTACTGTACCACAAAGATTTGTCAGTATTATGTCATCCCTCAGCCACACACACATAATGTAGCCTGTCCATATGTTGGTTTTGGTCATTTTGCTCCACCGCTGGGCTTTCCTTTCATGTTCATCTGTTGTTGTGAGCTGGAGGCGGCTCTCGGCTTCTTTCCAAACTAGCCTACATTGAAGTAGAGTAATGAGATTTTGCTTTTAATGCCAAATGAGTTTTCCAACCTCCCTTTTTCACCCCTGGTGTTGGGCATGATGTGCCACAGGTGAAACCACAGCACTGTTAATTAGTTGCAGTTTTACAGTAAATTCTTTGGCTTTCCTCCAGGAGGCAGAGAACTTGTTTTGTGCCAAAACTCCCTCTATCCCACCTCCAACTTTCATTAGAAGTGAACCAATCCTCCCACACTGTGCTTTATCTTAAAAGGAAAAACATAACTGTATCAAGCAAAGCCTGTATATATTATCTTTATATAACTTAAAATTTCACAAATTCTCAATAAATGTATGCATTTAGGATGCTAGGCCATTTTGTTTCCTATAATCATCCCCACATTTGTAAGTAAAGAATTAATTTTTCCTTTAGCAGGCGGTTGTCAATATTTGGAGCGTGCCAGGTCCTCTGCTTTCCACTGCCTTTCCAGGAGCTTCCTCCGGCGGCTCCTACCCCTCCCTCCTGGCTGACGTAGAGAGGATCCTTCGCAGCCCACAGCCGTGGGCGAGGCACCGGCCGCGGGTATAAAAAGCTTCCCGGGAATCCAGAACATCACTGCCAGAAGCCGCAGTGACTCGGTCACCAGAGCTGAATCGCAGCAGAGATAGCAGTAAGCAGGCATTTCCACGCCGCGCAGGCTAACTCGCTTTCGGCTTTGGTTCGAGATGGAGACCCGTAGGACCGTGAGGAGCTCCAGCGCTCACAACTTCAAGAGTAAGTTACACAGGATCTCGATCCTGCAGGAGGATGCTGACTCTTTATTTATGCATGTGATTTGACTTGTCTTATATTTAAGCAACATTTTTTTTTTCTGTATTCCTGTCTTTTTTGTGGAAAAGGGACTTTTAAGGGTGCTTTCTTGCGCTTTTACGCACAGACGCATTGGTTTAGTTTCAAATTTTTGTAATAACACCAGCTTAAATCAAAACTTAGAACGACTTATTTAGTTTATAAATGAGTCGATTAGCACTATTTATGCATAATAACAAACAAGGATTTCACTTTTGTATATCGAGGGTAAATTAATGCAGATAATTGTGATTCATGTAAAAAATGTTTATTGTAAGTGAGCAAATCTGGGTTTCTGTTTGTTTCTGTTGTAAAGTTTAACCAAGCACGTTTTGTCTCTTTTGCATAGGGAGAGTATACAACTACAACTAATAGTCTTAGTATAAAACTATTACTAGAGAATAAAACTTCAAAAACTTTTTTCTAAGTTTTGGTTTGGTGTGCCACCCCATCTGGCCACCCCTAAAACTTTCTAGTGGTGCCCCTGTGTGCTTGATTTGTGCAAATAGCTTTGTGGTAAAAATTCTAAAACTCTTTTTAAAAACAGAGAGAGAGAGAGAGAGAGAGAGAGAGAGAGAGAGAGAGAGAGAGAGATTGTGACTGTATTCGTCTAAACAGTGTCCAATGCACATAACCTGCAAAACTTGTTAAAAGGTCAGGGGGTTAGACGGTGGAAAATCTTGCTCAAAGCAGATGAATGGAACCTTATCACTATTTAATGCACTTACTTTTCCCGCATTTACTTCTTCTGTTAGGTGTTATCTGAGCACTGCCAAAGGGCTTCTAAATTATTAATAAAAACTGAAACTGATCCCACTCTGGTTACTGGTTGTAGCCTGTGCGTGCTCTCTCCCATGGCACCTCTCCCAGCGGAAACAACCGCTTGACTTAAATAACATGAGCTCTAGAAATCTGTGTTGACTTAATTCTGCAAATAGCGTTTTCCAATATTTAAGACCTTTAAATGTCTGGATTATTGATTAGTGCTAATTTTACCAATTAAATTTACTTAATGCCAGAGTTATGCAACCAAGTCACTGATACGTGTGTAAAGTGATCATCTGGAAATGAATAGGTGAATAATTTTTGACTGAATTATGTATGGGGAGTATCAAAATGACATGGGAATGGCAGTGTTACAAGGAATCACAACAACAGGTTTGATGGACAGAAACCTGCTGCCAGAAGCTGGAATCCGCCTCTGGTGTCTTAATTGTCACTCATTCATAAACAGACAATGCACAAGTTTCCAAACCATCACCTGCAACAACAGCAGCATCCCTTCCCTAGTCTTAGTTTCTGTAAAACCTTCTTCCTGTAAAACATGATCTTTTTCAGGTGAGTAAAGATCTTTTTCTCCCCCTCTGTACCTTCAGGTGGACTGACCCTTTGGTTGATTCTGTGGCTGGTGGTGGTGAAGCCGGGCGGGGTTTCTGCATGTCCCAGGCTGTGTGTGTGCTACCCTACGCCCATGACGGTCAGCTGCCAGTCCCAGAACCTTACCATGGTTCCAGCTGGAGTACCCTACGACTCCCAACGAGTCTTCCTGCAGAACAACCGCATCACAGAGCTTCGCGCAGACTCCTTTGGCTTTGAGACACAGGTGAGCTCCCCACTTGTGGAAAATGTCTCCTCTGTAATTCAGTTTTACTTTTTCTAACACATTTCCCACCAAATCCCTCCGCAGGTGCTTTGGTTGTATGGAAACAACATTACATGGATTGAGGCCGGGGCTTTCAGCAACCTGAGGATACTGGAAGAGCTGGATCTGGGCGACAACCCTTCGCTGCGGCACCTGGAAGGTGGAGCATTCAGGGGTCTGGAGAAGTTGCAAAGCCTGCACATGCATCGCTGCAAGCTGGCCACTCTCCCCCATGATATCTTCCACAAGCTATACAGCCTCCAGTTTCTCTACCTGCAGGTAAATGCAACATGCACACACACAAAGACCAAAGGTATGGTTTGAGGTGTTCAGCAATTAATATGCATGCTTAATGCTTCGAGCAGGACACAGTCATGTTGCAGAATTAGTTTACTGACGCATCAATCTGCATCTACACTGCACACCCACACATACACGATGACGCTTTCCACACTGCACATGCTGAAAGACTTAGTCTAAGCAACACATTCAAATAGAAACTCAGAAAACCAAGGCAGCACATGTACAGCAGTGGTCTAGCCTCATTTAATTTCACAAACTAGAAAACTAGTTTTAGTAAAGTCAGTGGATAGATCCAGAAATATGAAAAAAGAGCATGTGTCATCACATTTTTCAAACAAAACCAAACAAATCAGCAATAAAATGAAGCAGACGAGTAAGAATTCAGCAGCACATTCCACATTTAAACATTGCAGCTGACCACTAAAGCAAATTGAAACATCATCAGCTTCCCGTTTTGCTATTTCAGATCACTAAATCCTCTCTTATTCTGATTTTTCTATAGGAAAATCAACTCCATTCTCTGCAGGATGACCTGTTCTCAGATCTGGTCAACCTGACCCATCTTTTCCTGCATGGCAACCGCATCCGTGCCCTCTCTGAGAATGTGTTCCGAGGGCTGGTCAACCTGGACCGCCTCCTTCTTCATGACAACCGCATCCGACAGGTGAACCGTCGGGCTTTCCGCGATCTGGGTCGTCTGACAATCCTTTACCTTTTCAACAACTCTTTGGCCGAGTTGCCAGGCCAGACCATGAAGGACACCCAGGGCATCCAGTTCCTGCGCCTCAACAGTAACCCCTGGTCCTGTGGCTGTGAGTCCCGTCCCCTCTGGGAGTGGTTCCGCAAAGCCCGCATCTCCTCCTCTGAAGTCGTGTGCTCCTCCCCATCCCAGCGTCGTGGCCAGGACCTCCGATTCCTGCGTGAGATGGATTTCGCCCTCTGCCCTCTGCCTGACCCAGGCTCAATGGCTGGAACCACAACAACCACCTTCAGCACCAAGACCCGGTGGTGGTTCTCCAAGCACAAGCCTGCATCTTCATCGAAGGGTTCGTACCAGAAGAGCTCAGAGAGTGTGAAGACCTTACCCTTCTCCCCCGTAAAACCTCAGTTTCCCCCCAAGAAGCAGGCTGAAACCTTGCCCTACAAGTATGAACTGTCCGAGGCTGAAGCAGCTCTTCCCAAGCTGGATCCGGAAGAGTACTGGGCCAACTATGGAAACGAAGACTCCTCCATCCGCTGCATTGAGCTGGACTGCGCTCCCAGCTATGACAGTGCAGCTTTCCCTTCATCTTCCTCTTCAGCCACCACTCCATCCCCTCTCCACCTCCTCTCTTACTTCATAGTAACACTCCTCTTCCATCTCCTTTTAAGCTGAACTGTTTTTTCCTCTCACACCTTCTCTTTCCTCTAAGTTTTCCTTCTGCTGTTTCTTGTTTACACTGAAGAAATTGCATTTTGATTCCCTTCAATTGCCTCCTGCACCTTCATGGAGGATGATTCAGTGATGCAGGAGATGGACGAGGCAGCAGGGAGCTGTTTCAAAGCAAAGAGCAGAGGTCAGATTAGCTGAAGCAGAAAAAGATAAATGAGTGCAAGTAATCTGGTGGGGTCTTCAGATGCTACTTGTGATGTCCCAGTCCAAACGATGTAGGCTACATGATCTAACGATTATCTAATCACCATTTGTATCATGGTAGTTGCATAGAGCAGGGGATTCACAGACAGTTTGGCACCACCAGAAGTTAGAGAAATATGCACATCCTGAGAGGTAATGAGAATGATGAAAAGGTTCAAAATCTTACCAGCAAACAAGCACCTGTAAATACAGCACAAAGTCACTGTAGATAAACTTATTCCATATTGTACATATGACTACAGGATTTGTACTTTTAGTAAGAAGTTTGTATTAGGTGCATAGATTTTTGAATTGAAGGCAGCCTAATGAAATGTGTTAGCTCGTACAGTTTCCCATACGTCACTGTAGCCTTATTTGCTTTAATGTTGTTTCCTGGACTTCTCTAATCCTTGGTCTGTTTGATTATGTTTGTTAAAATTTGTTTATGAGTTTCTAACCAGAACATTTTTCACTAAAAGAAGAGTTTGAAAATGCATGACTAGTTTTGGATTTTACCAATCCACTGACTCTTCTGGTTTCACCATCATATATGCAAAACATGGTCAAAGAGATCATGACTATCAACCACATGTTTATTCTGTGATGGAGCCACAGCTTTCTGTCTCCTGTATCTGTAAAAGAAAGTTACAGTAACAGATCAATCCTGTATTGTCAATGAAGGCTATGTGTTTGTAACCAACTCCTCATGTTTCATCTGAATCATGACAGTGAATTTCTAAACTGATCATAAATGATACTGTGATGTTGTTGGATTTTGTATTTTTCAATGGAAGATGCTGTTGAGGTGTTTTGTTTAATAAAAGAAAACTGAATTCATGAAGTGACAGTGAGTGTCTTTTTGTCAAAATGGTGTCTTTGATTCCCACATTAAAAATAAGAAAAGAAACTGACATTGGAATTAAAATAAATCTTATGAGCTAAGTTCAAAGAGATCCACATATATACAAACACAATATATAATTATTTTTATATTTATTAAGTCACTTTGTTTATTTGCTTAGTTTGGCTGAAAATGTCTTATTTATCATTCAGTTTACTTTTGGGACTAATGAATTGTTTGATTTGATCAATATACTATCAATTCAGAACCAAATAAAATATCTTGGGACCCTATTGGAAATTATAATAATAATATTTAGTTACATGCAATATAGCTCATTCTTACAAGTTTTTGATTTTATTTATATAGTATGTTTCGCAGTTAAATTCATAAAAGTGCTCCACAAAATGAACATCAAAACATGGCTAGATAAAAACATGATTAAAAAGAAAAAAGCAAATAAAGACATTCAGTAAATAAAAAATATAATAATAAGTACAATTATTTTCTATTCCATTCTCATAATCAGAGCAAAGTTCAGTTTTACAGGTCTTTCCCAGGATGATTAAAATTCTGGCAAACTGTAATGTTGAAGTAGCTAACAAAGAGGCAAATATATATAAAAAAAAATATCCCTTGTAATACAAAACAAACCTTAAATCTTGTTTTTATACTATTAAAAGATTCTGCCTGTGGCTTGTGGTATAATAACCAAGTTTTTATCCTGGACACTTTGTGTATTTTACTTTAAACTTGATGGACTTTTTTTTCTATACTGAATTGCTTGTTTATAACACAAAAGGTGGCGGGTGGTGTGTGTGTGTGTGTGTGTGTGTGTGTGTGTGTGTGTGTGTGTGTGTGTGTGAGAGAAAACGAGCGGCGATAGCAGTTCACGTGTGACTGGGAGTGTGAGTGAAGAAGGTCACCATTTTAAGACTGGTCACTTCGCACCTCAGCTTCTTTTCTCACTGTTTACAGATGGCAGCTATATTAGGCTACTGAAGAGGGTGTATGAATGTGCATGTGTTTGGGGGTTGGTGGGTGGGTTGAGATGTGAATCAGGGAAAGAGGCAGAATGGGGAACACACACCAGGACCAAAATGTGACAATGTGTGTTGGAATCAGCACACCCCCTCAACAGATCCACACTCAACATGCTTATGGTCATCATGACACATATAGTCATGCATGTGCTATGCCAAGACACTAACCTAAAACCTAAAACACAAACTGGAGAGTTCAAGGAGGACTGTATTCTTTCCTTTTCATAATCTATTCCACCTTTACTTTTTTAGTGGAATGATTAATGATGAATAGTTTACTATTTCTACTATTGATTAGTATTTTTCCACTTCAAAACACATTCTTAATTTCAGTCAACAAATGCAAGACAAACCTGTTCAGACTCAGTAGCAGAATATTGCACTGACTCCAGCCATAGTTCTTACCTTGTGAATCTCAAACAAACTTCTCAATCTGCATTCTTTTCAACCTGTTCAAGGCTGCTGTTTCTCATCTTGCTTGTGTACTTTCTTATCACAGTTTTTTCCTTCCGCTCAATTTTCCCTTGATATGGTTATTGTATGTGGTGGGTGTCAATGACTTTCTGCTGCCACATGAGCACTCTACCCCATGATGGCGTTGGCTATTAAAAATAATTTCTGATTAAATTAAACATGTTTTAATATTATAATTTTGTGAGTTTTTTTCTTTGGGTTTTCATGAACTGCAAGCCATAAAATAGTAAAACTATTAGAAAAAAAGCTTGAAATATACCAGTCTGCATGTGATCAATCTACATGATATTAGTTTCACTTTTTAAAACATTTACCAAAATGAATGGCCTTTATGGTGATGAAGGAATTTTTGCAGGAGTGTGTTGTCAAAGCTTGAATAAAAGCAACAAATGTTGAGCTTTAATTCTTTGGCAGCTTCTCAGAAAATGTGCCGTGGAATATTAAAAAAGAAGGGATTACTTGACTGTTTTTGTTTTTGGCAAGTCACTTCACTGGTTGCCTGGCAACTGCTCAGGAGAAGCAAACCCAATGAACTGAGCAAAACAGAAATCTTTAATTTTATGGCTATCCATAACCAGATAATCAGTGTTTATCAAATAATGCAGCCATGAGCTGATATAACTTATCTTCATCATACAATGACTGAGAGGCATGGTACAACCTGGACAGACACCAATTTCAGGGGCTGACTTATTTTTTTCTGAAAATCACATATTATGATCTCAGTTAAATACTTTTATCTTTATCCATCTTTATCCCTCATCCATTCACCTTCACCAACTTCAGGGTTTCATGAAGCTAAGGGCCTAACAAAGAGACACGGGAGATGAACAACCATCCACGCAAGTATTTATGCAGTGCCCTCTGAAAGCATTCATAGTCCTTGAAAATTTTCAACTTTTTGTCACATTACAACCAGAAACTTTAGTGTAATTTTGGGGGGTTTCATGCAGTAGGCCATAACAGAGCAGAATATAATTAAATGAAAGGAAAAGAAGGAAACATGGTTTTCATTTTTGAAACTGCAAAAAAGAATCCAGTGCAACCAACTTTAGAGGCCACCTAGTTAAATAGAGTCCACATATGTGAATTTATTCTGAATGTAAATCCAGCTGTTCTGTGAAGGCCCTGGAAGTTTGTTGGAGGACATTCGAGACCAAACGGCATCATGAAGACCAAGAAACAAAGCAAGAACTGTTGTCTTTATGTGAACACATCTGGGGGTATAGTTATAAGATTTTTATGTAACAGGACATTTACTGTTGACATTAAAAGGTGACCACCTGCAGAGCTGCAAGTTTACTGCCTCCATTGTGATTTTCCTTTCCATATTTCAGAGTTCCTCTGTTGTGACAAAACTGTAGGCGTTTACAGTCATTCCCTTTCTGAGAGTTCTTTGGACTTTTGTTGTGTTTTTTCCGGTGTAAAACCAGGTCATTAACTATGAGAAACGCTCTGACAATGCATGCCCACTCTTTCTCCACCCATCTGGCAAACCAATGTTGCCATGCTCAGCTTTTCATCGTCTCTTTTATGTATTTGCGTGCCTTTATATGGCTGTCACTCACTCATCTCTTTTTTTTTTTTTTTTTTTGTCTTAAGCTCCATCACTCCAGCACATCTCCCTTCCTGTCACACTCTTCCCATCTGGCTGTGCCTTTCTTGCCTGTGTTTATTCCAGTTGGCGTGTTCATGTGCGTAGATCTTGGGTATTTGCTGACGTTCACCTTCGCACGTGTTGTTTGCAGAGGATGTATAAGGGCACTGCCAGGAAGGTCCAAGAAAGGAGCAGGCAGGAACAGACTTACTGGAAAAGAAAATGGCTAAATGTTCAATTTTTTATAGAAAGGAATATAACTGCCTTACAGCTTAACATGATAGGAGACCCCTTGCTTAAATATTAGCATTATTTGTTGTACTGTTGCATAGGCCAGCTTCCATTGCCAGCAAACCTGCACCTGCAGAGCAGCAAACTTCTGCTCTGATATTTCACTTAAAATGAGTGAAAAAGGACAGAGATTGGGAGATTCTCTATTCTTTTTGAAGAAATCTCTATGTATGAAATCATTTATTAAATAATATACATTTATCAATAATCAGGTGATGCCCAGTGAGTTTGACCTCAGAACTGCAAAGGCTCCACTGCTAAACCCTGTAATTACAAAATACCAAGATAAAATTAAAAGTCACTTGGTCCACTTATGCAGCTTATGATAAAACCAATGAAAATTAGCTGAAACAAGACAGATTGCACACATAATTGAGAAAGAAAGAGACAGGTAAAATCAGGGTAAGTCGTAGGAAGCAGATGTAATGGAGGTGGGGTCACCTGGGGTCAGCCATCCAAAGCAATGGGCAAAACACATGAGAGCAGAATGTGTGAGTGATGTCAGGGTGGAGTGGATGGAGATGATAGTCAGAGGTGATTTGTGACAGAGGGAAGCAACAAAACAGAAAGGGAAGGGTTGCTCTGATTCAGAGATTTGTTTTTAATTTACCCATATTAGAGGATTTTCGTGAATGAATGACCTGTAAAGGTCATTGGCCAATCGAAAACCTTCATTTTGTACTTTTTGGTCCATTTAGATGTTGGCTTGCTCATGTTCCTTGGTTAATTTTCCTGGTGCTCTAGCCAAGAGCGCCTAATCTTACAGTCCTGAGATTCTCCTTTGTATTTATTCAGGTTATCTTTATATGATATTACAGTTTGTTGGATAATCTGAAATATTTAAGAGTAACAAAAAGCAAAAACAGAAGAAAACTGTGCTTTTAACTACCCTGTATTTATGGCAGGGGAGGCTAAATATCAATTGCTTTTCACCTCCCTTCAATATCCTGATCTACCCCTTTTGTTTTGGGATATTTAATATATCTGAAAAATTTATGCTGACTTTTATTGAACTCGGTCATTTTAAGTTTTCATCATATCAACACAGAAGTCATAGAGTGGCAAACAGATGCTTGAATTCAATAAATGTAATACGTTGCCTCAACCAGCTGAGCACACGATTTACAAAACAGAAGCAAGATGTTGTTGCTGGAGGCAACTGACATGCATTAATGATCCACCTTCTGGTGTTCTTCTACTCCTCTAAGCGTGTTTGTATTTGCATAGCAATGTAAATATGTTGCTGGTATAAGAATTTGTGATGAATGGGGGTGGTATCAATGTCTGGTTTTGAGTCACTTGGAGGTAAAAGTAGGGGGTGAGGTGAAGGAAGGGCACATCTGTCCTGCAGTCTGTCCACCCCTTTGAATCCTTCTGCAAGCAGCTAAAAATACACTTCAGCAGATCACAAAGACAGGCTATGACCCAGAGAAACCATAAAGATTTGATGTATCTATTTGTAAGACATGATTCACAAAGGGTGAAATATAATCAAAAGCCAAAGACAGAAGACGAGGCGATGCCACCAAGAAGTGTAGTTCTTGAGGTCGTTGTTAACAAAGGACAATAGAACAGTGATTAGATGTGCTTTTGTGAGTCACTCCGCCTCGCTTTAGAGGGCTGTATTTTTCTGGCACAGACGCAGCTTGTGACGTCCCTTGGACAAACCAACTTTTTGTGCCCAAAAAAGTCACTGTCATATCCACTGTGACGGATAAGGATTGCTATTCCGGGAACACCGTATTGGTTCTTGACTTTGGAGCATTCAGTCACATCCGTCTGTTGCTCTGAAAGGATTTGGCTGTCTTTCCTGTTGCCTGTCTTGGATTTAGTCTTGTAAGATCTCCGAATAAAACTAGAATGTGGGATTAGGAAAATGATTAAAGAATATGGGACCACAGCACTTTGGAGAGGCTCTCAAAAGTGTACCCACCCTTGTTCAAATTTCTGATTTGTAAAACTTTAAAAATTGAGACCATGATAAATAATTTCCAAATCTTTCAATCTTTAACCTTACATATGCTCAAACAATCCAAAATGAAAACTTTGCTGTTCAACATTATCGATACATAAAGAAATAAATTAGGAAAAAAAAAGAACAAAAAGCCTGATTGCATAAGTTTTTATAACCTTAAAATAATACTTTTTGGGGCACATTTTGATTTAATTTCAACTTGTTCCTGACTTCTCACGGGTTATCATTGACAGCAAATCCAGCAAAAAAAATAGTGGTTTTCCCAAAATTGATAAAAACACAAGACAAAACTGGACAGGGAGGCTGACAGTAACACTGAAGAAGCTGTTTTGATTTGCATGTGACAACGATCTGCTTTATTCTTCATGTGTTTGGAGAGTAGACTTGCAGGACTAAAGCGTTTTTTCCTCAAAGAAACCATCCAGGCCTGGCAAAAAACCTTCAAAAACCTTGGGAGAGAAGATGTTATGATCTGAGGCAGACACAAAACAGCACCGCACATTATTAAAATGAACATCATACCCACAGTGATGCATGGTGGTGATAGTGTTATGCTCTGCTGTAAGCTTCCTTCAGATGGAAGTGGCGTTTTTCTTTTAAGGTTAATGAACATGAGTCACTTACCAAAATTAGAATAGACATATTTAGAAAGGATTAAGATTACACTAACCAAAAATGACTTAATTACCTCATTTTGGTTTTTATTGAAAATAAGTTGCATTATATAGCCTTTAAATAAGAAAACTAAACAAAAACAAAACAGCAACAACACAAAGTCATCTTAAAGTAGCAGCTATATGCTTGTCTCAGAATACATAGTCAACACTTTATTTTTGCTAGTAAGCCAAGGCATGTGACAATAAAATATTTCAAAAATATAATTTGGTTTAATAACATTTATAGATATAACTAATAAGTATAAGATATATAGATTAGAATATTATTATTAAGGAATATAGAGCAAATGAATGTAAAGGTAAAATATTCTAAATAATAAAAATAAAAAGAAGAAGAAAAATAAGAAGAAACAGAATATGACAGAAAATATGATTTAAATATTAATTAAATACAAAATGATTTAAATAAGTCTTATTTGTATTCAAATGTTTTGATGTCGGTGAAAAAAATTCACCAACATCAACAGAAAATGAGTCAATTTTCCCATAAAAAAGTATTTTTTTTTTTTTATTTTATTTTTTTTTTTTTACTTCTGATCATCTTTTGTCAGAGTTCAACAATTTATCTTTTATTTGTTTTTGCATGAAGTAAATAATGACACCAGTCTATTTATTTACTTATTTAATGCTGCTGCTCCAAAGGGTATAAGCAGTACTGACTAATTTACAGTTTGGTTAGTTAATACTTAGTTACTTAATATTTTTTCTGCACAATCAGATCGTGCTTTAATGAAGATTTGTACACATTCCGGTGCTTTATTTTTATATCTAAAATTGAAGCACGCCTGGGTGGAAACCCTGTCCTCATATTATTGGTTCAGTCCATGTAACTGAACCCCCCTCCCTGCCACGGTTCGTGGTTCAGTCGGTCTGAGCGCGAAACTTCTGTAACAAATATGGCGACCAAAGCAGGTGGGTGTGTGTTGCTCACAAACCGCAGAAAAAAACCCCATCTTATTTTATCCACATTATAAAAGTGACATCCACTAATCTCCCATTTAAAGAGCTCTTAACAAAGGTTTTAGCGTCATATTGTCGTTAGTTTCACTCTTCGTGCTTCCGCTTCACTGCTAACAGTATTTCAAAGCTACCAAGGTGAAGTTCCTGAGCACATTTTTACCCTGAACTCACTTACTGACAATGCTTGGACATATGTAATGACATTATTATAACATAGCGCTATAATAACTTAACGTAGACCGATATTAGATGCAGTTACAGATAAACTCTTGCTGTTCTTGTTGTGCAACAAACATTGAACATCTTGTGTTGTTCAGGCCGCAGAGGGACGAAGCGCAAAGCGGAGGTTCGGGCTGAGGAGGAGCAGGCATCCACGGAGGAGAAGAAGAGAGGAGAGGAGGAGAGCGGCCAAAATGGCTTGAGGGTGGTGATTGAGCATTGGTGAGCTCCTCTATCAACTTAGTATGATTATTAACAGGAATGAACAGTTAGAGTTAATTAACTGAGAGACGGAGGACAACATGGAGACACACAAAACAACGTTTCACACACATTCACTTGTTTTGTACTTTAAAACATGTGTGCTGATGTGAGAGAGATGAGTGAACCTTAAATTAAATATGCCAGCAGAAATGCTTGAGGAGCAGAATATTTAATTTTGAAGACAGCTGAAGTTCATTAACTCCAATATTTCAAGTCTTTTTTTTTACTGACACGTCTACTTTCAAGCAAGCACCTTTTTTTTAATATAATATTAAAATTTCTATTGCTTGTCATACTTAATTACAGAAGGCCAGGTTACTTATACTTTTTGCTGCAAGGTAGCAGTGCACTGTGCAGCCTTGTACACCCCTTCAGTTAAAATCAATTAAAATCATTCACTAATTACTCTTAAAATAAACAACTGAATTCAGAAAATAGCCATGGATTTGCAAATAAAGATCTCAAGCGCTGTCATCTTGCATATTTTAGATGTTTCCCTGGTCCAACCCACCTGAATCAAATGAGTCCAGCAGAACCTGATGACATGATGTAATTCGGCCATTTAAAGCTCTTGTGTTGGAGCAGGGAAACCTTGAAACATCCTGGAAAAGGAAATTATTTTCCAAACTGTCTTTAAATGATGACTCCAATTGAAGTAGCTTCATTCAAAAGCTGATATATGCTCCTTTACACACAGTCAGTGATATTGCTTGACAGTATTTCTGTAAAATAGACTGATAAAAATGAGTTTAATGGAAAAAGCTGCACTGATAAGTGTCTGTATTCGCACTTAAACATCAGCATAATCTTTTTTGGGCTGGTTTGCGTACGGCTAAAACTCACAGTATGTCCTGGGAGATCTGGCCTCGAGCGAACAGTTTTAAGTGTGCTCATAGCTGGCAGTAGATCTAATGGGGCCCGTTGTTTTTCAGCCAGCTGGTGGATGAGCTGGGTTAAAGAGGTGATCAATTGTGAAGGAAATGAGTTATCTAAATTTATTACATCATTTAGTATTCATAGTTTAAATATGTCATCTTAAAATATAAACTACCTGGGATCTCCTGCTGCATTATTACTTTTTTTTTTTTTTTTTCATTTATATCTTGGCATCCAGTAAGCCAGGTGTGTTTACTTCAGCCACATGGTCAAAGTGGGCCCTGCTGCAGCTAAATCTGACCTGGTCATTCAGTGCACGCGCCGTCTGATGCTCCACTTGTAATCCAGTACAAACTCCACCACCTGGTGCTGAGTTTCTGCATACAGTGAAAGTGATTCTGATTCATCTTAGCCATATTCATTGTGTAGTTAGAATAAAAGCATTTCATCATAAACGTAGGTAAGCAATAGGCACAGTAAGGGGGAAATAACATGTTACACAGCTAAACTGTCAGTAATTGTCAGTACATATATGGGCTTTTTGTTCATTCTTGATCTTCTGTGTCCCGCAGTAAAAGCTGACGAGTGTATGGGCGTAACGCTGAGGAGGTGAAATCTGCCCTTCTGGCTGCCCGGCCCGGTCTGGCTGTGGTCCTCAACCCCGAGAAGCCCCGCAGGAACAGCTTCGAGATCACTCTGCTGGACGGAGGCAAAGGTGAGGAGGGATGAGATGGAAACGCCATCCCAGAATAACCGGGCCATTTGGTCTCCCCAAGGAAACACCGTTGTTCTTGCCAAATGTTTGCCCTTCGAGTCCGGAGAATCGTCGTCATGACTCGTTCGGCTGCTTGTAACCATTGCTTTCCCGCACAGAAATCTGAAGAGTTGAAGTAAAGATTCAGCAAAGTGTGAGATCAGAGCAAACAATTCAGAAAAACTATCCCTTGAACATTGTTCATGTGATTTTGTTGCTTTATGTGCCTGCTCCAGTTGTTTATGTTTGCAGATATTTTCTTTTATTGCATGTATGCTTATGATATAACTTGCTGGTTTTCCTAATTGCTCCTTTAAATGACGTGCCTCTCCTTTGTCATCTCCAAAGAAACCTCTCTTTGGACGGGAATAAAGAAGGGCCCACCTCGTAAGCTGAAGTTTCCTCAGCCTGATGCTGTTGTTGCTGCTCTGCAGGAAGCTCTTAAGACTGAATAAACACCAAGTGAAGGTTTGTCAAAGCTGCCACCTTTATAATTTAGGTGGATCTTAGTCCAAGCTGTGAAGCCGTTATATTTAATATTGTTGAACCGATGATTGCTTCATCTTTTGCTACATTTTTGGTGTCGTAAATAACATTCAGCTGAGGTTTATCTGTGTTGCATGTAGCTGAGCACCTAGAAGATTTGACTGGTGGAAGCAGAATGATGAGGGGCGACCAATGAGACGTTCTCAGTCTCTCCTCTGATGAGCCCAGCTCCATCTGAACTCTCCTGGAGGCACAGTGACACCTAGTGGATCATCTGAGCAAATGCAGAATAATGTTTTTTTCAAGTGTTCTACAGCCCCATTCTGAAAAGCTGTTTTTACACCTAAATAAAATATTTACAGGTCATCTTATTGGTGCGTCTTACTTTTGTGAATCACTTTCAGTAATCAAGAAAGTTAATGTTAGAAACAAATAATTACCTCTAATGGAGATGATTTGATGGAGTCAAAACTTCACAGACAAAAAAGGTGCATAACCTGATGTATTTACTTAAGATATTTTTAACAGACAATACTAAAGAATAAAAGTGTTGTAGCCTAAAGCCTTTACAATGCTTCCAAGCCATTACAAGGTTGAATCATTTTTTTTCTTTTTGACCGCTAAAGAGCTGTTAAGCTGAAGATGCTAACTTACATTTTTATTTATATACCTTGTAAATAGTAACATTTTAGACTTGTGAGCTTCCTTTATGTCCATTATTATATAGTGATACCGATAAAAATGTTTAAGGAGAAAGCATAACTTGGAAAAACAGTAATCCAGTAATTTTATAGAGAAAATTCAATCACTGGTTTAAGATGTAAATAGCTGTCCCTGAATTTGCCTTCATTTTGTTCAATTTCCAGTTCTCAAAGCAAAGCACTAATTTTCTAGCAGGTAACAATCAGCACAACTATAAACCCAAATAGGAGTACACTCCATTTAATGTATATTTTGTCATCTATAATTGCTGAAAATGTGTAAGACTACTATCTTACGCACTGGGGTGCAAAACCTCAGCCCATTTTGCACTTTGGTCTTCTTTATGATTACTGTAAGCAAGGAAAGTGATTGGAACTATTTCTTTATACTCAACTTAGTCAATATGAAAGTTGGTGAAAATATATTCTAGTTTGTTTTGCAGCTGTAAGAACAACAAGCATTTGTTTCGAAAAAATTACTTTATCTAATAAACTGACAGTGAAAAGGAGCCTCTGGATCATCTGATGTGTGCTCAGAGCAACAGTAAAGTGAACAATCCATGCTTCACCTCAAGTCACAAGTGTTTCATTCTAAGTTCCTCTTACAGACAGCAGTGCTTTAATAAATACAACAACAAACACCAAAGAAATTGTTTTTGGATTGCTAATTGTCATAAAATTCCCTTCCATCATAAAGAAATCAATAAGGTTCTGTTCTATAAATACTTAGGAGTCATTATTGTGACGTGTCTGGGAAAACACACATTGAACTGGTTTGGAAAAGACAAAACAAAGGATATTTTCCCTTTGACGCCTCAGGTCCTTTGGACAAAGTAAAGAAGTTCATTAGTTTTAGACCAGAGTGAAGAGTATTTTCCAGTACTGTAATATCATGTGGTATAAAAGTTTCCCCATTGCTGAAAAATCTGAACAGCGTCATCAAATAAAAATTTGCCATAAGATTGTTGACCACTCAGTTAAAAAACTTTGACTCTTCCTAGGATGATAAAATGGTGAGATTAGCTCATAACGTCACCTCTAACCCTGACCGCTCTCTGAATCATGAATACAAACTGTTACCATCAGGTCAAAAATATAGGGTTCCACAGTTTAATATGGTTAAACTGTGAAATGCTTTGGTACATCAATCCTGAAACTAAACATGAAACAACCATTGTGGATTCTGATTCTGTCAATGTATATACGTCTGGAAACAATAGTGCTGTAATGGAAAACTAATTTCAGACTTGCTCTGAGAGTAAAGGAATATTGCTTTGTATTGAAGGTCTCAGTAAGGTTGCTTCATCTTTGATGAATGTTGTCATAAACAGTCCAGCCTCCTCCAGGATTACTCTATGATTAATGACATAATCAATCAGAGTTACGCATATTTCATTTGCTGAAGTAAGTCCTTTTCTTTCTGCATCTTCTTTCTCTACCTTGAGTATTGCTGTTCATCTTTCTCATCCTTGTTCTTCTCTGTGAATGCCCCCCCCCAATCTCCTTTTCTTTCAGACTTCATCTGTTTTAGTTGAAAACAGGTCAATTCATCTGCAGCCATTTTTATAGTAATTCAACCCGGTGGACTGGGTTTAGAAAGTTGATTGATGGGTGTGGTCATTTGGAAAGTGTGTGCTTTGAAATATTGTGAAATTTCTGTGATTAGAGTAAATCAATGTGTTCAAATTCAAAAATACTTAATTAAATGTTATAACTCATATTATTTTCATATTTTGTCACGTTACAACCACAATCACTGCACTCTATTGAACTTTTACATGATAGTGATGGAATACTTGTAAAGTACCCCCCCTACACACACACACACACACACACACACACACACACACACACACACACACACACGCACACACACACACTCTGATACCCCACAATAAAATCACATACAAACAAAATTGTTTACTCCGTTTTGTTTCTTTTTTTTTTCTCTTGATCTTCATTCGTGTTATATTTAGCTTTAATCAAGTGGGGTGCGTATAATACACCCATATCTGTTATTTGAAATCGTCCAATTAAGCAATTCCATAAAGTTTAGAAATGGGACCTTGCAGTGGTAATGTTTTCCGCAAGGGGGCAGTAATTTAAAAAAAAAAAAAGCAACAATGTGTCGACAGTTTGCGTGACCTCATCATTACGCGACAGTGATTTCTCATGAAGAACATCCTATTTTTCCCCCCCATCCAAAGCAAGTTTGAAATCTAACGTGTGAGTATTATACATCAAATAAAACCACGTTTTAACCACTTGTTAGAGGAAACTGATGACATGTGGCGCATTTGTATGCAATTCTTCCTGCTTTTACTTTATTTTTTGGAAGATTAGCAGCGGTATGCTAGCTGAGAGCTAGTTTGTTTTCTACGTTCATCTGTTTCTCATTTTTACCTTCACCTAATGCGAACATGTATCATAACCTACATCTATTTGCTTTTTTTCTATACAGGAATGTGTATTTTGTGAGTTAATATCAAAATATTTTAAGTAGCTTTGTTTTGGAAGACATGCTTCCATAAACACGAAGACATGCTTTTTAAAAACACGAAGTGATTTTCCTAAAGTTTTTCAGAAAATATGACAGCCTTTCTGCAGCTCCGCTGAGGCGGAACGAAGTGTTTTCTAATGATCTTGAGAGCCGCTGAAAAGGATGTGATTTCTCCTCAGCAGTAATGGCAGCAGAGGGTGTGGAAAAGACCAGCGAAGATGCTTCGTCTTCGGGGAAGGTGAGCACCAGGTTCGACCTGGAGAAGGAGACCGAGCTTCGTTTCGAGGTGGAGGCCGGAGAGGCCGCGGATCAGGTGGAGATGGAGCTCCTGACGGGGATGGCTGAGGTGTTTGGCTCTGAGCTGAACCGCAACAAGAAGTACACCTTTGGCCCGGGCTCCAAGATCGCAGTTTTCACCTGGCAAGGCTGCAGTGTAAATCTTTACGGAAAGCCAGAGGTGGGAGCCTTATGCAAATGTTTGAAAGTTTCCATTTTGTATTCTTAAAAGACCTTAATTTTCAATAGAGTATATGCCGATGTGTATGTTTTATAAGAAGAAAGCTTGGGTTGTGCTGCAATGGACGCAAACCTACTTGAGTGACAGGAAAGAATTAATGAATTTGAGTTAATATTTGTTCCCATGCTTGGAAATTGCTTGAGGTTTTCCTGAGGGCTCCAAAACAGTTCCACTACTTTCTCTTAATAAATCCTGTGAGTAGGGTTATAAAAGTGTTGTTATTACCACAGGTGGCCTATGTGTCCAAGGATACTCCTATGCTTCTCTACCTGAACACTCATGCTGCGCTGGAGCAGATGAGGAAACAAGCAGAGCGGGAAAATGAGAGGGGGCCCAGAGTAAGTTTTAATAAGGATCTTCTAGATCTGTTCATAAAAGCTTCAGAACCAAGTGAATTTGGTTTACAAGATTTCTAAATACTTATGCTCCAGGTGATGGTGGTGGGACCTACAGACGTGGGGAAGTCCACGGTGTGTCGGTTGCTTCTCAGCTATGCTGTGAGAGTTGGAAGGAGACCTACACTGGTGGAACTGGATGTTGGACAGAGTGGGGTAAAAGGCTTTTCATTTTATAAAAGTCAGTTTGACCTTATGGGATTGTTAATCTGTGATGGGAAAACAACTTTATTACTGCAACTACTGCTGCAGCAGGTTGGGATTAACCCACAAGTTCATCACTCTTCCGTTCCCCTTCTTTTCAATCATCATGTTGTCCCCAACATCCATCCATGAATTTTAGCATCTTAGCCAACAAAGTCTATATGAAGTTTGATCTTAAAGGGCAATGAAGGTCCACCTAAACAGCCAAATATAGTATTTTTATACTCAGCATGATTGCAAGGCACTTGGAAAATGATAAATGATGAAGAAATGAAAATAATACCAGCTATATCGTGTGAGTCTTGAACTTGTAAATGTCTGAGATGCTAAAGGTTGCAGGGCATGGTGAAACAATTGTAATGGCAAATGAGAACAAGTAGATTTATCACACTGAATTTGTCATCGAAGCCTGTAACAGTAATATCATCATTGCATGAGTTCTGTTCTTGTGCAGCCCTAGCAGATGTGTATCCAGGTAAGTCTATGTTAATCCTGGGAGTTATAAGATGATGTGAAATATGTTATTTCCCTCATTTCCAAAGATTTTAAGGTTGTAGCTGAACTATTTGACACAACCAGAAGATGAGATTAGAAGCAAAAAAAATTTTAAAATCTGTTTGCGTGGTAATCAGTGTTACAAGGTTGTGTTTAATATTTTTTTCTGTCGAACTTGTACTGTAAGCTTATGTCAAGACTAAGGCAAAATCTATGTTGCTGTCTCAGCTGTAAAGGTATTTTGTTGCTTCAGGTTTCTGTTCCAGGGACGGTATCGGCTCTGTGCATCGAGCGTCCTGCAGATGTGGAGGAGGGCTTCTCTGTCCAGGCTCCTTTAGTATATCACTTTGGTTCTACTACTCCTGGAACCAACATCAAACTTTACAACAAGGTGAGAAAGAAGATTGTGCGTTGTGCTGATAAAAAGTTGGTTACGCTGTATTTCTCTGACCCTTTTATCTTATCTCATAGCTGACATCATGCCTGGCAGAGGTGTTCTCTCAACGCTGTGAGGTAAACAGGAAGGCTAGTGTTGGAGGCTGCATCATCAACACTTGTGGCTGGGTGAAGGGTTCTGGGTACCAGGCTCTGGTCCACTGTGCCTCCACCTTCCAGGTGGACGTGGTGCTTGTCCTGGACCACGAGAGGCTCTACAATGAACTCAAACGAGACTTGCCTCACTTTGTGCGCGTTGTGCTGCTGCCAAAGTCTGGAGGAGTGGTGGAACGCTCCAAGGAGTGCCGGCGGGAAACTCGAGACGAAAAAATCCGCGAGTACTTCTACGGCTTCCGCGGGCTGTCCTTCTTCCCTTTCTCTTTTGAGGTGCGCTTCTCAGATGTTCGCATCTACAAGATAGGGGCGCCGTCCATCCCCGACTCCTGCTTGCCGCTGGGAATGTCTCAGGATGACACGCAGCTGAAACTGGTGCCAGTGACTCCGGGGAGGGACCTGACGTATCACGTGCTGAGTGTGAGCAGCGTCGACGACGGAGATGAAGACGCCAGGAAGAGCATCGTGGAGAGCCCTGTGTGCGGGTTCATTGTGGTGACTAACGTTGACACTCAGGCACAGGTAATGAAAGTGCTGTCACCTGCACCCAGACCACTACCCAGACACACGCTGCTCATCATGGACATCCGCTTTATGGACATGAAATGAAGCCACGTGTTGAGAAGAGGACTTGGGATGAAGTAATGATCGTGTTAGTGAATGTTCGTACTTAATGCTTTGCAAGGACTTAAAAGAAAACTAGATGGAATTAAAATTAGTTAAATTATACCTTTATTGTTTACACTGTACAAATTTCTCTTGCTGCCATTTATAGGTGCTGCAATATTTTTCTTGATAACCTGTTTTATAAAATGCTTTTTCTTCTCTTGTATAAATACATTTTAACTTTGAGAAATCCTGTGTTAATTATACTTTAATTCCAAAGTATTTTAATTTCTTTCCACTCCTCCAGTTCTAAAGGCTGATCGTGTAGTCTACCCTAAATTATGGCTAATTTCCTAAATCCTGAAAATTATTAGGTTATATCACTTTTAAGTGAAGTCATGGAGATTTCTTGTAGCTCATAGCCAGCCCTGCTATGTTTGTGTGTGAAATGGGAGAAATGTCCGCTGCTATGTGTTGTCCACATCCAGACAGTGTTTATCATGTCTGTTTTTTAGTACGGCAAAGGACACCAATCTGTCTGGTGGTTACCAGTAGAAGCGCTACCAGTATGGGAGTAAATATTTTGGGGCACTACATAGAGAGCTCATTTGATATTTGGTGTGTAAACATTCGCCATCTCAGAGAATATTCAGACCTTTATTCTGTTTTGAATTTGTTGCATCATTAACAACATTTTTCAAGGTATAACAATATATAAGTAGCACAGAACAAGCAGTTTATTAAAACAGATTTTATTTGCAGAAATGTCAGTGATGCACACAGTGTGCTTGTTTCAAATATTTTTTGTAACCTAAAATTAATTTGAATTCTTCAGCTTTAAGTTTTAATGCATGTTTCCGCTGACTTACTTTTTACTATTAATGTTTTGGAAATTTTTTTACAATTTCCATGTCCTGATAATTGTTTGGCATTTTCCTGTTTTATGTATTTTTGCTCTAAACACGTACTTTAATCGACAACTTTCTAATAAATAGGCTGTGATACTGTGTGTGAGCACAAGCAGTAACTTGGTACTCAATGGTGCTAACATTTGGTCTGCATTTTATACAAACGTAAATGAAGTCAGAATACATTTAGAGAGAAAATGTGTGTTACAGTTTTGTTTTTAAAACATGTGGTAACACACTATGATTACTCATTTTAACAATAATAAACATAACCTAAAAAAATAAAAAATAAACCAGGTTTTATCCAGAAAGTTGACTTTTTTATGACAATTAAGATCTGAAGTTATTAGTTCATGAAGAAAAAAAAAAATAAATAAATAAATAAATAAATAAATATATAAATATATATATATATATATATATATATATATATATATATATATATATATATATATATATATATGTGTGTGTGTGTGTGTGTGTGTTTGATCGATAATTAGATTTTGCCCCAAGGAATGTTAGAGACATTTGAAAGTGTAAGGGATAGATAGATATTGATACTGATATTGTGTACATACAATATCAGTTCAATGTGCAAAAGGCTTTGTCTTTTTTATGAAAAATATATTTAATTACTGATCATTACGTCATACATGATCATCATGTATGTATTTGTTTAGAAACACATCAGGATGTCCTCCTACATACTGTAGATAATAGAAACGTATACTGTCGCTGTTCCTGGAGGCCACACCCCCTGCTTCTGATTGGCTGTTCGTTCAACCTGGGAAACGACAGGCTAGTTCCTGGATTCCGATGTCGGCCTAGAAAGTGGCTAAGTAGTTTGCTGGTGGCTAACTCAAGGAGGACTAAAACGACCCATACACACCACAGGGAAGACAGCTCAACTCGTCGACATTGGGGTACATGTTTTGCTGCTTTCTTTAATGACTGTTTGAATAAAAGTCTCGACATTTGCCTCTCGAATCCTCAATGAAAGCTTCTCGCTGTGAAGCTCTCATGCTAGTCAGGGAACTGACGCTAGCTCGCTTCTGTAGCTGTGGTAAAAGACTGAGTGAGCGGTGTCACAAAAAAACTTTCGAGGTTGGGTAAAAAGCCTGTGAGTAACTGCGATTTCTATATTGCTGTTATTATTACTCACATGAAATGAAACCCGAAACAAGGATTCTTCAAAGAAGAAGTATTAGTGTTTTTGCGAGACTCTCCGCTGGGAGCAGATTATGGGTAACGTTAGTTGACTTGACTGAATCCTTTACGCTCGCCTGGCCTTCCTGCTATTCATGTTTTAATCTGTCTCATTGTATCATACATTTTAAACGTCCCCTGTCCGGTTTTAAACAAAACTCCAGAAACCTGGTTTCAGTTTGGGGGGGGGGGACGGGCTCTATCGGCTACTTAACGGCGCAGGTTGTAGTAGTGACATGACCGACAGAGCTCGACACAGAGATTTTAGGATTAACATCCATTATAGTCTGGGTGGGGGGGATTTGTTGTGGGTCAGATGAGATGATTAACAACCAGAGACAGTGTCTCGTCTCCAGCTCCTTATTACCTGGTACAGATGATTGTTGGACCGAGGGGTGTGTCTATCAGACTATCAGATTACACCGTGAACAGCGGATCTGTTTGCAGTTGACTAACACGACACGGACAAGTTTTTCTTCTGGAGATGAAATAAATGATGTTTGTGTGTTACAGGTCTGTGTCTCTATGGTGTTTTGCATTTCCAGTATTGGGAGGTGGTGTTTTCATTTTACCGCTCGAGGGCTTTGACGTTACAGCTGGCTAACAGCCAGCTGTTTAACAACTTTCTGAGTAACAGTGAAAAGTGTTCGAGTCGTTTCTTTACTGCAGCTCGATCTTGAGCTGTCAGGCTATTGTGAAATCAGAGTGAAACCAAACTTTCGTGAGCTACTCTCCAAAAAACCTTTCCCTACAACTAAACTCACTTTGCCAGATTGTGTGGCACCTTGCAAAAGTGTTAAGACCCATTGAACGTCAACACATTTAGTCACATTACATATTTTGGGGGGATTTTTATGTGATGGAGCAACAAAAAGTTGTATTATTATGAATTGAAAAGAAATTGCTGCACAATTTTCAAAATTTCTGTTTAATTAAAGCGGTAAGATTTCTGGGGTATGTTTCAATAAAGCTTTACACATGTAGAGACTGATAGTTATGCTCATTCTTCTGGGCAGAATAGCTCAATCTGTAACTATGTTTACACCTCCTGAAAGGTGAACCTCTGTCCCAGTCTCAAGTTTTCTTTTAGCCTCTAGCAGCTTTTCTTTCATCATTGCCCTGTATTTAGCTCCAGCATCAAACATTACCTGTTCCTGCTGAAGAGAAGCATTCCCACAGTATGATGCGACCACCACTATGCCTTACTGTGGGTGGGGTGTTTACAAGGTATTATGCGGTGTTGGTTTTCCATCACACGCACCTTATCACATGTCTGCCAGAAAGTTTAGTTTTGATCTCTCCTTACCAGAGCATGTGTTTCCAGAATGGCTTGTGGATTTCTCTCAGAAAATCAACAGGAGCTCTCATCTTGTCACTCATCCATAAAGGCCAACTTTGTGGAGAGACAACAATAGTTGTTGTTTTAACAGATCCCGTCCTTGACCCGTCTGCTGTGTTCTTTGGTCTTTAGGATGCCAACAAACCTCTGTGGCCTTCACAGAACAGCTAAATTTTTACTGATTTTTAAATAACTCACAATTGGACTTACTTGGATTTGCTAAAAAAAGATGGCTTCTAAATGGATTTGGTTATATTTGAATTAGAGGTTATCAGAGTAAATGGGGCTGAATACAAATTCACACCACACTTTTCAGATTTAGTAGGAAACATTGGAACCATGTGTCCTGTTCTTTACACAACACAAATATGTACTTTTTTTTGTGTTGTTTTATCACTTAAAACTCATTAAAGTTTGTGTCTGTAATGTGACCAAAAACGGACAAGTTTGAGGGGTCTGAATACTTTGTAAACCACTGTCCATTCCTAACATACTATAGAGTTTAATGCATCAGTTATATTTGTTTCGTATTAACACTGGGCAGTTTATCAATACTCTTTCTAATAGTTAATGGTATAGCTCTTCTTTTGGTTTAATATTTAGTTGTGAAACATGAGAGATTTATGTCTGACTGCACAAGGCAAAGAAAATGTATTCATGCTTTTTTTTTTTTTTTTTTTTCCTCCCCAAAATGCAGGTAATAACCTCTTGTTTTTTCTTATAATATATGTTAAGATTGGAAAAAGTCTGAAAACTGGAAAACGACTCCAAAAGTCAAGCCCCCTCAAGCATAGTTTCAGGAAGCGCATTGATAGTTTTCTTGTGCTTCATGTTTTGTATTCCTGTTGTTTCAGGTATCTCCAGCAGTTAATCCACAACACCAGGGGATGAAGAAGGACCTGGAACCAATGAAAAGAAAAGGGCTCACATGTATCCATCTGCATGACGCCCAGGCTGTGTGTGACTTTCCTTAAGGGGTGCAGAATGAGAGAGGCGGGCTTTCTGCAGAGAATCTGGAGGCGGGAAAGGTCCCTGCTACACCCATCCCAAGCCAAGCACAGTGGCACCTTGCTGAGCTACATTGGGCTTCTTTATGGAATGAGTTGATTCTGTCACAGTATAAGCAGAGCAAGCGAAGAGTCCTCTCTGAAGACTGAAACAGGCTCTTGTTGGATTTTTTTTTTTTACCTTTCAAAGTAAGGACATTAATTATTTAACCCTTTTCAAACAACTTTTAGAAGAACTCATCTGGACTTTTGTTTGAGTTTGAAATGCCAGAACTGTCCCTCCTGCCGCCATCCTCAGTTTCTTCCACCCAGCCAGTGCCTAAATAAGCTCTCTTGGGAAGAAGTCATCAGCAGCTGCTGTGCTCAATCCTCTCTGCTTGTTCTCCTCCACGTGCTTCTGTCTGATGGACTACCTCTTTCGTTTTCTTTTCGTTTCATACTATTATCCTCTGATAATCAAAACTCAAGCACAATGACACAAATTTAACTAAACACTGCACCAGTTTGGGTTTTGTGCTTGAGTTTTTGGCCTATTTTCATATATGCACAGCAGTGTTTATATTGTTGCATTATTGCACCAAATACAGATACATTAAGCCATACACAGTAATATTTATGAATTGCATACATATATTTTTGTATTGTTTTGCTCTTGTATAGAGATTAAAAGTATGCATACAAATTAATTATCTACAAGAAGCTGTGCACAACCAAGTTCTGTGTATTGCTGTTTGCCGTCAGGAGACATTTGAAGTCTGCACACAGAGACTCGCTCATGTTCCCACTCAGTTTCTGCTTTGCATAGTGTTGGTTTTCCAGTCTGCCACCATGGCCCCTCCTCTTAGACACCTACATCATCATTTTAACCTGTAAAACCCCCTTTTACAGTAGGTAGACAGTCGATATCTACCTCCCTCTCTTCTTCCTCCCCTCTCTCTCTCTGTCACTGATGCCCAGTTTCAGTGGTGGGGTGGTTGGGGGAGGAGTAGGGGGCCCAGCTTCTGCTCCTCCCCGTCCATTTCGCCCCAGCCGATATGTGCCGGTGTCTGCAGCCACAACTTTCCTGGTTGGAGCCACAACCCTCTTCTTTTGTTTCACGTGAGTATTTATTTATCTGCTTATGAAAGCTGTCATGATTTAAAAAAAATAATCTGTTTACGAGTATATCTCAGTACATTGAAATATCTAAATAGCTACCTACAAGTACATTTCAGTTTCGTAAAATATTCTAAAGTTAGTTTATTTCAGTAATTCAAATCAAAAAGTGATACTCCTGCTGTATAGATTGATTACACAGAGGATGATATATTTCATTCATTTATTTCTTTTAATTTACATGAATATGGCTTACAGCTCATGAAAACCCAACGATATGAGTCTCACACAATAAGAATATTACATAAGTGATTTAAATAAAATAATTCTTATTGCAGAAATGTTGGCTTATGTACATGTCATGCACCATATTTGCACTCAGTACCTGCACAGGACTCCTTTTGGACGAGCCACTGCATCAGTGCGTTTCTTCATGGAGGCGATTAGCCTGTTCCTCTGCTGAGGAGTTGAGGAAGCCCAGCTTGATTTTTATGGCGAGCTTCAGCTTGTCTGCGCTCTTGAGTTTGGTGTCTCTAATTTTCCTCTTGACAGTACTTCATAGGCTCGATAGCTGGCCATTCAAGCATAGTCATCATAGTTGCGAAACAAGTATTAGTGGTGTGAGCAGATGCCATGTCCTTCATAAAGCTTTACAGCAGAGAGAAGCATGAAGTGCCCTGAAACATCCAGGTATATGCTGTGCTGTCTTTTGACTTGATCAGGTGGTGGGGTTCCCCAAATCACCTCTGACTTCCCACTGGTCCTCAAGCAATGTGGATTCTGTGCCTCTCAGATCTTCCTTCAAACTCGGACCTTGATTTCCAAATGAAATGCTACATTTATTTTGATCTCAAAAGACGACTCTGGACCACTGATTAACAGTCGAGGCTTTTTTTTTTTTTTTTTCCTCTAACTCGCATATGCTATGTCCTGCATGCGTCTCTGTTTTGGCTCTTGAAGCACTGACTCCAGCCAGTCTCCACACCTTGTTAATCTCCCCTGAACTCTTGAGGGGGGCCTTACTTCACAATACTCTTAAAACTCTGGTTATCCCTGTTGTTTTTCCTACCACATGTTTTCCTTTCTCTCAACTTTCCATTAATGTGATTGGTTACTGCACTCTGAGCTGTCAGCTTCTTTAGCAATTACTTTGTAGCTTACCCTCCTTGTGGAGTAACAATAACCAATAACCGTCTTCTGGACATCCGTCGAGTTAACAGTCTTCCCCATAATTGTGTAGGTTATAACATGATCATAACATAATGTTTCTGACTTAAAAATATTTGTGTTTTTTGTACAAACCAGTTTTTTGAGGAACATTTTCTTTGGATAAGTTACCAGAAGGAAACGCTTGAAATATAAGTGTCTAATGAATCCATGTATGAGTTTCACTTTTTGTATTAATTTACTGAAATAAATTAACTTTTCAAAGATATTTTCATTCATTAAGATGCCCCTGTATCTAAAACACATTATGTCTGATTAAAAGTTGCTGTTTTGTGGTTTCTGTAACTTTCATTTATTCAGAGAGAGAATTTACAGACCACTATTGCCATCTGTTCAGCAACACTCCCACGGTTTCACACTTTCACACCTATGAGCTCTGCATGTGGTATAAATTTAGCCTCTGCAGTCTCAGTGGAGGTGTTTGGGAGTTAATTTGCCTTTCTCAACAACTCCTCGTCAGCTCCTGGTGGGGCGTGAAGAGAGCATTTTCTGTGTCTTTATAACAACCTAGAAATCTGAAAATATTTGAGCAACGTCTTTTTTTTTTTTTTTTTTTTTTTTTTTTTTTTTTTTTTTTTTGCTAAATATCCTCTCCAGGTCTCCATGGTTATCGGAGTACATCTCTGGTGTCATTCCCATCTACATCGCTGTAATCTTCCTCTTCACACTTGCCAACTTTTGTATGGCTACATTCATGGATCCTGGAGTCTTCCCCAGAGGTAAGGATATGGCAGCAAGTGTGTGCACACATGCAAATGACGCAATGCTTTCAAAGCATGATGGACAACATAAGTCATTACAAATATGGCCATGACCCACCGGATCAGCATAATGTAGAGCACAAGTTGTCAGTCCTGGTCTTCAGTGGCCTGTATCTTTTGAGTTTTAGAGGTTCTCCTGCTGAACGCACCTTAATTTAAACAAATGATGTGTTTACAGTTTGTTTTGCATTTGTTTTTTGTGCTTACAGCGGAGGAGGATGAGGATAAAGAGGATGATTTCCGTGCTCCGCTCTATAAGACAGTTGAGATCAGAGGCATCCAGGTGCGAATGAAGTGGTGCTCAACCTGCCGCTTCTACCGCCCGCCACGCTGCTCACACTGCTCAGTCTGTGACAACTGCGTGGAGGTATACACGCCAACACATGCATATTCATGCAAAAATATTCCCCCAACTTAGGGAAATTTTTGGACTCTTTCAAAAAGGTTTTACTTTTGGTTTCACTTTTGATTTTGATATTTGTTGTTTGTCTCCGTTTCTCTCTTATCATGCTGCCACAGACACTAGTTGTGAAATAAGTACAGTTCTTTGCAAAAGTTCATATCCCTTGTTCAACTTTTACACATTTGATATTTTATGTGATAGACGAACACAAAGTTGCGCATAATTGTGAAGTTGAATAAAATAAAATAAAAAAACAGGCCTGCATAAATATTCATTTGCATTAGGTTACTTCTGAAGGCAAATGTACTTTATTTTATTAAAGATGTATCAGAATAAGTGTGACCTCATATAAGTGTACATCATACTTTTTAGATTTTTGTGGTTATAAAAAGGAAAAAAACGCAGAAGTTTCCTTTTACTTTTTACAAGTATGCACTACTTTGTTGCTCTATCACATAAAATCCATCAATCCTTGCAGAGTTGCTTGGGGGGGGGCTGGTGCCAATCTCCAGCAGTCATTGGACTAAAGGTGGGGACAAATTGCTAGTCCATCGCAGAGCAAGACAAAGACACACAGTACAAACAACCATGCACACACTCCTAATAAAATCCAAAACATAAAAAGGTGCAAGTACTTTTTAATTGCATATATGTCTTTTCATGTAATTTGAATATTAATTTTGACATTAAATCCCAATTTCACAGCCGATTTTCTAAAGTTCTGAGATCTGTCCTTTTCTTGATGATCAATGCCTAAGAGAGGGAAGCTGAATGTGTCTCTAAGATTTCTTAGTTGTGCTTGTCTTGTATCCTCTTTCTGTCTTTGCTGTATATTTACTTGGAGTTGTATCCTCTTTTCTGTCCCAGGATTTTGACCACCATTGTCCCTGGGTGAACAACTGTATTGGCCGAAGGAATTATCGCTATTTCTTCCTCTTTTTACTGTCTTTAACCACCCACATCATGGATGTGTTTGGCTTCGGCTTGGTTTACGTCCTGCATCACCGCCAGCAGCTGGACACGCCGCATGCTGCTGTTACGTATCCTTTAAATGGGGATTTTGAAGTCATAAAACTGCAGAATAAAATTCTATTTTAATTACTTCCATATATTCTTCTTTTTGGTTAATTTTTCTGTTTTGTGGTTTTGTTTTGGGTTGTTTTTTTTTTGTTTTTAAATCTCCTTAACCTTGCCTCCCAGTATGGCTGTGATGTGCGTAGCTGGACTGTTTTTTGTCCCAGTTGCTGGCCTGACTGGGTTCCACATAGTGCTGGTGGCCCGCGGTAGGACCACTAATGAACAGGTACATAGAAGTGCTTAGTGTGCATCTTTCCTGATGGGGTTTTTTTTTTTTTTTTTTTTTTTTTTTTTTTTTTAAATCCATTTGAGCTGGAACATGTTTTTCTCTCCCACTGTAGGTGACTGGGAAGTTTAGAGGAGGTGTTAACCCTTTCACCAAGGGTTGCTTAAGGAATATTTCACATGTTCTCTGCAGCCCCCAGGCGCCAAGGTCAGCACTTTTTCCTCTCGTTTGCTTGTGTTCCTTTCTTGGCTTCAAATGTTTTTCCACTCCTCCTTTTTTTGCATCCATTTTTCCATCCTCTCATTGTTCCCAGCTGTGTTTAGTATCTGGAATATGAGTGTGGGCGTTGCCTGTGGACAGATTCTGTTTGACTGTAGAGCACACACTTTAACACTTTTTACTGCATAATTTCTAATAAATAATCCTTAAATATATATGTTTATCATAGGTACATGGGCCGATGGTGGAACCGTCATACAGTGGAAGTACAACCACCGTTTCTCAGACCATCTTTTACTGAGGCTCAACTAGAAGCTAAGGTTCTGGACAACGGGATCCAGAATGACCGACACAGCTCCAGGGTGAGTCATGCTCATGTTTGCTCTCCATAACACTCAGCTAATATATATTTAGATGCGTTTTTATGAATCACTATGTAAGCAGGCAGGTCTGCTGCACTTTTCATATTTGAAAAACACCTTTCTTGTTTTTTTTTTTGTTTGTTTGTTTGTTTTGTTTTTTTTAACCCTTTTTAGTCAAAGGAAATATTATCAGTTAGACCTTGGCCTAAAAAAAGGTCAACCTTTTAAAGAGAAATCCCGTATTAAATACTAAACCAGGAGCTTATACCTTCAGAAGTTCAGGATGTTGTAGGATCAATGTTGTTGTAGGATGCTGCAGCCCCATCACTGTTTTGAAGTCACTTCTCTTATCAGTTTATGCATCTCTAACAACTAACTGTGTCCCCTCCAGTCTAAGAGCAGTCTGGATCAGATGGAGAGCCAGTCAGTTGACATAGATGCTCCACCTCCTCCAAAGCCAGATCTTCGTTACCCTGGTCTACCCCGTGCCGACACAGAAGGTTAGAGACAAATTCACTGCAGACATTTGGGGGAATTTCCTTTTCTTTAACTTGCTTGTCATGGCGGAAAGTAGAGGAATGCCACCTAGAACCTCAACTACAGCGCTACTGTTCAATGCACTGAAATCCTTTGCTGTAATTCTGGCCCTAAAAGAACATAAGTGAAAACAAGTACTGACATATAAATCACCTGATGTGTATAAAAGGAAGAATTAGTGCTAAAATGTTGCAAAGATGCTTTATGTGAACTGATAAATGTATGTTTTCTAATCATTACTGCAGCTCCTTTAAGTGTCACTTTTGCTTCTTCATCTTGCAGCGAGCAGCTTGTTGTCTGAGGCTCCACCTACACCATCGATGTACAAGTACCGCCCAGCCTACAGCAGCCCAGGGAAGAATCACTCTGCTGTCACACATCCAAATAAGGTACATTTACATTTAAACGCACAGATCTCAAAGCAGTGATGTAGGTTATTCTCAGCTTGCCATGCGAGTACTGCAACTATACGCTGGAAAAGAAACTAGGGGGGAAAAGAATATTGATGCAGTCTTTAAAATGGAAACAAACTTATTAAAATTAGACAGAAAGCTAATTTGACAGTTTTCAGCTGGTTGCATGAGAAGGAAACAAGTAGAGCAGAAAACGCACCGTCCTGTGTTTAAATGTTAAGTGGTCTGGAGGCAGTTGTGTCCGCCTTCTGCTTTTGTTTGTAAAATAAATGCCCTTCTTTTTGTTTTTACTTTAAATTGATCAGTGGCCATCGGTTGAGCAGTAAGTCTCAGTGTGTGTGTGTATTCCCCTGGCTGTCTGTGTGTTTGACTGGATCTACCCTCTCCCTTCAGACTGCATTGACTGGAATGTGAAGTTCATCTTTCATATGTATTTGCATTTTCCATTTATGTGTTTGCACACGCAGTCTTTGACATGGAGTCTCAAACCAGTCAATGTTTCTAATTCAGTAGTGTGATGATGGAGTAGAGCACCAGTTAAGCATCCAATGCTCCCCAGCACTCTTTTGTCTTTTTACAATCTGTGCAAAACCTCTTTACAGGTACATCTCAATAAATTATAACATCATCAAAGTGTTGACTTGTAATTGTAACTCCATTATATAAAAAAGTGAGACTCATATTTTTGTTACACACAGGGTGATATATTTTTGTTCATTTTGATGATCAGTGCTTTCAGCTAACTGTGTATTAGAAAATTGTAGTACTGCATAAGACCAATTAAAAAAAAAAAAAAAAAAACTTACTCAGGGCTCATTTTGAATGAATTACTGTCACAATGCAGCATGGCAGCCGGTCAGCCTGTAACTGTGCTGAGGTGTTGAGGAAACCCAGGCTGGTTTTCTATGGGTTTAGATCAGGCACTTTGGCAAGCAAGTCCAGTGATACCATGGGCATTAAAGCAGGTATTAGTACTTTTTGGTGAGCAGATGCCAAGTCCTGCTGGAAAATTAAAACCAACATCTCCACAAAGCTTGTCAATAGAGGGAATCAAGAAGAGCTCGAACTTTGGATGTGATAATTCACAGTAGACCAGCACCAGCAGATGACAGATCCCTGAAACTTCCCACAGGACCTCAAGCAACTTGGACTCGGTGCCTCTCTGCTCTTCCTTCAGACTCTGTGACTTTGATTTCAAAAGGAAATTGTAAATTTACTTTAATCTGAAAAGAGGACTTTGGACCACTGAACAACAGTCCAGTTGTTTTCTCTTTTAGCCTACATTAGATGCTTCTGATGGTTTCACTAGTTCTTCATCCAAGAATTGCAGCAGTTTTAGAATAGAAATCGAATAGAAATATCCTCTATTGTCCCACTATGGGGAAATTTCTGTGCAACAGCAGCAAAGTGGCGGTGAAAGGCAATAAAGAATAAAAAATACTGTTTAGTAAGGCAAAATTTCAACATAAATACTGTTATTAAAAAATACTCCAGTCCAGAGGAATGTGCAACTGAGTTGGTTAATTAAAAAGGTACAAGATGTGCATGTCTCAGAGCATTAAAAATACAAACTATTTACAGTCAGTGACAATAGAAAAATTGTAAAGTTGTACAGATATTAGCATGGATATAAACACTTTTTGATTTTATTGAGAGCAGTGATGGTTATAGAGTGTAACAGCTGCTGGGAGGAAGGATCTCCTATAACGCTCCTTAGTGCACCTAGGATGCAGCAGTCTGTCACTGAAGAAGCTCTCCAGCTCAGCAGCAGCTTCATGCATGGGGTGGGAGACTTTGTCCATCAGTGATGGTTTTTTTGTCCAGAGTCCTTCTGTCTCCCACTGCCTGCACTGGGTCAAGGGGGCATCCTAGGATAGAGCTGGCCTTCCTGATGAACTTATCTAACCGCCTGCTCTCAGCTGTAGATAGGCTGCTGCTCCAACATACAGTCCATAGAAGATGGCTGATGCCACTACAGAGTCAAAGAAGGTCTTCACGAGCGCCCCCTGCACTGCTTTTACACACTTTTAGTTCAATTCCCTGGAAACGGCGGCTGTGGGTGGCGGCTTCTGAAGAAGTGACTCCTGTTAGTCCACGCCTTAAATCCTATAATTAACCTTGTTTTATAACCTTTCCCAGGGTGCTGTTATCACATCTGCTGGTTCCCTTTTTTTTTTTTTTTTACTGCACTTGGTCCTTCCATCAACTTCCCACTATTATCCTTGGATATTGTCCTGAAGAGCCAACTTCTTCAGCCACACCCTGTTGTGGTTTAAACTTCTTGTGGAGTCTGTTGGACAGCAGTCAGCAGTCATCCTCATGACTGTGATATTCTAGTTTTCAGAGAAAAGTTTTTGACGTTGCTGTTAGCTGAAAGCCATAATCATCAAAATGATCAGAAATGATGCACATAATCACCTTGACATCACTCTTTGTGTAATAACTATATTAGTTTCCCTTTTTTGAATGAAATTACTGAAATAACTTGCTTTTTTTTAAATTTATTGAGATGCACCTTTACTTTCTTTCTGAGCTTAGATGGGAATTTTCATCATTCTGCCCCCTGTCATCTCATCCCTTCTTCCTCGCCCTCTTTCTTTCTCTGCCTGTGGTCTTTTTCTCCTCCTCTCTCCTCTCCTCAGATGACCCGCGGGGAGAGTCTCGACTCTCCGTCGCCCTCCATCCTTCAGTCCAGTCGCCAGCCTAGCTACCGCTCGGAGCCAAGCAGCCTGGACGGGGCCACAGTGGTGGGAAGAGGTGTAGGGGTGCGCAGAGGGGGAGGGGACAGGGGTGAGGGCCCTGGAGGCCCTGGCGGGATCGCTGGTGTGGTGTCAGGGGGTGTGTCGGGTTACTCCTTGACTGGGCGCTCCTACACCTCCTACCCATCCTCGCTGGTTCTGTCCACGGGCGGCTCACGCTCATCCAGCCTGCGCTCGGCTCAGACTGTACATAACCCGCTGGCCACGCTCCAGTCGGAGGGCACCACAGACACCAGCTACAAAAGCCTAGCCAATCAGACGCCTCGGAATGGCAGCCTGTCATACGACAGCCTTCTGACGCCATCCGAGAGCCCGGAGTTCGAGTCCGCTGCCCATGAGCTGTCGCCACAGAAGCCTCATGTTCCGATCCTCTCGTCGGCTGGAACAGGCCGGCCCGGGGTGTTGTCGCCCAGTAGCCCGCTGCAGGGCTACACGTCGCCCTTCCTCTCAGCTCAGATTGCTCAGCAGAGGGAGGGGCAGCTGTTCCAGGGCTCTACCACTTTCTCCTCCCCCCATAGGGCTTACCTGCGTGCTGTCAGCCCACCCCTTTCCTCCTCCCCTGGGCCTCCCGAAGCCCGGCACCTGCTCCATCATAACCAGGACCTGACTCCCCGAATCCCCCGCAACCCTTCCTCCTCATCCTCTTCCCCTGGGGCTCGCTCATTAGACCCCCCTGTCTCCCCGCCACCCCGCGGCCTCTCCCTCAGCAAGTCCCCGATTCACATAGGGGAGACAGGGTCTCAGCACAAGCCTCGGCTTGCAGGGGTAGGCGCTGTGCTGGGAGGGGGAGGAGTTGGAGGAGGGCAACAGGCTCCACAGTGAGTAGTGATCCGTCACCAGAGTCGTCAGCCTGCCACTCTTCTCCTTTTTCTACTGTTTTTCTTTCCCGGTTTGTGTCAGCCTGTCTCTTCCTTCCTGATCTGTGTGAGTCTTCCTTCTCCTCCTACATAGTTTACATTCAGTCTGTACTGGTTTACTTGTAATTGATTGGGTGTGTTTTTGGAAATGTGATTTTTCTTTCACTAGTTGGTGGAATCTGTAGTTGAATATGTAAAGCATGCCAGTATGTTTTTATTTCTCTAACAGCATGCATTGTTCTACTGGTTTCTTTTCCTGCCCTGCAGTCTGTTGTGACCATCTCGTCTTTACTCACAAAATACACCGTGCCTTGCAAAAGACGTCACACGCCTTGAACTTTCTCCTCACATTTTATCATGTTACAGCTTCAGTGTATTTTATCAGGATTCTAATTGATAGACCACCACAAAGTTGTGTAAAACTGTGAAGTGTTAGGAAACTGATGCATGGTTTTCAACATTTTTACAAATAAAAGTCTGAAGTGTGGCATGCATTTGTTTTTAGACCCCCTGAGTCAATACTTTGTAGAACCACCTTTTACTGTAAGTACAACTGCAAGTATGTTGCAGTTTGTCGGTACCAGCTTGACTGACATTTCTGCCTTTTTTTTGTTTTGAAAAAACCAGCTCAAACTCAGTCAGGTTAGATGGAGAGTATCTCTGAACATCAGTTTTTAAGTCTTGCCAGAAATGATCAATTGAATTTAGGGTTGGACTATGACTGGGCCATTCAAACACATGAATATATTTTAATCTAAACATTGTAGCTCTGACTGTATGTTTAGGGTTGCTGTCCTGCTGGAAGGTGAACCTCCGCCCCCGTCTCAAGTCTTTTGCGGCCTCTAACAGCTTCTCTTCCAGTTTTGCCCTGTGTTTAGCTCCATCAGACTTCCCATCAACTCTGACCATCTTCTCAGTCCGTGCCTAAGAAAATCATTACTCCAGCATGTATTCCAGAGTTACCATGGGCCATCTTGGCTGCATCTCTGATTATTGCTCTCCCTGCCCGGCCTGGTGGATTTGCACTTCGGAAATAGGAATATCATTTAGTAACATAACCCTGCTTTAAACTTCTCCCCAACTTTTTCCCCTGTGTTCCTTGCTCTTGATGATGCTGTTTGTTTTCTAATGAACCTTTGAGGCCTTCACAGAACAGCAGGATTTATACTGAGGCTAAATTACACACTGGTGGACTCTATTTACTAATTAGGTTATAGGGTTCAACTTTTTTTATTTTAAGGAAACAGAATAAAAGGGTCTGAAAACATGTTGGTCTATTACTTAAAATCTCAGTAAAATACATTAAAGTTCATGGTCGTCAAGGAGCTTAAATACTTTTGCAAGGCATTTTAATCATCACATGTATTATGAGAAGTTTGGTGGAGCAACATTTGCTGTTTGAATGTTTTGTGAATTTATAAGCCAAACTTCTCACCTCTCTTTCTTTCTCCTCTCTTTTCAACCTCCCCTTCTCCCCCCCTGAATGAACATCCAATCAGATCCACCTCACGCCCAGCCTTGGCCAATCACACCACATCCAAACCGGTGGGTGGGGTGAAGAAGGTAACCGGCGTTGGAGGGACCACATACGAGATATCGGTTTGAGTGACGAGAGTCCCGAGTGATCAATGACGAGGATGGGGAGGAGAAAAAAAAAAAAGTCACATCTTGCACTCGCCTCTTAACCTTAGCTGGAGATTATTCATGACCGAACGCCTCTGAGGAACTGTTCTTCTGCTGTGGACTCCAGGAAATGGCTTGTCTGGTACTCGTTTATCTTTGTAATGGCACGGGCCGATCTTCTCCGCCAGCCTTTCAGGTTTGAACAAAGAGAAACCGGGGACGCTGATTCATTTCTCACTGGGTCAGCTCTCTCCATTTTTGCCACTTTGTGAGCCATAGACTGATGTGACTGTGTCATTACGGCTGGGTACAGATATGTCTATCAAACACACATACCTATTCCATGATCTGTTATGTTGCTTTGCTACGTTAAGACAAAGTATTGACAAAAGTGTCCAACACTTTTTAGGAAAGTTGATGTTAAATTTTAAAAGGTAGAATTGACCAAAAGAAGCATCTGCACAGACCACACAGATGGATGAGTTCAACCTAAACAGTATCATTTAAGTTTTTTGTATTTTTTTTTTTTTTTTTTTTTTTTTTTTTTTTTTTTTTTTAATGTCATTTTATATAAATGTAAAAAATCAGATTATTATAGAGTGAAAACGTCAGATATTGAAGATAATGGTGGCAGGTGTACTGTATGTAATTAATCATGAAAGCTATTTCAGATCAGTTGCCTGTTTTATTTTTTTGTGACTTTATATATGATGGCTGCATCAGCCAACTGCAAGCTCTTGCTAGAGTTTTTTTTTTCTTGTCATCCAAAGACAGAGATGATCCTTGCTGGACACCAGGAGTGGCAGATAATCAAAATTATTTTTTAAGAAAGCCACAAAGAAATTTTAACCCCCACAGTTGCAGCACAAAGCATCTTTTTGTAATGTGCGCTTGTAATGTTTATGCTAGAAGCATTATGCAAAATCTGTTTGTAGCTTTAAGATCGTTGTATGTCTTTTTAGTGTTTTTGTTCATTTTATTTTCCCTTCTTTTCTGTAAATTGACAATTAGTTTCAAATACTAGCGACCATTTACTTTTTAACGGATGTTTAGCCAAATAATGGACAGAAAGGGGGAAGGGCTTATTTATTTCACCAGACAGAAAAATCTGCAGTAATGAAATCAGTCCCAGCAGAAGAAGTCTGAATATTTTATATTAAAAAAAAAATGTTAATGCAAAATGCCACTAAATGAATCGAAGAGAGACTTTTTTGTTTGTTTGTTTGTTTGTTTGTTTGTTGATTTGATTGACCATTCATAGTGATTAGGCATGGGCTGGTATGAGATTGTAACGGTATAACATATACTACAGTTTCATAGTGTTATCACAAAAACTTAAAACAAAAATATATTATTGGTTTTCTTCAAAACAGGATAGCATTTCTTTTAATTTCTTTGATTTTAATACATAACCCAACAATTATTCATACCCCTGGTAGATTTAGATTGAAAATAGTTTTTATTTAACCAGGAAGTTTGTTTCTGATGGGAAATGAGACAGACTGATCTCAAAAGATAATAAAATAATGGCAAAGAAATAGTTTTTATTCACATAATTAAAATTATTACACGTATACACATTATTTACACCCATCTCAATAATGAAGTGAGCAAATATTTGTCATTCAGACTCTTAGTTTCGCATCTTTTCATAAGGACTTTAAACTGTAGGAACATGATGGAAATTTAGCAGTTTTGAGGCTGCAGCCATTTAAAGCTTTGGTTTACCTTCATGCTGTCGACCAGCCCATGCCTAATGGTGACTCCGGTTTGTAAAGTGGCTTAGATTTCTTTGATTGGCTCATTTATTTTTATTTTTGCCACATTCAAGAAAAAATTTCTTGGATGAAAGGAGACGCGTTTGTTGTTCTGGTTTGGGCATCACAGAGTTTTTAATTTATTATGTTTTTTTTCTCTTTAAGGCCCATAGTAGTGTTTGCAGTTGAATGTGGAAGCTGTGTGAATGTGGCACATCTTTAGGAGGGAGATGAACACTTTTAAGCACGAGTATGAACTGACCCAAACAACTGTGTTGCGAGTTTCCAACCCAACCAGGCTAAATCTTTTGCGTGCATGTGATTAATTTTTTTTTTTTTTTTTCTTTTGTCCTTTGTTCTTGGCCATGCTGACTGCTTCACTTGCGTGCTTTCTTGTGTGATTGTCAATTCCCACCATGCTCACATGCGGGTGACATAAACCAACATCATTAATGGCACAAACCTGCGTTACTTCTCACTGCATCGGCCAAGGATCACAATCTGGAAAATATGTGCGTGTAGCAAGTATACTTCTTCGTGAGATTAAATATTGCTGTTGTGATGGATGGAATGAGTTTCACAAATATCTGTAGTGAGTATATGAGATACATTTCCAAAATGGCCTTATAAAGAATTTTTAAGAAGATGTCTTCTCAGAATAAAAGGTCAAACTGTTTAAAAAAAACATGAGTCTTGTTTTTGAACACAATCAAGTTTTTAATTTGGTTTTGTAATATGACACAAAAGTAAACAGGCAGGTTTACAAATACAGGTAGCAGACATTCACATGCAGCTGTGAAGTTAAACTCAGTCATTTAAAAAAAACAAAAAAAACAAACAAACCCAAAAATGTCTTTGTACTTAAATAACTTAAAATGTCCCTATACTTCTGCTTGGTTTTGGTTCAGTATAACAAACGTGTTGCATTAAGACTTGGTTCATATTTCAGTTTTTTGGGCTTTGATTCTCCCTGCTCTTTCTGAGCCTGATAGCTGAGCCAGCTTTCATTACTCCATTCTATAATTTTCTGAAGTTCAACCAAAATGGGACACAAGAAAAGAGCAACTGAACTGATCCTGTTGCTTGCTGTGTCTCTTCATTGGTCTTTCTTGCTTTCTGTTGACTGTCCCCCTTCGCTGGATTGCTGCTGAAGCTCTTCGCTGCCCTCTTCTGTCTGGAAACTGTTCTGCTTCTTGTTCAGCTTCTTGGACTTTTGGAAAAGCTCATTCAGGTTGAACTCTCGAATAATATTCTCCTGGGGGTGAAAACCAGTGTTCTGGTTAACTTTGCTTTTGCATTAGCCAGTGAGAAAAAGTTAGTGTTATTTATTTATTTTTTTAAACCAGACAGACCTCATTAAAGGTCCAAGACACGGCTCTCCCTTTGTTGTCCACCATTGGACGTCTCATAACTTCCCGTCCCCCTTGAAAAAGAAGCAGGGATGGCAACTGCTTAGCCAGAGGAGATGTGCTCACCCTATACCTATTTAAAAAAAATATAAGGAACAAATCTCTGAATAAATAATATTGTGGCAATTAAAAGGTCAGAGTAAAGACAAAAAAAGTTCACCTTTGTGAAACCTCTCCATACCGACCAATGTCCACCTTCCCAAACCGGAGTCCAGCGCAATTGTATCTGTAATTTAAACAAAAAACAAATAAGACTAAGGCATGACATTTAGTCATTTATGTTAAAATGGGTCAACACCAGATATCTAGGAATGAAAAATGGCTGTGCATGCCTACTTAACAGGAATTATTAACAGGTAATGTGTTGTTGAATCATCTGAAAGGAGACCAAACAGGCTGTATAAGTTCACAAACATTTCTAAAGGATTTCAACTCTCAATGAAGAACAACATGTGAAATAATCTGCAGTGTCATAAAGTAGTCTAGGCGTATCATGGAATTCACTTCAAACACTGTACGAAAAAAAGAAATTCAGTGTGTTTGAAAACGGATTTTAGCTGCATGTCTGCAGTTAGACGAAGATCATCAGGACAGAAAGCAAAAGTTCCTTTTGAAATGTTTTGTGGAAGGATTAGAACAAAATGAAACACTTGGTTTAAACAAGGAATATTATCCCTTTGAAAAATTGGGGTGGTAATATCATGGTTTGGGAATTCTTCTGCTACACTGTTCATCACAAGTGCGTGTTTGCTATGAAACAACTATTAATGTAAAACAAAGAGTTGGGAGTAGGCAAGTCTTTTGGCTTACATAAAATGAAGCAGTTATATGAGCAAACCTGCCTGCATTGTAAAGTTACAGGTGTTTTATTCAGACGACTCTGCCGTTTCTTTTACTGATGTTTCTAGTTGGATTCAATAAGATATTCAGACAAACTCCTAAAAACAGCAAATTAAATTCTCACTTCAGAGAAAGGTTGGCAAAGATGGGAGCGAAGGACTGGCAGTCAGAGGACCAGTTGGCATAGAACTCAACAATCCAGGTGATGCGACCGTCCCTCTGGAGCTCCTCCTGACGACACCAAGATATGTTTTAAAAAAAAAGACCGCCAAACAACCATTTATTTACCCTTTAACTTATAATCTGTTATGGAGTTCTGACTTAGCACTATTGAAATTATTAATATATTACAGTTATCATATATACCCATATATAGCCAAAGTTTAACAACTTTATGTTCTTACGACATTGCTTATAAATACTTTATCACCTCATAAAGATTGACGTGAAATGCCAGAACTCAATATTTTCACCCTTTGAATTTTTAATTTAAATGATCACAACAAGGAAGTGTCAGTGTACATAAATGTGACTTGTTAAATTAAAAAAAATACTAAAACTCACATCTATGGTTTTGTCACTGAAGTACTTTATGTACTCTGGGCCCATGTAGAGAGGAGGCTTACACGTCATGACAAATGCTGAAGACAAAGAATGAAATATAATGAAAACATTTTTTTAAATGTGAATACATATACTAGAAAAAGTATAATTCTTAGTTGTTAAGGATGACAAATGACAAGAAACCTGGAATTAGTAAGATAAAAAAAAAAAACATTTAAAAGCAGACTGCTAAGACTAAAATGTTAATACACCTACTGTTACCCCAGAGATGCAAAAAGCCTTAAAATACAGCATCACAGATGCTCTACTGTACTCAAGTGGTCATGAGAGGCTTTAAGACAATCATCCTTTGCTTTGTCAATACCAGGAGTGCTTTTGCAGAAAAAAAGCTCAATCTTAGTTTTACATAAAGCACACAGTTCAAGTTAAAGTCCTGCAGAGTTTAGCAAACTCGATACATTTATGTTTGTGATGGTAGGGCAGAAAAGCTTTTTCCTCTTTCATTCTTCCTAAACAATCTAAACAACAAATTCCTGTATCACCATATTGATTTGCTTTTACCCTTGAATGAATTATAGAATTTAAATATAATTTTTTTTTATCAACTATGTTCCAGCTTGTTGAACTGAGGGAAATCTATAGCTTAAGCTTCATTTTTTATGGTTTTTCTTTATTACTTGATTGGTAAGTAGAATTGGATGAACTTTGGGACCATTTAACTTAAGTTGCATTTTTTAATGTTTTTATTCATTTATTTTCTAAACCTCTTCCATAAGACAATTGTACATCACAGTGTGGATGTGGCTCTGTGTTGGGAGCAGGGCAGAAAGTAATGTATTGTTGCTTATATGTATTTAGTTTGTGCATGCTATGTACTGATATGGGTTCTACATCTTTGGGGGGAAAAGATGATTTGTTGAAATGTAGATAGTTTAATAAAAAGATGTTAATTTTCTGCTTATTCTGAGGACTGAGTAACTTCCAGGCTCTATAAAGGAATATAATTTTCTCATGATTATTAATTATGATGCAGATCTATGATGAGGGAAGGCGATGATTTACAAAACCCTAAAAAATGACTGACCTACACACAAGGCAAGGTAGAGGATGCCAAGCCGAATGTCCAGCCTGAAGAAGAGGATCACATTGGCCACCTTGCTGAACATGAACAAGTTGCCAATGTGCTGCTCCAGGGTTACTGCAAAGGAGAAGAATCACTGACTAAAGCATGCAGGAAAAGCCTTCAGAATCCTGAACAAGGTCATATGAGGGTGGGACTACTCTGCACCTGGAATGTTTACACAATAAAGACAGGATTTCAGGAAATTACTTCCTGGATGGGGCCTGCTCTCAGGTCAGAGATTCCAAACAGTCAAACACTATAAGTCAATTTATGTTACAATAATATCAAAAATGACATAAATACATTAAATTTTGGAGGAAAAAATAAAAGAGAGTTGGACTTACTGGCTCTTCTATTCTTCATCATCACAATCGCACTCAGAAACATGAGTATCTCCACTTCTCTCTGGTTAAAAAAAAAAAAAAAAAAAAAAAATCAATTATAGACAATCTTCTTAACAGGCGATTCTCTTATCTGATATCTGCAAGGCTATCTCCACTATATTCAACAGCATACAGCAGCGCGGCACCAACCCCCTCTTCCAACATGCTCACCCAGTCGAAGTCGCAGGAGTTGCCGTCCTCCCGGTCGGTCGCCAGGTGTTCGCACAGTCCTGGAGCCTTCCGGACCACCAAGAAGGCGACGGTCATAAGGAACGACACGATATAGTAGGGTTTCAGCAGCCATTTGTAGATCTGCGGTAGATGGTACAAGAAGGCAAACACTCCTGTGATTAACCCCATGGTGTCAGAGGAGACAGCCCACCAGGACAGACCACAGGGGTGAAATGAAATGACAGCTGAGCCGTCTGGGTTACACTGCGCCTGCGCGTAAATCGCTACATCTTCTGTTTTTTGAACTTTCTGTCTGGACACAGCGGCTTGCCGTAGAATTGGCGGGTACTTCCAAAACGTAAACAAAGCTAAGTGAAGATGGAGGAGCACGGCGCTTCAGGACAAAATGAAGAGGAGCAAAAAGAAAGCGACTCCACCGAAAAACAGACTGATGCGGCCGCCGCAGAAGACGCTTCTTCAGAGGTCTCCAAGGCAGAGGCTGGCAGTAAAGCGGCGGAGGAGACGGCTGCTCGGTACAACCGGCTGAAGCTGTTCGATAAAGTGATTCAGAAGAGCCTGAACAAGTTCATAGAGCATGCCAGGTAAAATGTCAGAAAATAACAGCTAGGTAGTACGACCACACGTATTCTGAACCCTTTCACATTTTGTCACGTTACAAAAAGTAACGTGACACAATTTAGATTTTAATTGATACAAAGTTTTCCAAATTAGGTATAAATAAAAGTCTGAATGTATGTCACGCAATCTGGAACAGTATTAAATTTAACTAAAGTGTTTTCCAGCTCTTGATAGTGGTGAGAAATATTTGCGTTTGTTCACTACCCTGTTGTCCTCTTTATCAGTCATTGCATTTTTCATTTTGCTTTAATTCATTTCCTTCCCATTGTCATCTCCTTCTTTCTTTCCTTCCATTCTTGTGTCCCATTTCTCTTCTTTCAAAGCTTTCTTCCTTGTGTCCTTCCATATTTTCTTCCTTCCTTGTGTCTTTCTTTCTTTCCTTCTGCCATCCCCTGTTCTCTTCCTCCCTCATGATGTTTCTTTTTCCCTTTTTTTCTTTGGTGTGCCCTTACTCCTTTTCCGTCTTGCCTTTCCATCCTTATGCCTTATCTCTCCACTTTCTATCCTTCATTTCTTGTGTCATTCCTCTCTCCCCCCTTCTTCTTCCTTGTCTTTCCTTCCTTCCCTCTGGCTTTCTATCCTTATGTCCTACCTTCCTTCTTTTTCCTTGTTCATTCTTTCTTTTCTTCCATCATACCTTGTGTCCTATCTTCCTCCTCTCTTCATGTCCCTTCTTTTTTCTTCCCTTCTTACTTGTGTCCTTACTTGTATCCTCCTTGTCTATTCTTGCTTCCTTTTGTCTTTCCATCATTGTGTCCTACCTCCCTTCTTTTCCCCTCTTTTCCTTGCCTTGACTCCCTCCCTACCATCCTTGTATCCTTCTTCCTTTCTTTCTGCCCTCCATTCCTCCTGTGTCATTCCTTAGATTCTCCCCAATTCTTCCCTCTTTCTTATCTCATGCCCTTTTCATTTTTCCTTTATCTTCTTTCTTTCTTGTACCCTTAACCCTTTCCATCTTTGTGCCCTTCGTTCCTTGCATCATTGTCTCCTACCTCCCTTCTTTTTGTCGTTCCTCCTCTGTTTGTGTCCTCTTTTCCTTCCTTTCAGTTTTCTAGTTTTTTTCCCAGGTCCTATAATTTAAGTATCCGCTGCAGAAATATCTGCTATACTAGTTATCAGTGTCACAAACAGATGATTATTTTTAATCCCAACAAGGTTTTTTTTGTCTCTTTCCCTTGAACATACTGCTAACAAAAAAGATGATTTGCAGTAATCAATAAAGTCATTCACCTGGATTATTACTGATTTGTTGAATCAGTAAAAGAGACAAACAAAGTCAGACACTGACTCCTATTTCCTAGTTTTTATTATTCCTCCCCTTGGTATTAAATTCAGATAGTGGTTATATTCCACAGAGAAATTAGGCGCTCATTCAAGCAGCTCATACATAATTAGTTCCCACTGATTCCAAATGTAAACAAAGCAAGATGATGGGGCTGACGTGTTTCTCTTTCAGTTTTAAAGTATTTGCCAGCATGTTTCATCCACTGTACAAGAAGAACGTTAAAAGGATGGAGGAAATTCATAAGCAGTTTACAGAGGTGCTGCAGAAATCTATACAGGTGAGAAGCACAATGTGCAATGAAAGTTTTACACTTTTTTGATTGTTTAATACACACAACACCATGTGACATTGTAGTTCAGTCACACATTTTTTATTTTTATTTTCAAGCTTCAGTGTATCGCAGGGTTAGTAAAGGTGCTTGAAATTCTCGAAAATGCTTGAATTTCATTAAGGTGTTTTCAAGGTTTGGAAAGTGTTTGATTTCTGTATAAAATCCTTGAAAGTTTTTGATCAAGAGACATCGCATGATGAAATGAAAGGAAAGTCATTTACCATAACACAAACCGATTTGTTCAATGCAGTGAATATTTATTATTCCTAAAGGCTCAATGAGTTATTGATCTGCATAATTGAAATAAAGGCTGTTTTATATTTTATACGTTAAAGTTATTGAAGTTGGGGGATTTTTTTTTTTTTTTTTTGTTAAATTTGTGTTTTGTTCTCAGACCAGCCAGGTGTATAAGGTGTGTGTGAGGGAAACTTTTCAAAACATTAAATTTTGTTATATTTTAGTTTAACAGTAATAAATGATGCCATATAACAGTGAATTGAAACTGTCTTCTTTAGTTCATTTGGACTGGAAAAGTTTGAAAACTTACCTTGAAAATCCTTGAAAAGTTCTTGACGTTTTTTGTGGGGAAAGTATTCGAGCCCTGAATTTGAAGCAGAATTATTCAGCTGCTATTAATGTAGTAATTCTCAACTTGAATTTTAGTGACTTTGATTCAGGATTGAAAGAATAGTGTGTGACAAACTGGGGCCTCTTGGGTTCATTTGGTGTTGCTTTTTAAATGAGGACTGAAGGAGAGGCCATACCTAACGAACTCTGGTTTAATAAAACAACAAAATTATGTCATTGCTTATTTGTTTCCTTGTAAAATATGCCCTTACTCCAGAAAACATAGAATATCCTGAAAGTTTCTGAGCTAAAGAACAACAAGGAAAGTTTTAGGAATGCCTTATGAGAAATGTAATTCCCTGGGAAAATGGATAAACTTAAAACTGTTGGTCTACAAGAGTCCCCAAGTCCAACCGAATACATACAAATTTATTTCACAACAATTTATCTTTCATCTGCGCTTGCTGATATGACTTCCAAAAAAATTCAGCAAGAAAAACAAAATGTTTATATTTAAGGTCTTTATGTGATTAGGTGCCTAATTTTCACTCATGTCTCTCTTCATATTAAGGAGGACATCATAAAACTAATGGAGGAAGGCAAGTTTGAGGCCAGATTTAATGAGCTGGACAAGCTGGAAAATGAGGCCAAAGACAATCCAGACCCTGCATGGTCAGTATACAGCAATAGAAAATCTTCACTTCCCCAAACCTCCTGTTTATTACAGTTTTATAGATCTTGCAAGAGACCGTTTATAACTCAACATATCCATCAAATATACTCATCTCCTGATGTTTTTATGTTTAATTATCAACTAAACAAAAGAAAGAAAGGTGGGTATGCAGATGATGCATATTGAGATATGGTTGCTTCAAAAACAGCTTTAAACTTATGCCTGCATCTGACAACTATCTTTTTTTTCTCTGAAAACCATCTGGATAGTAAAAGAAAAGTGTACATAAAAAAAAAAAATGTTTATATTTAAATAAAAAAATGTATAGAAATGTATATACCTAACACAGAGAATATGAAGATGATTTAAAAACACTAATAAAGAAACTAAATCAGTTAAAACATTTCTGTAAATAACAAAGTAAAAGTACTTGGGGGTAAAATAAATACTTAAAGAGCATTTGTTTTTTTCAAGTATTTGTTTTGTTTATATATTTTATATATATAATCTCTTTATTTAAATATTTAAGTAAATATTTAAATGTTTAAAAATACTTCAAATGTGTTTTTTAATTAGTTAATAACATAAATAAAAAAAAACTTGTAAAATTGTTTAAGAGTATGAACAAAATAAATGGTAAAAGTACAGAAGACATTAAATTAAAAAAAATGTTTATACCGGTACTAAAATTCAGAAGTGAACTATTTATTAAATTAAATTCAACTTCAAAAATTAGATTAAATCCAACTGGAATCTATAAATTCCAATAATGAGGTATGCCAGATTTACAGAGATATGGCCTTTTTGTTCTTTTCTGTTCATTTTACAATTAAATTTTGGTTTAACCCCTACAAAGAGTTATTCATTTTTTGTTGATGATAAAAACTTTAAACATATATGTAATCCATCCATCCATTGTGAGCAGCTGTGTTATAATATGACACACTCAGAAAAATTTGATATATAATTTTTACATTCAAGCTTAAAGCTTTTTGGTCTCTTTATTTCAACTTTTGTCTAAGGCGACCCAGCGGAGTTCCTGAGCAGGACTTCTGCAGCTTTTTGATGCCATACTATCAGAAACAAGAGGCCTACATGAAGCTGGAGCTGAAAAGGATTCAAGCAGAGAACACTGCACTGGCAGAGAGGGTTCGGGCGGGGAGAGACAGCATTGCTCAAACTGAGCAACGAATTTCTGCAGCTGTAGATGAGTGGAAGGTAAGAAACAAGACATAAGGCAATCTGCATGTGAAAGATTTACAGGATACAGTGATGAGAGTTCATTGTCATCATAAGTTTGATGTCCCTTAAGGTATAAACCACAGCTCTTTAGTAATTTTTATTGATTATCACCTTTTGGAATTCATTAAAGTTGTATATTACAGCTTCTTTAGATTACAGATTAAAGTTTTAGTTTTTGTTTTTTTTTTTTCTGCTCAAGCTCTTACCACACAGATTTACAAGGCAGCTGAAACTTGTTCAAAAGAGAAGCTTGGGGCATTATCAAAAATAGGCATTGATGTTTGTATGATATTCTTTTTTTTATGATTTGTATTACTTAATTTTAAATTTTAAAAAAGTATTTTTTTAAAAATCACTCAATTGTACAAGGAGTGTTTGCTCTGTTAGGTTAAAAAGTAAAGGTTTTAACCATGATTTTAATTCTTTGGGTTTTTTTTTTTGTCATTTTCAGGCAACAGTGACCGAATTTGAAAGAGTGGCTTCTTCCCTTTGCCCTGCTCATGTATTTGATGAGTGATTTTTTTTTAATCTTATTTTGTTTAATATGTTGAACTATTTAAATGCACATATGTTGTTTACTATATCAAGCAGTTTGAAAATAAATGAAATTATACCAATTAGTATTATTTGTGTGGGTTTTTTTTTTTTTTTTTCTTTTTACATGGGCATATAAATGTGGTAGTACGGTATTGTGCGTGTTTGTTCCTGGTATTACGGTGCATTTGCCATGAAAATAAAGCCACAAAGAAGAGAAGCAAAGCAGTTGACGCTCGCATGGATACCCGTTGACTCAACGCTGCAGGGATAAGCTTGAAGCTAGACAAGACCGGCTTTTTTTTTTTCCCGAAACGCTTTAAATGTATTAATATTGATAAATATGACGGAAATGTTTTCCACTCTGTTCGGGCAAAATGAAGCTCAGGGACCTCCCGGGTCTTCGTCTTTAGGTTTTGGACCAGGGAAACCACCGCCACCCATCCCGCAGAACCAAGTCTCCATGGCGGCTCAAATGCCACCACAGCTCGTGGATGAAGGGCCTGCTCTGCGAAAGTCCGGAGCCATGAACGAACCTTTTTATTTACTGCGAGAGCTTCCTGGTACCGTCGCATTATTACATCTGCTGGATACATTGTGTGATATTTGTATTTTAAACGGGTTTGGCCAGCATATTATACGCTGACAAGCAGTTTGTAAACAGTGTTGCTAACACTCGCTAACTACACAGGTGAAAGCTAATTGTTGTTAAAAAGCCCCTCTGTTTTTATCAGAATTGTTTTTTTGTTTTTTTACATCTGGACAAAAATGCTTTCACAGATAAGCTGACGTTTGTTCACTTTTATTCTTAAAGGCGGGTTTTGTTTTATTTTAAAAACCAAATGTTATATAACCTATATTTCACAAGAGGGAACATCCGTATAGTAGCATCAACAGTCACCGTTTCCCTAAATGTTACAGGATGTTTATAACAACTTTACTGAGAATTTTATTCTATTGTTGGCAAACCTTTTTCTACATAATTTTGTGTTTTTAGTTGGAAACGAATTGACGGGCAACACCAACCTCATTACACACTACAACCTGGAACATGCTTACAACAAGTTCTGCGGGAAGAAGGTGAAGGAGAAGCTCAGCAACTTTCTCCCAGAGTTACCAGGTATGTTCATCGGACACACTGTCAATTACAAAAACAAAACTTGCTCAGACCACTTGTAGATTTATATTTAAATTGATCTTTTAGTTCGACGAACATGTTTCTTGTGACTGGAGACGATATTAAAGTTTTTGATTGGCCCAGCCGAAGTCTCAACTTCAATCGGGAAGGGGAGCTAAAGATTAGGGTGATGGCAAGAGCTTTTTCAACTCCTTGGAAAATTTGCAATAGATGAGTTGTCATAAATACCAGTAGAGACATGTAAAAAAATGTTTTAACAATTATATGGTTACCATAAAGACTTTTCCACTGATGATTAAGAAGGGCAGAAACTATTTTTGATGTGGTTTTGTTTAATGTAAATACAACAGGTTATTTTTTTTTTTTTAATTTTATGAAAAGTTTACCCCTTGTTCATTGTCTCATCTTTTGGGACATGCCTATGTCATTTCCAAACAGAAACAAACATCCTGGTTGAATGAAAATAGCTTTAAATCTAAATCTGCCAATGGTATGCATAATTTTGAGCCCAACTACATATGTTCCATAAATCTTAAACAGCTTCTTTTGTCTTCCAGTGTTCAGGATTTTCCCCATGTCTAATTTAAATACCAAGCAGTTTTTTATGTTTTTAAGGAAAAGATGCCAAGTATTTGGAGGAGGAGTTCTGGGCCGATATCTGACTCTTCAAGTGTTCCAATCATCATAACTTTCCCTCATTCTCTAAAATCTTCTAGCCTTAAATTGCATAATAAGAATAATTACTAATGTTTGGAAACTTGACTCATTTAACTTTATTATTTTCAGACTTGCATTACAGTCGGTGTATTTGACAAAAAGCACAGTGGAGGCCTTACTGTGTTAAATAATAGTCCTTTGTTTTACTTCCTCCTGATGTACAAATCTACCAAAGCTCCAGGCATAAGGCATTATTTTTTTCTCCATGGAAAGAAGAGTAAGGGGGGGGGCAACTACAAAAAAAATTCATTTTAGAAGTACCAATAACTAACAAAATAAGATGGGAATTGTAGCTGTTGTAAACAATACTTTCAAAAGGGTCCAGTTAAAAAGCCAAAAACAGACATGTCTTAACTTTTGTGTTTATATCTTTCTAGTATATTTTTAATAATGACCAATCCCAGTTAATGTGGTTTAATGCCCTTTTTTAAATGTTAATTCCCAAGCTTTATCAGAAGTAATGATCTTGATCTCCAACTCCCATTTCTGCTTTCTCTGCGACATGATGGGAGGCTATATTTTAGTTGGAGTTGTTGAAAAGACATCAGGTCTCCTCCCTCTAAGACTCCTTTTCTTGCTCCTGTTTTCTAAAACCAGTATCTTGTATTAATGGTAGAAATTTAACATCTCAATGCTCTAGATACAGATCCAGGAAGTTCTAGGATCTTTCTTACCACTAACCAAATGTTTAATTCTCTTATTGTCCAATCATTGTGTATTTTGGCTGCTTTCTAACAGCCTGTAATCATAAATGGGATTCTCTCTAACTGGAAATTTGGGCAATCGCCCTCCTCTAGCGTCTCCCATAGATAGTCCTTGTCATGGCACAACCATTGATCTAAGCTGAGCTGCCAGATAATCTTTTTTTCAAATCAGGCAAACTTGATCTCTTTCTCTCCTTTAGATGCAGGAGTCTTTTCAATTGAACTCGTGGTCTTTTCTTATTTTGTCATTTAAATGTAGATAGTAATCTTTGTACCTCCTTTTAAAAGTAGAATTCAGTAACTGTATAGGTAAGGAGTGAAAGGAAAAGAGCAGTCTCTTAATGTTAATACGTATGGTATGTAAACACAATTTGAGCGAGAACTGCATGATACTAAGAAACGCTACGACCATGTTATTGTTGAATATTGGAATGAGGTTAACAGCTGCAAAAAGGACACACACTCCCCACTTTTTCACTTCAATTCTGCCACCAGGATGTTCCTTTACTTTCAGTGAGCTTTCAGCCATGATCACCTAAATCAGGTGTGGGCATCTGATGCTGTAAGATCTGATCCAAATGCTCAGATATATTATTACTGAGCAGAGCATGAACTCCTTGAATATATTGGACATATTAATTGTGTTTTTCATTTTTCTCACCATCTCCTATGTGACAGGTATGATCGACTGTCCGGGCACTCAGGACGGCAGCTCGTTACGCTCTCTGATCGATAAGCCTCCAGTGTGTGGGAACTCCTTCAGCCCGCTGACTGGTGCTTCGCTCACAGGCTTCAGACTACACACAGGACCGGTACTTGTATTTCAGTATTCCGGTCTGCTGCTAACATCTTAAACATGTCTGTTACATTATTATATATTGAACACGAATGCGTGTACGTTTTTCCAGCTCCCAGAACAGTACAGACTGATGCACATACAGCCCCCAAAGAAGAAGAGCAAACATAAACACAAGCACCATCGACCACAGGACCCATTACCACAAGGTATGACAAATTATTACATGTAAGGGCAGAAGAGTAGATCAAGGTGCCTGCTTAACTGTTTCTTTACTATTTCAGAAACTCCTTCAGACTCTGATCCTAAGAAAAAGAAGAAAAAGAGGGACGATGACCCGGATCGAAAGAAAAAGAAGAAAGACAAGAAAAAGAAGAAGGTGAGAATAATCTATTAACACCAAAGTAATTATTTCTTTTCTTCGAACTCAGATTCAAAATGATTACATTTTCAGTAGGCTCTGATAGTGATGCCTAATGTTCAGAGAAAAGAAGATGAAATGTTTTTTTCAGATATTAACCATAGAAAATAATTTAATAAATCTGATAAATATAATATACATTATTTAGCTAAATTTTAGAATCATTTTCAGTGTAGTCATTAAAAATTGTTTGACTGTAGAAGAAATTGGGTTCATAACTAGATTGTGGGCAACAGCGAGAACCTTTTTATTATTGTTGGCCAAAAAAGGCCTAACAACTTTTTGTTAGTGTGCCAAACATGTTAGACAAACTACAATTACATCACCATATTTGGTAAACTTCCTGGCTGTAACTTTCTGGCTTGCTAGTTAGTGTCTTTGATGACTACAGTTTGCTTTAAGTGTTAGTTGTTGTGATTTTTAGGTACTAAAGGCATGTGCATGCAAGATATATTGAGTGCCCAAAATGCCACAATGTAGTAAATAAATTAAGCATTAAATTTTTGTTTGTCATAATTATTTAAATGAGGCAATAGTAAACATGTCAGTTCTACTGTGAAATTCATTTATTTAAGTTTTTAAGTTATTCTATGTTAAACCCATAATGATTTCAGTGTTTGATGATGTACTGTAGTTCCTGCGACTCATTAAACAGACCTCAACCTTTTAATTGCTTAACCTGCACAGGAAGTCAACTTCAGACCTGTTCTGAGTCTAATCATTAAGACTGATTAATGAAAAAAGAAATTCTGATTTATGAAAAATTCAACCATGAAACTATTAAATAGTGAAATAACTGGCTATGCTTTTTTGTAAGTGGATTTTTTTTTTTTTTTTTTTTAACATTTAAGAAAGTATCTATGCATTTGGTAAAATTTTTAATTGGGACACATTTAAGGAATTATTTATTTATAGAATTGAGGCATTTTTTGATCTTCATAGAGATTTATTAGGCAATACCACACCTTTTGGATTCTTTTTTAAAAAGAATCCAAAAGGTTTCTTTTTAAAAAATACTTTTAATATTTAAATATTTATTAATTTGCATCAGTATTGTTAAACCAGTTTCAGACATGTTTTTATTTTATCTTTGTGTGAACAATGTCAGAATCTGTGAATATAGGATCTGTGCAGAGGTTAAATATAAACCAGTGTTTATCTCTCTCCTGATCCAGAACCGCCACAGTCCAGACCACCCCGGCCTCGCTGGATCACAGCCCAGCAGCAACAGCCTCAGATAGACAGAAGCCCACTGTGTGTGTGTCTACCTGTTTGAATGTGTGATTTTTGTAAGAATGTGTGTTTTACAGGTTATTGTATTATTAAAAGTATGCTTAATGAGATAAACAAATGGCTGTATAACGTGTGTGTGTTGAGTAAGCAGAGGTGGTGGATAAAAACGGAAAGAGATGTTACAGATAACTGTAAAAAAAAAAAAAAAAAAAATGTGTGGATGAACTAAGCAGCCATTGTTTGCGTATTTGTTTTAATTTTTTGTTCTTCTGACCATAATGCCAAAATCAATTAAACTTTGATTATTAAATTTATTTTTGTTTCCTCAATCTTAATCACTTTACCATTAAATGACACATTTACAATAAATTATTTGCACATTTATTTACCAAATAAAGCACATGTTGGGTAATCTCTGTGAAATTCTGTGAAACAAGAACCTTAATGATACAGAAAGAAAACTGGAAAGTCTTTCAATATGGTAGATCACATTTGAATCCCTAAAAAGACATGTATGGACAAACATATGCCCACTGCAGGAATAATGAAATTAAACACCGTCTCAGTCTGTCATGAGGTCCGTTGCTGTGTTATTGTCAAGCTACTTTTGTGAAAGATTGCTTTGGTTTACAAAGGAAGCTGTTTGGCAGGTGTTTTTCTTGGATATACCTCTTCAACCATAACAAGGAGAGAAAAAAGAAAAATCTCAAAACGATTTTCCTCTGAAGAGAAAAAACAAACCATGCATCAGAAATGGGAAGAACTGACAAAAATAAAGGCAATGGATTTAGGCAAAAACATACATTGCTGTGTAATACAAACATGTCGACACATTTTGTTTTCATTAAGATCACTACTTTTCTACTGCTGGCTGACACATAGGGAACAGAACCTGCTACAAATGGCGTTTTTATTTTGAAATCAGATGTAAAATCACATCAAGGAAACAAAAAGACTTGAGCCACAGTGAGTGTCTCCTTGACCTTAAGTTATTGTTCTGTACAGATATAGCAAAACAAGCTAAAAATGTTATAAAAGTAAGAAGCCACACCTCTGTATTTAAAAAAAGGGTTTTTTAAAGTTTGCTCACTTCTAAGTCAATACAAGATCAAAGAAATAAAAGCTTAGTAGACCTAGAATCATCTTAGCTTCTTTCATACTACAAAATATATTTCCCTTTTTAATGCTACTGCAGCTATAGTATAAAAATACACTTGAATACTCATTTGATACACACACTAGTTCATTTCTGTGTACAAAGCAGTACAAAGTGTTTTAAAACTGTCCAGACACACACTGTGTGTCAGAATCACCCATGTCAGTCACATTTTTCCTATACAAAATTGCTGCTATATATATATATATATATATATATATATATATATATATATATATATATATATATATATATATATATAAATTACAGAAATGTTTGGGCTGTGGTATCATTCGTAAAACAAATGCATAACCAAAGGTAAAAATCATTTTTACAAATGTTTTTGTGTCCTTATCTGAAGAAAAATCAGATAATGGAAAAAGTTCATTGCTCTCTTGATGAAACTGGGACAAAATAGGAGGATGTAGATGTGGTATCTAAACATCAAGCCATTTTAGAGTTAGAATTATCAGATGGGCGCAGATATAATACTCAAAAACTTCTTCATATGCCTCATTAGTCTGCTGTTTTGATAGGTGCTCTACATTTTCATGATTTGCTTAGATTCAATGGTTACTTTGGGAATACAGTAGCGAAAGCACAAATAACATATTCTGCATATTTTACAAAAAAATACTGATCAGATTATGTAACTGTCCTAAAAACCTCAAGTCGTTTCTTTGGTGTTTGCAGGTTAGTACTGATTGTCAGGAAACTACTTCAAGTACAGTGATATCCCAGGTTTGTCGTTGCCTCTGCTTGATCTTTAGGTTTATGGCTTAAAATGAAGACTGATTTGGCTCCTGGATCTAAATCCAAATAAATAAAAAGAGGAACAAAGTTGATGACACATCTCTCCATATCACAAGAAAGTCTTGACTCGTAACAAAAAAATGCTCCGTGATGTTGTTTTCTGGCAGGCACAACAAGCACTAGTAATGACCATAAAAACAACAAAAAAAAAACAACAAAAAAAAAAAACAACAAACCAACAAAAAAGCAATATATATATCCATTTGAAACCAGAAGTGTAAGAAGACATGCATGTTTTTTTTCTCAGTCTGAATTTAAATCAGACCAAACAATATTTCAGAGGTTTATTTATTAATGTCTTCAGAATCAGAAGTTTAAATATATGTTCTCTGTTTTTGGTAGTGTTGCCTTTGAACTGTATGACTTGAGTCAAACCTGGGTTTCCTTTAAGCTACTTTGTAACCACATTGGCTGTTTGCTTCAGGTCATTGTCCCTCTAGAAGACCCATTTGTTCCTGAGACATCCTGGCTGATGTCATTAGACGTTACTCTGTATTTCAGCACAATGTTTTTATCCCATGATGTCATCTATTTTTGAAGTGCACCAGCTGCCTGCAGCAAAACAGCCCCACAACATGATGCTGCCACCCCATTCTTCACAGTTAGGATGGTCCAAATCCCCGTTTTTCCTCCAAATGTAATGATGGTCATTATGATCAAACAGTTCCACTTTAGTTTCATCAGACCACAGGATCTGACTCCAGAAGTGAAGGTCTTTGTTCCCGTCTGCATTTGCAAACTGCAATCTGGCTTTTCATGTTTCTTTTGGAATAAGGGCTTCTTCCTCACTGAGTGGCCTTTCAGTCCATGTCAGTACAGGACAAGTTTCACTGTGGATCATGACACTGTCTGACGAGCTTCAGGCAGCATCTTCACAAGGTCTATGAGTTTTGTTCTGGGGTCGATTTGCACATTTCGGACCAAAATACGCTCATCTTTACGACACAGACCCCGTCTCCTTCCTGAGCGGTACGATGGTTAGACATTTCCACCTTGTCTATACTTGCATATAATTTTTCAAACAGATGAATACAGCACCTTCAAGCATCTGGAAATTGTTCCCAAGGATGAACCAGACCTGTGCAGCTCCACAATTATCTTCCTGATTTCTTTTGACTGTCTCATCGTGTCAAACCAGAAAGCAGTGTGTTCCAGGTGTGGCCTTCAAATCATCCACAGGTGTGCATCCATTTAACTCAAACGTCTCAATTAACCTATTGGAGGCTTCCAAAGCCATGACATCATCAGCGAAGCTTTCCCTCACTGTTCAACAATATAGTCATCATTCTGTATGTAAACTTCTGATTTTGAAGGCAATAATAAATAAATCTCTGATATATTTCTTCTCTCATTATTCCGACATTGAGCAAATAGAAACAATTTTGGTAATTCGAACTGACCTGAAACAAGAAAAGTTTGGTCTGATTTAACTTCAGACAGTGAGAAAAATGTGTCCGTGTCTTTTTGTTTGGTGTATGTAAGCTTCTGGTTTCCACCGTATATCAATCAAACACTTTTTTTGAATGAGATGAAATCAGGTGTTCATTGTGCAGCCACACTAAAAAAATAACCCCTAATTTTCAGCTCTGCTGTCTTCTAAGCCTCTGTCAAAGCGTTGCCGTTGCTGTGTGGCTTGAAACCATTCACTTCGGCAGACTTGAGAGCCTGCATTTCCTGACCGGCAGGTTGTTTATCTCTGGCCTTCTGCTCCTTCAGCAGATTCCTGCGGTGGAAAAACAGGTAGCCCGGCAGCAGGAAGCCAGTGAATGAGACGATCAGCAGGCCCATGTTGATCTGAAACACAGGAGGGGGACAGATGAAAAGCTATACCACAGGGCCGATGTCCTGCAACTTTTAGATGTGTCCCTGGTCCAACACACTTAAATCAAATAGGTGACTTACGATCCCTTCTGCAACACACCTGAAGCAAATGAATGGCTCATTATCAGGCCTCTGCAGAGCTAAATGATTGAATGCTGATGAGGAAATTCAGCTATTTGATTCAGGTGTGTTGGAGCAGGGATGCAACTAAAAGTTGCAGGATAGTAGCTCTCCAGCACTGGATTAGGTCACCCTTGTCCTAAAGCATTAGGGTTAGGGTTAGGTATGTCCACTTCCAAAACAGTCCAGACAAAAAAAATCAGATTATCCTTATTTTATTTCCAATTTAAACTTCTTAGTTTTTCAAAACTACTTTAGCATACAAGATTCTAACAAACATTAACCATATTTATTTGGTTTTTAACCATTTAAAGTACATTACAGTAATATTCACCCAACTAATATAATTATTTTTTCTGCAGTGTCAGATTGAAAAAAAAAACTCACACTTAAGACCCTTAACTTAAAAAAAATGTCTGCTTCTCAAAAGCTGCTGTAAAAATGTTATATTCATGTCAATATTTTTAGTATTTTGGTCATTTAAACCCTTTTAATGCCAGCATGTTTACATTGTTCTACTCTTTTTATAAAAAATATATATATATTTATTAACAGTAAAAGAAAACCCCCACAAAAATTAAAAATTAAAAGCTCGTGGCCCAAAATGAAATCCTAACATAACTGAATGCCTTAGTTTATGTATTTATTTAAGACCTTTTAACACAATAGTTATTTGATAGCTATTTGTTTTTTGCTATAAAACAGGTATGACTGTGATTTATTTAGTTGTTCAATCCCCTTTTTTGCTTCACAGTTGAGGCATTGCTTTGTTTATATGTTGTCCTGAGAGCTAAGTGAAAATGCATAGTGGTAAGAGAGTGTTTGCTCACCCAGTAGGCGTTCCCATGCAGATGTGTGACCATGACGATAAAGAGCGGCTGCTGCAGCAGGGCAACCACGGCGCTGATCATGGACTGGAGGCCCGTCAGTGTACCAAAGTGGTTGGAGGGGTAGCTGTTGAAGACCAGAGTAAATTAGTTGATGACTATGTTTTATATGAACTTTTTCTTCTTGATGCAACATATTAAAAAATGCTAATTACTGCCAGAGATCGCTTGTTTCCATGTCTCTCGTGGTCATATCATGTTGCTGTAGGGAATTTGACCTGCTCTGGTTTTGCTGCTACATCTGGTTGCTTTTATCACATTGTAAAGCTCTGTTTTATTTTGGTGTTTATTTGGTGTTAGAAGATAACTCTAAATGAGTCAGAAAAGAGTCTGCTTGGACTTTAAAACTGTGGAGTCAATACTGCAGTGTTTTTCACCTTATTAAAATCAAACATGGCACTGCTGTATTGTTTGCTCTGTGGTTTAAAAAGGAATCTTGTCAAACTTTCCTCGCCCAAGGTAATGAATGCGGCCTATATCTGTTGTGTTGCTGGGACTGCAGGACTCACACGGCAGCATAGAGGCCTCCACAGCAGGAGTGGATGAATCCTCGGACCATAGTGTGGAGGATGAACGTCAAAATCTTAGGCAGAAAAACAGAAAACAGGCAGGTTGTAAGCAATTATTTTAAAGGTATTTTATTGTTAATGTGTAATGTGGTGTGTTACCTGTAGAGGCAGATTATCTATGAGGTTACAGATTCCAAAAATAATCAGCAGGACATTGGTGAGGATGAAGGCTCTCATTGCGTTTGTCACTTTCTGGATCTTACGGTCTCTTTTGGGTCTGATGGAGACACAGGAGATATTTTTTTAACCTGCATCACACACACACATACAAATGCTCCCTCCAGCTAAAAGAGCTTGCTGTTTACATCCTTACAAGCAGCCCAAGGAAGCCTGAAGCTGAGAAATAAAATACCAAAAAACCCACATCTGTTATCTTTAACTGGACGTACCTCTTCACTATGCCTGTGGAGGCACACTTCTCCTCTTCACACTCCTTCATCTTCCAGTCCATGATGTAACCAATCAGAGGACAGGTCACCAGACAAAGCAGCTGCAACGTCCCGAAAATGGATGCATAGAAACCCACTGAAAATATCAAGAGGAAAACATTGAAATGAGAAGAAAAAGTCAGGTAAATTTTTAAAGGCTTAGACCATATTCTAACAAAACTCACCTGTTTTTTCTGCCTCAAGTACAAGCTCCTCAGGTGCTAAAATATGAACAACGACAAAATTTACAATCGTGATAAAACTATGATAGAAAAAATATGCTAGGGGTTTGAACTTATTGGACACTCACGGTGTTCTGCACCACGGATAACCATGAACTCCAGCATCTTATTCATTGCTCCCATAAAGAAGATGATCCTCAGCTGGGTCATTCCCATCGTCACCAAGCTCCACAGGAAGATAGCGGAGAACACAGACCGCCGGAAGGGAACAGTGTCTAAGGGAGGAGAAACCTTTTTAGCTTTATGAACAGAGTGAAGTAGTTTTCAGTGCTGTTAGTGAACCTTAGGTTTCAGAGGTTGCAGAAAAGTTAAGAAGGCAATAACTTAGACAACGCAAATTTACAAAATCTTTTACTATGTTTTAATTTGAAAAAATTCCTTTATGGATTGAAAAGGCAAAAGTTCATGATGTACAGGTTCGAATCGTAAGAAAAGAGAGTAGTAAATGTAAAGAAGTAAAGGCATATCTGAAGAAAAACATTAGGCATGATGATGAATTGACACCAGGGATGTTACTGGATCTATAATTTGTGAGTTTGTCTGCTGCACCCTCAGCAAGACTTGCAGCCTTAATGTTTGTGGCCAATATATATATATGAAGTTTAAAAATGATTTGGTATGACTTTACAGTGAAAGAAAGACTGTCTTGGCTGCTGCAACCTCCTGACTTTCTGTCATGTGACCAGCTCTGTGTGCTTTGCATATTATGCTGAGCTGTCTGGGAAAGATGTGCAAAGCATAGCTGAAAGACAAATTTTCCGAAGCTGGAGAAAAACCCTTTTCTGCAAATTTTTTTCCACTTGATTAACTGGAACCACATTAATGTATGTTATGAGGTGAATTATCAATGAGTCGTAGCAAACGTCCTATCTTTCTCTCGGTTCCTTGACATAACATAACTCTCTAAGATGATAATACTTCCATTTGATCAATAATCTTACACTGTAGTGTCAAAGGCTTCTGTCAATATAAAACAGAACAGTTAAAAACTATTTTATTTGAGTAATTAAATTTATCACTTTAAGTAAAAGTATGATTGTTAGAATTTAAATCATTTTGATCAGTAAGCACATTTGACACCTGGTGATACTTGGATCCGTTTTGTAATTTTCTTACAAGGAGCCAGTGATGAGAGATCATCTTGAGAGGTTCTCTGTTTCACCTCATATCACTGCAAATGGAGTCCTTATTCAGTACATAAACATAACGTAGAACTGGCATGATGTTAAGTTCTCTAACATGAAAGGTTTGCTCACTTGGTGCAGAATCAGGTCCATTGGGAAGCTTCTCTTGGGGGTGTTGGACATCTCCATTTTTCTGACTCAGTCTCTCCCCTACAGCCTTCTCCTCAGATGAAGGAACCTCTTGCATTGTGAGAATCTTACTGTTGAGTCGAAACATGACAGTTGATAATGAGATGGTTACAGTTTTAGATCCTGCTTGTTTGACTTAAATCACTGGTAACATGCAGTTGCAGGAGGGTGTTAAACTGACCTGTAGTCTACCTCATCTGGAGTTGGGAAGCCTTCTGAGGGCCAGTTTAAGAAGCAGTTCATAAAAACAAACCCAGCAAGCCCCGCCCACACCCACATGATCACATGGAAGTTTATGCCTGCATCATAGATCAGCTGTGAAGAGGAGAAATGATTGTTGCAAAATTTAAGTTGTTTATTGAGTGTTTTAGCACATGCAGCAAAATTCTCAAGTCGTCATATTTTGCATCCAAGGAGACAGACGTCCTTTTTAATCTTATACTCTTCAGCAATACTGTACAACAAACAAAAACTATTGTTCTGAAAATCCTCAAGTACTCCAAAGAAAATTTGAAATTGAAAGACGTTCATAAAACGTGGAGAGCTTTTCATCCAGACATGTTATTGGAGTACAGAACTTCTTGCTCCTTAACAGCAAATTACAAAGAAATCTGTTGCAGTTTGAATAAAGCTCTCACACATTTTACATATAAAGAGTCCAGATATTTCTAGACATAACTTTCCAAAGTTTCCCATCCCTTGTGTTAACAAAATATAAAATACTAAAATTCACATCCTGAAGTGGGCCATGCAGGCTTTAAATGTGGAATCTGCAAAAACAAGAAACAGGAAAGAAGGAAGGAAGGAAAACACTATAAGAGGAAGGTAGGACACAAGGGAAGAAAGGAGATAGAAGCCAAGGAGACAAGGCCAGAACGATGCAAGAAAGGAAGGAGGACACGACGAAGTTAAGGACAAAAAAAAAGGGAAGTAGGACTCACAGAAGGGAGCAAGAGCACCAAAGCAAGGAAGGAAAGGCAAAAAAGAATTATGGACACAAGGAGGAAAGAAACAAAGGAAGGACACAAGGAAGGAAGCTGGGGAGAAGGGAAGGAACAAGGGCAAAAGGAAGAAAAGAAACGAAGGAGGGAAGTATGGAGAGTATGGAGAGCATTCACACAGAAAGGCCTCTGTTGACCAGCAAGGTGGAAACTTCAGCAGCAGTAACCAGAGCTGCGCTCATTGGTTAAATTTTGTAATTTACCTTCACGCCGGGGAAGGTGACAGCAGAGGAGGCGTAGGAGCCGATCATCAGCGACATGATGGTGGAGCTCAGAGAACCAAACATGTTGGGGAGCTGCAAGCACAAAACACACACAGTTATTTATAATACTTATTAACTTCACTTATTGACATTTAAATAAGTTATGGCAGTGTGCTATTCATTCACTATCCTGAGGTGCATTAGCTTCACCACCAGGGGGCAGTAGACTGCCATGTGTCAGCTTTATGAACTAGACTGGGGGAAAACTCAAGTACTACACATAAAGTTCTCTCCTCCTGCATAGAAATTAAGATATCACTTTTTCATTTTACGAAAGCCTCGTAGTTTAAAGACAAACAAATATTTCACAAAAATTCTTGCTGATTTTGCTTTTTAAAAGATTTGGGATTAAAATCCTGATGACCTTTCAATGTGCTGTTTGACCCACTGTGAATGGCTGCTTGACACATACCAAACTACACTGTGGCAGGCACCAACACATCATATATTAGGCTTACCGATTTACAGCAGTAAGAAGATTAGAAAATATAACAACAATCCATTGTGCTGGCAGCACACTAAGTGTCTTTTGATTGCAGTATTAAATGGGTCAATCATGATTATAAAAACCACATGTGAGGGATTGTAGTTGTTCTCCATGACGGGTTCACTATTTTTCTTAAGCCCGCAGACCAACCTGCTGCTGGCGTCACCTAATCCCTCAGCTGTGTCAGGGTTCACTGAGCTGTATCAGTGACCCTTTTCTCCTGCACACTGATCTCACTGTAACACATCTATGACACATTGATAGGAGAGGGTTAGAGCTGAACTCAGACCCTAGCCTTTATTTGAGAGGAAAGAGCCCAGAAAGCCAGGTGCATTAACCAACAGCTACCTGCAAACTTGCATGGTTTAGTTGCTGGCTAATAGCTTTTTGATACACATCCAGCTGCTATGAAGCAATACTAATATTTGTTTGGAGTTGCACCTTAATGAATTAAAGTCCAAAAAGATAAAGTGTTCATACGGAAAAGAAAAACCCTGTCTGTTCTTGCATAAATAACAATGATAATGATCAGGACTGCAACTAGAAACCTTAATCCCCTATGAGCCACAGCAAATATAAATGAAGCAGCTTTAACTGTAATACATATCTAATAACTTCTTTTAACTAATCAGGCAAAGCAATTTGCAATCTTGTCTTATTATAAATGAACATAAAAAGACAAGCTGTCAAGCTTCGCAGCCTTGTGGAGACTGAGATGTAAAAAAAGTGAACGTCAGATTCAAAGTCAGGTGAATCGGTTTTTAAAAATAACTAGAGAGAATTTCGGATGTTAAACCCAAAGCTGTCTTTTTTAGTTGTGCCTTTTTCACAGAAAATATCTTGTTTGATTAGTTTCTCAAAAACTGGAATCAAGATGTGTTTATCTCTGTGTTGCATTATCCATTAATTTACCTACAAATGCTGGATTTGTTTAGCAACTGAATAAAAAACAGTTTGCACTCTGTACTACCTTTTTGCCAAGGTGCAAAATTTTATCATCACAACATGCCATTGCCTGCTTTGTTCTGGTTTCATTTCCTAATCCTCCAGTTGATACATGCATTTATGTCTGTTTAAGAGTCTGAAGTTGATCAGTGTGGAGTGTACAGTAGTTCAACCCCTTTTATTCTGATACCCCTAACTAAATCACCTTCACATAACATTCTGGAGAAGTTGAAAACAGAATTAACGAGAGGTATTATGCAAGATTGACTTTTTTGAGCATTATGTCATGTTATAATATCATTTCCTCATCAAAGACATACCCGGAGGGTTGCTTTGGCTCATTCATGCATGTTTGAGAAATCCTTGAATCTCCTGTGGCAGCCATTCAGGGGCCTATTTATCCAAAGCTCTTGGAGCTTCAGGCCCCAGCCGAGTTCCCACCACAGAGCACTTCTCCCCTACACTTTCCCCTCACAGCTCCTCCAGAATATCAGCAGCAGCAATTAGTAAACAACTGGTGGAACTGTGCATCTGCTGAGCTCATCACACAAACGACAATGCCCCTAAGAACGGCTGTAAATAACACCAGCGGACGGCATGGAGAAGCATTGTTGTGATGACATGCTGAAGGGGGAGTGTCTTAAAGGATAGGAAGTTCTTAAAAAGACAGAGGCCAATTTCAAGGCACTCGATACGGCTATAACTGTTACATGATTGTGCTATAAAATACCATTATGTGCCTGGAAAATACATAATACCCTCCCTTTAAGAGATCTGTTAAAAGACCTGTGGCACTCTGGAGGAGCTCCAGAGATCCACAGCTCAAGTGAGTCCTGCACTCCACAAATCTGGTCTTGATTAAAGAGTGGCAAGAAGAAAGTCATTGTTGAAAGATGCAACAAGAAGTCCTACTTGCAGTTTGCCTCAAGAGGACACAGCAAACATGTGGAAGCACATTTCATCCTATATGAAAAGCAGATATGTGGTGGAAAACTAACTTTGAACACACCATCCACACAGTTAACCATGGTGGTAGCAGCACCATGTTGTGGGGTTTCTTTTCTTTAGCAGGGACAGGGAAGCTGGTCAAGTTGATGACAAGACAGACAGAGCTACATACACGTCGGGGTGGAGGAAAAATATTCAAAACTTGTATTATAGTTGTTAGGGTAGGTTGTGTTGTCAATATGTTCTTTTAAATAAGTTTTACAAATACATTTTTATGTTTCTACCAAGAATAATGAGAATGTAATGTTCCCAGTTATTTTATGGAACAGAAACTGTGTCCAAATTTACTCAGAGACTCTGGTTTTAGACAGGAAGATGTGCCCACCAGCAACAGACTTCCAGGAACTTCGGAGCTACATTTCAAAAAACTTTCTTTAGAGATTTTGTATGTGGGTGTCAAGTGAGCTTTTCTATGAATGTTGACATTTTATTCTCTGTGTCTGTGTGAAAGATGCATTGAGATCGCAATATGGTGACAGTTTGCAACCAGCATGCTAATGTGTCTGTGTTGCACCAGGAAGCATCAGGACTTTGAGAGCTCACACCAAGTGGTTAGCAGGTAAACAGGAAAAAAAAAGTTTCCCTCAGGGCAGGGAAGAGAGAGCCTGACTGTCTGAGGAAGAGGAAAAACATCCTGAAGAACACTCGTCCTCATTTACGATTTCTTAGAATCAAGGGAAAAACTTGACACCTTCAGGGCTGTTAGATCTGGGGATCTGGGGAGCCGGACTCTTCTGACGACAGAGGTTCAAGGAAATTATGTGAAAGGGTCACAGAGAAGAGTTTCTATCTCATAATTAAGTTAAAGCAGTGAAATTACAGCTACATGATTATGTTTTTGCTTTAAGCTGAACGCCAGACAGTATAAATGATTGAACAGCAGGCAGAATAACTAAAGCTACATAAATCCAGTGCCTCATTCTTTTTAAACATGTCCCAATTCTCCATTAAAACGCATTAAAAAACTTCCATGCATTTCAAAGGAATCTTATGTGATGGACCAACACAAAATAGCACATAATTGTGTGTTGGAAAAAAACATGGATTTCAAATTGCTTTACTCTGAAAAATGTTGAAAGACTTTGATGTATTTGATTCAGCTGTCCTGATTCAATATTTGTAAAACCACCTTTTCCTTTGAGGTATGTTTCCACCAGCGCTCCACATAGAGAAACTAAAGTTGTTCCCACCAAAATGCACTGAAGTTTGGGGTTAAAACATGACAAAATATAGAAAATGCTCCATTTCACACAGAGCCTCACAACCCAAGCCCTGCATGTTAACAGGTGACTGAATAGAGCCATGCGAGAGTTAACCAGGGTCAGAGAGTCACAGAGAAAAGGAGCTCGGGCCGCTTGTTTGTCACCACCGATCAGTTGAGGCTCTGCTCCGGCTGTGCTCACTCAGCTGGGCTCTGTAAGATCTTACCAGCCAGCACCGGCTTTAATTAGGACTTTAATCACTGAGAATATGCCAAATGAAAGATTAATGAGTTCAGAGATGTGTTTTAGCTCTAACCATGTGGAAGAACAGTAGATTACATGCAGAGAAGTTGGCAGGAAATAGTGTAACAGTTGAAGAGGGGGGCAAAAATTATATTTAAAAAAGGGAAAAGTTAGTGAGAGTAACATTTCTTTCAGATTGACTGATCTCTCTTTAAACCACAGCTGTACCTCCTCAGCAGGTAACACTAAACCACCGCTGAGTGGCACCAGCTTCTTCTTACTCCTCTCTCGATGTCCTCTCTAACCTTTCACAGACTGGCTAAACTGTCACATCCAGCTGGACTGGACTTACATAAACCAGAGCAAAGCCAAATGTTTAGGTCTGGATCAAAGCTTTGGAAGTTTCTTCATATTTGAGCCAGAGCATTCCATCTTAGTCATGCATAGTTCCCTGCAGTTGCTTTCTATTTGTTGAACAAATTTTACCAATAGCTTCAATGACCCCAGGAGAGAACAACTGAGCACACATTTGTCACCAGCAGGAGATCCACCGGCAACTTATGCTTTAAACCCTCTTTTTGTCCTGGAGCGCTGAAGTGATGCAGCTGATATGCTTGCTCGCAACTGGTAATCAATAATGAAAGACATATCTTACAAGAAGGGCTGCTTTTATGTGTTCCTGGAAAAAGGAAGAAATGTGCTGCTACTCATACATGTGCTCCTGTAATCTGTGAAAACCAGCCTATGGGTGTGTCACCAATAGCTGACACAACTATTGGTAACACACCCATGACTAATTCTTTGTAGGAAAGTTGACAAATGTATGTAACAAGTTTCAAAATTTGCTTCTGATTATATATTTTAGATGAGTTTTATCTAATGAAATCAAAGAAGATGCTGTTTTCAGTTTATCTTTTGTTACAAGAGTGGTATTTACAAGAGAGTACAGCACACAGTCTCTTGTAAATACGGCTCCTGTTCTTTCTTATCCCCCTATTTCTTACTTACTAAGTGTTTTTGCTATATATTGTAGTTTGCTGTTTCTGACTATACTTTGAATACGATGCGAGTGATGGAAACTGAAATCAAATTCTTTGTTTGTACAAACTGGCAGGGATTCTGATTCTGTCCCTGCATCTTTCACAACACACCCCAGAAAACGAGAAGATACTATTGCATGAGCACATAAGCTTCCCTGAAACTCATCAGAAAGTCAAAAACCCGCCAAAAAAATCACATATTTGCAACCTTTTATTTAGGTATAATTCTCTGTTTTAATTTTTGTTTATTCTATAACCCCTCAATATCTTTTTTTGTTGTTATTTGTTGGTATTTTGATGTCTAAGAATTGTGAATTGACACACACGCTCAGCACAAACTTGACCAGAAAACCAAAGCTTAACCAGATGGTCTGCTAAGATATAAAATATTTCACATGTGGCTGCTATGCTAGGTGCTGCCATTGGTGGTAATGCTCTTTGGATGACACATTTTTTGATTTTATTTAGTTATTTTTATTTTTAGAAATTCTGAATTTACAGGAACAGGTTTATGGCCTGAAAACAATCTTATGTTCTCTTTTTTCACTGTTAAATATCCAGACAGGGAAATTACCTATATTCTATATGTTCCATTTCTTTTTAAGGACTCTAAAACCCTGAAACAGTCATAGCATACTTTGTAAAGGATTTAATCCACTAAACCATCTTAAATGCAGTTTTTATATTATTCCATTTGCAGAGAATAAATATTATTTGCAATTTCTATGGCTGATTCTTAAAGGTAAGATTGATTATTTTCTATATTTCTTTACCTTGGAAAAAAGGTTTTTAGGGTATTTATATTCTTCCACCTATGTGCAGATTGCTTTTAATGTGTTCTATAAATGCATAACATCAGCACATAAGTACAAATAGCCCCAAAATAACAAAGCTTTAGAAAGGTTTAACTATGCCTCATTCTGTTATCTGCCACAATTAAAAGGTCCTTCAACTATATATTACATATAATTTAAATAATTACAATAATTATAATAATACTATCTGTAATTTAAGTGGGCAATGTCTTGTAATAGCTTAGATAAACAATATAATGCCAATGCATAGCTCAAGGTTATTATTAAAAAGTCAAATGATAGACATATACTAAAGCTAAATGATGGTTGGAAATCCATGCAGAAACAGTGAGAATTTTGACTCATAACTCTTATAACGACTGTTTTTCATGATATCTCAAACAGGGACAAACACTAGTGTGAGGTGACCCTAACATTAGTGCAGGTGTAATTTTAATTGTGTGTGTGATCAGTGGAACAGAATGAACAGTATGTATACTGCGTCTGACAGGTCAAACAATGACAGGGCTTTTTATGTGACACTACGTTGTTACACTGAGTCTATGAAGGTGTGGATCAATATTAAATAAAAAGAGATCAAGTGACAAATATTATGTGATTTTTTTTTTTTTCATTCATGAACCTAACTCCTTTACAGTTATGTTTGCCTGAAGTGGATGTTAAAACGTTTTACAAAATCCAGCTTTAAGTGTAAGTTTGACATTTTCAGATGACAGGTAAAAACAATCATGCCGCATTTTCCATAAATATGTTCTATATCATCATCAGCTTTAACATGTAAAAATAAAGGAAGGGTTATGTTGTAACAAGTTGCATAGAAAATGTTTTGGGGCTGCAGGAATCTGTTGGGGTTCCTAAAAGAACCAGATTACATGCATAACCACTGTTTGATCTTGAGAGAGGCCTTAGAAAAACCTTGAACTGTCCAACCACAAAGTGCATTCACAAGCAGCTTTTTTAGTTTTTTTTGTACAGTCATAAAACGCATTAATTGCTTCACTAACTGGACTTGGTAATCTGCTTTCTGCCGGCCTGTTTGAACCTGTTCGCACTGCTGTGCTCCCATGAACTGTATTTTAATGTCAAAGAGGTTAAAATAAGGCTGGAGTCATTCACATATTCTTCTTTTTACAAAGCAAAATAAGTCTGAAATTTGCAACTTCTAGAAACCAGTAAAAACTATGATATGAATGTGTTTAACCTCAATGGTTGGCAATCTATTTAAGGTGGGGGTACTATGTAAAATCGACTTTTGAGCTTTATATCGTGTCATAATGTTATTCTCTCATCAAAAACATTCCACGAGTGATTCCTTCATGCATGTTTGAAGAATCCTTCAATCTCCCATGGCAGCCATTCAAGGGTGCCTAAACGCTTGCTCTCACAAAACACCACCTATTTTCACAAAGCACCTCCTTGGAGCCGCAGTCCCCAGCCGAGTTCCTGCCCCACGGAGCACCCCTCCAACACCCCGCAGGTGTGTTCTTTAGGTTGTTGCTTAAATTCTTCTCTCCTCTGCATATTGAATAGTCGGGATCTGGACATTAAGTGTTTAACTTTTACATTAAGGTGTAGTGCAAGAAGAAAACAAACATATTTTATCAATAAAAACCTTGATAAGTATGTGTGTAACAGCCTGACTACAATTATCACGCAGCAGACAAAAATGTGCCTCCAGTGAGGAAATATGGCAACTTTTTCCATAAAGCTGCCACAGATTTCTCAAAGTCATATAGAAGCTGTTCATTCTCAAACTGAGAGTTGTTTTAAACCATTACTGTGAACTGAGCCTCAGCTAAAGATATTTTGTTCACCAAGTCACCATAAAATTAGCCTGGTCATTGCCTTCTTTCGCAATTCTGCACGATTCTCATCTCCCTACTGTGCTCTGTCTGGGATTTCTCCCACTGAGCTGAATTTCTCCAGCTGAATTTTAACTGGGCCATTCAGTGAACAATGATTTCTGCCCAGCAGAGGAAGTGAACAAAGTCATTCAGTCTGTGTTGGCCATGCTTCCAAATACTGAGCAATTAAAGTCGGAGCAAGAGGAATGTTTAAGACATTTTATTGCAGGCTTAGATGTTGTGGCCCTACACGCCACGGGGTTGTTTACAGTGCACGCAATTTCCAGGAAGCTTCATCGAGCTGGTACATTATATACGTCACAGCCAAACGTTAGCAAATGGGTAAAATCATATCCAGTCATTTAAAACTTCAACAGAGTTCACGCCTCTAGCGATGACTCGTTTCTCAATAGCTGAGGGTCCAGACCCTCTATATAAAGCAAAGAGTAGAACAAGGGGCTGGTTTTTACCAGGCTGCCAAAAATACAACTCATGAATCCTTTTTCATTTGAAAGAGTTTATGCATAACAATGCTAACCCCAGTGCAACTGTAGCTCAAAACTGAAAAGTGACAAATTGGAAACTGTTTTAGTCAATTTCACCCATTTTTGTTGAATTTCTATTAAAGCAGGTTTTACATCTCAGCTCGATGCTATTTTTTAATATTTTCTATTACAAAACTGTCCTGACAGCTGTTTTTGAGCACAGCCAGTGGTTTTCCTTAGAGGTATAAACAAAGTTTATTTAACTGAAGCAGATGTTGTTTTCACACTGCCACATTACAGACAGCAAATAGAGGCTGCGGGATAGTATCATCTGCCCTTAATCAACCTAAACCTTCACTATTCAAGCATCTGTTGCGTGCAAATATAACAATGTACACAAACAGTTTGTACTTCATGATGTTTGTTTAGTCGAGCACTTCTGAAAATGTGTTGTATCCATGTTTCGGCGCGGAAAACAGTTAAAGGACAGAGAGCACGAGGAGGTGCATCAGACAACAGAGACCCCGTATGACGAAATGCGTCCTTGGGTATTTTAGGTAGCGGTAAGTGGGCAGAGCTTTGCAGGAGGGTGTGTGGGCAGCCACGGGCCATCATTGGTCCAGACAAGCATGACAGATTTTCCATCTCAGACAGGTCATATGCAGCCTTTGGAAAACACAATGTACCTTCAAACAGCATAACTCTAAACACTCGCCAGGAAACAAGAGGCAGCTGCAAAGATAAAACAACCCTAATGAGGTTGGTAGACACCCCATATCTACATACACCAGTCTTATGTTAGTGTGAGTAAAAACAGCTCCCAGTCACAACATACTCAGCTGACCCAAACAATGTTTGGCTGTCAGCTGCCAAAACATTCCTGTTTATTTATTCCAGGTACAAATTCCTGCCTCAGGTCTTTCCTTAAATACAATTCACACAACCAGTTATAAGAAAATAACTTCCCCTTGTTTGTTTATCAAATTAAACTACTGAATCACAAACCTTTAATGAGTACATAAATTTGGATAAAAATCCAAATCTTTAAAAAAAAACCTATCATGAATGCAAGGTCCCCAGAAATAGATTTTGTTATGAAAGACATTTTGTAATAATTCTCTTAAAAAATTAGCTAGGTCTCATATTTCACTGGATGCTTAGTCTGATCATTCCTGAGAACATGTCTGCCCCTCGTTTCCAAAATCAGAGGGCACCACTTTACCTTCTGTTACTAAATACTGAAGTCCATGTCTTGTTAAAAACTCAACACCACATATCAGTCTTTTTCTTCTGCTGCCATTTCTTACGTTAACGCATATGTCTGTTTTATTAGTGATTAGCATTCATCATGGTCTTACATGGCTGCTAAAATCAGGAAGCTAAAGACGTCCTTTTCAAAACAAAAGCCTTTTTTATTTGTAGTTTTTAAATTGGTTAGTTAAAGTCATCTAAATAGCTGGATGTAGCTCACAAATCATAAAAGGCCTAGGTATGTTTTAGAGATTAGGAGTCACCTCATTAAACTATAACTTGATGGATACAGATGCATTAATAATACCATTAATAGATATAATCTCTATTATTGATAATGCAGCCTGACCACATCACACTTCCACCTCTGGGCATTCTCTGTGTATTCAAACGAAACCTCCAACAAACTGTCTGAAGTGAACTTTTTCCTTCCCTTCAGTAAACAAAACAAAAACAAACTGAAACTGTAATTATTCTTTTTTGAAGAAAGGTCACAGCATCTCAGCTCATTAGCTGTATTGCTGGCACCACTGTTTCAACAAATTTATTACCAGTCTTTCCATCTACTGTCTCCTTTCTGATGAAATTTTTCTCTGTTCCTCTGATGCTCTTTCCAACATTAAGTCGTGATGTAGAAAAACTTAAAAACAAATATTGTTAAATTTAAAATGTTTACATATCACAACTAAGTCAAAGTTATTAGACTACCTGACAGGTGTGATCAATTTGTGTCACTGTTTGAGAATGATTTCAGATTTGAGTGTAAGTGATGAAATGTGTTTGGTGTTATTTACCTATTTTACAAGATATGTTAACAGACATAAATAGTTTTTTTTCTTTTGAACTTAAAAAACTGATTAATTGTTGCATCTTAATTCAGTTTCAAATGCTACCTATGGTAATAAGTGACCCAAAAAGAGGGAACTCTTTTTTACTTTTAAAGGTATATTCAGATTTCTGCTTGTGTAATATATCTTGTTTATTATTGTTGTGTCTCACCGTGATGGAGGTGAAAGTCAGGCAAATTCCCCCGAAGCCGTTCAGTGAGAGAGCTAAGAAGATGAGCACTGACAGAACTGCAGAGACGAGAAACATCTAAATGTTACGTTTTGTCTCAACTAAAACTGCAAATAGTGCAGGAATTATTCACTTTAAAGGTAAAATGTAAGCATTTCCATAGGCTGATATGATGTGATTTTAAAAAAAGTTGTGGGATTTTACAACTCTTCTTTATGTGAATGTGTCTGAAGATCAGTTTATTTTATTTTCTAAATGTTTCAGCCTATATAATTAAAACATTTACATTTCAAATCAGCATATTTGACTGGATATATGAATGTTACGGCTTTATACAATGTTCTGTGGAGACCAACTTATTTGTACGACTGGTTTTGTACTCACCGTCAGGGTTGTAGGCAGATCCAGCCATGATGATGCATGACAGACCAAATAAGGAACTGCAATGAACCATGAAGGACAGGTGTGAACATTAAAATAATCAAACATGTAGATGAGCTAGGAGATCATTGTGCAAATATCAAAAGAGGAGTCACTGCTAAAGAGTATGTGTGACTCATATTACAATTGATGGATCATCTAGTGAAAGCAAGAACAATTTTCACACGAGGTTGACTAAATGGTTTGTCCAAATAACTTTCATTCATAAAACCATTGGAATATTTGACCAATCTATATGCAGCCTATATAAACAAGAGGATTTCTATGTCCATGTGGTTAAAGAGTTTTTCAGTCTTTAGGACAATAAAACTGTCATAATCTTTGGGACTTTGGTTTTGTGTTTAGATTTATTTTGGTGTTTGTCACTCTTTGCTTTCGTTATTCAGTTCATTCCTTAGTTTTAAGATTCCTCATGTTTTTGTTTTGTACTTTTAGTTAGTTTCTGCTCTGAGTTGCAGTTTTTAGTTCTGGTTATTTTCTGTAGATTTTAGTTCCTGTTTTATTTGGAAACAGATTTCCTTGATCTCTGTGTTGTATGTAAGTTGTGTTTCTTATTTCTGAATGTCACCTTTTAGTTTAAATCTTGATTATTTCTCATGTTAGGTTTTGCTTTTTCTGATTTTTGCATCTTTGTTTTTTTTTTCTGGGGGCTGTACAGTGGCACAGTTAGTAGCACTGTTGCCTTGCTGCAAGAAGGTCCTGGGTTTGAATCCAGCCTGGGGTCTTTCTGCAAGGAGTTTGTATGTTCTCCCTCTGTGTGCATGGGTTCCCTCCGGGTACTCTGTCCAAAAACATGACTTTTAGGTTAATTGGTCTCTCCAAATTCTCCTTAGGTGTGTATGTGCATGGTTGTTTGTCCTGTCTGTCTCCGTGTTGCCCTGCGATGGACTGGTGGCCTGTCCAGGGTGTACCCTGCCTCTCGCCCGATGACTGCTGGAGATAGGCACCAGTGACCTTGCATGGATAGGCATGATGGATAATGGATGGATGTTTTTTTTCTGGGTTTCCTGCCTGCTCTATCAGCCATTTCCTTGTATTTCCTCAGTTTAACCTCAGTGATCGCTACATTATCCCCTTACAGCTGGCCTTCATTCTGTCTATTAGACCCATCTGTGTTCACTAGAAATCATAACCTCCAGTATTTAAGTCTCTCAGTTTCTGTCATTCTCTGAAGGATTCCACTGTTGTTCTTGCCCTGTGTGGTTTGCTCATGCTCTCTAGGTTTTTTCTTGTATTTGTATTAAAACTTCACACTCAGCCATGTGCATCCTTCTGTCCTACGATCATTTGTGTCATAAACAAATCACAGACATGAAAAAAACTTTGGCAAACAGAATAATGTTAATGTTATGAATGATTGTTGTACAATTTCCACTCCTTGCATACAAATACAAATCTGCCCTATTTTGACTCACTTCACACAGTTTATGAAGACAACAAAAGGCATTTTAAGGAATGCCGTTCATCCACACAGCAGTGGTGAAGAAACTATGCACTGTGTGACTAAATATCCTGTCAGGTGAGAATTCTTACCTGACAGGATAAGAATACCTGTTATATGTTATATATATATATATATGTTATATATCTTATACCTGTTATATGTCTCTATTTTGCACATAAAGTTGACCTACTCATAAAAAGTGGTGACGAACTACTTTAATAAATTGTGTTATCAGGTTGCATCACTAAAATTAGTGACCCTGTTCACCAAGCACAGCAATTAGCTAATTCTGCTCTTTTCTGATAAACTGCTGGATCAAGGCTAGGTTGGTTGTGGTGTCATCACTCCAACTTCACAGATAGATGGACACAGTGCATTTTATGACCCTACCTGCCGACCAGCCGAATTGGACGTGGGCCAAACTTGTCCATCAGGATGCCTAACGGCAGGGTCGTGGCGCTGAGCAGGAAGGAGCCGATAGTGAATCCAAGATTCAGCATCTCCTCCTGTTCTACACAGGACAGCCACTCCGACGCATGTGGACCGGCGGTAGAGTCGTTTAAATGCACGACCACTGAGTCATTTTCTGTGGGACAAAGAGTAAAAGGCTGATCAGAGAGCTGCAATAGAACAATAAAACCTTCAAAAATGTCTTCTGATACCCTTCTGATGGTAAAGACACCCTCAGTGGTTCCCAAAACAATAGCTATGGTAAAACAGTAAATAACCAAGATCTCGAAACAACCATGAAAAATATGAAAAAACAGCTTGGTGTTACTCTTCAAACATACACTGACATCTAAAAACTGTTTTATTTGGTCAAGACTTTGTTTCAGCGAGACAAAGCATGCATAAGAGAACTGAATGGTTCTTGAGCAACATAATGCTGCTCTCTTCTTACCTGAGCACAGGTGAGAGTAGAAGCCCTCCCTTTTCAGCATGATGAGGAGAGAGCCCCAGCCCAACAACACGGCCGAACACAGAAGGTTTTCAATCACTGCTGTCACCGCCATCCACCAACGCCTCCTGTAGGCCTGAATGAGAGAAGGCGCCATGGCTGATGCCCTGTAACCAGGGAAAGGAGGATATTGTGGAAAAAAAAGCAAACAATTGGTAAAATTAATAAAATGCTAAACAAACCTTTATTGTTTTATACTGAAATACAGTATATGCATTTAAAACTGATGCTTAGTAGAAGTACAGCAGAACGAGGTCATCACTTTATGATTACAGTGTGAACAATTCTCAGTTTTCCCTTCTTTAAAGCAAATTAAATATATTTGATGCACTCTATCTGTCTGTGGTTGAACAGCAGGGGCTATACTATAATAAGCATATTTTTGCATTTTTTTAAAGGCAGGCATATATGTGGGCAACTGACTTTACCAGCAGTGACGGTGGCTTTTTACATCATACAGTGATGCAAACTCAAGGGGAAGTTAACGAAAAGAATACATTAACTTTTAAAGGGCCATGTTATATTTTTCAGGCCAAACTGCAGGATCTAAAACCTTACGTGTTAAGCTCTTGTTTATTTAATTAGCTGAATAGACAACATTGCTTTTACAAGGGAAATATGTTCAATTTCAAACTCCATTCATTACAGATCTTTTTTAAACTGTGGTGCAGGTTTGAGACCTGCATCAGTCTCCTAAGTTAAATAAATTATGGTTACTTGTCTTTGTCCAAATCCGGTAGCTTCTAATGTAAACCTATTTTAAACTGTTCATTAAAAACAAATACTCTTATTACTCTTATACAGTTACTCTTATTTGTAAAAATTAGCCATAGAAAACAAGTTGTTTTTTGCCCTACCATTTGACCCTGAAGATCACTGAAAGTCTAAATTAATGACGTTCATATGATTTTCTTTCCAAGACTGGGAAATCTAATGTTTCCACATTTTTATCTCTCAATTTGCCTTCTGTTTGAGCACAAATGAGCCCAATGTGCCCTCAGTGAAACACCAGTTACACTTATCCATTTGAATAAGAGGCAACAAATCCTAAACTGCACTGTTTTTATTCTGCACATCAAAGCTACATCTTCAAAGCTTTTATTTCCATCTGTAAGCAGCACAGGTTTCTGCTCAATGAGCCTGTTTGTATAGACAGTTTAGCCCTGGTTTTATCTCCCTGGGATAAAACTGGTTCACAAAATGAGTGTCTTTTATATAACTGCAGAACCATGTTCAAACAGAAGGGCCTGAACTACCAAAGCAAATAAAAAAAAGCCCGTCGTGACCACTTCAAATGAACAGACACATGCACACCCGTAGGACTGGTCACTGATCACTTTAACCTGCAGCAATGAAGTTACAACCGGTCTGATGGCACTCATCTGGAAAATGTCTAAACAAAACACAATGATCCAAAAATAACCAACTATGGGAAGCCACAAAAAGGGGTAAAGGGGAAAATGGCAGGCAGTAGGGGGGCTACAGTCAGGACCTCTAACAGGAAACACTTCTTAATGAGGGTGTATTTTTTATGTGTCATACTGGACAAACTGGGACACACTAAAGGGACAGATTTGTCTCTGCGTGTGCCTGCGAAGCATGTGTGTAATGTGATTACTCACAGCCCAGCGAGCAGCCTGTGTGCTGAAAGGAGCATTTAAAAAGGAGGATTTCCCTGTAACTGACACCCCGTGATAAAAATCTCGGCAGTGTTCAGGCATCAACACACATACGTCCAACTCCCCCCGTCCCCAACATGGAGGTGACAGCGCGAGACCATTCTCATTCACTCGCTCGTGTAAATCCACAAATGAGCCTGGTAATGAAGTCAGACAGTAAGAAGGAGGACTGAAACTATGGCTGAATTAAACTGGTAACCGGTAAGAGCTTTTTAAAGTAGATGCTGATGGTGGAGGTGTTTACAGACTGAAGATAATGGCAGTTCTTATTTGAGGTAGTTAATAAATAGGAGAAAAAATTAGATTGTTCAATGGCTGACGTGCTAATCAATGGTCAGAGCAGGTTAAGGGAAAAAATTGGCAAACTGGTCGATGCATCTCCAGTTTTTACTACTGCATCTTAGTTTAAGATGCATCTTAAACTAAGTTTAAGACACTTCTATTGGAGATATGACTCCAAAACCTCAACATCACTGCAAAACTATAAAAGCTTCACCAGGATATGCAAAAGTTCTTACATGATATATGGACTAAGCTTGTGAAGCACTTTTGTAATCATGTTGACCAAAATGCTTTTACGCTAAAAGATTATTTTACCCGGCTGCAACTTGGGATTAAGAGCCTTGGCCAAAGTCATAGCAGGAAGCTGCAATCAAATCCATAATTTTACATCTCCAAAACTACCCATAAAGCTTTCTAACAGCTTGTTCTCCATCTTAAAGGAACACTCATTCTTACAGAAGACCGAATAAACCACTAATTGTTCACATAAATCCTAACTTAAGACACCTTCCTTGTAAAAATACTTCTAAAAGGTCAGTCTTATTTAAAAAACACTCATCTTTTCAGCCACATCGGTATGCCACTTTTTACTCACATGTTGCTATTTCACCCAAAAATCCCTCAATTTCATCTTCTTAAAACCATTTTGTATTTTATGAGGGCTGCACGGTGATGCAGTTGGTAATGCTGTTGCCTTGCAGCAAGAAGGTCCTGGGTTCAAATCCTGGCCTAGGGTTTTTGTGTCTTCCTAAACTGCCCTTAGATATTAGTGTGTGTGCATGGTTGATTGTCCCGTGTGTGACCATTAGGCACCAGCTCCCTTGTGACCCTGCATGGACAAATGGGTATAGAAGAAAGATGACTTACTTTCTGCACTATTTCCATTGATTTTAGTTCTGATTCCTGCTTGGAACAGTTGACGGTTATGGAATATGACGGATTATGACCCCTGCTCAGACAAAAATAACTCTAAGCGACTCCCTTCTGGCAGATTAAGGCTGCATCATATATCACGAATATATCCATATCACAATATCAATGTGTGCAGCATTCATATTGCAAAAGACTGCAGTGGAGTAATTGTTGGCTAATATATTCCAAGTGTTATAAACTTCCATTTTACATAATATTTAGCCAGTTGGGCAGAGTCTCATGGCACCAGATGCTTACACCAGACACAAAAAGGTCAGAGTGATGGAAGAACAGATAAGAAAGAGAAGAAAGAAAATAGACGTGTATTGAAACTATTATTGTCATCACAATATTTTTTAATATCGTGCTGCCCTATGGCAGGTAATATTTAACAGGATCCCATGCAGATTTGCTTACAATAAACTATGACTGGATAATAGGAAATAATTTTAAACTATCACTTGTCATTGTTCCTATAGAGTGCTCCAGCTGACTTGTACAGTTTGCGTTATGCCACTATAACATGATTATAAATGTCCTCCATTAAACTCTGGCAGACCTGAAATGTTGAACAGTAATTTGCTTTATGTCAATTGTCATGGGAAAAACAATCAAAGTGGTGAAGGTGGTCCCAATCGTTTGTTATTACTAACATCATAATCTAAATTGTCCTTGAAAACATCATGTGATGTGTAAACAGCACAGCTGCTGGTATAAAAACTGCAGTAAAGACTTTGCTGAAAAATTTCAACCTTTAACAAGCTACCAGGTCAGCATTTGTGAGAAATAAATATGTTTCCCAAACTGTGAAGCTTAACAAATTCTGAATCCTTAATTGAAGTTAGACCAGTGTGGTAGAGAAGAAATGACAGTGTTTTAAATGCCAGCAATATCCTCAAAAGATAATATGTATCAAGCTTTAGCAGCAAATCCAGCTGCCGTCTCCATAATCATAATCAGAGCTCCATGTTTTCTAATTTTACTATCAGCAGAAAGAAATACTGCAGTCAAAGGGTAGTGAAAATAAACACCCTAATTATGGCTTTTATGTATCTTCAAATACAATATAGTGCAGCTCACATATTTTTGTTCATTTTTTAAACTTAAAACAAGTTTTAGAATATGAGAAACTGTTTATGTGTGGAGCTTCGGAAGGACAGTCAGTATATTTAATCCCAAAGGCTTCTGTCTTAGCTTGTATACAACAGTCGCTGTGTTGTGAGTGTAAGGACTCAAGATAAACACTACACCTCAACACACACACACACTGGAAACCAGTTCTCTGAAGACAATAACCAGCAGCCATGGCTTTGAGGTATCAGAATAACTGTGTGTATGTGTGTGTGTGTGTGTCTCTATGTGTGTGTGTGTGTGTGTGTCTCTATGTGTGTGTGTGTGTGTGTGTGTGTGTTTGTGTCACTGTGGTATCGAGTGTCCGAGCTCAGGTTAAAGGAGCATGTGGACCGAGACACTGGGTCTGCTGCTCTTCTGAATTGTTTCCATCCTGTTTATTGCTCTCTGATACTACTGCAGCTACAGTGGCTTGCAAAACTGTTCACCCTCCTTGAGGTTTTTAAGATTATATCATGTTCAATCTAAAAACTTGTGATACACCAACACAAAGTAGTGCATCGCTGTAAGGTGGCTGGATAATGATCCACAATTTCCACATCTTTAGTGATAAAAACCTAGAAGGTTGGTGTGCATTTGTATTTAGCCATCTTTACTCTGATACCCCTAAATAAAATCCAGTGCAACAAAATGCATTCAGAAGTCATCCTCTTAGGACCTAGAGTCTACTTGTGTGTAATTTGATCTCGTTATAAATCCAGCTGTTCTGTGAAGGCCTCAGAGGTTTGTTAGAAAACTTGGTGAGCAAACAGCATCATGACAACTGAAACTTGGAACACACCATCCCCAGGGTGACACATGGTCGTGGCAGCATCATACTGTGGGAGTTTGTCCTTTCAGCAGGAAAAAGGGAAATTGGCCAGAGCTGATGGAAGGATGGATGGAGCTAAATACAGAGCACTCTTGGAAGGCTGCAAAAGACTTGAGACTGGGGCACAGGTTTGTCTTCCAGCAGGACAACGATGCTATACATGCAGCCAGAGCTACAACTGAATGGGTTAACAACAAACCATTTCCATATGTCAGAATGGCCCAGTCAAAGTCCAGATCTAAATCCAATTGAAAATCTGTGGCACGACTTAAAAATGAATGTTCCCATATGCTTTTCATCCAATCTGACAGAGCATGAGTAATTTCACAAAGAAGAATCGGCAAAAGTTTCAGAGATGTTAGAAATATGGTCTAAGGGCTTCCTGTTGTAATAGCAATGAGGGGTAGTTCTACAAGGTAAAAAATAAAAATACTTAAGTTTGTGGTTACATGTGACAAAAGTTCATGCGGTGTGAATACTTTTGCATTCCACTGTATTTAAAGAATGCATGCTGTGAGAACATGAGAACCTTTGTGTTGCCATAGAGGTGTCAACGCAACGAATACTCGCTAACAAGTAAAACAAGAAAGCAATGTGTCCCTAGTGTTGGCAGGCAGCTGTGACCTCTGACATGACACTGTGAAGTGTGTTGGCTGAGCTTTAGGGAGAGCAAGGAGCTTGAGTAAGGAACACCATATTTGGAAGCTGTTTCCTGAAGTACCTGAACGCCAACTGAATGATGCAATGTTACCACTGTTCAAGTCATTTAAAGCTGTAGTATTTACAGAGTATTGGGTTATGTGTTTGGATTATTTACATAAATAAATGACAGAAGGTGTTTATTTGGCCATGACTGTTTTATTTATCTTGTGTCCTGCTTTTCTTTGTGTTTCTTCTCCCGCTCACATCCAGCGCTGCTCTTTTTTCCATGCTGGGGAATATTGCTGGGCTCGACCCGCCGTGTTTATCATTCTCCGCAGGACATAAAGAACCGCAGGACAAACTCTTTATTCTTACAAGTTTCCAAGAAAATAAACCACACGCTCTGGGACTATCCTCAGACGCTGCCTTGCCGGGAGGGCAGCTGTTTCTCTGCGGGTGTGACCTCAACCAGGGTCCGGTTACTGACTCAGAGGGGCGGCCCGTGCTGGAGCGACAATGCTGCGTTCACTGACTCAGCGTAATTATCGACTTAAAACGAGCCGCGAAAAACAGCACAAATAACAAGATCTCCAGTTTCCATTAATTCTCCTGTACTGGAACATTAACAAATACTGGATCATGAAAAACTGGGTATTTTCATGTTCAATACTTCTATCGAAAATTTCAAGAATGCTTCCAGTGTTCCAGTTTCATCATTTTAAGGAAAACCAGCTGCATTTATAACATCTACTCTTTAGAACCACACCTTCCACTCCTATTGCTTTAGGCATAAAAGCTACTTATGTGCAATTTATGTCAACAAAACCATTCACTCCGCGAAAAACACAGCTTTGTAGAACTAAATCCCATCCAGTAAATATTGTCTGCATTTTACAGTTTAAAAGGATGCAAATCAAACATACTGACCAAATCACAGAGAAAAATGCTACAAGAATTGTTTTAACTGCCTCCAGGACACACCGCATTTGGTACACTTTGCAATTTTGTTCCTTTCTGCTTCCATTTGAAACATGGTTTCACACCATATTTACATTTGCTGTGGTTAAGATACGGGTCATTCACCCTTTTGCCAGTTTGTCAGCCTATTTGGTACCAATGCCCTGCCATTCATACTTTTCCATTTCAATTTATGTACTGGGGGACTAACCATTTTGTACCCATGTATACTTAAAACTATCCTATATCAGTTTATTTTTCTTTATAGATTAATTATGATAATAAACACCAATAGAAATGTTCAGATTTCACGTAGTATTAAATTTAACTATATCCTGATTTCTGAAAATCTTGTATTACACCCTATTGCTATTTGCTGAGGTTCAGTTTCCCAATTGGACCAGGTAATAGATTGTGACCCATAATCAAACATAAAACCTCTAACTGACCGCCTGCTGGTAGATATTATTGATAGAACTCAAACCCAAATTTCCTTACATTTAAAAAATAATTTAAACCGTCTGTTGTCTCATCGGGTACGAAATATCCCCTCGGTATGAAATATCCCTCAGCATATGACTCCATGTGCGGTATGAAACGACCACAACTGCGAGGATAGTTGACCATGGTGACCAGCAACCTTTTCATCTTTTCTCTGCCATTTCACAAACAAATCTCAATATTTCAAGCAGAGTTAATAAAATACTAGTAATATCAAAGCAGCACATTCATAAAGTATTTAACTTCCCCATTTAAGGTGAATATGGATTTATATTTTTTGTCAATTCTGACTCTGGAGGGAGCCAGTGAAGGCAATGTGTATCTTCATCCGTTTGAGACAAAACCACAAATGCTAAAATGATGTCAAAGTTTTAAAATATGGTAAAAATCAGACATAAGAAGTAGGCTTTGTGTTTTTCCATCAGTCGTCAACCTGCGATTATCTGTCTAAGGAAAGTTGAACGCAGGTATGTCACGGAAACAAAGCTACTACAACAAGGAAGGACTGAGGAACACAAAGTTTAAGCATGGCAGGAACTCATTGCCATTTCCGACACATCCGTAGCTTCTACTATTAGATCTAATTTTCACTTCTTAACTTCCTCATGTGTCGGTTGTGTCTTTACGTCTTTTGCTCATTTTCGCGGGTTTATGAAGAAGCGCCTCAATGAAAGCAAAGTTAAAAAGTTGTGACCGCCTGTATAGTTTAATGCCACGTGTCTTCAGCCGGTAATTCCAGCTCCCGCTCGGTTCACATCTACGTTATAACCATCAGTACCACATCTATAACATACAGAAACATGTGAAATAATAGAAAAAGCTATGAACTTACTACAGTTGTGTGTTTTCTCTGAAAGGAAAAAAAAAAAAGTCTTCAGATGATGTCTTAGGTTTCCTTCAGGATATCAACCTACACATTGAAAGCCTATCAACTTTCACAGTTACTTATATTAGCCAATTTTAAGATCCTGAACCCATCAGTTGTACTTTTTGCAGTTTGTTTCTTCTTTGTTGAGGATTAAGTTTCTTTCACACACATTTCTCTCTTCTCTCTGGCTTCATTAGCAAAGTTCCCTGTACTCCTATTTGACTTTTAATTCCCTCCCTCTTTCAGTTTGATGGGTGGAGAGAAGTCATCCTCCACCCAAGCAGCCCCCTTCACCACCCCCTTCCAGGACAAATGGTCTTCTCTCACCTCCAAAATAGTATGACACATGGAAACTCCACATTGTAAATGTTAAGGTAAACACAATGTGATCATATGCCATAAGATTATTCAATGATTTCTTTGTACATAACCAGGAACCATATTTGTGTTTGGTGTTAAGTATTTCCATCCTAAATGTTTGTTTTTATACATATTTTATTAAACAGAACATCATTTTTCATAGCTCAAGGGGAAAGTTGTTTTGCAGCCAGAGAATAAATGCAAAGAAATGTACAAATAGAAAAAACAGAAAAACACAATTAACCACAACAAGGATACAAACATAGGCTATTAGAGTCTCTATTTGGACCTATCAGGTCAAATTATTGATAAGGCAGACACTAACATTAACAAATGAACATTTGTAGTTTTTTGCATTCCACTTTATCATTATGTCTCTGCAAGCCAATGGCAGCAACCAGTAAATATTCTAAAAAGGTGATGGTGTGGGTCAAAAATGAATGCTTTAGTTATTGTTGAGAATCTTGTTCTATGGAGCTCTGCAAGATTTATCCGTGTAGTTTTGCTGCACATCTTTACAATGCTACAATGCTATTTAGCTTCGATCATATAAAAAGTTTTAATCTGACTCAAAACAGGAGTAAAACAGTAGTTGTAATTTAATTCACTTTTTCAATTCATTTTATTTATTTAACACTGAATCACAACAAATGTCCTGACAGGGCATGCTTCGTAAAAAAAACCTATTAGAGCCAAATAAAATCCACTTACATTCATTTCAGTCACCATCAGGGTTATATTATATTTGAAGAGCCTAATAAAATTCAAATCCAAAGATCAAATTCAGGTAAACCAATATAAACGTTCTACCATGAACTCCCCTTTATGAATAATTTTCAGATTCATAAGTATTGATCCCGTGAGGTCAGACGAAAGTGTGCTTTAAGAACTTGCAACTTGGATTGTGGCACCAACAGCACAGTTTGTGTAACTTGGCAGGATCCACCTGGCAAATCTGTATAAAAAACATTTCAGGTATTTCAATTAAATCAAATTCGTCTTATTTACAGTGCATCCAGAAAGTATTCACAGCACTTTCCTTTTTCCACATTTTATGTTATAGCCTTGTACCAAACTGTATAAAAAATGAATCTCTTTCCTCGAAATTCTGCACACAAATACTCCATTATGACAATTTAGAAAAAAGTTTGAGATTTTTGCTAATTCATAAAAAATAGAAAACCAAGAAATCATATTAATGTAAGCATTTACAGCCTTTGACATGAATCTCAAAATGGAGCTGTTTTCACCACAAATGTGGAAAAAGTGAAAAACTGTGATTACTTTCTGGTTGCACTGTAAGTACATCCACATAAAGGAATGCAAGTCTGTCTAACATAATTTCAGATAAAACCTGTTTATTCCAAAACAATCAAATCATGTGGTTAAATCTAGATTCATTTGCAATGAACCCAATTCAATACTATTTATAGTACAGTATAGTCAAATTCAGTAAACGCCAATAATTAAAAGCATTATCTTTCTGGGGAAGCCCAGTTGATTACATTAAGATGATTCTTTTGCAGTAATCCCTCATCCTAAACAAGCCTGCGGTGAATGAGGACATGAGAGTCAGGCTTAGTATAAGAAACAACCTGCAACAACTAGCTGGTGGTAAAGAGGACAGAAAGCAACCACAAAAAAAAAAACCCAAAAAGAACACAGAAGCAGTGGCATAGAATGAGCTTTTCATGAGAAAGAAAGAGCATACACAGTTATTGGTAGCTTATAGCTCTGTTAATGGCTTTGTATTGGAGAGAAACACTTATGATATAAACAAGGGATTAACATAACCGTTGGCAGGAGTATCTCTTTCATTGGCTCTGTCTAGGAAAGTGAAACAGTTAAACACAGAAACGCTGGCTTTTGTGATTTTTTTATAGAAAGAAAAAAACAAAGAAAGAACACAAATAATTCGATTCTGGGAAGGTGACACAAGTAAAGAGAGACTGCACCAAGCGTATCTTCAATAGAAAGAAGGGAAAAAAACAGAGAGAACACAAAGGTAATTCAGCAATACTGTAATTAGAAAGACTGCATAAATGAAGAGTTGTAGGGGAAGCTAGTAGGATGAGGAAAGGGGGTGAGTATGTCCTCCAGCTTTATCAGCTAGCTCTATCACAGGAAAATAAATAAAGTTACCTGATAACTGAAAGCTAATCTCCTCATTCTAAATGACCTGCACTTGTATAACGCTTTATCAAGTCCAGAGGACCCTATAGCACTTCACACTACTTTCAGTCATTCACACACTGATGGTGCCAAGCAACTGGATTGTAACTACAGCTGCCCTGCGGCAGTCATCAGGTCCTCTGACCACCTCCTGCTGGCAAGGCAGTTGCAGTGTCTTGCCCAAGGACACAATGACAGAGGTGTACGGAGCAGGGATCGAACCAGCAACCCCCCTGAATGCGGGACACCACCATCATCCCATTCTAGCTTCAGATCCTACAGGAGCTGTAAGAATTCATGCAGTCTGAAAGCAAAATGTTCTGTTGGGAACATATGGAACCATGAATTTTTGAAGATGGAGCTCTGTCCTTTGGGCATAAAGAGATTTAAAGTTTAACATTTAACTGTAACATTTTGGATCAGCTGTAGACTTTTTTAAGTCATGTTTTGACATTCCAACATAGTTATAGTTACCTTATGAATGCATTGACCACGGTAGAGTTAGAAAGAACCTGTAACACAGGTTTTAAACTGGCTGCTTTGGAGTCCACTGAATTCATTTAGCACCTGGAAGCAACAGTATGAAGTACTACAAAGAATAAATAAACAGGGAGCAGCAGATATTCTTTAAGCAAGAAGTGGGAAATAATTCAAATAACTTAGTATATCATTAAGTTAGTAAGATGCTTGAACTTTTTAAAAACACTAACACACTAAACATTTTTTTGTAATAATACATTTTTTAGAAAGGGAGAATGTACAGCTCAAACATAAATGTCACCATTTAATGCACTGTATCAGATTGTAGCTTGAGCTAATTCAAACTTGCAGTCCCTGGAGAGGTTAAAATTTTATTTTTGCTTTTGTTTAAAGTTTGAACTATTATTGTTTTACATTTTACAGTGTAAGAGATAGAATCTCAAACCCTCTTATCTAAAGTTAGATTTTTTTGTCTTTCTCTACATTTTTTATATTCTGTTTACCAGCAGGAAGAAAGTATTTTTAAATCAACATTTCTATACATAAAGATATATTTGAATGAAATTCCAGACTTTCATAATCCTAAAAGAGGGAGGGGAAATTCATAACTCAAACTGAACTTTACAAACCTAGTGTTATAAGCACAAAGAAAAGCTTTTGTTCTCTCACATCACATTATTAATAGGGAAGTAAATTATGAAAGGTTCTGACTGTGATAAAAAAAAAAATCTGATGGTATTTTTGTATACCTGTTTCCTGAGTAGGATCTATAGTAATCAAACTTTTCACATAAAAGCCTTAGATCTGCTTCTGCCGTCACTTGAATCTGCAAACCTGCATCCTGCAGGGCTTCACAAGAAACTACTCAGCACTCTATTTTTAAATCTGTACCAATTTGCTGCAGTTTGTGCAGGTTAATCACAGCTTTGCTGTAAGTCATGGAGCATTTACTCAAGCTGCAGGTGTAAATCTGAGAACTCAGGGGCCCCCAGTTTCTTAATGAAATAATCCTGCTGGAATTTGTGTGAGCTCTTTCCAGCTGTGATACCTGGAAATATAACCTTTGAGTTCACCTGCTGACCTCACCTGCTAACTGTAATATCCTCACCAACATATCAAGCTATTCTCAGGTTGGCAGGGTCTGAACTGGACATATTTCACAGCAGGGAAGGCTAAGTTTCATATGTGAGCTGAGCGATTGTGAGCAGAGTGGATATAATGAGGAAAAGTCTGTGAAAGTCCCAGTTTCTAAGGGCACATTTAAATGCTTTTTTATAAAAAAAAAAAAAAAAAAAAAAAAAAAAAAAAAAAAAAAAAAAAAAAAAAAAAAGAGGGGGGGGGGCGCGACAATTAAAAGACTGTATTTGTGTTGCTACAAAGTTCTGGTGATAAATCAAGGCATTGTATATACTGTTAGGACAAAAAACAGATTTCTTATTAAAATTTGTTTTGCTGTGATTCTTATTTCTTAAGAAGATGTTAGTAAATACCAATCTTTAAGTCACTTATTCACATGCCACTGCTATGCATATCTCTCATCATACTACTCTGGTCCTCTTCAGTCTTCAAACATAAAAAATAAACTATTTTATATCAAAAAATTGTAGCATTATTTCAGTTTACGCTGATGTGTTTATGGAAAATAAAGAAAAGGATGCGAAGTCTTCCAAATCGCACTCTAGACGCCTGATGGTGGGCGCCACCTGGTGGACAGGGAGCAACATTGGTGAAATGTCGATCTGGACAGTGGTTTGTTGAAAAAGCCAAAAAGGTTGAATCTATCAAAACACAGGTTTTCCCCCATTCCTATCATATTAAAGTCAGGAGGAAGATGTGCAGACCTATTAACCAAGCCTCTCAGACATTTTCAGTTGCTTAAATGCTGCACATTTTTAATTTTGGAGGTACAAGGTAATATTTTGCAGGATGTTGTTTATCTCAAGCTCCCAAAAATGCCTAAATATTGCAATAGATGATTGTAGATAGTAATTTTAGTATGTAAAAACAGCTTGTACATTAATATAAATTGGCTATCGAGGGGATAAAATCAGAACTACAGTGCTCAGTAAGTCATCCTCTGATCTTTCTCCATAGACACTGACAGACTGAATAGACTGTTCAACCTTTGCTATGAGCAACAAGCAAAGGTTGAACAAACTGTCTAGCCTGTTGGGTTGAATGAACCCAGTTTCCTGGCCTGCACTCAAAGCAGGTCAGAGCCTCAATAGTAAAAATATTAGATTGTTTTCCAACAAAAATGTAAGTTTAATTATCCACATTGCTGTTAACTTTTACATCACACCCTGAAATGTTCTCCACTTATCTTAAAAATTTTAGTTACATTTGATTTAAATGAAACCATGTAAAATCAGTAAATCTTTAAATTAACTTTGTGATACTGAAAAAAAAGGTAAATCTTGATAATGTATCACCCAGGAATATTTATATTATAAAAGTCTTTAGAAAATAAATATCTTCAAGGCATTTATTTATTTATTTATTTATTGCTCAAGAGGAGTAAAAACTACTACAATATATTTAATCTTCAACAAAAATGTTATCTCCATTTTGCAACCTACATGTTTTAAACTACTATGCACTTTTACCATATTTATAATTCTGTAATCATCAGTCAAAACTTTTAGGTTCAGCAATTTTAAGTATCACATTTTTCCATATTACTTTTATTATGACTAGTGAGTTAAAAAGAACTTTCAAAGGCAAAAAAGAGGTTTTGTTTACTGCTTACTCCAAAATGCCTCTTTTATCTTGGAGGTCACTTTTGGATGTTAGTGTCCTCCTAGGATGTGGGACATTTTAACCAAAAGTATTCAATTAAATTCAAAAATGTTTTATTTATTACAAAGGGAAATTAATTGTAGTCTCATATCTCATCTCATCCAAGTATCTTAAAAGTCCCTGTGGATGGTAATGCTGTGGGCAGGAAGGATCTCTGGTATCTGTCAGTCTTGCAATGAATCTGAAGAAGCCTCTGACTGAAGACGCTGTTGTTATATGGTAGTTTCATGACTGTCATGACATGCTAACAACTCAATTTCCAATGTTGATGTTTCACAGTAACATCACCTGGATGACCCCATCTATTGTTGGCAAGCGCTGCTAATCTACCTCATTTGCTTTTGCCACTTGTCTTAAAATCTCTGTCTGGTCGTATAGTTAGAAAACAGTGCCGAGAGACACTGGAGTCGGGGATGTGATCCTTGCCCAATACTGATGAAAGAGATGGTTTGAAAGTTATCTTTTGTGCTGCTCTTAGGTCCTGCTCTGCATCCATGAAGCCTCCTTTTCAAGTCCTCTGGGGTTTGGGGTCGTATATTAGGTACTATTTGAGCTTTTGAGATGCTAATCAGCTGCTCCCAGTTGTAAAAACAATAAATTGTTGCCACGGTTATACATCATAACTGTTTGAAAGTAAAAAAATAAGAGCAAAAGTCTTTCAAGCTCCACAGCTTCCAAAACCAAGGGTAAATAATTGTCCAAACATGCAGTGTCTCAACCAAACAAAGAATTATGAACAAAAGTCTACGAAAAGAACAGACTCCAACATGCTGCCACTCTGAACAGTGCAATTCTAGAATTAAAACCCATAAAATGGTGTAAAACAGTGTGTTTAAAGCAAAAACCTGTGACATAATGATGAAGAGTTGGTACCAACATCTGGTCTTTAAAATAATTAAAAATATATATCAGGCTTTTGCAATAAACCAAATACACAAGAATTGGAGAAATAGCTAAAAATAATAATATGAGGATTTATCCAAATTTCAAACAAAATCCTATTTATAATGAGTAACCTGAAGTCTCAAAATGTTTCAACCACTTAAACAGAATTAATGTTAAGAACACACATTTGTAAATCAGGTGTGGTGTGGCATCTGGACTGAATGTTTCATTGCATATTAGAAATAAGTCAAGAAAACTGTCCAAAAAGTTAAGAGAAGAGATCCTTGCCTTGCACAAACAATGAAAAGGGTACGGAAACAAAGCAAAGATCACAGATGTTCCTATAGAGATTTTGTTGGAAGCAGAATCCTCAAGATTAAAGTTAAAGGAACAGGATCCACCCCACCTGGATGTGACAGAAAGAGGAAGCTATCGAGAGCTGCCACCAGCTGAAAAAACAGGCTGTCCAAAACCCCTCGACTGACTGCAAAAGACCTACAGCAAGACTTTATAGAGTGCAAGTCAGGTAAATATGGCCACAGCATTTTCCAGGTCGTCTTCTGAAACCAAGACTTTGGGATGTGCTTGGGGTCTTTGTCCTGTTTGACGGTCCAATGATGTCCAAGCTCCAGATTCCTGACAGATGGTGTTTTCAGAACCTTAAGTCAATCCATCTTACCTTCTAAACATGCCAGGTTTCCAATGCCAAAGCAGCTCAGAGCTTAGGCACTACCATGCTTTATTCTTCTTCCTTCAGCCATACTGCCAAATGTCTAAAAAGTTCCAGTTTTTAAACCATGGATGCACAGAACAGAATCTCTAAACTTCTTTGGCTTATTTAAATAGTTGAGCGAACTGAAACTGACTATCTCATGCATTTGGGTCAGTAGTGTTTCCCTTTCTGGGATTAAGGCATTGAATCCTTCAGCTTTTCATATGCTACTTTGTATGGAAACTGAAACCTGGGTGGTAGCTGCCATAAATATGTAAAATCTCTAGTAGGATGTGAAAAACCTGGTTATAGCACATAAACAACAATATCAACAAACTGGAGGCAGTTTCCCATGGGGAGTGGGTGAGACTGCAGCAGTCATTAAAAGTGGCTTTCTGCTAGTTTGTTTATTTTGTCAATAAATCGTTTGCAGTGGAGGCTGAATAGATAGTTTTAGGCCTAACTGCATGTCCAAAGGTGTGTATTAGAGCTTTAGAGATGCTCCTTTGTCAGGACTGAACATATTCCCGACACATCGATTGTTATTTCAGAGGAACAATGCCAGAGCTTATTCTGCATGACTCAATACAACATGTGTGAATGAGATCAGCTCTGTCTCCTATTAAGAATGGGTGAAATGTCATGAAGAGGAGAATCAGAGTGATGACCATAGACTGTTAACAAGCACACAGTCCTGTCGCAAAGCTGCACCAGTCTGTTTCTCTAGTTTGCTAATAACTTAAAGTGAAGCTACTCTCACAGCTGTGCTAAATGTTTAGAGTGTGCTGCTGGCATTAAATTCCAGATTTGTTTATGCATTTTTAAAATGCATTCATCTATAGGACACCTTGGTATGTGTGTCTGCCTTTTACGTTAATCAGTTATTGGTTGACAGGAAGCCTCCATATTGATCAGAATTACACAGCAGAAAACTAAGGATCTGCAAACACATGGTTCAAAAAACTTAATTCAGACCGTTAGAAATGCATTTATAATGAAAATGATAGTTGCTTTTCTTCAATGAACATAGGGTATTTTTTTTAGAAAGACTCCAGAGTGATGCCAAAAAATGTTCACCTCCCCAGGATCACCCAGATTCCCATTGGCAATTTTCAGACAAGCATTCATTTTTCCTCCCATGCAAGCAGCGGTTTCTGACTTGATATCCTGCCATGGATCTCATTTTTCTTCTCAAAGGTGGACACGTGAAGACTGACTGCAGCCAAGGTCAAAAGGTAGCCCAAATGTTAAAAAAATTTCCTTTTATGTTCCTGTAAGATTTTTTTGTTCTCATCTCTTGAAGAGGTTTTGGCAGGGTGACGGCGCACCGTCCCAGACTTTTTTTCTGCTCGAGCAGCATGAAGTTGGCTGAGATTCAGAGAAGCCGCTGGAGCTTTTGGAAAGACTTTAGAGGTATTCCAGACTGACAGGCGTCAACGTTGTCCCTCTGGAGATATTTAGGACTTGTATTTGATCCTGATGTGATGTCTCTGAAACTTAAAAGGTGCCACGTTTATACACCAGTGAAATATAAATGTCATAACCTACTTATGGAATTTAAGGTGAAAACAAATAAGTTTGCCTGCAAATGTCTGATGGACATGTACATGGACAGTTTAGTTATAAAAACTGAAATCTAAAAATGAAAGAAATTTGTTGCAATAGTTTAGATCAAAGCATATACATGAGTTAGGATGGCCCAATAAAGTCTAGACCTACATGTAATTGAGAATCTGAGGCAGGAGTTGAACATTGATGTTCACAGATGTTCTCAATCAAATCTGACTAAGACTGATCTTATTAGCAAAGAAAAATTGCAAAAAACAAAAAATCAATCTCTAGCTGTTCAAACCTGCAAAGTGCCTGCTGTTGTAAATGCTGCAAAATGCAGTTCAACAAACCATTAATTTACTGGGGCTGAATACAAATGCATCTCACACTTTTCAGAGGTTTTTTTCTAAAAATGTGAAAAGCCATCTCTCTTTTTATCCACATCACAGTTATGCACCACTGTGTGCTGATCTAGTATATACATTTGTTGTTGTAATGTGATAAAATGTAAGCAAGTTCAAGGGATGAAAGGGGTTTGAATACTTTTACAATGCACTGTACAAGACAACAGCAATTTCCGCACAGATTGCCTGAGCTTATGAAGCACTTTTCTAGTCATACTAGTCATCCAGTTGAAGCACTTCTACCGTTTGAATCAAACTCACACCACTACGCAGATCAATAGGCAACCTGTGGTTCAGTGTCTTGTCTACGAACACTGAGACATGTGGTTGGAGGAAGTTGGAATTAAAAAAAAAAAAAAAAAAAAATCAATGATGAGTGTCTTAGCAAATTTTAAAGGTACTGGCAATGATGCTTCTCAAACCAGTTACAGGCATGTGGTGGTACAACTGATCTAACCATGGTGCAAAGAGAAAAGTACTTTTTCAGAGTTGCTGGTGAATTTAAGATGATACTTTGACCCTTGTCTTCTGGTTTGAATGTTGGCTGGGTCCTTTCTGAGTTTACTCTGAATGTTTCCATGTTCACGGTTTTCTCCAAGTGCTTCGTCTTCTTGCCCAAAACCACCTGTTTATAAAATATCCATGAGTTTGCATGCTTGTGTGGCTTTATTTCATCCTTAGCCCTGTAATGGACAGGCAGGGATCAGCCCCAGCTCTCTTGTCAGTTGTGTCAGCGTTAAGCAGGTATAACATTAAAGCTGTTTGGACATAATTTATTTTTGATTTATAATAAATTAGTCATATAGGAAAAACATGTCTTCCTTGGACATCTGGGGGGAAAAAGAAAGTATTACACCACATTTGCTTATAGCTTAGCCAAGACTCCTCTTTCCTCAAGTTACACAGTTTGAGATCCTAAAAATATATTTGTTCAAATCCATTTTTGAGTTTCTTTAACTCAAAAATGGACTTTGAGGAAATAACTTTCCTCATGAATCGCTTCAACTTCATTTATGAATTTTTCATAAGATGAAGTCATCCAGAATAAATTTTCATTAGCATGTCAAACACATCATCAAGGAGCTTTTTGATTCCATTTTTTTTAATGTCCTTGTAGCTCCCCTGTTTTCTACTTTCACATAAACTGTTTTAATCCAACTAAATCCAGAAGAAAGTTACTTTCATTAAATTTATTTTTAATTCAGTGGGTTTTTTTTTTTTTTTACATCTGTTCTCTGTTAATGTAGTTGAATTATACTGTTATACTGTAAATGCTTCTATATACCAAAGACTTCTTTTTTTTGAGCACAGTCCCATGTTCCTCTAAGGCCGTCACAGAACAGCTCGATTCATGCTGAGGTTAAATTACACACAGGTGGACTCTCATATAGTAAGTGGGTGATTTCTGCAGGCAGTTGATCAGATCTTATTTAGGGGTAACAAAGTAAAGATACTTGAACAGAAATGCACGCAACACTTTTCAGGATTTTCATTCATTAAAAAAACTGAAACCATGTATCTTTTTTCCATTTCATAACTGTGCACCTCTGTGTGATGATCGAGCACATAAAATCCAAATGAAACAGATTGCAATCTGTGGTTGTAACATAATGCAAGGGGCCTATATTTTAACTCAATATTGTAGTTGTTTTCGGTCAGTATTATATTTGAAATATTTTTATTGTAACTGGAAGTCCCTTTGGATCAAAAATGTTTTTATAAAACACATGTTCAAGTTGATCTAGTAGATTTAAATCAAGCATTACAATAAATAAATAAACAAACAGTGCAAACTTATCATGTGCAACAGCTGAAGAAACAAATAAAAAAACTCTTTTATGGGTGAGTTAAACATCAGTTTGTGAAATGCAGTGGAGTGTTTCAGCTTGATTCAGGCAGCATAAACCGAGAGGTTACAAAAAGGCCAGTTTAACATAAATAGCTGGAACCATCAGTCAGAGAGTACAAACACGATTAGAAAATTATGATAAGAATACATAATTAAAAGTGTCCTGGTTCTCTTGTTTTTTTGGGCTGGATGTGGTTCTGGTTGACCTGAATCCTCCTCTGTGACGCGACGGCTGCTGTTTGACATAGTAAGGGAAATTCCATCTTATTAGGCCTAATTATCATTCTTCAATCTGTTTCTGTTTAAATAAGGTCCAGGCAGCAATCAGTGAATGCACATAAACACGCAGACAAATTCAATGTGGTCTTAATTTTCATCAACGTGAGGAGGATGGCTGGTGGGTTGGCAGGGGGAGAGGCCCGGTCTCACGGCACTTGAAACATAAAACATATCTAATCCTGTGATTTCATTAGCGGAGGAACATAGCACATCATTCTTCTCAGCTCTAAACTACACACAGGTGGCCAGACACATTCACAGCTCCTGAGGGGTCACGCACATCCATAGTGACGCTTTCTGCTCACCACAGGAGGGCAACAGAGGCTCATAAAATCGGTGTAGAGCTCACTTTTACGAGAGGAGTCTATTTAACCTCATTAACTACTGGCCAATCATTTAGGAAGCAGAGCTGTGGGCTGAAGGAAAACAGTTTCCAGTGGGGTTATTTACCCCCCGGCAGGATGTGGAGCAGGACTGCTCTCCTTAATGGAATCCAGCACTTTCCTCACACAGAAAACAAACCAGGAATACGTCTTTCTGACATATTGCTTTGGTTCCAGACTCTGGTTATCTCCTGTAATTTGGAAGCTGCTTCTACAGCTTTTCACTTCACTTTCCAACTGGGAACATAACGTCTCCCATTATTCTTTAGTGCACCAAATCTGCTGAGTTTTCATGAGCTTTTTCATTGCAGAGCTCACACACTCTCCCTTTATTTATTCCTGTTCATCTATTACTTTATTTCTTTTGCCAAATAATACAATTAACTTAGAAATCGGGAAATTTAAGTGCTTTAACAACCAAAACTATGGACACATACAGCATTATGCATGATCATCTAGGACTTGTTCCAAGTCATTTTTATGTCTTCTTTGTTGTTGTTGCAGTGACATTACTATTCAGAAGAAGTTTATTTCTTTGCTTATTTGGACAACAGATAAAACAAAAAATGACATAAATGTCCTGATAATTGTACATCCTTGCATGTTGTTAAAATTATCTATGTGGCAAATAAAAAAGCTGAAGAATGAAAGGCTTCAGCTGCTTGCAAACTCCTCTGAATACCTCAGTCACCTTCTTTATGCTTCGATATTCCAGCTCTTTCATTCTGAATTTGACACAATAAAACTTTATTTGTCCAAATGGATGTGAATGTGTACCTTGTTTTTATGACTTGAGACTAATGTGTTTCAGATGCAGGTTTTCTTCATTGGGAAGTTCCTAACCAACATTTTTTTTCTTTTCTGCACAACTAAGGAGGCTATAAACGTGCATCAGTCAATGAGAGAAAACGTAATCACTGGAACTCAGTGTTGTTTGTTTTACTCTGAACATAAAATAAATCCCCAAAACCTGAGGAATTGAATAAAATGACTAAATCTAATGAGAGGTAACCAGAACTAAACACCGCATCTCCACAGCTTATATCTTTGAATTTCATTGTGCTTAATTGTAACTGTTTTGTGTGCATGTGTGTAAAAATGTTGTCCCCAGTAAATAGCATTTTATTGGGACAAATTACATTACATTACAAATTACATTACATATTAAAAAAAGAACATATACATTAAACTGCTGTTACACATGTTTTACATTCTTGAACATTTTTCATGGCAGAGATTTGGGAATTTCTTTCCGTCTTTACTTCTGTAGCCTCAGCTAGTTTGGTGTCAAGATGTCGTCCCATCATAAATACCAAACAGACTGTTAAAACTACCCAGAAACTTCAGGCAGAGCAGCTTGTCTGATTCAGTGATAAATTCTTTCATCAGTATAAATGCCCTAATGTAGAGACACGCATCTCTAAACTGTTAATCTTTAGAGTTCAGTTTTATTTTAAATCCAAATGAATCCAACTGTAAAACACGCTGATTGATGCTGTAAATTTTGAGTCAGCAGAAACTTTTACATGACCTTTTTTAGTTTAGAAATATAATGAAGTTAGTTATGACTTTATGAAGAAAAAAGTCTTTAATTTGTAAATAGACTAGACTATAACCAGACTAAATGTTGTAGTAATTTCTTTATTTTTATCCAAATATGCTTAAAAATCTGAATACAGAGTTTAAAAAAATGAAGCTGCATTTCGAATAAAATTTCACAAAAATTAGGTAAAATTGCTATTAAATAACAAAGAATTTCAGTCCTTTGTGCTCTTTCGCAATAAAAATTCTGTTGAGGCTTTGTATATTTATTTATGTTTAATTCTTTTATTCTAAGAGCTGGACCACTGTGATACACTCATAAAATAAATGTTTTGGTTTTTTTATATCACTGATTGCTGTTCCTGATTCCTGCTCTCGGCTCAAAACACTCTCTAACCACTAAAGCCTGTGTGACACTGAGTTTTAAAGGTTAATCTTTTCACAAGATACAGTGGATGCTGATCATGAGTGAACTGGTATAAAGGTTACAGTTGGGGCTTCGTCTGCAACAGTGGTCAGAGGTCAGAGGTCATAGGAGAATGACCAGATTGTTACAACCAAGGTGTGGAGAATACCATCCCTGAATGCACAACATTTAAATTCTGGAAGTAGATGGGCTCCAGCAGCAGAAGACGACACCAGGTGACCTCCCTGCCAGCTAAGAACAGGAAACTAAGGACACAGTTCACACTGTTGAAACCAAAAGTTTACATTCACCAAATTAAAAGAGACATACACCTTTTATCTCACTGTATGAAGTTAAATCAGATGAATTGCCATGAAAGCATTCCCCTTACACCACGACCACCAGCCTGAAGCATCAAATCCAGACAGGATAGATTCAAGCTTTTATCTTGTCTGTGGCATATTGTGAGCTTGCTATTTCATTGTCACAGCTGAAATCAAGACTCACTGGATCAGACGGTATTTTTCCAAACTGCTATTGTCCAATCATGGAGAAAATATGCAGATGAAACCATAAGTTTACATACACAAGACATGCACCTTTTTCGCCACTGTCTGAAGTTAAATCAGACCAAATTAATCTTGTTTTAGGTCAGTTAGAATTACCAAAATTATTTCTATTTGCTAAATGCCACAGTAAGGAGAGAGAAAATATGTCAAAGATTTATCTTTTATTGTCTTGAAAATCAGAAGTTTACTCATATTTTCTTTGGTAGCATTGCCTTTGAACTGTATGACTTGGGTCAAACCTTCTGGGTTTCCTTCCACAAGCTTCTCACAATAGTTTGATGGACTTCTAGCCCATTGCTCCTGACAGAACTGGTGGTTCTGAGTCAGGTTTGTAGGCCACCTCGCTCACACACACCTCATCAGCTCTACCCATAAATTGTCCATAGGACTGACATCAGCACTTTGTGATGAGTGCATCAAAACATTGACTCTGTTGTCCTGAAGCCACTTTCTGACCACTTTGGCTGAATGCTTAGGTACATTGTCCATTTGGAAGACCAATCTGCATCCAAGCTTTAGCTTCCTGTCTGATGTCTTTAGATGCTGCTTCAATATTTCTACATAATGTTCTTTCCTCATGATGCCATCTATTATATGAAGAGCACCAGTTCCTTCTGCAGTGAAACAGCCCCACAACATGATGCTGCCACTCCCATACTTCACAGTAGGGATGGTACAAGCATCCTTGTTTTTCCTCTAAATGTAATGATGGTCATTATGGTCAAACAGTTCCACTTTAGTTTCATCAGATCACAAGACATGTCTCCAGAAATGAAGGTCTTTGTCCTCCTTATTGAGTGGCCTTTTAGCCCATGTTTCACTGTGGATAATGACACTGTCTTACCAGCTTCAGCCAGCATCTCCACAAGATCTTTGACTTTTGTTCTGGGGTTGATTTGCACATTTTGGACCAAAATCCATTAATCTCTGGGACAGAGAACCCATCTCCTTATAATGGCTGAACATTGCCATGATGTTTTTACTTCTGTATCGTTGTTTGAACAGATGAACGTGGCACCTTCAAGCATCTGGAAATTGTTCCTAAGGATGAACCAGACTGGTGCAGCGTGCAGCTCTACAATTACCTTTCTAATATCTTGGCTAATTTATTTTGACTTTCAAATCGTGTCAAACCAGAAAGTATTGTGTTCAAAGTCTGATACATCCACAGGTGTACCTCCAGTTAACTTAAATGTGTCAGTTAACCTATCAAAAGTTTCCAAAGCCATGACATCATCACCTGGACTTTCCTTTTTTGTTTAAAGAGATAGTAATCATTCTGTATACAGATAGAAATAATGTTGGTCATTAAATCCTAAACAAGAGATGTTCGGTCTGATTTAACTTCAGACAGTGAGGAAAAAAAAGTTTTATGTGTCTTTTTATTTGGTGTATGTAAACTTCTGGTATCAACTATATATGGTCACCATAACTGGACAATAGCAGTTTGGAAAAATACTGCCTGATCCACTGAGTCTTGATTTCAGCTGTGACAATGAAATAGAAAGGTCATCCTGTCTGGATTTAACACTTCAGACTGGTAGTAGTGGTATAATGGTGTAGGGAATATTTTCTTGGCCAACTTTGGCCTCCTTGGTACCAACTGAGTGTTGTTTAATTTTTATTTGTCCAAATGTACCTGAGCATTGTTGCTGACCACGTCTATCCCTTTATGACCACACTGTACCATCTTCTGATAGCTAATTCCTGCAGGAAAATTCATCATGTCCCAAAACTCAAATCATCTCAAACTGGTTTCTTGAACATGAAAATGTGTTTGCTGTAATCCAGTGGCCCAAATGTTACCATATCTGAATCCAACAATTGCACCTATGTGATGTGATGGAACAGTGGATAAACACAATGTATGTGCAGATGACATCAGCAGCTGCATAATGACATTGCATTGATATTAACAAAAATAACAAAAATATATTTCAAACACCTTGTTGAATCTTTGGAGAGGAATTAAAGGCATCTCTGAAGTCAGAAGGGGTCCGACCTGGTACTTGCAATGTGTACCTAATAATGTTTTGTATAAGTAAGTGTATATTTTCTGGCCTGGGGACACCTACGGATCTCCCAGAATGAGCGGGAGCATGTCGGTGGGGAAAAAGAAGTCCTGGTCAACCTGGTGACCATATTCACATTTTCATAATTTCACATAAATAAAAGATGACAAATGTGTTATATGCAGTTATTCAAAGTGAAATGTGTTTTTATACTTGCAACTGACAAAAAAAGATATATATACCTATATATGTATACATTTATACGCATGCACACTATACACATAGATACATATATGTACATAGTTGGTTACAGTTGAGCGAGATAAACCACTAAATAAATAAAAACAGTTATTTCTGGACTAAATCTTATGTATGCACAAACACTAACACTGTATTTCTTCAGTCTGGTTAATTTGCAGCTCAGCTGATTAGAAAGGATTAGATCAATACTTATTGCACCAGATATTTTCAAAAGTTATCTGTATATGTGGAGCTGCATAGTTTCTAACCATCATAGGGAAAAAACCAAACATTTTAACCGTGATGTTGTGTTTGGCTCAAACTCAACAGGTTTCAAGAAAAAATATTATATAATTATCAGGAACGTTAATGGAACAAGGCTTCAAGGGAATTTAGAAATGCTTGTTGTCTCACCATTATGTGCCATTTAAATCCAGGAAACACAGGAACATGGGAACAAAGTTACAAATCCCTCCTGGAGGAGAATCAGGATAACAAGATTTTGAGTTCAAAGAAAAGAGACAGTCCATGTAGTTTTCTGTACTTTGACTTCTCAAGTAACAAAACTCAGTCCTTCCTGTCTAAGCTTGTGAAAGACCAGACATCTCAAATTGTTAATGTTACTAAAATAACTCTCTGTGGGGGGAAAACTCCATTGTTTTTTCACTCATAGCTGCAGTACGACAGGATAACTGACCAGAGAAGCCCATAAGATCAGATTTAGCTGAAAGTGCTGAAAATTAGAAGCTGTGTCCACAAAACCTCCATAAATCCACAATAATTCAAGTCTCTTACGGAAAAAATGTGCAAAAAAGATGTATTATTCTTTATTTCTCCATGAAGGAGTAGAAAAATTTCCCTTGAGCTGCACTATCTGTCATTCGATTAAGATGAAATCAGATGGAGCAAAGCCCAGGAGCTTTGAGGTTGATTTTGGAGCGAAGAGACTGCATGCTGGCAACAAAGACAACAAGATGAGATCTATCATAGTTAGTAGCTGGAATTGAAAGAAGATGTGGAAATGGAGTCCAGGAGGTTTGGACCTGGCCTGAGTTATCCTTTCCAGGGCATTCAGACCTTCACGGCAAAGAGTAATTATCTCTCTGGCTGTTCCTCTGCATGCTCCTGGTTTGAAGCTCAGTGGGCAGAGCAGGCACTAGAACTGCTCTAGTTATGGGGTTTAACTCCCACTATGCCTTCTAAAGTTCAAATTATATGTTCACTCAGTACTCACAAATCAGTAATAAAAATTAGGTAGTACTAAATAGCTGCTTGTACTTTCCTGGAATTTAGAGATTACTTACCAGGAACTTTCACTGGATTTGCCAGGTACAATTAATGAAACATTCAGCATGCATTCAGGAACCAGGCTGTATTATGAAGTAACTTTCTTTGAACTCTAACAGAACTTACCAGATACCTTGTGGAACTTACCAGGTACTTTTCAGTACTTTCATGGAACTTATCAAGTACATTAATAGAACTTTTAGGAACCTTACCTGGTACTTTCATGGAACTGTCAAAGAAATTACCAGCTACTTTTCAGAACTTCTCAGGTACTTTCATGGAGCTCCTTAGGAAAGGAGACTTTTGTGGACCTTTACCAGAACTAACCAAAGGTTCTGCAAAAGATCCTTGAAAGTGCTGTAAAATACTTGGCAAGTTCCATGAAGTTTCCTTTAAAAATCTTAGAAAGTACTTGGTTAATTCTGTAAAATTACCTGGTATGATCTGTGTTGGTTCCATGAAAGTAATGGGAAGTAGTTATTAAGTTCCAGAAATGTTCCTAAAAAGGAATCTAAAAGTTCAAGAAAAGTATGTACTGCTGCCACAAAAAGGATCCTCTATACCGCTTACAATGCATTTGCGCAATGTGAGGCATGCAGGTGCCTCAAAGTAATTATCTCGTGCATTTGTTTTTCTACAGGGATTCCTGCTGTAGCGACCAGTTAGATTGGTGTAAAAAAAAAAAAAAAAAAAAAAAAAAAATCAAAGAGATTGTGAATCACCATTAAGGCCCGCGGGCCAACCGAATGACTCCCTCTGGCTTGAATTATGACTGAAAGCTTTTCAAACTAGAGGCACTAAGTGAAGGGAATCCTGAGTGTGCATGAAACCAATGCAGTGTGAGTACAGGACAAGCATATTCGCATAAATACGAGATAATTACACGACAGGGCTACCACCGCCGGCGACAGCACATGATGGATGAGTCAGGGAAAGAAAACATGAAGAAGGGGAGCGAAGGAAGGCAGACAGGAGTGATGGTGTAATACTAACTCTTGAAGAAGGGATGGACATGGAAGGCAGAACAAAAGATGGACTGAAGGATGGGCAAGTAATGGTGGTGGTCTTAGAGTCCCAGGCCTCTCCTCCTGCTCGTCTTCTGTTTCTGCCTTTTAAGGAACTCCATAACTTCAAGCAGATAATGAGTGCCTTGAAGCAGATGGAGAACAACAAAAGAAGGGAGAAAAATGTGTGCATGTGGAAAAAGGGGGGGTGAGAGTCGACAGAGAGGCTGTACGAGACAGTAAAGGGAAGAGGAAGATTAGAAGTGATAACAAATGAAGCAAGAGGAGCAGAGCTGAACAGTGATGCGTGATAAGATCATGCATTGACTTAAAAGCATACTTTAATAAAAGTCCACGAGAGGCTTAAGAGAGGGAGAGATGCTGGGATTGATCTCACAGAGATTAGAAAAATACACTATGCTGCAAATGTGTTCACGTCTCTCAAACCTTTTCATAGTTTGTCACATTACAACCATAAACTTAAATTTATTTATAGGGATTTCATGTGAAAAATCAATACAAAGTAGCACATAATTGTAAAGAGGAAAGAAAATGAGACATGGTTTTCAATTTTTTTATACTAAAATCTAAAAAGTGTGGCATGCATACTTTGAAACTTTAAAATATAAAACATATGGCCTTACTTCCCACCAAACCAGACATCTACATCAGCATGATAATTCTGGAGGAGCCTTAGAGATCTGCATCTCAGGTGGGAGAATCTGTTGATAGGACAACTGGAAGTCATGCACTCCACAAATCTTCCCTTCATGGAAGAGTGAAAAATGTTTGAAATTTACCACAATGTAGCGATCAGACAAAACATGGTGCTCTGGTCAAATGAGACCAAACTTGAACATTTTGACTTGTATGCAAAACGCTATGTGCGGAAGAAAACTAACATTGCGCCTCAGCCTGACTACAGCTCTCTCAGGGGAACATAGCAGAGACAGCATAATGCTATGGTGATGCTTTTCTTGGCAGGGAAGCAAGGGAAGATGTAGGGATGATGGAGGGAGCTAAATACAGTGCAATAATAGCTGGTTCACATCCCAGTAGGACAATTACCCTAAACAGTCAGAACTTCAATGGAATGGCTTTGATCAAAGCATTTTCATGTCTTGGAATGGCCCAGTCAAAGTCCAGACTGGAATCAAACAGAGAATTAGTGGCAAGACTTGAAAATTGATGTTCACAAACACTTTCCATCTAATTTGACTAAGTCTCAGCCATTTCGGGCAAAACATATGAGAACATAAATCATAAATAAACGACATAAATCAGCCTGAATAGAAGAATCTCCACGAGGTTTGCAGTTTGGGCTGGTTCATAAATGACTCATTACAGCACAGAAGGAAAAGCTTCTTTATTAGTCCAATTGAAACTCGAAGTCATCAAAAAACCTTATTAGCAATTCAGCTGTCATTTTGGTAAAAGAAATCAGAGATAGCTTCTCAGTCTGAGCAGCTTTTTAACGGTGCACTATCATCAGTTTGCATCTCTTAGGTCTAACCTCTATCCATGAAAAAAATACAAATAATGTTTTATTTTCTACATGTAATTTCACAATAGTTTCTGGTCTAAGGGTTTTTTTCCACATTTGAAATAAAATATGGTCATCTGGGGTGTACAGTCCTTACCTGAGGCATATTTTGAACTACTATGGCTGTTTTTACTCCTATAGTTCATTTACTTTGGTCTGAATTGGTGCCATTTTTGTTAACTTGTGGCCTTTTTTCCTGTGATATAGTTTCTTTTCACACAGAAAAAAAATGGCAAGCGAACCAGCACCTGTCAGTACAGAGCACACAAGAACGTTAAGTCTGTTGTGGTCAGATGTGTCTGGGGTGGGCATACCAAATGTAAATACTGGAAAAAGGTGCTGTATTTACACAGATAATTAAATTATATCATTAGCATTTTTCTGGGTGCTATTTTAGGTAAATATGTATCTTTGGTCTCAGGTCTCTTAGCCTATGACTGGATCTGCTCCTGCACAGCAGGAACCCTGCACTGTGGGCTCGTCGCTCCAGCTTCCTGGGGCTTCTGCACTATGGCTACTGGATGGTTCCCCCAGGGCTCTCCTCTGCTCTTCTCTTGGGGGGGTGGGGGGGGGCTGTTGTCCCTACAGTGGAGAAACTTTATATACACAATAGGATTTAGATCAAGGTTCATAGAAGGCCAGTTCAGAATAGTCAGAATAGTCCAATATTTTGCTCTTAGCCATTCTTGGGTGTTTTTAGCTGTATTTCATTATCCTGTTGGATGACCTGTGACTGAGAGTGAGACCAAGCTTTTAAGAATGTCTTGATAGTCTTGATATTTCCTCATACCCTCCAAAGATTCAAGACTCCTTCTGCCAGATGCAGTAAAGCAGCACCAGAACATAACCAAGCCTCCTTCATGTTTTACAGTAGTAGTAGTAGTAGTAGTATTGTTCTTGTCTTGGTATATTTCATTTTTGCGTCTGTGAACACAGAGCTGATGTACCTTGCTAAAAAGCTCCAGTTTTGTCTCATCTGTCCAAACGATATTTTCCCAGAAGCTTTGTGGGTTGTCAATATGCATTGTGGTAAAGTCCAAACTCACTTTTTATGATTTGCTTTCCTCCTTGGTCATCTCCCATGAGGTCCACTTTGGCTCAACAATGATGGATGGTGCAGTCTGAGACTGATCTACCTTGACCTTGGAGTTCACCTTTAATTTCTTTGTTCTGGGCTCTCTGGTTACCATTCGTATTATCCTTCTATTCAATTTGTTATCAGTTTTCCTTCGGTGGCCACAGCCAGGGAAGTTGGTTGCACCTTAAACTTCTCAATGACATGTGCAACTATTGTCACAAGAGCATCAAGCTGCTTGGAGATGGTCTTATAACCGTTGTCTTCAACATACTCGTCTATGATTTTCTTTCTGATTTCCAGGGACGACTCTCTCCTTTGCTTCCTGTGGTCCATGTTTAGTGTGGTACACACTTGACAAGGTCAAGTTATTTAAGTTACCATTGTGGGCTTTTCAGTCATTAACAGAGGAGTATCAACAATTTTTTCCACATGCCTATATCTTCAAAATTAATCAAAAATACTTTGCCTAACCACCGTGACAATTAATCTGATACCCAAGAGTTAATCGCATCTGTCCGAAATGCTTTGTGTACAAGTAGCAAAAAAATAGCAAAATGGAAGGGATGCACTGGAATATCCTATACACAAATATTATTTCAGCTCAGTCTATTGCAATGATGACGGCTTTCCACAAAAGTCTTTATCAGTGGGAATGATATGTCCAAAAAGACAGATCTGGGGACTCATTTGTAAAGGATCATGTAGGATTCATACTAAAAGTGTACTTATGCCCAAAAGGCAAAAATGGCATATGCCAAAAATATTTCTGATTTATATGCCTATGCACACCAACACGTAATTTTCTTTATAAATCACAGCTGTTCCTTAAAGTTTGCGCGAAGGATCCCATCTCAGGTTCTGCCCTCTACACGCCCAAATTTAACCATAAATGGTCAATGCAAAGGACCTCATGAATGTCAGTGTTTATTTAAATAAGCCAGGTGATTTATGTTATTTCATGATTAACAGGAGAAAGGAGAGGGAAACGCAATTTCTAAGAGGCAGAAAATGATGTGATTGAGGTGGAGAGTTGAAAACACAATCTCTGATAGTAACATGAAATAAAGTTTATAAACCGCAACGCTCCACAATTGAGCGCGCACGGGTGTGAATATTATTGAAGCGCACCTCCTCTGCGCTCCGGGTGGTTTTTTTTTTTTAATTTTGGGGGGGAGGTAATCTGATGTATCGACTGGTCATGTTAACAATGCCATCCAGGATGGCAAGCATTATTGCGCTCAGCGCTGGCGATCATATCCCAGACCTATGGAAACTTCACAGAATTATGTTGCTCCTTAAAGTGGCTTCAGGTGCTAAATTCAAACGCATCTGTCTGTTAATTCACACTGGCAAAAGGTGGTTGCCAGGAACCCCGGACTGGTTAAGACCTGTAATTGGAAAGGGACGGCCTGGTTCCAGTGGGTCGGTCTCTCCAGTACTGGACCCAGTTCAGCACATAGATCCTAGAGCAAAGCTGCATGGAGTCTAAATTGGCTTGTAAACCAGTCATCGTCATAGGCCAAAAGACCCTGGTGATCCCTGAAAACACCTTCCCTCCTGATTCTTCCATTTTGAACGCCTTCCAGCAGCGCTAATGCATGGTGCAGCATTATGCACGGGTGTCACAATATATTTAGATTTTTATAGAAATCACTGTGAATGCTTCACATTTTGGCATAATTTATGCTTAATCTGTGGTAAAAATAAATAAATAAATAAATAAAATAAATAAATACATTAATAAAATAAAACTGGGCTCCGTTTCACCCTGGTGGTCATCGGGGAGATGAATGTGAAGGTGAGAAAACAATTAAAACAATTAAACATTTTGCGGACTTTGGTTTAGAATTGAGGCTGCCTTCTATGTGTGTTTTGTGTATTTGAAATGTATAGTTATATGGAGGACCGAAATTGACATAATTAAAAATAAAAAGCATATATATATATATATATATATATATATATATATATATATATATATATATATATATATATATATGTATATGGTTTTTCCTTTTCCTTACACATGCGTTTTCATCAAGAAATTTATATATTTTCTTTTGTTTTCCTTATACATGCGTTTCTGACAAGAAATGAAAGAAATGCTTGGGTTGCTAAACTGAACCCAAAGGCATAGGCATGCACAATCAATCCGCACATGGATCCCGTTCCTTCTTGTTTACTGACCAATACTAGAGGAGCTGGACCAAGAAGGCAGCCCTCCTCATTTGCATAATGAGGCAGAAATGCATAGGTAAAGTAAAAAGAGGAGATGATGAAATGTAAAAAGAACAAATGCTTGTATCAGGAAAAGGCAAAACAATGTGTGTATATATATTTTTCTTGATAGAAACATGCACAAGAAAAATGAAAAAGAAAATATATACATTTCTTGATGAAAATGCATGTGTAAGGAAAAGGAAAAACCAAATATATATATTTCTGCCTTTATTTTTAATTATATCAATTTAGGTCCTCCATATAGTTATGGCTCACCAGCGCAAGCATATATCACAGTTTGTTTTTGAAAGCTTATGATAAAGTCGATCTATGGTTTAAATTCGATATGTAATTAAATGTCTGATAGAAGCATGATGAAACGTGGCTTCATTTCTCGACCTCACCAGCTGTGCCGCCATTTTGCTCTTGTGTCCAGAACAAGCGTATATGGTACACATGGGTCAGAGTTGGCATAAGAGATTGCACATTTTTACATCAAATTTGTGTTTTATAAATCAAAACCTTTGTATAGAAAGTGGTGTACACTTGTGTTTATGCAAGCTTTATAAATGACACCCATGGTCACCATAGAGAAACAGGCGTGGGAATGTTAAAAGGGCATTCAGAAAATGAAGGGTTTGAGCGGCATTTGTGCCGTTGTCGTATTACGTCTGGCAGCAGCTGAATGCTTTTGTAAGGCATCTGCTTGCCAAATAAGCTTTTATAAAGTGAGAATTTGTCATTGGATTTCCTCCAAGTGACAGTAAATTTAAACCTGCTTCAGTTTTTAATGCATGACAGGGTTATATGAAATCAGAAAGAAAAGCAGTTCTATTTTCAAATTGTATCTGGTCAACTTTTCTAATTAACAGCTGAGTTTGTTATCTTAAAATGGTGGTAAAGTTCAATTTCCTCTGAGAATCCATGGGGGCAAAAACATGTGAGCCTCTTTTTCTCTCCAACAGTGTTTTCACTGTATTTTTTGCTTTCCCATTCGTCCATTTTTCTCCTTAAACCACAACAGTTGTGGCAAATGAGCAACAGCTGTCAGCACTTTGATTTGATTGTGGGATGCGTCAATCAGGCCCAGCCACATTGCACAAAATCAAATTCTGGTCACTCGTTATTTTAGCTCCCACCGAGGTCTTTCTTGAGGAATTAACTCTGACTGTCACACAGAACAAAAAACATGCAGATTGAAACTGACCAGTGCTTGTGATCTCTGTTCCAACTACCAAGTAAATGCAAAGGGAAAGCACAAACTAATAGGAACAACTCGTCTTGGATTCCTTTGAATATCTTTGGTCCTCACAGTGGATACATATATGGCAGTTGTGTGTTATTCATTCTTTACCATCCAAACAGAAAAGAAAAAAAAAAAATCTGGATTAAAATTGACAGCAATGATAAAAAAAATGAAAGTGAGCCAAAAGTAAAGCGCAGAGAACTCTCCTCTGGACATCTTTAGGTTTGACATTTCAAACATAGAGTCTTTAGATGTGAATCAAAACCACCAGTTCTGCCAGTGGTCTAGTTAGGTCTCATTCTCTTCTCCACAAACCCGTCTGAGTTGATCATCTTTGTCTGCCCTTCCTGGCAGACATAATCATGTCTTGCTTGAGTTTGTTTTGGTCCAGTGTTGTCTCTGTGTGTTCAAATTGTGGAAAAACCACAAAGAAATTAAAGAAAAGGAAACTCAGACAGCGTAACGGAATGAAGAAACAGCATCATATTACCATAGGGTTTTTAAGATGAGCGTAAAAAGATATGCCCTGAGTACGTTCCAGGCTTGGAACAGGAAAAGGTTCAGTTCTGCCTTTTTAAATGGTGCACTTTAGAAGAGTTAAATGGTACGTAGTTTGGGAAAATTATGAAAAAGGAGGAAATTGTGAACAACTGTTTCGAACTAAACCGATATTTTTTTCTGTGTAAGCTGTTTTTATTGAGAAAAAATATATAAATAATCATGTCAACCATTTAAAACATGTAAGAAAACAAGTATTTTTAAAAATCTGTTGATCTTTTAAACAGGTTGAATTCTCTGTCATGATGGTAGAGTACAACAGATTTCCTTAATATCTACTCTAATCCCCACTGAAATTAATTTACTTAATACACAAGGCTGCAAAGAGTTTCTTAGAGTAACTTGTATTGTAGGATTAATTGGTGCACTTTAAAAAAAAAAAGAAATATAAGCTATCTTGAACAGCTTGGATTGATTGGATATTGTGCAAGGGGAATCTGTGGAGTTATCAGTATCTTACTTGAAGTTTGATTTCAGACTTCTTTCAGTTTTGAAATAGCAGGAAATAGTTCTGACCTAAAAGTCAAACTAACAGCTTCAAATCTAAAATTTCATATTTTCTTTAACAGCCTTTCATGGAAATGAGATGGATGTTTTTAATCGATATCTACTGTTATATAAACTAAAAAAACAATAGTTTTTGTGGTGTATTAGAAGTCATGTTTTGTGTGAAGCATTGCGTGTAAGACAACTAAGCTGACCTGCACTGAGTTACTGATAGAAGTGCAATATCTACTGATGTACAAAATGCATAAAAAATAAAGGGGCTGCAAAAATCTCAGAAAAGGACTTGAGTCTAAATCTGACAGAGAAACAAACTTTTACAATCTGAGGGACTTTAGTTTTGTTTTTTCACTTTGGTGTTGAATTCTGAGTTGTTTTGAACTTATTTTGCATTTCAGTATCATTTGTTTCTCCATATTCTGTTATTGTTTAACACATCCCTGTGTTTTTCTGGGCTTATATTGTGAAGTTGTTTCCTCCTGTGTTATATTTCCAGTCTCTTTGTATTTTCAAGACATTCTTCCTCAGTGCCTCGGGATATCCTCCCCAACAGCTGTTCATGCAGTTAGTCAGACTCACCTGTTCATTGTTCCACTAATCCCTCTTTTAAGTATGGTTCTTCTCTCTTCAGTTCACTTCTTGCCAGACTCTCTTGTTAGTTCTCTTTCTCCTGGTCCCTTATGGTTTGAATCATTTTTGGACTCTGTTTAATAAAATGTTCACTTTCCTCACAATTTTGGCTCCCTCCTGTCTGTGTTTGGGTCCTCCACCAATATACAACAGGACACACTTTACAGTAAACCAAGTTACCACAAATTTCCACAATAACCTTCCAGGTACATGGATTTCTGACATAAATCAGATTCACTATTAATGCAGCAAGCAGAAGCGAACCATCATGCACACTCTGGACGACAGACAGGACATGTAATATTTTGCCTTACAAATAGGTCAGAGGATGTGTATTTTTACATATATTTTTAGCAATCTGAAAATTTTGTACATTAATGTTGCTAATACATTTCATAGAGGAATGATGAGTTGATGGATGACATGTCTAACTTAGAATGTCAGTGCTTGCCTGGCTTCAAATTGATTCAACATCAAAGAAATATTTTTGAAAGAAAACAGATAGAAAGTATTGCATCATTAAGCACATTGTTGCCCTCAGGCTTGACAAACATAGTTTTAGGTCATTCCTTCTCTACATACCTGCTAAAAACAAAGGCCATTAACTTGTACCCACAGACATCCTGACGTCTCATCACTGTACAAAGGTATTTAGAAATAAGGTGACCTTTTAGATTTTGCTAATAAGAATACACCCTAGATACGGTTTCTGATGTATAAACAATAATTCACTGAATTTACTGTTGATAGAGGGACAGGCTGTGCATCTGCATGTGCACAGTTTTAATAGAGAAAAGTGGAGGTACAGCTCAGGGTCTTGAAGAGAAAAAGATTGACACCACCTGGTATTGCACGACCAAATCTGATTACTCAGTTAATTAAGGTAATATTCAGTAAAATACTGATGACTGCTGATAATTCCAAAGAACCCCAGTGGCAGAGGACTTGGATCCAATCTTCAGCGCTCGATGTGGGTCCAGAGCTGTCAAATTTAATGACTTTAGACTCAACTTGAAATTATAAAAGAGTTTGGACTTGACTTGGACTTTTACACCAGTGACTTGTGATTTTAGTTTGACTTGACACCTTTGACTTGAAAAAACTTGACATCTTATACCAAACAGAAAGTGATCAAAAAGAAAAAGGAACAAATTAGGACTGAAAACTAGAGTGGAAACATTTAACCTTCTTCTGACATTTAAACTTACACAAAGAATGATGACTCAAAGCTAATAAAGGAACTAATGTGTGCTTAATTTTAGCTTAACAACTAGCTTTTTATGTGTTTGCTAGTTTAATCATGGAGCCTGGAAAGTTACAGGTTCCAGTGCATACATGGTGAGTCTCTGCACTTTGAGCATGAACAACAGTCAGTGCCTGCAAACTGGAAGATAACAGCAAAATAATTATGTCTTATGAAATGAATTTCATCACATTATTCATTTTTATACAGTTGTATAAATAATTTGAGTTTTATTTTAATAATACAATGTAACTCAGATAATACTGTAAAAGCAGATTAGAAATGAAACTGATTAACATGGAAATCATTTTTATTTTTTTACAAAAATCTTATATTTATTTATTATAGATAATGTTGCTTATTATTTTCTAAATTTACTAGATTTTTGTTTTGGTGAATACTTACTGTAAAAAGCAATATCAGCAGTGATTTTTAGACAACTTTGAAGTTAATTTCCTCTTGCTGGTTGTTCTAGCAAACAAAAAACACCTTTTAAAATAATTTTAAAATCTGAAAATTATTATTACTGTGGTTAATTTACATATTTGGTCAAATTACTCAAAATTAAAAGTTAAAGACTTCCACTTGAGACTTGAGAATTGCAGGACCTAATTTTGGACTTTCATGGGACTTTGGTGGAAAGACTTCATACTTACTTGTGACTTGCAATACAGTGAAATGGTCCCACCTCAGGTTTTAATATACCTGTATAGAAATGAGTCTTCAGCAATTAAACTGCTTGTCAGTCACTGGGTTGTTATGTACTGTAAGGAGTTATCTTATGTTTTATTTCATTTTTAATTAAACTGAAAAAAGTTCAGGACAAAGACAATTATTTTACTCCTTTTGTTTCACAGAGGTATTCAATTTGAGCAATGCAATATGTTGTGTTTACTGTATTAGTTGGAGTTACCACAAAATTTAATTATATTTCTGAAGGTACATGTCGTGCTGTGGGAAAGCTACTGCTCAGGGTGCATCTCCAGTGGTAAGTTCTGACATGCAGGCACAAATTAACCCTGTTTTACATGTAATTTTAAAACTGCTCAAAGAAAAACAATCCATCTTAAAATTGCATAGAAATGACATGTGAAATATTCCTAAATTGGCATGCTGTTAAAATAAATTACATTAGCTGAAGAAGCAAAAATATATATTTCTAAATAACATTCTATTTAATTTGAAGGACTGATTCTAAAATGCCTCCAAAGTGTGGAAGTAATGTCTCATCCAAAGTGACAAAACAAGTGTGTGACTGTGTACGTGTAAAGGAGACTGTAGTTCTTCTGTAATCTCTTGTCTTTGTGTGCCGCACAGACATTTTAAAAGCTCTTTATTTACCTTCTACACCGTTTTTCCTTTTCAAGTGGTGTGTGTGTGTGGGGAGAGGGGTGGAGAGGGGGGTTGGTCAGACAGAAAAAGAGAGAGAGTACTATAAGTGCTCTTGTGGGGGTGGACAGCTGGTCCCAAACAGGCGTTTTGGTCTCTAACAAACCGTGACATGTCAAACATGTAATGTAGGCTGCAACAGAGCAACACGTAAAACGCTTCATTGACTTACACTCGAAGCTTCGGGCGAATCAAAGGAGGAAAAGAAATATTTTGGCTCAATTACTCAACCTGAACCCATTAATCATGTTTGAAATTTTACAAATGATGGAACAGTATTAAAATAGCTCAAACAAATGTGCCGTGGAGAATTCCTTTGCCTAGGTAAACCCCTGCAGGAAAGGTTGATGAAAGAGCAAAGTTGTTAAGACGTGTCTTGTGCTTGGATGTGTGTGTTTTTATCTCTCTGCATAATAATCCTAAAGTCTCCCTGCTTTAACTTTGTTAATCTTTATTTTTTACTGGATGGAAGTCAATAATCAGGCTGCTAAGATGCCATCAAATGTCTTTTTGTCACATTGTATGAGAACAACAAATTTGGATAACAAAGTCAGAAGCTGAGTTGAGCGTCTAATTGATTTCATTCATTAATTCATAAACTTACTACTACTATGTACTATGGCTTCCTCCAGTGTTCAAAAAAACATGCATTTTAGGTTGATTGCTAATACCTCCGACACACTTGCATTTCAGTGGTATAGGAAAATGCATTGTCTTTGGTTTTTGATTCTCCAGCTTCACCCATTTAACACTGTAGCATACATATTTTGACACGTGGTACAGTATTTACACAACTGCTACTCAAATACTTCTGCAATGAGCCAATTATAAAATCACCTACTATTATGTAACACTATGCAAATGCTCTGTCTTCTCTGATGAAAATGCATTTTCATCAGGCAGAGAGTTCCTCAAGACTAAGTGAAGCTACTTTCTAGTTAATTTCTCTAATCGTTATCTGAACACCGGTACTCATAGAGCACAGAAATTTTACTGCTCGATGCACAGTTTATCCTTAAATATAGAAAAAAATAAGTGAAGTAACATCGACATAAAAGTGATGTACCCCATTCTCATACTGTAGAACATTGTGAATCCCCTTCCCTTGATCCAGATACATAAGTAGCAATCAAATTAGGAGCATAACAAAAAGTACACACATATTTCAAAGATGACTTGCTCTACTGGTTAATTTCTTCACGCTTAATCGAGGCCAAACATGTTTTTCTATACGCCAAGAAAAACAAGCAAGATGGAAAACGAAAGATGCTACAGTCTGAATTGTTTGTTTGAATGTGTGTGTGTGTGTGTGTGTGTGTGTGTGTGTGTGTGTGTGTGTGTATGGTTGTTCATATCACGTGTTGTCCTTGCAATACAGCATTGACATGAACAGGGTGTACATCAGTTCTCCAGGGTGCTGAAATTAAGTGGTTCCAGCAAATGCATGAATAGATCATCCATCCATCCATCCATCCATCCATCCATCCATCCATCCATCCATTCAGCCATCATCTGAACACACTTATCCTTGCAGGGTTGCGAGGGGGGGTAGGTGTCTATCTCTAGGGGTCATGCAGGGAGAGGTGGGGTATAAAGGGATCCTTACCTTGCAATCATATAAGGCTCTTCCCTTCACTTTCTTCATATTCTTACATACATTATAAAGTCTCTCCAGGATGTTGCAGTGTTTTTTTGTGATTGTTACAGCCTAAATTTACTGATTTTGCGGCACCCTTTTCAAAAAGTTGCATTCAAAGTTGCAAGATGTTTTAAACTTTATTTTTGCCATAACATGGTTTTACAAGAAAGTTGAAATTGCTGAACCCTCTTGAAAAAGCACCCTAAAAAGTTATTGTGCTTGATGGATGGTGTATATAAAAAGTTACTTTTATTTAGGGAAGGAGAAGGTGAGTGAGGGGTGGAGTCAAGTTGGGGAGGAGGATGGAAGATGGTATGTGAGTGTTGGGGGGCACTCCCCACCCCCACCACTCCGCCACCCATTTATTGCACCTGACATGGTATGAAGGACATGGTATGAATTTATTTTGCAGCTTTGTAAACATCAGTTGCAATGCTGGAGCACAACCCGTTGTGTTCTGTTTATCTGTATGTATCTCCTATTCACCCACCCCGCCATGCACTTTGCCACCCACTAGGGCTTGGTAGCAGGTAGGGGAGGACATCAAATAAAGAAAGGCTGTTTTATTCCATGCATCGCACCAGCCAATTTAAAACCTGGAAATTTTAATCAATCAATGAAATTCCCCCTGATGCCCTGGAAAACACATTAAAAGTGGACATGTAAGAGGACCTTGGTCAGATTTGAGGAAAAGTTGCGATTTCTGGTGAAAATTGCAAGTCTGTGCAAAAATTGTGAATGATGAGTGAATTTGCATTAATGGTTGCACAAGCAACACTGGAACTTCCTAGAGAGACTGATTATATTACCAAACATATTCGCTTTCCTATCCAAATTAATTACTTTCAAATGTATCTATGGGAATGGGTTTCTCTTAGGGGCTTCGTGGATCCCAGTGTGATACTGTGATAGGATGCCACCTGTGCAATACATACAGCCATGAAAGGAGACCATATCTCGTCAAATGTAACGTCTGGAACTCTTAATGCTAAGGCATACTAAGACATTTTGGACTTCATATTCCCAACTTTGTGGGAAGAATTTGGGAATGGCTCTTTTATGTAAATCAAAGCACAAAGCAAGGTCAGTAAAGACATGGATGAACATATTTGTGGAAGAAATTGACTGCACTATGCACAGTCCTAACCATGACCCAAAATAATAGCTTTGGGATTAATTAGAGTGGAGACTGGAAGCCAAGCCTTCTGGTCCAACATCTGTGTATGACCTTACAAATGTGCTTCTGGAAAAATGCTTAGAAATTCCCATAAACACACCTCTAAACCTTGTAGAAAGCCTTCCAAGAAAAGTTGAAGATATTATTACTTCAAAGGTTGGGCCAATATCATATTAAATCCTCATGAATTAAGCATGAGATGTCATTAAAGTTCATCTGTGTGTGAACGCAGATGAGCAAATCTTTTAAAAATATTGTCTATATTGAATTAGTTTTTGTGTAATATATTATCATTTGCATAGTTCGAAATGGCTGTCTTTTTCCACACCATTCTTCCATCCATTACATGGAAGAATCGAACACCATGTTTTTTAGGAAGGTCACAAACCACAGTACAAAAAAACATTTGTGGCTGTTATTCAGCTCTTGGCCTGCTGAAATGAGGACTTCCAGCTCTCAACACATGGGATGTTTGTTCAACTTGTTGAGTTACCCAGAGTTTCAGAGAACAGATTCACCATCAGATCAATCAATCAAAGTCCCACCTGTTAGGTAACTTTGATCTTTTTTTATATCATATCCCTCTACTAGCTCTACTAGCTTGTGCCATAAATTATACAAAATTTGGCTGTGTTAAACCACATTACAACTTCTATTCATCAACACTGACAAAGTTAAATTAACAGGAGTAGCTTTTATTATTCTTATCTTCTGACTCTGTCTGTTTGTGTATTGTAAGGGCAAATTGTGACCGTGAACCGACAGCTGTAGCAGGACCTCACACATTGGTGGTCTTAGGTGCTTTGTAAGGTGTTTAAAGACCATTTGCCTGGATAACTGTAGACAGATGTTTTCAAAAAGACTTCACTGCAACTGCACTATACATACATGAAACTTTAAAATGATGTAGTTGAGTTTGAAAATGGGTGTGAGTTAGACTCAGAACCGTAATGAAGCCTCCACTTGCTATGCACAGTGCCTTGCAAAAGTATTCATACCCTTAGAATGTTTATATATATTTTCAAGTAACAAAAAACTTGACAATATAAAAATATATTATTGGGGTTTTAAATGATAGAGCAACACAAATTAATACATAATTTTGAAGGGGGAAAAAATAATTTTAAAAAAAGTTCTCATTTTGAATATTTTAGATATGCTCTACGAAAAAATTCCACAAACATTTTAGAGTTACATTCCAGAGAAAAATCCTTGAATAGGTGAATTGTTAATGTTGATCCACCAATAGATGTGGATCCACTGTATTTGGGGTTTTTTTGTGCTGTTTGTCTTGTCATTATGTCTTTTGAAGTTTACCATAAACCACCTCAGGAAATGCCAGAAGAAAGCACATGAATCTCAGTCTCTAGATATGTAAAGCTAGTAGAGATATACCCCAAAAGACTTGCAAGTATTGACTCAGGGTATAAAATATGAAAATGATGTGACATTTTCTTTACACTTCACATTTGTGTGATAGTTTTTGTAGGTCTATTATGTAAAATCCCAATAAAAGACATGAAAGTTCTTGCATACTATAGGATTTGGCCAAGCACTGGCAGGAGGAGTTACAGACTTGAAGCTTCAGCAAATATAGCACACTGAATATTTTAAAGCACTACAGTATCCATACTGTCAGGAACTTTGCTATCTTAATGCATAGGTTACCCCATGATAGCTGCAATGTGATTTTTTTATAGACCCCCCCCAACACACACACACACACACACACACACACACACACACACACACACACACACACACACACACACACTGACAAGTGAAGGTGTAATGTGCAAAGATGGAGTATGGAGAAACAAATATTTCAAAAACATGGCAAAAATAATGCAAATAACCAGCAAATTAACCAAAATCAACTCTAATCAAGGCTTTACACTCGAAGCTCCTTCTATACAACAAATCTCCATTAATTGTAATTTAGACTTGGAAAAGTCCCTGTAAATTAAAAGCATACATAGCACGCAGAATATTTTACAACATTACAGACTACTATTACTGTAAAACTAAGGTGTCATCAAATATTTTGATAGCCTATACCTGCATAATCTTTTTTAACTGTTCAGCAAACACAAAAACCTGCGGCAATGTCTTATAAATGGAACATCCAGTTATCATCTTGTTTCTATGTAAGGCTTTGAGCCCTCCTGCTCAGATTTGAATGAATGGCTTGAAAAAAACATATGAATTTAAGATGTTACAACAAATAATACCTAATAACCATTTTTATTATTATTATTATTTATTAACCTTAAGTAACTAACGAGCCACCAGAATCACAGCACTCACAGTAAAGTACAAACACACAAAGCAACACTTTTTTCTGTAAACTGGACAGACGTAACAAAAAAAATGGAAATGAAGAATCCTGGGTTGTGTGTTCACACTGTGTGCAGCTTAGCTATCTCAATGTAATGAGTTACCCAGTGACAGCTGCAATGTGACAAAATGTAAAATAACAGGCTTAAATCTTTTCACTGCACTGTTTTAAATGGTTTATAAACGGCTTATATGTCCGTCTAACAGTAAAAATACCAAAGCCACAATAGTCATAGTCAGAGGAGCTGCTCAGTCCATTAAACATCCAGATAGTGACCAAAAGTTACCTCGTTCACACATCTGAATGTTCTTTCTCACAATCAAAGCAGACTTCAGTAAGGCTTTGATACCAACACAACTAAGCATTCACATATGCAAGCCATTCAAGGATCAGATGAATGAATACCCACCCTCTTTATCGCCCTAATTGCTTTTGAAAACATGACGGAGAGCTGAACAACACGGGGAGTGACAGCTTGCGGTGTTTTCCTGAGGGACTAAGTCAACAAGCTCAGACAGTGACATGAAAGAGCTCACACACCTCTGCGGTTATGCTCACTCACACGGACGACCAATTGATTAACTCATAAATCAGCCTCATCCCAGGCCCCGGGCCGTGCAGCATCCCCCTCCACCTCCAACCCTCAAGAACTTAAAAAAAGAAAAAAGATGTGCTGTGAATCCACGGCCCAACCCTGCAGCCTCCAGCTAAGTAAGTGGAGGCGGGATGTTCCAGTTCATGGCAGAAACCCAGCGGTAGGGAGAGGCCAGGTGGAGCAGGTAGAGTGGGAAAAAAAAATCAGGGTGGGTTTCACTGAAGTGAGAGTTATTGGATTAGTGAGTGTTTTTATAGAAGACAGGAAGGGATAGAGAGGGAAAACACGGAGGGATTTGAAGAGGGATATAAATGTGTTAAAAAGACAAAAGACAAAATAGGTCTAATCAGATGCTGTGCAGAGCTGCCAAAACAAGGGGAGACAGATATGGAGACAAAGAGGGAGAGAGAGCATAGAGGAATGCAGTAAATCCCTGAGTGACTGAAGTATCCTCTGGAGAAGGAAAAGAAGAATTTTTATGTGCTGCAGGTGAGCAGAGCACAGAGGGAGGAGGGGAAAAAAAGACAGCGATGGACAGATGGAAAAAGACAGACGGAACATGAGGGTGGCCGAGGGAATTTGAGGGAAGCGTGAAAGGGTCTGATTGTAGCAGAGAAAAATGGGGCGCGTGGGGTGAAAATGGAGTAAAAGTGACTCAAATAAAGCAAAATGGCGACTTGTGCCGTCGGAGAGGATGGCACACAGATGGACACAGAGAAGCAAGGCAGGGAGACATGTGGGAAAATGATCAGAAAACGAGAAAACCCACAGAAGGTAGCTAACAAGGAAGACAGTCAGCAAGAAAAAATGCTCGATTAGCTCTTTAGACTTTCCTGCAAATTCATGATTGAAATCCTATTTGAAAATATATTCTGACTGACATATTGCTAGCAAATATTTTCTGTGGGAATTATACAATGGGGGACAATTATTCTCAAAAAGGAAACATAAAACGCTCCATGATCTGGTCTTGATCTGGAACTCCATGATAGATCTTATCTCACAGGGGGAGAAAAGAAAAGAACCAGTTCACAACAACATCAGACGTGCTTTTTAATGATCTGTAATCATTAAGAATTTTTTTCTGTAAGCTGTAATGAATTAAAATCTTGAGGTCTCCTCTGCAATAAAAGCACATGAACAGGCTTGCTTAAGTTTGCCTGTGGAAATGCAAATAAAAATGTTTTGGTCACATAAAACCAACAACTTTGTTAAAAACCCTGGCACGCCTAAGTCCATATGACACAAAGAGCACAATACCCTCTGTCAAGTACAGAGGTTGAGGGATTATGCATCGGGACTGTGATTCTGCTAAGGACAGATGATGCCATAACCCATTGAGAGGGCTGTTTACTGGAAAACTGGGGTGACATTTGGGTGACTGAAAATCATTGTGAAGAATACTGGTGTTGTAGTTGTGATGTCAGTGTGACTGTGGCCTTGGACAAAGCACTTGACTCCAAGTTGCCTACCAAACAGCTTCTATGTAATACTATTTAAATTTATGGTAGGACTAAAAATGCCCAACATAAGTTTAGTCCATTTACCATTTGAATGAGAATCTTCATTCCTCAACCAAAACACTAAAGATGTGTCAAGGATGTGAGCGAAGTAAGGTCATGGAGTGACGTTTCCAATCTTCAGATCTTATTCCTTTGATAAAATCTGTGAAAAGATCTAACACTTGAAGATACCAGAGCCAGGTGGAAATAAGAAACCTGAATGAGTTAGAGTTTCAGTTACATGAGCCAAAATATCTCCTAATGTGGGCGCAAACATAGTGACAAACTACAAAACATATCATGCTATGAAAGGTTTCTTGACTAATGTTTAGCTTGGGAGTCATACACCTATCCCCACTCAGTGGCATTCCAAATTTCCCTTGGGCACAAATTAATGCTCATTCTGTTTTAGATCGGTTGGATCAAAGCATTCCACTCACAGGTATACAGTTTTCATAACAAGAGGGGAAAATGCTGTATCTTGCCAACTGCCTGTTCAAAAGAAAACAAAAAAGTTGAATATGTGGGTTAAAATCAAACATTTAATTTTAAATAAATCAAAAACTGCTAAATCACTGTCTATTTTATTCATATTTAAGTGTACATCCTGCTGGTATGTGATATTTATACAGCATGTTGTTACATTAATACAATCAACATATTGATGTTAGTTCTAAAATAGCACCACACAAGATGGCAGCTTTTAGGGTAGCTCTGTTACATTTCATCTGATTTATTATGTCAAAACTTTTTTGTCTCATTTTACTGGTTGATACATCACATTTTAGAAAGTGCAAACTCTTCTGCTATCACCTACTGGGGAGGTAGCGTCAGAAACAGTGGCCTCTTTTACAAAATATTTCTGGAATAAATTTGCCTCTGAGCTCCCTTTGGCCATTCATAAATTACAAGCTGAGGCAGCAAGATCCCGCACAACTGTGAGTTTACAAAAATACAGCCAGTAGCATGGGTTGACAGGATGTACCAACATTGGAACTACGCATAAAATTTGCATCATAAGTCTCCCCATACTAATGGTGAACAAACAGGGTAGCATTGTTGGCAAAGCAAATGCTTTGGAATCCATTTATATTTTCCACCTTCTTGTTGTTTGAGTCTTTTTCAAACTTGCAAATCCTTCAGTCAGTTGGTCACACAAACCATACTTCATCTCTAAATCACTACCTTGACCCGTGAAACTGGCTTGCTCCAATACAAGTCAGCTGATGTGGGCGGGACTTGGTGATTCAGGGACATAACACAAGCGGGCTGTTCTCAACCCCCTTCTCTGCATCTGTCATTTCACAAAACACATGGCTGGGCTAAAATGTGCCTAAATACCATCTTGAAGTGTTTTGTGAAAGGGGCTAGTGTAAAAAAATGTAAACAAGTTGATAAAGAAGGCCAGGTCTGTTATGGGGGGTTTTCTGGAGCTTTTTGAGATATTTGTACAAAGAGGGACGCTTCATAAAATAATTTTTAAAAAACATAATGGACAACCCTAAGCATCCTCTTCACAAGATTGTAATACCACAACAGTGGTTCTTAAGTATTTTTGAATTGAATTGAATTGAACTGATTTGAACTGAATTGAATTATTATGATGCACCACCATACTTAAGTTCTGCAAAATGCAAACCTCCTGGCTAACCCTGTTTGCTACTACTACACCCTCTATGTTGTTAGTACATTGCAGTTAGAAAGTGAACAAGTGAACATTTTGAACACAATAATAGTGAACTAAGGTTTCTCCACCCTTAGGGCTATCCTCAGGGTTACGGAAACAAAACATGTGTAAGGTTTATCCTATTGTTTTGAATGGCTTAGTGAATCATTTTATAAATGCAGTCTTTATCACAGTAAAAATAACAGTCTGTTCTTTGGTTATTTTTTAAGTAACATATATTAATTAATATATAAATTTATACTACCTTCTCTTTGTAACAGCATTAGTAAGATTTTTTAGTTGTCTTTATCACTTCATCTATCAGAATATGACCATTTATTAATAAGTTGTTGGCTAGAGTTGCACTTTTATGCATGAACCCAACAGTTAAACACTTTAAAAAACATGCAATTTAAAGAGAGCACAAAATCCATCTAACAAGAACAGGTCTATGAAAACTTTAGCAAGTTAGGAACCGGTTTAGTCTTACCATCTTTTCATTCCGCTACAGGCTTCACCTAATAAGATGTTTTTGGAAAAGACAGCAGCATCACAAAATATTTTAAATTTCAACTTGTGTGTGTTTGACTGGGCAAAACACCAACAGGCTGGAAACAAAAATTGGGTGACCTATCAGTGTTTGACCATAACCCTGTTGGTTTGGCAAAACACATGCTGTGATCACAACAGTGATATATCAAGTGAGCTCTGTTGTTGCACGCAAGTACATTTCCAACTGTGTCAAAGAGTCAACAGTTTCATCCAGAAGATTTCCAAACTCCCAAACTGCTACAGTTTTAAGTATAACCAGCAAAAAGGATTTTTTATTTCATGTTAGCCCACAGTTTCTCAATAAGGAGATGTGTTAGTGATATATAGTTTTGTATCAAGATAATAAAATAAAATTGAAAATGCTAAAAAAAAAAAATTCAAAAAAATCATAGGATCTGAGGAAAGAGATCTGGTCAAAACAGTGAAACTGCCATATTTAGTCCAATTAAAATAGATAAACATCTGCAACCAGCAGCTGGCCCACCAAGAATTCATTATTACCAAAGATTCGTCCCCTACATGCACTGACAAACTAAATCAGTCATTTCTGAGGATAAGACTAGTGTGTGTTGATTATGATGATTGTGGACAAAGTACCTTTCAAAATAAAAGCATTTTTCCAAATAAAAGTGCACAACAGAATTCAGATTTATTTATGTTTGACTTTGAAAACTAATCAGAGGAAGATCCAAATCATTTCGCCTATTTACTGTAACAGTGTAGTTTTGGTTGTTTTGTACCTGACTTTTTCAGATAAGAAATGATGCTTTCTGCCACTGGACATGCATGAATTTGTATCCACCAGGAGCATGTTTCGTACCTGCTTTGATAATCAGTTATTTAAAGTAGTTTTCACTCTTTTACTCATGGTCTACTGTGAAGAAATGTGGTCCTATGACTCTGATAAATAACATTCAACAGCTGAAGGTTAGTTAGAAATACACCATGATGACAAAAGTATTGGGTCGCCCCTCTCAGTTATTGAATTTGGGTGTTCCACAGATGTATAAAATCCAGGTTCCGAGGGATACAGACTGCTTCTACAAACAGTAGTGAAAGAATGGGTCACTCCCAGGAGCTAAGTGAAAACCAGCATGGCCTGGTGATACAAAGTCCCTCGTGCATTAGATCCAGTCATGATATTTTATAGCTGCAAAACATTCCACAGTCAACTGTTAGCTGTATTATCATAAAATGAAAGCAACTGGGAAAGAAAGCAACTCAGCCAAGAAGTGGTAAGCCATGTAAAATCTGAGCTGGGTCAGCAGATTCTGAGGAGCATATTGTGCAGAGGTGACTGACTTTCTGCAGAGTCAATAGCTACAAACCTCCAAAGTTCAAGTGGCTTTCAGATTATCTTAGGAACAGAAAACAAGGAGTTTCATGGAAATGGGTTTCCAGGACAGACCAGCTACATTCAAGTCTTACATCACCAAGAGCAATGCAAAGCATTAAATGCAGCACTGTAAAGCACTCTGCCGCTGGACTCCAGTGGGGTTGAGGAACAAATCATGCAACCCTGTTGAGCGATCTAATGGACTAATCTGGGTTTGGCAGTTCCCATGAGATTGACACTTAACTAACTGCATTGTACCAAATGTAAAATTTGGTGCAGAGATGATTATGATCTGGGGTTATTTTTCAAGAGCTGGACCTAATCCCTTAGATCCAGAGAAAGGGACACGGTTTGGTAACCCTAACACCTTTGGGACAACTTAGAGCAAACACTGCAAGCCAGGCATTCTTATCCAACATTAGTGTCTGTCCTCACAAATGTTGCTTCTGGAAGAATGGCCAAATATTCCCATAAACACACTCCTAAACTTTGTGGAAAGCTTTCCCAGAAGACTTTGAAGCTTTTATAGCAGCAAAAAGTGGACTGACATTTTATTAAACCCTATGGATAATGAATGGGATGACATTCGAGTTCATTTGTGTATGAAGGTAGATGAGCGAATAACTTTGACAATTTTGTGTATTTTGGTTTGATCAAGGGTCATAATCTATCTGTCAACTGGCCCAAACAATCATCAAAATAAATGCAAACAGTGTATTTGAAAAATTGTATGGCCATTTATTTTCTCAACTCAAGTAGATACTCAACTGCAATGAATAAATTGTTTGTGTACAGGAACAACAAGGAAGTAGAAAGCTCCAAAATGGTAATGTCACGGTATGAAAAGGGGTTAAAAATTCGCAAAGGGGTGGACTGATCCCGAGCTAGATCTGACTCACACAAGAAATCAGACATTTTAGTGGTTTATTTGGGCCTGATGCCATTTAATACATCTGTAAAAACATTCTTGGTAGATCTAGGATGTTAGAATTAGTCTAACTCACAAATCAAAATGTAGGGGTGAATGGCCCTCTTAAAAATGGCCTAAGAATTGCCTCTGCTGCAGGACAATGGAGAGAGGATAATTTTGTTCTTTTTTTGTTAAGATTTTAACGTTAATGTGTTGAAAAGCAGAAAAAGCCAATGAGCCAGAACAGAAAAGAGGTCCCCAGAAGCAAATAAAAGCTCTCCACCAAGATAACCCCCAGGTCATCTCTCCATCTTTATGAGATCATTGAGTGTCAATCAAGCAGACAGTCCCGTCTGAGCCTGGCGGACTAAGCTCGCTAATAATATCGATGCCTCGTCAAAGGGCTGGCTGGCTGAGTCGCACTAACAGAGCTCAGCTGTTATATTGCGCATTAGTTCCAGCGATTTGTCTCTGCCGCGCTGACAGGGAGAAACAGGCAGAGAGGGAAACCGGGAGGGCAACGGTGAGTGATGGCTGTTAGATAGCTATGCACGACAAGCCTCATTCCAACGAAGTCCTGACACATAGAGATAATGATTCACACACGTGCTGGGGCTGCAAGCCCACACAGGGGCAAACAATACAAACTCACACATAGAATGTGCACACATAGAGCCCACAAAGATGCCTTTGTTGACTACTGGCAGCCTCTCAGTCAGTGCTTACTGCATGTAAAAAAACACACATTGTCTTGTGTGTGTGTACATGTGTCATGTGTCTGACACGGTTAACCCTTTCCCTTTCAGTCTGAGAGTCATAAGTGAACTGATGATTAATGTGCACAAGTATCTTCTGTGTGTATTTAAGGTGCCATAGTACTGTTAGGGTGGATACATGCGGTTGCATGCAGGTGTCTACCTTGGAGGTGATGGTAATAGAGAGGAGATTCTCATTGATCCCTTAATATCCGGCCTGAGGCCAAGACAGGGAGCCAGAGAGCTGCAGAACAGGGCCTGTGGGAAAACGTGTAGTTGAGAGCACAAAATGAATGAAAGAAAAAGATAACAGGTGTGGAGGTGATAAAAGACTGGGAGACAGGGGATGAGCAAAAACGATAAGAGGCTGAGGTGGTGACAGAAGCTAGCCAAGTGGCGGCATTAAAACAGACACAACAAGACAGCCGAGCTGTTGGATGAATTAGTAAAGGTGTGTTTGTACCTGTCCTTATGTGGTCTGTCACGGGTATGGCCAATGGTTTTTTGTTTTTGGAAGTCAGGGGAAGACGAGCCTCGTGAGATAGTGGGACGAGAAAGGAAAGTAAAATGGGAGGTGGGATGGTGCAACTAGGAGACGGGAAGGGAAAGATGAAAAGAAAAAAGTCGTAAATTTTCACAAAGACAGACAAATAAAACCTTTGCTAACCCCCCCACCCCTCCTTTTTTAACCACAAATGGGAACTATAGCTTTGTTTTTCCGAAAACGCCCAGACCTCTGAGTCCAGTTCTCTCATTTACTGCATCCCAAATGACCAATGACACCACGCTGTGTACAAAACCTAGTATTTATTCTCTCTCAAGTTACAATACAGTATTATCACACAGGGAAAAATAAATAAACATTTTTGTTCAATAAATAATGGCAATATGATCCATAACCTTTGGCCATAACAACACACATTTCAAACACATGACGACAAATTTATTCTGAAAACAAAATGTTTTAACTTGCTCAGAGGGAAAGCTGAGTGGTTTGAGTTTAGGAATGTGAAGCCAACTTACAGTATTACTTCAACATTTTGAAAAGTGAATATTAGAGTGGTGAGCATGTCTTGAACTTGCTGTCATAACACCTGTCACAAGCATGTGTCTTAAGTGATCCGATCTGAAAGCTAAATGCAGGCATAAGGTATTGAGTTCACTGATTTACTTCAGAGTTTTTCTTTCCATCATATGGCTTAAATACATTAAATGTTAAACTCAAATGTGCCATGGGGCAAAATGAAAGACAATTTATTTAAAAGCCAAATTTTAAGACATAACCTATTCTATTAATAATGTTTGTGTGATTGATTGGATGCCTTGATCAAAACAAGTCACCACTTTAGTTTTTTTACAAAGGGAAATTATGTAAATTGCATCTCTAGTTGTACACACAGTAAGTGGCTGGTGGGAGCATATTATAATTTTTGCTGTAATCTCTTTTTTACCTTTCTCCTTGAGGTTTTTTAAAGCGCTCAGTTTATTGAAAGTTATCACTGAAATCACTCCTTCTAGTTTCCACATGTCGTATCTAGTTAATCAAGATAATTACAATTTTGTAGAATAGAGGAATGTGTCAGCTTTGGTGTATCAACACAGCGTATGCAAATAGCCACAGAAGCAATGAAATTTGTAAAAGAAGTTTAACAGCGAGGGGAAAACTAGCCTAATACTGCAAGTAGTTAATCAATCCTGCTAGCACCTTCGGTCGCTTAAAATGTATATAATAAACCAAAAGGTAAATATTACAGTTTTTGGTTTCAGAGCAGTGTTAGTGCATTTCTGTAAATTTAACATTTCAACTGTCAACTAAAAGCAAAATTAAACAAATTTAAAGGATTTTTTTATTTGATTCTTGGTTAGCTAATAGGTTAACAACTGAAAATGGAAATCTTCACAAGTTTTCCGAAAATCTGGATGAATAAACTAAAAAATGTGCTATTATTTAGTTAAACAGAGCTGACGTGCTGAAATATTTTCTATTTCTTTGTTTAATATTGGCCTATTTCCAGCTATAATGCTAAACTAAGCTGCTGGTGATGTTAATCTAAGCTAAGTGAAACTGTTGGTGTGTTTATACTGCCTTCCATTTGTACTCAGAAGTAAGAAATTCAAGACAGAAATATTAACTGGAATTCCCTCTTGAAGTTGGAATGCTGCATTTGAAACTTGAGGGTTTCCCTTGGATTAAAATCCAATATGGTGTCTTAACATTTAAAATGTATCAGAAATATGGCTGTAATGTCACTTAGCAGTGAATTTCAATGGCCACTACTGTGTGAGAATATGGTGGATCCAGGCTTTGACATCAGATAAAGTGCAAGATTTATGTGTGTTGAGCTTAAGATCCCAGCATTAACCAGATGACACTGTTAATTAGATGGGAGACACATGAAAGAAACAAGGGTTGATATTTTTTCTTTATGTAGGATTTGCAACAAGTGCATCTTGTTAGCTCCACGGGTATTCACACCTATGGTGCTTCTATGTGATGGTGAGGAATTTACATTCCTCCACAGAAATGGTACTGATGCCTGAAACTCCACCACATCTGAAATGAGATAAACTAATGTACACAGAAATTCTCCAGAAGTTATCAAATTACCTGTTTTGCCATATGCATAAACACGTGCTCTGTAATTAGAGATGTGGAACACTGAAAAAAAACCCAACAGCTGTAATTTATATATTTTTGTTTGTAAATAAATAAAAGGGATCATTCATGTCTGGAATCTTCCATGGGTCCAACCCATGTAAAAGCCTCATTGTGTCATGATAATGAGTCGTAGTCTCTCTAGTGATAAATTCAACTGTCATTCTTTATGTTTTCTCTCCATACTCTGTTTTTTCAAAGTCTCCTTCTGTCCAATTTCTTGTGAAATCAGCAATCCCATCTAAGAGATCAGTATAGATGGGGATACAGTCCATCCCAGTGTCTGTTGAATTCCAACATAAGCAAGCATCATTTCTCTTAGCAAGGCTGTGACTAAAAATCAAGGTTGTTCCTCCAAATATTGATACCTGAACTGCTCCTAAGTTAAAACATGGTTATTGTAATCTTCATAAGTGCTTGAAATTACAGTATTTTAATCTAGAATTTGGAAGAAATTTTATTTTTTCTAAAACAAAAAAGGAAGTTAATTTCATCAAAACACAAATATAATCTGAAATACTAAAAAAGTTTGCACAGGTGTGGTTATCAGCTTGTACTGCTAGTAGTAGTTAGCCAGTTAGCCAGAAGTTAGCCAGAACACAATAAATAGTCACTGGTTTTCCAATTGGCAACTGGAACACATAGGTTGGCCAATAAAAACAGTGTTCATTTTATGTTGATAGAATAAATGTTATTATTAGGAAAAGTGTCTCTAATAATTTAGAATGTGATGCAGCAGGACTGCAAAAATGCTTTAATTTATTTTTTTTAGGCTCAGAAATTCTAAAGATTATAAAGAGTGGCGATATCTGAGAAGACTGAAATCCAACTTGTGAGCACCCAACCTAAAACAGCAGAAAAAATGTGTTTCACTGCTCATCCTGGATTGTATGTGTAACTCTATTGTAGGGTTACAGTAAATTACAATTTCCTCAATGATTACTCAGCAATACCCTTCTGCTGGTTAGTACAAGAGATCACTCCCTGACTCATGCCTCCTCTCTGCCTCCATCATCCCTTTGGGCATTTTTCCTCCTCTCTTGTATTTTGCCCATTCATATATTTTTTTCCTTCTTCCTTTAGAGAAAATGAATGTTTGCTGATTCACACATGTGAGGTCACTGAATCAGTTTGTGCTCAATGGACTCTCTGTCTGTCTTGCTGCCGGTCACCCGGCCGGGCAGCTTCTGTGTTGTTCAACCCTAACCACCTACAGTGGTTATTCTGTTGATCTATGAGCTGTGAAGTCCGGTAACTCAGACCCAGTCTCAGTGAGTTTATCTCAATGACCTCCAATGTGCGGTTAGAACAGTCTTGTCATGGCTTTGTGTGCTTTATGTTCCAGTAGCAGGAATGGTGACCAGCCAAACAAGTCCTTTATCCACTGATTCCAGTATGGAATGAATGGCTGTGTTCAGTATAGATGTGGTAATGTGCTTGTAGATCTCAGTTTACTTCCTCTCAGACTTTGTGAAAACAATAGATTTCCGCCTTGCTGTACTTGTATGAGTGTTTATCTCCTCATCCAGTCTCGCTTAAACGTCTCAGCCTCGGAGTCTCTTCTTGAGACGGTTAAAGTCCTTGGCCGATCTCCACAACCAGCTCTGCAGCTCTCGCAGGATCCAGAAGCCCTCCACCTTCCTTGCAAAATCATTCATGGTTGGCCGTGCTGCCAGGAGTGATGAGGAGGTGGAGGGGGAGGAGGAGGAAGACGAGGAGAGCAGTGGATTTAGCGGAGGGGAGAGAAGGGAGGTGCCTCTCTGTAAAGAAAGCGGGACAGGCTGGGGGAGAAGGGTGTGCTCCTCACCCACTCCGAACTGGTACAGAAGCGAGAGAGTAGAGAGGGGAGGTGGAAAGGTGGGGTAGAGAAGAGAGCGAGGACGCCGGAGGTGCTGGTGGAAGGAGGAAGAGAAGGCTGAGTCCATATCTGCATCCTTTTCCCCCTTTAAAACTAATGCCCTGTTTGTTTTTAAAATAAATCCATCTTCTCCAACAGTGTCTCTGTGATCTGAATTCAGACTGAAGCTGTACTGATTGTTGTTTGTTTGCTGATGGTTTATGGTTTCTCCTGGGGCTAGATATGACACTTCCACTCTGATTTTAGGCTCCCTGTCCTTCTCATCCTCATTCTCGTCTATACTCAACAACCTTCTCCTTCTCCCCCAGTTTTCCACCTCTCCTTTTAGCTCTTGCACCTCCTCCTCTATTGCCTCTATTTGCTCTTCCCTCTTCTCTCTTCTCACTCTTTCCCCTCTTCCCTTCTCCCTCAGTCCACCACTGCGCCCTCTAGCAGTGGTTGCCTCCGCTTTCTTCCCTGTTCTCCCTCTTCTTCTATCCGTCTGGTCGCCGTCTTCCCTCTCTCCTCTGATCATCTTTATCCGACTTCTTCTCTGGCTGCCACGCTGACTGGGCTCCGCTCTCGATCCAGCTCTGGATCTGTACATGCCCTGGCTCATGAGCGGAGCAGGTCGGTTGCCCCCCGGCCCCCTCTGCGGGAACTGCAGCTCGCCAGCTGCGGCTTGAGGTGGAGACGCATAACCAAGGGAGTTCATCAGTGCAGAGATCGAGCCCAGCAGTCCATCCAGACCGGTGCAAAAGTGCAGCAGGGATGTTTTGAGGGAGGGGCAGAGAGTAGAGCGGGCCAGCTCCCTGACAGCAGCCAGCAGGATAGAGTAGGCCCTCTGGTTCTGAGCAAGTCGGGCTTGGTTCTCTAGGCCGTGCCACAGCTCCAGTCGGGTGGCAGCACTCGGCAGAGTCAGAGCCGTACTGTTGGGCCGAGGAGGGGAGAAGTCTTTCTCATTAAATGGCGGGCCCAGATATGACAGCTGGAGGAAAAGAAGACAAGAGATGGTTAAAAATATTAAGAAGTCCATCACAAACAGGCCTGATTTCACATTGAATTATCACATAAGATATGAAGTGCCTTTGTCGCCCACTTTGTTTACATCACTTTATTCAAAAGTTAAACCAAAAGCGTAATTCTTTCCAAGAATGCACGTGAAGGCTGCTCAAAATACACTAAAACAAGCCGAACAGCAGCTTAAACAAAGCGTTGAGTGACAATGACTTTGCAGTTTGACTTTGTTTTCTCTCCCAACAAAGTTACAAAACAGCTGGGTTAACCACAGTGTTTGAATAAAAATCTGCCAGATTCGGATTAACAGAGTTCTGCTGACATTCCCATATCTCAGCAAATTAATTAGGAGAATAAGGCCTTGTGACGCAGGCGGGCAAAACTACAGCCACGCTTCGAGCAAAAAGAAAACAACATCATTATTTCAACTGATTCTCTGTTTTCTCCTCACTTGAAAGCAGATGAAATTCTTCAAGAACCAGGCTGCTGTGGGAATATTTTTCAAAACTCAGAAATAATAAAAAGAGAAGCAGCAGGTCACTGAGTAAAGAAAAAAAAAATCAACTGAATGGATTCTCTTTCTAAAATACACAATGACCTGTTCGAATTTTGCCAAATCAGTGCTGCTGCCAGGTCAAACAAAAGTAGAGGATTGATAGTTGATAAGTGTTGTAAATCAGCAATAAAAGTGTCTTTAAATCTTTGTGATTTCTAGTAAAGCAAGAAGTGCCAAAATTATTTGATTTATTTGACTTTTGTTTCAGCTTAAGCATGAGAAAGGGGAAAATGAAAATCCAAATGTTTGGCTAAAATAAAATAACTTTTCTTAGCAGTTTATTTTCTGTCTCTCTTACTAATATTAATCTAAACTCTGAAAAAGAGTTTAAAAAACTCATCTGATACTTTAAGTTTAGATTGTCAGTATACTAGTACAAATATTTGTAAATAGATGTTTGTTTTACAGGTTCAAATTTTAGAAATCTTAGAATATCTTCCGAAGGGAAACAATCCCCACAGCATCACCGATCCTCCACCATACCCAACAGTGAGCATGAGGAGCTTTTTGAAATATTCAGTCATTGTTTCAAACCAAACCCACCTGGAGTGTTTGATTTGCAAAAATTCCATCCTGGCCAAGGGACATACTTCCAGATAAAGTCCCAGTAGAGTTCAGCAAACTTACATTTTATGTTTGTGAAGGCAGAACAGAAAAGAAAAGGCTTTTTACTGACAAGATCCCCCCCAAAATGGTTCATAGATAGCATTTCATGGTTGTCATGGAGACTTGAATTGTATATAAATGTGAGTTTACATGAGTATATTTTTTCTTGTAGCCATTCCCTGACTTATGAAGATCAGCTTCTGCTTCACCTGAATGTCATGGTGTCTTGTTTTTCCCATTTTGTAGAGAAAGGAGAAATAGGTCTCTGTGTCACATCATATTTATACTCCAGGTAAACAAGAAGTCATTCACTGGCCCACAAATTAAAAGTTTCTGGTCATTCTGATCAACATTTAGAGGAAAGTGTACATTTTAACAATCCTTTTGGTACATTTATTTAATCATTATCGTTTGGGGCTGCCAATAAGGGTGACTTTGTTAAATCAAAACAATTAAAGTTTCATGAAAAGTGAGCTTCTTCGTATTTACCTGTATTGTGCAAAAAGATTCTCAAAGAATTACTCACATATACGTCTTTTATTTCCTTGAGCTGGTACTCCAGGTATTTGGTCAGCTCATATGTGCTTTCGATCGAACTTCTCTCACTGGCCAGGTTGTGGGAAGGATCCACAGCCGTTGCCACGGCAGCAGCCAGCAGCACTGCAAGCAGCTGACCAACTGTGGGGGAAAATTGAAAGATTAAAGGCTGAATAAAACTCCAGCAATCAGAGATGTTTCTATAATGACGTGCATGTCTTAGGTGTCCAAATGTTAGAACACATAGCAGAGCTATTTGTCATAAAAACAAAGAGGCAGAATTAATTTCAGCTATTATTTTCTCAGATGTTTTGTGATTATTTATATTGGAAGCTGAGTTTTGTAATAAATCTAATGACTAAATGGACAGAAATAATGTTCGGCAGCAGTTTCCAGACTTCACCATCACCCTGTTTGTTGGAATTGTAAAAAATATTCTGCGTTATTTCTTTGCCCATATGGCGACGACCTCGTCTGTTTTCACCCTGCCAGGGTCAGAGTTATCTGACACTGCCAATGAAACGTTTTCCGTTTCCAATCTCGTTTTAGAGGTTTCTGGCTGTTGGAGGTTTACTCTGGGTTTAAATAAAACCTTGCCTAATAGCTCAAGACAGTCAAACAAATGGCTCCTATGTTCAGGGTTCACACACATGCTCACACATATGTTCATTCCTGACCAAATCCCCCCAAAAACAAAGACATGTGGCTTTCTTTACCAGCACAAACATTAATGTGTTTGCAGCGGCTGCGCATTTGTCGCAGCCTCCTTGTTTAGGTTTTAGCCTGTTTGTGTAGGTGTTTTAGGTTACCATGTGAGTGTTTGCAAGACTGTTTGTAGTCTACATCATATATGTTGATTAACTTTGCATTGCTGTACATGTATACAGTGATGTTGTGTGTGTTTGAGGAAAAAAGAGATGACAGGAGATCAGAGGAGGGGCGGGGGGTTGTAACACTAAAACCTTTCAGAGCCCAAATCTCTGGTTTCAAACTGAGAAAATTGGAGCTGAAAGGTTGGTTTTCGACAGTAAGGGACTTCATGTACGTCCGCCTCTCGTTTTTTGGGTTTTTTTGAACTCTTCGGATGCTTTCACTTTTTTCCCTGCTAAATTTCTCCAAACCCAACACTTTTTCCTCTCCCTGCACTGACATCCTTTCCCATCCTCTTGGCGCTCCCTTTCATCCTCTTGTTGCCCAGACAGAAAGCCGTGATTCATGCTTCTAAAACATGCTGCTGTTCATTAGGTGTGAAAAGTGCGTTGCACAATATTTCTCTCTGCCACTCAGTCAGCCTCCATCCACCTCAGACACACCTCAGTCAGCCCTCTGGTTGCCCCACCAATTCAATCCCTTTCTCCTTCTAAATTAGTCACAGTGTACTTAAGCTTTCCTCCCTTTTCCTCCAGAGTTTCTCCTCTGTCTCCTTTCTGCCTCAGGTTAAAAAAAGAAAAAACAGCGGCCAATTAACCCTGATTAGCTCTTCTGCTCCCTCCCTTTTCTTTCTTTCATCCTCCACGATGGACCCCACAAGAAGAACAAGAGGCCTAAAGTGAAATCACTCTGACATCTTTCAAAACATTTAACTTTAACACGTTGTTGGGCATGCTGAATGGAGAATGGACCTTAAACAGCCAACACGTTTTCTCTCTGACTCAGCCTCTTGCATTTGCTGTATCGGTACCCACTCCCAAACAGGGTTGGGTAGAAACTCACTGTTCTTATGTATGCTATACTACTCAACGGACAAAAATGTACAGCCCTTTGTCCAAACCCTTCCACTGAGGCTATGTTTGTATGTTTAGGGTTGTTGTCTTGCTGAAAGGCGAAACTCCACCACTGTCTCCAGTTTTCTTCCTCCATCTGTCTTTCCATTAACTCTGAGCACTGTCCCTATTGCAGAAAAGCATTCAGACAGCATGATGTTTCCATCACCATGTTTTACAGTTTGCTTCTTTACAAAATAGCTCAAGCTCAGTCAGATTGAATGGAAAGCAGTTTTCAAGTTTTGTCACAGATTTCTAACTTGATTTAGGTCAAGACTTTGGCTAGACCATTCTGGTACATGAATTTGCCTCATCTACAGCATTCCACCATAGATCTGGCTTTATGCTTTGGGTCACTGTCCTGCTGGAAGGCTTTGGCAGCTTTTTCTTACCCTGTTATTAGCTCCATGTATCTTCCCATCAGCTATGATCAAATCTTCTTACCTGACTAAAGAAAAGCTGATATTCTCACCATCATGAGCCAAAGTGGGGATGATGGGCTCAGGGGGACGTTAGTTTTCTGCCACACAGGTTCAGTGTTTGTCTCATCTGAGTAGAGTGACTTCTTTGACATGTTATGGCAAACTGTCAAACGGACTTCTTATGGCTTTCTTTCAACGACAGCTTTGGGTCTAATTTGTGAACAGAATAACTAATAGACGTCCTCTCAACAAGTTCTCCAACCTGAGCTATGGATCTGTAGCTCCTACAGAGTTACCATCACCCTCTTGGCTGCTTCTCTGATTCATGTTCCACTTGCTCAGACTGTGGATATGCAGTCATTCTGAATTCCCTCCATTCAGTCTCACAGGCTAACCCTAACCCTGTGAGACTTCCAAGGCTTGGGAGATTGTTTTATAACATAACCCTGCTTTCAGTATGTCCACAACTTTTTCCCTGAGCTGTCTGTCTGTTGGTCTTCATGAGGCTGTTTCTTCACTAATGTTCTCTCATAAACATGTAAGGCCTTCACAGAGCAACTAGATCCATACTGAGATTCTCAGGAGATTTTGCACTGGATTTCATTTAGGGGTAACAGAGTAAAGTGGGCAGGCCACACTTTTCCTATTTTTGAAATGTTGAAAACCATGTATCATCTTTATTAATTTTACTGTGACATAAAATGTTAATAAATTACATTGAAGTCTGTAACAAGACTAAAAGAGGTTATTAATACTTTTTGAAGGCACTGTATTTAAAGAGGAAATCATATACACACAGACATCTTTTTTGTTGAATATGCTACAAACAGAGCCTGGGAAGTCATTAGAAAGTGAACAAATTGGAAGCATAAATCCACTTGTAACAAATTGCAATAATAAAGACTAAGTCACAGTGATGACACACATTTCCCAAGATATCTCAACCTACCCAGCAGGCTCGACCTCACTTCAAAACATATTTGTTAAATGAGCTTTACTGGCAGATTGAATGACAGATTGGGAAGCTGGCAGCTTCAAATTCAAACAAGATTAGAAACGCCTGTCACTGTGCTGACATGGACGAAACTTGAACAAACAACTCCCCAACTGCTCATCTGGAGGCACAAATATAATGAAGCTGCTAAGGTTTCCGCTACCTGCTAACCTTCAGTTGTTGATGCCATAAAAAAATCCTCCCCCAGACGATTATCTAAATTACTGAGGTTTAGCCATGCAGCTCCCACATGTTCCCACACAGACACACACCTCGAAATCAGTCAACCAGGGCAGCATCTGCCAACAAAGCCTCCTTCGTTCTCCCCAACTGCAAAAGCCTCATCACCTGTCAGATGCAATGTGCATCTTTCAGCTGCACGTTTGGAGTTCATGGTGCCACCGAGCATCCTCCATTACCCCCCAGAATTCACCCCAACATCAGTGACTCACAGTAAACAGCCCTGAAGGTAAGTGGGTTGCATTAAAAAAAGGCATAAACAGGTAGCAAAGAAAATGAGTCCTGGGGAAAGGAAGGAATAATCTTCCTGGTAAAAATCAGCCTAAACTGTTCCTAGCAGCTCCCTTTGTCTGCCACCACATGCTCGGGAGAAGATTGCCAGACGTGAAAGGCTCTTGTTTTGATTGAGCTCTGACATGTATGAAGGCAACCTTTGCTGCAGCTGAAAACAATCTCTCTTTGTACGAGTAAGCTGAGATAATTCAGACTCCAAGCTGTGTTGCTGTTACATAATATTAGATTGAGTAACTACAGTACAGTCAACATATAGGCCGACTTCAAGGCGAGCCCTGCGGGTTCGAGGCCAACTGTGTCTATAGTGGAAACACACTCCGCAGGGCAGGGATGAAACCAGAACATTCTCTGTGGGAGGACTGCATTACAGCAACACCGGGGTTCCCTCCGATGGCTGACCATGATCCGCATCTGTGCATCCTATAGCACATGCACGCACATATCTGAGCTGCACACGTGCACACACACACACACACAATGGAACACTGTTATTCACAGCACATCATATTTTTATCTTTGGTCTGTTCTCTGGCGTAATGTCAGATGTGGCACTCTGGAATCTGGCTGCCATCTGCAGAACAGAACATAAAGCTGAACATGCACAGCTTCTGAGCCCCCAAATAGGTTTAAATTAAACATCACCACAGGGTCGAAGTTCAGAGTTCAAGTTTGGGACATGGGGATAAGTTCGGGGGCAAAAAGATCCTCGTAGGGCAGGATACTTTACATCCAGACTGTGTTTTGGTAAACCAGTGACCCGGTGTTTGTGGATGTTGTACTACTTCTATGCACTGGTATGTCATCTTTCACAACATGCACCACCATTTGAGGTTTCAAACAAGCACTTAAAGAGAATTTGGTATGGTGGGAAAACCATGCGCAAGTAAATGTAACCGGTCTGCTCCAGGAAAAAGTGGCTGCCAAAAAAAGGTTACCCTCCATCACTCTAACCACTTGAAAGAGCTCCCAAACAGAGAGCAAACATAATGTACGTGCACAGAAGATGTTGTTAATCAGGCCAAAATTTATGTTTATTGTTTCCCATGTGACATTGATTAGGAAGGCTAAAGTAGATTGTCATGATCTGAGTATAAATTTGGAGACTGGATTTAAACGTAAACGAGCCCAAGCTGTGTTTTCCAGACTTAAATTTGCTACATGCTTTGATTCTGTTGCTGCAGAGGAACTGCTGAGGAGAACAAAACCAGGTAACATTAGGTCCACAGTGAAACCAGATATTTACATACACTAAAAAGACACATAACCATTTTTCTTTCTGTCTGACATCAAATCAGAATAAACCTTTAGTTTTAAGTCATTACAAAAATTGTTTACATTTCCTAAATGCCAAAATATAAAAGAGGTATTTTTATTACTTGCGCATTTAGAGTCAGAAGTTTACATACACTAAGATTACTATGCATTATTAAGCATGTGATGTCATGACTTTGTAAGCCTTAGATAGGTTAATTCACAACATTCGAGTTAAATTAAGGCATACATGTGGATGTATTATAAATCAACATCTTAAACATACAGCTTCCTTGTGTGACATCATCAAAAGAAATCAGCCAAGATATTAGGAAGACAATTGCTGACCTTAACAAGTTTGATTTATCCTTGGGTAAAATTTCCAGATGCCTGAAGGTGTCGCATTCATCTGTTCAAACTATTATACAGAAGTAAAAACACCATGGCAATGTCCAGTCATCATAAGGAGACAGGTTCTGTGTCCAAGAGATGAACATGATATGATGCGAAAGGTGTGTATCAATCACAGACTAAAATCAAAGGTTCTTATGAAGCTGCTGACTGAAGCTGGTACGAGAGTGTCGTTATACACAGTGAAACAAGTTATGCACTGTACTAATATGGGTTGAAATGTCACATAAAGCAACACAAAACCAGATTACTGTTTAAAAATGCACTCAGCGACACCTTAATATTTTGGAACACATACTGTGGACTGATGAAAATAAAACGGAGGTGTCTAAGGACACTGAACAAAGTTACATTTTGAGAAAGAAGGAATAAGCTTGCAAGCCCAATCCTAACAGTGAAGTACAGTGGTGGCTGCATCATGGTGTGGGGCTGTTGTGCTGCAGGACTAACTGGTGAATTTCACAAAGTAGATGGCATCATGAGTAAAGCACATTATGTGGAAACATTAAACCAAGATCTAATAAAACAGGAAGTTACAGCTTAGGCACACATGGGTTTCCCAAATGGACAATGACCTTAACCATGCCACCAAATTATTTGCAAAGTGCCTTAAGCACAACAAAGACAATATTTTGTGGTGGCCTTCACAAATTCCTGATGTCAGTCAGGATGAGCGTGAGCACAGTGGCCTGCATACCTGACCCACTTACTGCAGTTCTGTCAAGAGGAATGGGCCAACATTTCAGCAAACTATTGTGAGAAGCTTGTGGAAGGAAACCCAAAATGCTTGACCCAAGTCATACAGCTTAGAAGACAATTCTAACAAATACTGAGGAAATGTATGTAAACTTCTGAATTTCAATAAGTAAATAAAAAAAATCTAAACAATAATCTCTCTGATTATTCTGGTATTTAGTTAAAAAAAAAAAAAAAAAGGAAACTAACCGACCTAGAACAGAAAAAGTCTAGTCTGATTTAATGTCTGCTAGTGAAAATAATTTTTGTTTTATACAGTGTATTAAAAAATTAATTCTGAAAAGTTTCCATTCAACTAAATTATAAAACAAAGAGTAAATTCAGTTATAGCACATTATTTTTAATGTGCTTGCTACCACTCTAACTCAACATAAGAAATCTAAAACTCCATAAAATGTTCTCATAACAGACTGAAATCATATTACAGTGAAAGAAAAACCTCTAACTTTACATTTCAGACTGGAAGAGATTTAAAGTCAGATACATTTGAAACATGTGACAGCCTGAAAGAAACAACAATTTTGGGGAAGATATTTAATTTTACCTGAATCTTTAGCAGATGCAAAAAAAAAAAGCACTTGAACTGAATAAATATTTCAGCTACAGAAAAGATTAGGCTTATTGTTATTTATGTATTTATTATATATATATATATATATATATATATATATATATATATATATATATATATATATATATATATATATATATATATATATATATATATATATATGTTGGTTGTTTTTTAATTTATTAGTTTTTTTTAAACAAAAGGGAGTATTTAATCAATCTATCTCTAGACAGATTTACCAAAGTAACTATTGAAGCATATAAATCAATAAATGTTTCAATAAAGACAGAAAAGAACTAACAACAAAAGCTGTCGTTATTCCGACTATTAGTGAAGAAAATCCCAGGAAATAAAGGAATCACGGTCAAATGAAACACGGCTGAAAAATACGACCAGTGTAAGAAAAAGACTGGTAGAAATGTCAGCACCAAACACATACCGACAAGTAAGAGGAATAAGGAATGGAAACAAGATTAAGAGCAGAAGTGTTTTTGAAAGCTGGGATTCTGGTGAGCCTAAAGTTGCAGGAACTGCTTCCTGAAAATCTTACAAGTTAACTGCAAAATGTCCTTTGCATTAAAGACTCCGTGACAATGAAATGATGCCAAAAGCCAAAAATGTGATGAGAAGGAAAATTATAACATTTTAGTCTGAAGATAAATAGGGAAAAATCCAAACGAATCCTTTTTCTACTGTTCAAACATTCAACCTGACGAAGATCCAAGTCAGTTTGAACTGTTGTCAGTTTATAAAATATTACTCCCAGTGTGGAGATCAAGAATGTCGGCCCTTCTCTATCCACCCTCATCTAAGGATTTTACAGCCCTGATGTATTATCCTTTCTTGCATGCATAACACCTTGTTTTCATTCATATTTTATCATTTTAATGTACGTTTGACCGAAGAGGTTTTAGTTTTATCAGTCCCAACATTCAGGTGATATAACACTTAGTCAGAAAAAGTTAAAAATATTTAACAGATAAACCTATTGCTAGAAAAATTAACTGAACGCGATCTGCAGGAGCTTATAACCGACGCAACAACAGTGAGACTACAAAGGTGTGGGTAAAGACGGGAAACACATAGAAAGGAGTTAAAACTGCAGAAAAATAAATCAAAACTACGGCTAAAACTGGCATGATTTTATTCAGAACTGTATCAAACCATCTGCCTCATTCTACTGCAAAGCAAATCCATGGTCACAACTTCCAGCATCAGAGACAATTAACGCCAGAAATTATGTTTCCAAACTACAGAGACAAGAGACAAACAAGCTCCAGCTTATTTTATATTGTTGACAAGTAACAAAAAAAAAACATGGTTATTAGCAAACATATCAGCGCCATTGCACAACTTTTTTTGTAGCGTGTTTCAGTCATGCATATTAGTTTGAAGCCTGGACTAATGTACTGCTAAATAAGTCAGTTTAACTTGTTGATAAGTGCTAGAAATTAGGTAAATATGTATGTCAAAATATTTAGCATTTTCCACCCACTGGTCTTTAATAGTCATCTTTAACTGATGTACATACTGTGCAAACTGCCTGAGTCATACCACATTTACTTATATTTAGCCTGCAAGGAGTCTGACTTTTTTCATGCCTGTATGAGTCATAGGTCAGAGTTAAGTGTCTTAACAAACAAACCAAAACATTGGTTGGAAAATCATCAGGTTGGACTGAAAAAAAACTCAACTGAAAATAAGTGAAAAGCAGCCAAAGTTCATGAGAAAAAAATACTGATGAAGATAAACCATTTACAAGGTCATTAGGCTGCTTAAAAACAAAATGTAAAGAAGTTGGTGGAGGTTTAAAACTTTTGCACAATCCTTTATAGATATAAATGTTGAACTTAGACAGTTATTCACTAAGAGAGTGTATGATGTTCTGCCACATATGTGCTCACTAAATATTTCAGTGCACACATAAAAAAAGTTTTTTATGCCTTTTTTTATAAAGCACACCCATCCTCTGTCCTTATTTACATAATTATTGTCATGCAGCTAACGTGGCAGCTGAAAGCTCATTCTCCCTCTGGGAATAACTCATCAGAGCCAAACTTAGTCAAGCTGCTTGTTTTCCACATGTCTTTTAATATATTATAGTTATTTTATAACCTGTAAAATAACTATAACCTCTGCCACAGCACTTTCCTGAATGCTGAATGAAAAGTGGCACACAGACAGATGAGGACGCTGATGTGAGGGGACAGAGGCACAAGGGAAAAGAACAGACACATGTGGGGTTAGGGTCAGTGTTGTGTGCCTGTGTACAGTTAAAGGCCAGATTTATGTGCAGCCTGTCCTCAATCAAGTGTGCATTCTTTTGCTAACTCAATACACACACATGCATTCATAGTGTGCACCATGCAGCAAATCCATGTAACCAAAGGCATCACTGCACCTAAAACACATCTAAAAATGGACATATAAGCACTAATCCATGTACTTTTCCCTTTTCTTCTCTCTGGAGATTTCTTTGTCGAGGTCTGCTCATAAAACCCCTAACAATGGAGACACTCAGAAACATCAGTGAACAAAAACAAGAGCAACAGAAAACAGTCCAATAAAAGAGATCCTATAAAAATTATGTTTATTCCCAGAAACTCCATTTCTCAGTGTCGTAAATGGCACATCCTCTGCTTTGTTTCCGCTCTGGTCTTGCTGTCTATCTCCCGCTTCAGCCTATGAGCTAATCTTATTTTTTTAAATCTGAACATTCCAGTTGCTTCATTTTTTATTGCTGAGTTTGGTTTCAATTTCATTGTCACCTCATTTGTCTCAGTCTTTTCTCCAAATCCGCCTGAGACATCAGACTCTTCTCCTCTCTCCCTATTTGCTCCCCCTTGTTTTTTTAAATTGGCTTCACTCATTTTCCTACATCAGTGTCATTAATTCCCTTCTTTGTGTTTTTGATGCACATCTAAAACTTCCTAACTGGACTCAAAAAAAAAACAAACAAAAAAAAAAAACTTTTTTCTGTCACTGTACAATATAGAGCTAAAATGTGCTTTGCAAAAGTATTTAAATCTACTTCAAAACACAAAGTAGTTCATAATAGTAAAATAAAAGAAACAGTATACATAGGTTTCAAGTGCTGTTTTATTTTGCTAATAAAAATCTACAAAGTGTCACATGTATTTGCAATTAGTCTCCCCTAGCTTTGATACCCCAAACTAAAATCTAGTGCAACCAGTTGTCTGCAGAAGGCACCCAATTAGCAGAATGATTACCAAGCCAACAGCTGATATTCTGGATGTTTAACAGGCCTAAATAGTACATAGTACAAATAGTACACTGAAAAAGTAATCACACCCTGTTAACCTTTTCACATTTTGTTGTCAAGTCTCAATCACAAATTTCAACATTGTCATTGAACAACACAAAGTAATGCAAAACTATAAAGTGAGAGTAAAGTGATAAATGCTAAACACCCTATGCACTCATGATACACTGCTGGTGGCAGCATCATGCTCTGTGGAAGTGTTTCTTCAGCAGGGAGACTGAAGCTGTTTATGGGATAATGGATGGAGCTAAATAGGGCTTTACTACTGGAGAACCTGTTGGAAGTTGCAAAGGACTAGAGACTAACGTGGTGGTTCTTCTTCAAGAAGGACAATAACCCTGAACATACAGCCAGAGCTATAATGGAAAGGTTTAGAATAGTTAGATTGACCCATGCAGTCAAAGCTAAGACATAAATGTAGCTGAGAATCTGTGGTAAGAGTTAAAATTGGATGTTCACATAACCTCTTTGTTTAATCTGGCTGCACTCAAGCTAATTTGTAAAAAAAAAAAAAGTATGGCCAAAATCTTTCGACTTCTTAATATGTAAAGCTGCAAGAGACACACCCCAAAAGACTTGCAACTGTAACTGCAGTGTAAGGTGGTTCTATAAAGTATTGACTCAAGTGTCTGAATACATGTGCATGTCACACTATTTAGATTTTTATTTGTAAAAACTTTTGAAAACACATGTAATTTTCCTTCCAATTCACAATAATCTTTTCTTTCTGTAGATTTATCTGAAAGAAAAATTAATAAAATCCACCAAAGTTTGTGGTCGTAGCACAAAAAAAATATTAAAACATTCAAAGAATATGAAAACTTCTGCAAGGCGCTCTACCTGCTGCTTGTATTCTTTGAAATTGCAGCTTCTTGGGGTTTTGGGTGCCAAAACTAAAAGCCACAAGTTGCATTCTTGGAAGTTCCCTTACAAAATGTGTTTATAACAGAAATAGTTTCCTTATGATGCCCTCTCTGCCTTTTTTCTACTTGTTCATGTTGTTTTGTTAACTCTGTTTATACCAACAATATAATTCATCTATTCTCAAAACAACTTTAAATGTCAGGTTAGAAAAAAATAGTCATTTTACAATACTTACCATTTTCAGCAAGATGACAAGCTAACACACTTGCTGTTTCTGCACAAGTTTTAAATTGCAGATAAATTCAGTGTTTAATACTAAATAAAACTCAGTTCAAAAGAAGAACTTGAGATTGATGTATTTGGTTTACACTGCATTATTTAATTTTCCTTATTAAATTGCATTGTCACATTTATTCTCTTAGGTAGATGTTTTCCCTGATGTATAAGCATTTTATTATCAGCTAAATATTAAGTGCTATGTGGCAGTTGTATTATTCTCTTTTGTTTTTTCTGTTGCACATTTGCAGTCAAAGTACATGAAGTTTGATCAGTACTGCTTCAGATGATGTCTGCCTTTTGGAGCTTCAGTGAATCTGGATCAAATATGTTACATGTGAGGGATTGCGATCTACTTAACAACATTCCATATTTTTCATTTAATTTGCTCTCAGTTGTAAAATATTGATTATTTAAGACTAAATCTACAAAAGAAAATAATTTCCATGCACACATGCCCCTAGTGACATCACACAAAGCATATTCAGTTATTTTTGAATCAATTTGTAGTTTTTTTTTTCATATTTATTATGGGGTTTTTTCATGTGATTCCTCCATCAAGTGTGTTTATTTGTATTCTGTACATCATGCAGCAAAACCTTTGAGATGTATATAAGAATACTGCCTGGGTTTCTCAAAAATGTAGCAAAAAACATTAAAATATGGAACATGTTTATGACTCGAATGGAAGTTGAGTTCTTCACAATCGAAGGGAAAATTGTCGAAAGTCGCCAGTTTCCATAATATTACTAAGGCCTGTTGATTATCTCGATTCTTGTGCCTCTTGTGATGTCATCAACCCCAAATACACACAAAGCAGAATTTCTTCACAACTTTGTATTTGGTGAAATCCAGCTGTGGGAAGCCATACTTCTGTACACAGTTGTGATTTTCTAATCAGTATGAGTTTGTTAAGGGAAAATTTACACTATTTAATACAGGGCTGGATTTAAAAGGATTTGGGCCCCCGGGAATCATCCAGTTTTGGTCCCGTATCCACAAAATATTTATGTTACTCGTACAAATTACAGTACATGCATTGGTAAACCTACACATCAGCTGGTAAGAATTGATGCATAGTTGGCTTAAAATTCCAAATCCCTCCACTGCTTCTCTGTTGTAGCTAAAGGTGCATTTTGTAATATTTGGGGTAGGTTGTTGAGCTTATTCTGAAACAGTTTACTCCAATCTCTACATTTTTGTGAACTACACTGAAATGCGGAATAAAACCTTTAGAGATTTGGACTCACGGAGAGAACAAGGAACATCTTGTCTGCTGCTTGCTTATCTCACTGTCACAAACTGAGATTTACACTTCTGCATCTTTAAGTGTGATTTGTTTTGCCATAAAAATACTAACTACATATGAATTAAAAAAAACATTTTAATTAGTATTTTGAGTGGAACTTTTTAGGTTTTGAGCAGGAAAAGATATGTTAGAGTCTGGTAGGATAGAGGGGGAGGAGGTGGAGGAGGAAGAGGAAAAGGTGGAGGGGAGGGAGCGTTTTCTGAAGCGAGGGGCCATGTTAATTTGGGAAAAATGTAAACAGCATGTGTAACTGTTCAAAGCGTGACCGACTCATTTTATATCAGCTCCCCCTCCCTCCCCTCTCCTCCCCTCTGGGTTCTCCCAACTTCTGTCAATCTGCACTGCATTAACCCCTCTGCAGCCAGTTTCCCCTCTCCTTTTATCTGTTTCTCCTTCCTGTCCTTCACACACACACACACACACACACACACACACACACACACACACACACACACACACACACACACACATAACCTTGTTGCCACAAACCCTCCTGACTTGTATGCACCGTGAAGAATTGGCTTGAGTGAATCAGAAGATGTGAAGGGGTTCAGTCTATCCTCCCTTTTTTCCATATCTCTCCCTGTCTCTCCTGCTTCCTTTGTTTCTTCTGATTGGAGCTTGCTGATCCAAGACACACTAAAGGTTTTATCTGAAACACACCGAGTCTAATGCAAGCCTCTGTGCAGTTTTTTTTTCTTTCTTTTTTTGTCTTTTGACAGTGTGAGAGTGTGTTCTGCAGCATCAGGCAGAAAAGGAGTTATTCAAAGTCAGACATGGTTGTACCTGGAGAGATAAATGCTCTGAGTGTCAAAGGCAATATGTTATGGTGTATTTATTTGCTCTGAGTGTCAAAGAAAGCAGTTCAGCTTTTTATTTATTGTGCTTTCAAAGTTTTACTGAATTTGCTGGTAATTTACCCCTTTCCCCCACCTGGCCACCCAGATGGGCCCAATGAAGAATGTAGAAAAGAGAAAAAGGTGTCCAATGCATGATCTTAGCACAGATTCTCCTCTTTTTTTTTTTTAAAAAAAAAAAGAAAACTTTCTCCTTCCTTTTATAGACAAGGAGCAGCAGCCGGGCCAGTTATCCCAGGAGGAAAAAGTATGTGTGTGTGTGTGTGTATGTCCTCTCACACCCTGACTAAAGTGAATCATGTACTTTCTCATATCAGTGACAGTTAACTAGACAGGGGGCTTTGGCTGCTCTGACCCCCTCCAACCTCCGTCACACATGCAGTGTTGTACTCTTAACTGTTTCAGTGCTCGGTTGCTTTCACTGCATTTTAAACTCATAACTTTCAACCTAAAAGTACGTTTTTACTTGTATTGGATTCATTCTGTGTTTACTTCAATTTTTTATTCTGTATCAGTTTTTAGCAGTGGCGCCACCAAGGGGGGGAATCAGAGGGTGAATCACCCATATATATTTGGCATTAATTATTCTTGTATTATTATAATACTTTTAAACTGGCATCAATTTAAGATGGATAAGTACACACGTTTATTTATTTATTTATTTATTTATTTATTTATTTATTTATTTATTTGTTTATTGGGTATGCTACCCCCAAGATTATTAGTTGACCCCATCTGGCTATCCCCTTTGAAAATTTTCTGTGCCCCTGGTCTTTAGAAAAAGCTACAGCTTTTGCATTAATTTAGGCAGTGGTGTGACCCAAAAGGTGGAATCTTGAATATGAATTTGAGAAAAGAAGTGAGAAGAGATGTATTATTTATTTATTTATTTGTTTGTTTATTTATTTATTTATTCAATTATAGTGCCCTTTTTTAAATGTCTGTCACTCATTCCAATCTGACATACTTAGGTCAAAACATAGGGGTGTTAAAATCATTGCCACTGAATTACATGGGGCTGAATGAACGTGCTCTAACATATCAAATCAGCTGGTTTTTCAAGATTTTTTTTTTTCATTGAACCAACATTTCAAGTCCCCCCTCCCCCTCCCACCCATTGCAACATGAATAAATAAATGTCATGTAATTCTGTTATGGCTTTTGGTTTTGAAGTGCCCCCCAGCCCCCGTGGCCACCCATGACAGGACTTTCTGGAGACGCACCAGCATATAAATTTATAGACTTGCATATTGCAAGTCTATAAATTGTGAAAAATAAATAAGTCAAACATTTTTGAAGACTTTAACTGAGATCACAGTTGCTGTTTAGCTTATAAATCAAATTAAAATGGTCTTACCTCCACAAAAGCCACTCATTATCCTCAGTTCTGTTTATTCAGTTGTTTAGGATGGGAAAAAAAAAATCCCAGTTTTTTTTCTTGACGTCTTGGCTCAACTTTGTGAGAGAGAAAAAAAAACGGAAATTAGCCAACAGGTGATGTCCTCCCTCCGTCTTTAAATGTGTGTTCTCTTGAAATAAAAATCTATACGAGACATGATGACTCTTCCTCAGGACTTTATCGCTGACTTGTGTGGTCTGTGTGACAGACTGAATGACGGCGGAGCCTTTTTGTAGCCGATTCCTCCTCCTCTTTTTCTCCCATTCCTGCCCTCCTTTTCCATCCTTGCCTCTTCTTCTTCCCTCGTTATCCTCCTCCTCCTCCTCCTTCCCCGGTGATTCACCGGGCTTGACGCACCAGTTGACAGAGCCGCTCAACCACCGGACTTGTCACAACTCATTCCTGCCTCTCATCCGCTCGTCATCCCGGCGAACACAACCTGACTGCGGCCGTTTGATCTTTAATAAGCGGCGCTTTAATCCAGGAGACGAGTCCGCCTGGATCATCTCACCGCAGGCCAGGAGGACAAGGCAAATCCGACAGTGCAAGAAACAAGGAATTACTGCAATGCCCTCTCTAAATTTTATATTTCAGGGTTTTTTTGTGAGTAGATATCACGGATATCATTTCACCAAAATTTTGGGCAAATGCCATTATAAAATGGAAACATTTATTTATTTATTTATTTATTTATTTATTTATTTATTTATATATTTATTTCTTTATGTATTTATTTAGAATGATTATCATAAAAATGACTTTAAAATACACTGAGTAAAATGGCGTTGAAGCACGAATAACTGACCTTGCTATAAAATATTTTTTTTGTCTACTTTTTAAATTTCATAAGATTTTAATTATTAAATAAATAAATGTTGAAACTCATTGAAATATTTATCCTCCTATTTTAAATTCAGATTTAAATTAATACATATTCTAAACAATGTCAACAAGTGTCTTTTTCCTCCCGGATTTTTTTCTTTCTTTCTTTCTTTCTTTCTTTCTTTCTTTCTTTCTTTCTTTCTTTCTTTCTTTCTTTCTTTCTTTCTTTCCTTTTCTTTTTCTTTTTTCTTTTTTTTTTTTTTTTTTTTTTTTTTTTTTAAAGAAACATTAGACAAGAGACATTGGCAGCACTATGGTGCAGCTGGCTGCACTGTTGCCTCAGCAAAAATCCCTAGGTTTGAATCCCTCGAATCTCCCCATGCTTTCGTTCTTTCTCTCCGGCTTGTCCGCGTATCTTCCACACTCTAAAACACGCATTTTTGTCCAATTTACCTAAATATTTTAGGTTTATTAATTGGCCAATGTAATTGCCCTTAGGTGTGAGTGTGTGTACGCATGGCCTGTGTCGGACGAACGACCCGACCTGCGGTATTTTTGGTCTACTGACTGCTGAGGATTGGCAAAAACAAATCAGAGATCAATGATGATAAGGGCCTTAAAATTTTGAGATTAAAACTGTAAATGATGTTAAAAAATGTAAATAAATAAAAACGCTGAATTAAATAAATTCCTGCAGTTCTTAAACAATGTATTGTTATTATTTTATTGTTTATTTTTTACGAGCCATTTTATTCACGTTTAGACAATTATGTCTGGTTGTATATTGCGCCTTCATGCAAATAATCCCGACAGACGTGTTTGGTAAAAAAAAAAAAAAAAAAAAAAAAAATACACCTTAATCAACCCGAAATCCAAAAATCCGATAAAGTCAAGCGGTGAATGAGTTTGAATAAAGTGGCCTACTTATTTGAGCTGACAGTCGAGATCCTCAGGGCTGGATTACTCGGAACAAAAAGGAGACCTGGGACTCAGTTCTTGTTTTTTATGGAACCGAAGATTTATTTGGGAGAGCGCAGCACTGAAAGCATAATCTTACTTGACAGGGTGGGAGCCTTAAATGGGTTATGATTTAAGACAGGCCTTCAGGCCCTCTTTTGAACATGTTCTATTTAGTTGGTTAGTTTACTGCTTGTGTTACGTTTTTCACTTTTTTTTTATTGCATTCTTCTATGTGTTTAATCAAGTTACAATATAACATAGAACACCACTGGTCATACAGTTCATTTTATCCCAGCAAGTTAATCTTGTCAAGACCCTGACTAAAACACTGATTCTATTCTCTTATAAAGTACAATTATATATTTGTTTACACAGCGGGTTAGGGTATAATACGTTTGGCTCAGAATTATAATCCAAATTAACAGAAGTTGCGCCTTTTTCGCACTTTGTATTTAAAATTCTTTTGGGTCAGAATTTGGACATGGGGATAGCTGGATTTCTTATCGGAATCATTGTGCGTCCTCCTGTGGGAGTTAGTGGTTACTGCAGTCAGCTCTGACTTGGGCTCCCTCACATCTTATTGGTGTCAGATTTGAATAAGTCAGTCATTTATCTGATACATATAGTTATTTTCAATACACTTAATTACATGTGTTTTAATAATAAAAAAAACGATAATTAAAAAAAGAAATTCCACTTAACCGGATGTAAATACAAACACCGCTTGCTACTTCCTGTGACGTAGCGCTAGCTCCTGATGCTACACGCGGGAAACAGAGGCTCATCAGTGATTGTAAGGGTTTCACGTTCTCATACGGTATTTTCTCTTTTAGATAGAAATAGGGTTAATGGGTAATGTCTGACAGCAGCGGGTGCAAAGCGATTACGTGGTTTATTTTGAGCGGTTTGGTTTGCTGTTCAAACCTTTAAATCGCGATTTGTTTTTCTCATGCCGGACTTGCGCAGTCTGTGCGCTTGATTAAATGTAAAGCTTGCCTCTGCTGGGCGGTGTTGTAGCACGTGTCGTTTTCTTTTAAAATTTTTGGATTCTGTCAAACGTTTTAACGCGAAAGAAGCGCACCTTATGCACTTTCAGCTAGCTTAGCTGTTGTGCTGCTACTGAAAGATATTAAACGGTGTTACAGCCCCAACCGACTACAGTGACAACGAATTACGTAGAAAAACTCCGGTTCTATATTAATAATAGGTATAATAAGTATAGTAATAGTATCTCGCCGTAAGTTAGTTTACAAGCTCACTTAACAGTTAAAACTTTATATAAGTTGAGTTGCTGAATATCATATATATATATATATATATATATATATATATATATATATATATATAGATAGATAGATAGATAGATAGATAGATAGATAGATGTGTGTGTGTGTGTGAATATCATATATATATATATATATATATATATACTATCTATATATATATCTATCTCTCTCTCTATCTATGTGTGTGTGTGTGTGTCTGTATATCTCTCTCTCTCTATCTCTCTCTCTCTCTCTATCTCTCTCTATCTCTCTCTCTATGTGTGTGTGTGTGTTTGTTTGAGAATTGGATCTGCTTTCTAAAATCCCTGTGGATGTGTGTATCTGATCTAGTTATCTGTTTCTGTAGAGCATCAGTCTTCGCCTGCAGCCAACATGGGGGACATGCTAGAGTTCAACGAGATCTACCAGGAGGTGAAAGGCTCGTGGGTACGTAACTGCACCATGTTTTTCCTATATGACCCATTTCCATTGATAGTGGGATAATTTTGTTTTTAACCTGTTTAGACCTAATGTGTATAGTGCCTTTCAAAATGCATTCATGCGCCTTTTACTCTTCCATGTTTATTATATTACAGCCACAAACTATTGTATTTCATTGATGTTTTATGTGCTGCACTGACACAGATTATTGAATAATTGAGAAGTGAAAAGAAAAGGACAGATGGCTCTCTTATTTTTGGTCATTTTTTTTTTCCAAATAGCACAAGCTCATGATGGAGAGTGTCCATTAACATCAGTTTTCAAGTCTTGTCACACATTTTTGGTTGGATTTAGGTCTGGATTTTAAATCATTCTAACACATGAATATGCTTTGATCTCAGCATTTCATTGTAACTTTGGCTTTATGTTGAGAGCCATTGTCCTGCAGGAAGCTGAACCTCTTCCCCAATCTCTGGCATTTTGCTCCATCTATTCCAGGACTAAACAGTATTCAGCTCCATCCTTCTTCCTATTATCCCTGAGCAGCTTCTTTGTCTCTGTTGAAGGAAAGCTTCCCCACAGAGGGATGCTGCCACTATCGTGTGTCACCTTGGGATGGTGTGTTCAGGCCAAACTGCAGTGTTGTTTTTCCCCTCACATGGTGTTTTCTGTGTTGGCTAAAATATTCCATTTTGGTCTCATCTGATCAAAGCACCTTCTTCCACACGTTTGCTGTGTCCTCTATATGGCTTGTTGCCAACTGCAAACAAACAATGGCTTTCTTCTCAACACGCTTCCATAAAGGATAGATTTGTGAAGTGTGCAGCCAATGCCTTTCTTGTCAATAAATTCTCCCCATTGAGCTGGAAATGTCTGCAGCTCCCCCAAAGTTACCATTGAGATCTTTGCACTGCTTCTCTGATTCAAGCTTTCTTTGTTTGATCTGTTGGTTTATGTGAATAGTCCTCTGCAAGATGCACAAAGGGAAACTATTCTATAACCCAACTCTGTTTTAAACTTCTCCATAACGTTATCCCTGATCTGTCTTCTGTACTAATTAGGTGACTTCTGAAGGCAATTAGTTGAACTAGATTTATTTAGGGGTATCAGAGTAAAGGGGGGTTGCTATAAATGTAGAGCACATATTCCATATTTTTATTTGTAAAAAAAAAAACAAACAAAAAAAAAAACAAACAAAAAAAACATTGTGAATCATGTATCATTTTTCTTCTACCTCAGACTTAATTCTTGTTGATCTATTACATTAAATCCCAATAGAATATCTTTTTTTGCATTATATTTTATTACCTCATTATTTGTCATAACTTTATCTACCTTTGGACAGCTAAAGTTGTTTTCAAAAGGGATGCATCAATACATTTGATCATTTTTAGCTACTCTCTTCCCAAGTACCTTGAATAGAGTAACACAGCTCTGCGTTGTGTCCCTGCAGAATGACGGACGGCTGCGTTTCAGCAAACAGAATGTGGTGTATAAGAGCAACAAGACAGGGAAGGTGGACAGCATCCCAGCCGGAGAGCTCAACCTGGCTCAGTGGAGACGGGTGTGTTTAGGCCACGGCATCAAACTTGGCACCAGCACGGGGCACATCTACAAATATGACGGTTTCAGGGACACGGTAAGTTCTTTCTGTGCGTATTAAGCTAATCATGCTTGAAAGGCTCAGTCTGATAGAGCTCCTGTTTCTCCAGACTAAATATTTCTGGCGAATAAAAATGTTCATCAGAACAGTTGGATATTTCTGCCTGTCTTGTTTTGATCAGGGATCCATTTAATATGAGGATAAGTGTCTGCAGATAAACAGCTCCTGTTTATTCCGTTTTATTTCCTACAGTAAAACTCCAGTGTGTTTGGTGTGAAAAGGCTGCCGTTTGACTTGAGCTAAGTGCGTGTGGGTTTCTGTCAGAATCCTGTGAATCAGTCGGCTCTCCTCCTCAAACCTCTAATGGGATTAATGGGGGGAACCAGCGCCAGTATGCATGTTTCATAAACAGTGCAATCATCGACTTCTCTGAGTCAGTGTTTATATCAATTTACTGAAGCAATTTAGCTCAGAAAACAAGACAAGAAAAGAAAAAAACACTTTTTTTTTTTTTTTTTTTTTTTTTTTTTTTTTTTTTTTTTTTTAAATCTCAGCATTGTTTTTTTAGTGTTCTTTCCCCTCTTTTCTCTGTGTGTATGGAGAATGTCAGCACAAATCTGTAACACAGGGATGAGGGTGTGGGTATAACCTGCAGGCTGCGGCTGTCTCCTGGGGTTAATCAGCATATTTTTGGGGGAAGATGGATCCTCTGGTTCTGGATGATAGGCCATGATGTCATTGTTTATTATCCCTCAGTTAGTGTCGGTAATCGAGAATTGGCGAGAGATTTAGCTGCTGGCGTGCAGAGCAGACAGTTTGATTTATCCATCCCTGTGAGATGTCCTTGAGGAAGATGGTGAATCTCTGCCAGAGAGTCTGTTGAATAGCTGAACTGTAATCGTCTTCAGAAGGTTGACGGCTCGTCCCTATTCAAGCCTAAACGTAAAAACCCTTCAACTCTCATTGTCTTTGGGTTTATGTACCCAAACAATATTTCATTTTAATCACCTCAGCGTCACTGAACAGTACATGGAGTCCCAGAGATCCTCTGCCATCATCCGTGTGGCAGACTCAGCATTTCAAGTACTGTTTCTTTCCATCATAACAGGAACTACTTTTTAGTAGATAGTTTACTTTTTTGCAGATCTGTATGGCATTAAAACAATGACATTATTGAATGTTGTCATGGTGATATTGCAATTAACCCACATTTTCCTCTACGATCGTACCGTTTCTTCATCATGGTGTCTCAGCCATTTTCCATCAGCTTTATCACATTGGGCTTTAAAATCTACATCAGGTGACATCGATAGCAGGGGTTTTAAAAGTCCTTCCAACTGTTCTGATATTATTAATAATAATAACAATAATAATGGCCAACGAAGTATTTAATCCTAGCAGGCTTTTGAGATTGCATTGTTAAAAACACTCATATTACTATATCATGTATTCTGTAGCTTTATTTTGGAGTTGTTGCTGTTATATGATTACAAAGTGAATTAGTTCAAATATTATCTGTATTATATTGAACATTAAGAGTCCAATACTGAGTCCAATTTCTGATCCTTTCAGAATTCCCTCATCTTCCACTGAACTCTGACCTCTGAATTATTTTGGCATGAAAAGGCTCCTAAACTCAAGGAGGGAAGCAGTTACAACTTGGCAAATAAACAATTTTAACTTACATTTACCTCTTTTAAAAAGACACAGACAGAATGATGATAAAACAGTTCAAGACACCTTATACAGCTGATGTCGTGTAAGTTCATGTTTACATCTGTGGTGAAAATGAGATGTGGGTGTTTGTTCATATTAAATAGGCTTCGCCAAAACGAAATATACCTGATTTTGCGTAATTACACTCTTATTTACACGTAGTACAAACAGTTCTTTAATCCAGGTCGACAAACATCCTGATGACCTTTAGTGTTCACACACACACACACACACACACACACACACACACACACACACACACACACACACTTCCCAGGCTCTAATTGGCTCTAATAACTGTATGGACAGGCAGACATCCAGGTGCGTAAATTAGCTGATTCCTCCCTACGCACACTTGCTCACCATAATCACTTCCACATGTGTTTGTACTGCTGGGATCGTGTGTGTGTGTGTGTGTGTGTGTGTGTGTGCTCTTCAGTGACCATGTGTTTGTCGCTGTGTGTGAGTCCTCTCCAGTTGTAAGCGGGCCTGCAGGATAAATAAACGAGCTGATTGTCGGAGGACAGGACAGGCGGATGGATTACATTCATCTCCTGTGTTCCTTTGCAGCACATTGTGATTAATTATCCACCATCTCTGCTTCCTTTTAGGCCCTGTTTTAATAGGCTCTGACCCGTGCGCAGCCGGTGCTTTTCCTGCCACGGAGTCTGCCAGGACTTCTCCTCTTGTCGTCTCCGTCTGATGTTCTCTCTTCTAATCTTTCTTTTTCTTTGCTGTATTTTTTTTTTTCCTTCTGCAGGATTTTGAGAAGCTGTCAGAGTTTTTCAAGGTGAATTACAAGGTGGAGCTGTCTGAGAAGGACATGTCTGTGAAGGGCTGGAACTGGGGGACGGCCAAGTTCTCAGGTAAACAAGCCAGCATGGAGTCACTGAAGTCATCTACACTCGGCTTCTACGCACTCTTTAAACGTCTGGAAACCCATAGAAACTGAAAATTGAATATGAAGTAATGTTTTAGCTTTCAAACTTTATTCTCTTTTCCATCACATAAAAGATAAAAAAAACAACAAAAAAAAACATTCTGAACAAATAAAGGGCAATTTTATTCCTATTTAGATTATGTTCATTATATTTGAGTTGCCAGAACGAGGCTTTTGAGTTGCAGACAATCTACAGATAAATGTAGACTCATTAAAAAATCTGAAAGTTTCATTTTGCTGCTCTTTTTGTGTCTAGGGTTTTAAAAATGGACCCATGGTTCTTTAACTGAGGCCAAACAAAGCAACGCTATCCAGGATCATAATCTGGCAGAAAGAATCTGTTTCTTTGTGAATAATTTAATCCAGATTTATTGGATTTTTATATGGAGCCAGATCCATAAAAATTAACAACATAGACCTTTTACCACAGTGTTGCTCTGGAAACTTTGGGTTGTTTCATGACTTGTGGATAATAAAACCAACTAGAGGTTGTTTGTTTTCCCAATAAGTGTCTAGAAAAATCTAGCAATTTGAGTTTGGAAAAGCATGTAAATTTCAAATGTAATACAATACGTTCTGGTGGTCTGTGGACTCTGGTTGCGGAGTGGATAATTTGAAGATTAGAGTTTAAAGAGACTCTTGGTTCTCTGTTCGCTTCCCAGGACCGCTGTTGTCGTTCGACATCAATGACAACACGGCGTTCGAGATCCCTCTGTCCAACGTTTCCCAGTGTGCCACAGGGAAGAACGAAGTCACACTGGAGTTTCATCAGAACGACGATACTGAGGTTTCTCTCATGGAGGTCCGATTCTACGTCCCACCCAGTCAGACTGATGAACGACAAGACCCCGTGGAGGTGAGGCTGGATCATTTAAAATTTGAATGTTTATTGAGCAGCGGTTCTGTGAATTAATTTTGCTGTATTAATATTGATGGCGACGTTAAATGGCTTGTGGGTTGTTTTTTTTCTTTTCCTTTTAGGCGTTTGCTCAGAATGTTTTGTCAAAGGCTGATGTCATCCAGGCCACAGGAGACGCCGTTTGTATCTTCAAGGAGCTTCAGTGTCTCACGCCCAGAGGAAGGTAGGAGATCAATAAACGAAGTGATCATTTACCAGGTCTGGTATGAACGGTTGTCGTCCTGTTCTCTGAAGGATAAAAACGTTATGCCTTAATAAAAGCAGTGGATTTTATATTGATTTCACACTTGATTTTAACATTTCACCTATCAGAATTTTTTGGAGGGGGAGGTGGTTCACCACATAGTCATTTTAATATAATTTAATAAATTATAAAATAATAATAATAATAAAATAAAATAATTATGCTTACCATAATTTTATTTAATTTCCCTTTGGGATAAATAAAGTATTTTTGAATTTGAATTTAATGTATTTAAAAAATAAAAATACAGTTTTACTACCATTTTTGGCTTAAAAATTAAAACAAAAAACCCCAGAAATTTAAACTAAAACTAGATCTGGTAAAAATACTGCTTTACAGAAGCGCATTGAGTGGAGGACATTACAGTGTCCAAGAGTTTAAAATCGAGCTGACTGATTTTAGTCCAGATGCCAAAATCCTAAGGAAATTTGAGTCCCATTTTGTCTCATTATTTGTAGAACTTGCAGATCATTAAACTTGGTTACTTGCAGACAGTTATAGGTTAATATTTTGTACACAAATTTTCAGTGAATTCTAAAATCTCCAGGGATAAAATCTAGAAATTTGAAATTTTGAAGTGACAAATTTTTATTTTTTTTTTTTTTTTTTTTTTTTTTTCAATCAGTGTGAAAGGTAAACCTAATCAACTCACTAAACTTAAAAGTTCTGTTAAAATTAATGTTTTAAAATAATTTGGATGGTTCCCCCCTCCCCTCCCCTCTTTTTATTCCTATGGTCAACTGTGGTTTTCTACCAAATTTGGTCCTTTTCTCTTCATCAGGATGAAAGACAATATGTTTTACCACTGATTCCCTGACATAATTCAACTGCAGAATTGAATTAAAAACCAGCCCACCTGCAAAACAAAAACAAATTTATAATGCTACCGTAAAAATCTAATTAAATTGCATATTTTTTGGGTCAAATGGGTAAAATCATCTTGATTTCTATGTTGGTAGTCTCTCTTTTAGCACACAAATACATGCTCTCAAGCTCAAAAAGAATCATATTTTAGTATGTTCTAGTTAGGGCATGCTTTTGCTTTTATTTTTGCCATAAGAATAATACAGACTATGCTATTATTTGGTTGTTTTCCTAATAAATCTTCCTTGTTGTTTAAAAGTTTACAAAATACCAAAGATGAAAATATGCCACATGATACAACCTTTAAAGCAATAAAGACAACATACTAATAAATTAACAGAATATAAAAGTGGAATTTAAAATTTGTTCTCTTTTTGCTTTCCTTTAATTTCTCTTTTGGCCTCTTTTTACAGATACGATATTCGGATCTATCCGACATTCCTCCACTTGCACGGTAAGACTTTTGACTACAAGATTCCCTACACCACCGTCCTCCGACTCTTCCTGCTGCCTCACAAGGATCAGAGGCAGATGTTCTTTGTGGTGAGTGAACATCTCTGACTTTTCTCCTTTTCAAGTTTCGAGCGTTTCTGTCCTGGAGCTTCTCTCACTTTGTTCCCCTCTGACGTTTCTCACTTTCCCTGTTTTTGTCTTCATCATAGATCAGTCTGGATCCTCCCATCAAGCAGGGTCAGACGCGTTATCACTTCCTCATTCTGCTTTTTTCTAAGGAAGAGGATATCAACCTCACCCTCAACATGAGCGAGTGAGTATGTCAGCTGGATTCATGCTGAGATGAATTCAGACACAGATGTACTGTTTTTACAAATATGGTGCTTTTGAAGGTTGCTTCCTCTGGGGCTTTTTTTTTTTTTTTTTAGGGGTAAAGGAGGCTGTTTTTAGATTTTTATTTGTGGGGAAAAAAAATTTTTTTGGTTGTAACATGAAAAATTGTGAAAGCTGAAGGGCTGTGAATACTTTTTGCAAGCAACCGTTTACTATCTTTGGTCTTTCTTTCCTCCAGGGGGCACCAAAGCTCAAGAGGAGTGGTGTTTTTTTTTAATGCTTTTTACAAAAGCATTACCAGTTTCTGTGCCTGTATAATCCTCTTCTCAGAAATCCCATCAAATGTTTATATTCAAGCCATTTTTTTCTGTTATCAACTCTGTACCACAGGGAGGATGTGGAAAAACGTTTTGAGGGAAAACTCAGCAAAAACATGTCGGGCTCTCTCTACGAGATGGTCAGCAGGGTGATGAAGGCCCTGGTCAACCGCAAAATCACTGTACCTGGAAACTTCCAAGGGTATGCATCTCGAACATGCATTTTGAAAGATTATATTTTATAGTAAAGAAATCTTAATAGAACCTGCTTCACTTTCTTTGGACCTCCTCCACAGCCACTCCGGCGCTCAGTGCATCACCTGCTCCTACAAGGCATCTTCAGGCCTCCTCTATCCTCTGGAGAGGGGCTTCATTTATGTCCACAAGCCCCCAGTTCACCTGCGCTTTGAGGAAATCTCCTGCGTCAACTTCGCCAGAGGCACCACCACAACGCGGTCCTTCGATTTTGAGATCGAGACCAAGCAGGGAAACCAGTACACGTTCAGCAGCATCGAGAGGTGAGGGCGCCTCATCGGGACTCAGAAACATTACTGTGTTTCAGCTACTTTGAAAGATGATGACTGCACTGGGTTTCTTGTATTAATGTAAAATTAAGTCTATTAAAGATTCTTGAGGGGTCATAAATTGTTTTATACTAATCAGCTGATGTCTAACTGCCGTTAACAAACTAAGTGAAAGAAAAAACAAATTTCTCATTTGAAAGACAAAGAAATCAATTTCTTAGCTACAGAATCACTGATTAAAGACCTAAAGTTATCGAGAATCTGCTGTGTCTTAGTTACAGGGACCTTCAGCTTCTCTGGTCAAGCAGTGTTTGCCACGGGCCGCCTTAAAGCTGCAACCTGCTGGTCTCTACTGGCCACTGGAGCTTCTCTTAGTCCACCCCCTTCTCCATAAACCAGTTTCACAGATAAAACCAAAACAACACAAACTTAGCCTTTTAGATTAGCACCACAGGTTCATAAGGCTACAAGCTCACTGATAGACGTCACCTCAGCTTGAATATGCTTTACTTTTCGCTTGGGTTTCCCACTAAACATTCTTTTTTCCTGAATTTGTTCCAGTTGCACTGAGCTCTTCTAAATAATAGAGCTGGGAATCTGTAGGCGCTTTGCAAATCTATTTGATTTTGATTTAGAAAGCTAGGATGCGACTATAAATCTACTGATAACATAACGTTGGAACTAAAGCAGTCTGTCCACTGCAGCTGCAGAACAATAGTCACAAATTAGTGATCTGTTTTGACAAATGAGTAATTATTTTGAGAAAGATGCTTACTCCGAACTGCTGAAGTAGGCAGGAGAGCAAAGAGTTTTTGCAGGGAAAAGGCCAAACATTGTTTTTTGCCACAACTACTTCATGACCTGATCAACTACAATCAATACGCGTTGTCCGAATAATAAAGTTTTTCTTCTTTGGTCTGAGAATGAATACTAGTTGTCTGTTTTAAATGATTGTTTTCCATTCTGCAAATCTGGATTTCCTGCTTATTTCCTATAATGTTACAGCATCATTAAGTGCAGACTCATCCTCTATGTCAAATATTGATTTTATTTAAACACAAGTTATTATTGTCTTTTTTTCTCTCTCTCTCTCTCTCTAGGGAGGAATATGGCAAACTGTTTGACTTTGTTAATGCCAAGAAGCTCAACATCAAGAACAGAGGCTTCAAAGAGGTAATTTATAAGGAAATCAACTCATGCCAGTTTGTGAAACGAAAACATCACACCAGTTTTGTCAGATTTGCATTGCAGATATTGATTCATGTCACCCTTCTCCTGTGTGTCTGTTTGTACCTCCTGTAGAAGAAGGTGGGTATGGTTACGGGCGCCTCATGTGGATGAAGGAACTCGAGTTGATCGGTGTGGAGTTATTTCTGATTGCATGGTGTGCTGCTGATGGCTCTAAGCAAGATTCTGCAGGATAATCTTGTCAGATTACTTGATGAATTATTGCTAATCATGGGACATGTGGATTGGAGTAGTGTGTGTGTGTGTGTGTGTGTGTGTGTGTGTGTGTGTGAGACTGATCACTCTGATAACTCTGTGTGTGTTTGCATTTTGCTAACTAATGTGCAGCCTGGGGGCTTTTGGTGTTTAACACTCGACCGCGTTGATTGCACCGCCTTTAATGTTCTGCTGAAAAGTATGAACTCCTGCTGGCTCAAAGTTTTATAAAGTTTTTTTTTCCCCACATCACGATCATCTGTCGCCATGGTGATGGAGTCAGCAGAGGAGAGCAATGAGAACAAATGGCGCTCCTCTCCATTTCCTGTTGATGTATTAATGGCAGCTTTCCTAACTGGATGTTTCTGTCAGCCAGAAGGACGTGGATAAAGATGCATGGAGCTGGGAAGAAACATGTGGGCGAGGAGAATAGTCAGACTGTGGTTTCCATGATGTTTAGTTTAAGCCATCAAGCCTTTTACTAGCATCTTTAAAGTTAATTTGCTCAAGATGAAGATGTTACATTGAACAGTATAAAAATCATTTTCAACCTCATGACAGGAAACTTGACTTATTAGTGTTGTTTTGTTCTGGAACTTCAGTGCAGTGTTTTTCATGAAAAAAACTATGCATTTTTATATCTATATTTAAAATATATTAATTGGCTCTTAATTATTTTTAGCCGAATATATTAAGAGCCATTGAGGGGGGTCCATAGAGCTGCAGGCTGCAGACCCCTGGTTTAGGAGGTGTGAAGTAAGATTACAGCTGCAAGGTGTACCCACAGCAGTTTTTTTTTTTTTTTTTTTTTTTTTTTTTGGTCAGGAAACGCGTGGTCAGTGTCTCAAATTTGTATTAATCTTTTAAAAAAGCAACTCAAAGTACAAGCTGTTAGTTGATGTGTCTATCCACCCAAAGTGGTGGGAGTTGTTTTTAAGCGTGTAATGATTTCGGGGGGGAGAACAGATTTTTCATTATTTGACCTGAGGATCACAGATCAGGGGGAAAATGTTCACGTTTCAATCTCTGTGGTGGGTTTACTGTTCAGGTGGTGTGTTTATACGATCAGCTGATAAAATACTCATAAGCAGTTGATGTTATACTGAATAGCCTAAGTGAAGACTTTCCACAAAATTTTGTTGATGTTTTTATATTCTACACAAATGTTACTCTAAACCATATGTGAGTGACTTCATTGTTAGATTTGACTTCTTTTATAATGTTGGTTCATTTGGGACAGAGCTTCGTTGGCAGCAGATATGATTTTTCTAAACCTTTAATTTCATTCAGAAAACAAATCTGTTGACAAGATGTCTTATCTCTTCAAGACTGAACATGGATTTCAGGTTCTGTTGATCATTGACATTTTTATCGAGTTAATCCAAAATGACGGTCTATATGAAGTTGTTGTGTGCGCTGTATTGGTTTGTGGAGGTGTTTTCTTGACTGTGATTTGTGATTCCAGGGCATGAAGGGCAACATCGACGAATACAGCGACTCCGACGAAGACCAGCATGATGCCTACCTGGAGAGGATGAAGGCCGAGGGAAAGATCAGGGAGGAGGGCAACGACAGCGACGATTCAGATGGAAGTGGAAGCGGTAAGCGACTGATTCAGCATCTAAACACTTGAAGTAATTTTAAGAAGAGCAGGTTAAGCTTCTGTTTTTCTCTTTAGATGAGTCTTTCAACCCTGGAGAGGAAGATGAGGAAATCGCAGAAGAGTAAGTGGCTACTTTTTCTTTTTTTTAAACTTCATATTAAAGCGCTTTCTTGCATTTTCACAGATTCCTTCCATATTTTTCCTTTCAATCAGGTATGACAGCAATGCCTCTGCAAGCGACAGCAGTGAAGAAGGTGATGATAGCGAAGAGGAGAGCGCAAAGAAGAAAAAACCCAAGAAAACTAAAGTTGTGAAAGAGAAAAAGGAAAGGAAACCACGCAAAGAGGTAAGAGAGCAGCTAAAGCAAAATACCTTTTCTGCCAAATCTCAGACTGTCCTCAATAAAAACGTTTCTCCTTTTTGTTTGTCTGAGCAGAAGAAGCAGAAGGACACCGGTGGCCCCAAAAGGCCAATGAGCGCCTACATGCTTTGGCTGAACTCCAGCCGGGAGCGCATCAAGGCAGAGAATCCCGGCATCTCCATCACAGAGATATCCAAGAAGGCCGGAGAGATGTGGAGACAGCTGAACAAAAACGAGAAGGAGGTGAGACCTGGGCTCTTAGAAGAGATTTTATTATATTTTAGTTGAGTCCCATTTCAACCAAAACTCCTGATCTGTTGTACTTCTGTTTCCTTCAGGAATGGGAAACGAAGGCAGGGGAGGCAAAGAGGCAATATGACAAATTAAAGAAGGAGTACAAAGAGAGCGGAGGAGGAGTATCGACCTCCAGTCCCAGGAAGTAAGGCTTGTATTACAGAGAGTGTCCCTTTTTGTTTTTTTTTCTTAAGGAAGCTTGTGTTACATCCCTGATTGCCTTCCTACGCCTTTGACCTTTTAGAGAGAAGAGAAAATCGGGTGGGAAAAAAGACGAGAAGAAGAGAAAGTCCAGCAGTGGAGAGAAAGAAAAAGAACGAGGAGGCAACGACAGCTTCAAGAGCCGAGAGTTCATCGAGACCAGCGATGATAGTTCCTCCGACTCCGATCACAAGAGCAAATCCAAGAAGAAGAAGAAGAAGAAGGTAAAACCAGTCCTAGATGTTCTTAGCAAACCACCGAGGCATTGATCCAAAACCAATAAAATGCCACAATACTCAAACATCATTCTCTGGTAACAGCAAAGCAGTTCTGATGTACAGATGAAAGAAATGTATGATATTGATTTTTCTTGGTTTAAACAACTTCCCAGAAAGCACAAGTACACGTTTTCCTCTTGTATTTGTGTACTTTGCAAAGTATCTTGATTTTTAGCCACATATTTACCATTTTAGTGTCACCAAAACACATCATTCAAGTCAACTTTAATGACTGTTTTTTGCTGTTTGATGACAGAGGAACTGTTTGGATGTCCAGACGTCGGGTGTTTTTTGGGCTCTCAAATCTGAGTCCTGTAAGACTGGGCATCGTTAATACAAAGTTTCAGTCGTATTATGTAGTAAAGTTTATTAAATCAATGCAACGTACAGGCTTTCAAACTCATTGGCTTTCAAGGACAGTTTATCAACCAAACCGGACTTCTTGAATATATGTCCGTTTTACTGTTTTTAGCGCTCCAAATGCCAACAACGACATCTAGTTCTTCATATCAAGGGAACTTATCCTTTTTTTTTCTCCTAAACAGCCACTTCTCCTAAGCATTTTACTTATTTTTACCTATTTAATACCTGATCTACAACTCCAAAGCCCAGAGCAGTTGAAAATGCTTCATGGATGGAGAGCAGGACTGAAGAACAGGGAGAGAAGGAGGAAGTTCAAGCCATCTCTTCTATTGATCAAAACTGGGCAAGGATCATATCCCCAACTCCAGGCTTTCAAACCATGCGGCCAGACAGGGATTAAAAGAGGAGCAGCAAAAGCAAATGTGGTGGATTAGCAGTGCGTGTCAAGAGTTGATTATGTCGTCCAGGACATGTTACTGTTTAATATCATCTCTGCTGCCTGGAAAATGAGCTGTTAGCATGTCATGAGTCATAAGACTGTCATACAGCAACAGTCTTCAGAGTCCTCTTTACATTCGTTGAAACAGACTGCTACACCATTCACGACGAGTCTTTGAATATACTTGGATGATATAAGCTGACATTTGATTTTTCTTTGGGATAAATAAAGTATTTTTGAATGGAATGGAATACGTTTATAACTCAAGTGTGCTTTGAGCCTCAGATTCAACTATTTATTTTTAATCTTCACCTTAATAACAAATAAAACAATCCCAGTTGTTCTTATTGATGTTTTATTTACACAGGAGTCAGAGGAGGAGGAGGAGGAAGCAATATCCACTCCTGCCAGTTCAGAGGAAGAGTCTGACTGAAGAGACACTGATCACACCCACAAACCAAGGACCAACTGTTTTCACTGTTGATTTCAGACCAATCAACAAACTTGAGTTGTACCTTTTTCATCAACACATTTAATTTTAAAAGTACAATCACGTATCTTTCGACTACATCTGGAATCTCATCTGTGGTGATACTTGAGCATCTCTCCTCCTGACAGCTCAGTGAAATGATGGGACAGTTGAACCTACAGAAATGGTTGTTAGTTTCATAGCGCTGAGGATTGTAGGAGTTATTATTGTCAGCATAACAAGGGATTGATTTTTGTTCCTTTTGTGTAGTGCTCTTTAAAAAAAACATGTTTTTTGTTATTCATTGGCTTGTTTTCAGGCCAAAATAAATACAGAATTTTCAATAAATTCTTGCTTGTTTTTCTTATGTTCTGTGTTATGGTAATTCTCCTTGGCTGCCTTGAGATGTTTCTTATAAAATCCAACAATTATCTGGGCTCTTTAAATTTCAACCAATCAGGCAAAAGCTTACAACCACTGTCAGCTATTTTGTCATTGTGAGATCGTTGAATAAAGGAACATTGGATAAATTTTTAACTGTAGGGGATCTTATATCCCTGAATGAGCTGGACAGTGTTGCTGGGAACACATTTATATCTGTGGCCCATTCTCAGAGGACAATTCAAATGGACACCACATATTTGGGACCCCTCACCCCAAAAAAAAAAAAAAAAACATGTGACCTGATAAAACATAGGGCAAATTATAATTTCTCAGTGAATGAAGCTTCTAATGAAGCTTCTACATGGAAGTATGTGGCTTGCAGTGACTGAAAGTAATTTTGTTGGTGATATTATTTTATAGTTTTTTAATTGGTGTATCTTAAGTTGATTTGTGTTTCAACTTAGAGTAAACACCTATTGAGTCTGTAATTTTGTGTTTTAAAATTTTAGCAGGATCAACGCTGACCAATAGAAAGCCCACATCACCCGACCAGAGTTGCTGGAGTTTAATTGGAGAGGTCAGACTCTTGTGGGTTTTATTTGACACCTAAATATGCAGCATAGATCCTCTCTCCTTAACAGGGTTTACGCCAAGTTTTTACATCTTGACATTTCTATTCTGAATTTAGATACATTTTTTAAACATCTTTTTTTAGCAATTATATGAAAAGATGATCATCAGACAGTGTTTAATAAACTAAAACGACTAAATTTGAATTATTCAATTTCCTCTAAAGGTTTTTCAAAACATGGAGTCGTATGAAACATTTCCTGCGTCAGGGAAGGCAGATCAGCTCTCAAGAAATTTCTGCCTGTCAGTCCACAATTCATTAACCCTCCCCATCCCATTATGTTAGAGAACATGAAGCGAGCTTCTATAACAGTCTTGCTTAAGGTATTCCCACTCGATCTGCACACATTCTAACACATTAGCAAATTTAACCAGTCAGGGCAGTTTGTGTGAGCGTGTTTAGAGGGTGAACGTTGCAGAGGCAATGGTTTCAAACAAGCTTAAATGGAAAGTGGTTTGGAGTGTGGCTTTTAAAAGCCAGACATCACGGGCTGTGATGTTCATTTTCAGTGATGGTTTCAGTGATAAAGGACTGCCAGGAGGAACTTTGAACAGGAATCCCCTGGTGTTTATTTGCAGATATAGTTGAACTTCTGTATGGATTATATATGATGTTTATGGTGTTACTGTCAAAAAAATTTATAAAGTCACATAGAAGATTAGAGAGCAGGACCACAACAGCAAAGAAAGTTTAATTCATCATCTGTAAATGGAAAGAGGGTGGCACAACGGCAAATACACCAAGAAATTGCCATCCCAACAGGTCGGGAAACGAGAACGTTACTTGGAGAAGCAGTCAAGAGGCCGATGCTAACTTTAGAGGAGCTGCAGAGGTCCACAGCTCAGGTGGAAGAATCAAGTATAACCCCTAGTAGTAATGCCCTCCACAAATCTGGTCTTCATGGAAGAGTGGCAAGAAAAATAACAGGGATTGTCTAAAGTCTGCGACAGTCATCCCCAAGGCCTACTACTACCTGCATGGTTTAGAAATTTCCCTGATGCAGCACAAATGACTTCATTACTATGTCATCAAATGCTTTAGGAGACTGTTATTGGCTCAGTCATTTAAACTAGGGTGACATCTAAAACATGTAGGAGAAATGGAGTTGGGGACCTCTGATTTGGTGGACACCGCAAACATTTAGACAACAGTGCTCTGGTCAGATGAGACCAAAGAAAAAAATTTTGGCCTACATACAAAACACAATGAAACATGGTGGTGGCGGCATCATGCTGTGGGGAAAGCTTTTTTTCCAGCTGAAAGAAAAGCGTTCCAAACAGCAGGGAAGCTCTTCAGAAAGAGGATGTTAAAAAAATACAGGGAAATCCTGGAAGAAAACGTGTTAGAAACGGCAAAAGACTTGATCGGTACAAAGGATGGCCAGCTGGGAGTGAAGAGTGGCAAGAAGAATGCCTATTGTTGAACAGAGGTCATAACAAGGTTCTTTGAAGTTTGCCACAAAAAAATTAGTGGACAAAGTAGCCATAGTCCAAAGAGAAACACTGGAACGTGTTTCCAAAACCCAGGAGAACAACTGGCATAAATCAGTTTAAATAGACTTCAGCTGATTTCAAACAAAGGATTAAGAGATTTAAAACTTTTACAGAGCACCAGAAATTTAGATCAGTGTCTTTCTATTTGAGTTGTATTAGTGTGTCCTATTTTCTAATCTTGGTTTATTTACATTTAAATAGGTATATTTATAGTTTTACAAGTATTTCCTTGGCTTAGTTTCATCTGGGGTTTTTTTTTTTGTTTCTTTAAATAACGTCACAGTTTTCTTTACTTTCCTGTCTACCATTAATTAGAATTGGAGACTTAATGCTGTCTCATACATAACTAATGCAAATGTATCAATGTTGATTCTATCTGTTTGGATCCTCACGTTTATATTTTCCTGTTTGCGCACTCTTAATTATCTGCCTTGTCTGCATGCATTTTTCTCTGTGAGTGTCTCATGTGTAAATGCTTGGGAGTATGACGGGCAATCACAATAACTCTTACAATGTGCTGTGGTGATAAACATTACAATTACATGCAGCCTGAAAGTTTGTGCTCTTCAAACATCCACAGGATGTGTTTATGTGTTTCTGCTGCCATATTGGGTTACCATTAAAACATCACAAACATAATGGGGGCCACTTCAGAAATGACGTGCTGTCTGGGCACATACAGAAATGCACAGAAAGAGAGAAACACTCACTGTCACTATTACATTATCTCCCTGATGTTAGAATCTATAATGTTGCTTGTCCTTGAGAGTCTAGAAATGGTCCTATCATATGACCAGCTGTCATTCATGCATAATTTATTATAGTGCTTTTAGACTGTCTTACCAATGTGTCTTCAGCTTAGTTAATTTTTCTTTAGAGTTCTTGAATACAAATCTGAACAAAAGAGTTCGATGGAGCTATCAGAAGCATGACTTAAAGAAAAACAGATTGTAAGTACACTATATGCACTATATATATATATATATATATATATATATATATATATATATATATATATATATATATATATATATATATATATATATAGTTTTTTTTGTTTGTTTGTTTTTATTTTAACAACTTTTAACTTTTCAAGCTATATGGAGGAAAAAGGAAGCCAGTAAATAAAGGTGCTCTGATCAGGTGCCAAAGTGGATTCCTTTAGTCCCACATGAAAAACCTATTAGTTGTGGAAAACTAACTATTGATATGACCCTGACAACACAACTCCCATGGTAAAACATAGTGATAGCAGCATCATGATGTGGGGGTGGGTTTCTTATGCAGGTACATGGAAGCTGGTCAGAGTTGATAGGAATGTGGATGGAACAAAAAAACAAGGTAATTCTGGAAGAAGGACAATTAAAGGTTGAAAATAATGTGCAACTGGGGTGGAAGTTCACCTTCCAGAAAAATAACCCAAATTGCAGCCAAAAGTGTCTGCAAATTATTGATTCTGGGAACTAAATACAAACTTTTCAGTTTTACTTGTAAAACTGGTAAAACCATTCATCATTTGTCTTCTACCTACCCATTATTCATTACTTTGTGTTTGATTTTTACATGGAATCCCAATGAAATAGATAAAATTTTGTGGTTCTGATGACAAAATGTAGAAAGATTAGAGGGGGAAAGAGGATGCACCTTTTCTTTTATTGCCAGGTTCTTGTGAATGAACTGGACACTTCTTTGAGCCAATAACTGACACTTAACTGAAGGAATGAGGTGATAAAAAATATGAGAAACCTGCTAAATGAATTTGATGCACTAGCAGCAAATGACTAGAGATATATGCTGCATTGATTGGTGCTTCGGGCTAAGTGTTTACGAGCTTCCACGAGGCTGCTGTGTTTTCACTTCAAACCAGAGATGTGGAGAGCAGTATGGGAGACTGGGATTTGTGGTTAAGAAGGAAGTAGACATCCTCCTCTCGCTCCTTTGAGTAAAGAGGGTGAGGTCTGATTTATGTCATCAACCAATGACAGAGGGGAGAGACTGATTTTCAGAGAAGAAGACACGCCAAGGAGAGACACTCTGAAGACTGTTGTTCAAGTCTTTGCAAAAGAACCAGGAGAAAGTCTTCCTGATCTTCAAAGCTTTAGCTTCTAGGTCTGGAGAATAAGTGGACTTTTTTTTTTCTCAAACATAGGAATTTTTGCAGCCATGACTTCAGTAGTGTGGAGCTGTGCAACCAGCATCTTGACCTACGAGACCTACAAGTCTGTGGTGGTGAGGAGCTGGTCTTTGGGGATCATTTACCGGCTGGTGCAGCTAATCATCATCTCATATTTTGTTGGGTCAGTAATCTGATTTTTATGTGTTTATTTAAGTTGTAGTTTGTCTCACTCACTCCAGATATTGTGAAACCCTTTTTATTAATCTTCAGGCATAACAAATACAATCTGAACCTTCATTATGTAGTTTTGAAGATAGTTTTTCACATCTCAACTCAGGTGGACGTCATGTGGTTAAGACTATGAAATATGTATTTGAAAAAAAAAAGAACAATATATTAAAACATACGATATGTTGTTGCTTAACTAACATGGCCACGTGTTTTACAATTTTCTGAAATTTCTCAGTGTAAAAGAAACTATAACTATTTTCCCAGCACTCTCCATATTCCTTCATCTTCAGACCCTCACTATTTCCTCCTGCTTAATTTTATTTCCAAAAATAAAACAATTTGTACAGTGCTCTAAAAAGGTATATTACATCTGTCAAATCTTAGATGTTTCAGATCATCAAAGCAATGTAAGATAAGACAATATATGAAATGTAGTTTTTAAGGGATGGTACTACTAGTTATACATTTAGACGAATAATACTTTTTCACATAGGGCACGGTTGCTATGGATTTTTTTCCGTAATAAATGAAATTATTACTTGACAACTGCAGATTGTATTCACTAAGGTTTGTTTGAGGATGTGAACATTTAGGTGAGACAAAAAAGGAAATATGTACTGGGAGAAATACTTTTTCATAGCACTTGTCTGTGTCACTAGACAAAAAAGGAAATGAGTCATTACTGAGCATGTTGAGATAAATCTAATGTCTTAGACGTCTTCCTGCTCCGACACAGTTAAAAAGCTAACCCACAGTATATCCTCAGCCTGTAATCAGTTGTGCAGGAGCCTGCATTCATTCCATCAGGTGGGTTCAAGCAGGCTCACATCTAAAGCATGCATGACACCTGCTCTCAAGAATAAGAACTACCCAGTTACCTTTCCTTTTCTGAGGCATCCAGATTATCTCTGACACTCTCCTCATTACACATAGATATGATTCACGTTGAACTGATATTCTTGTAATTAGAAACCCTAAAAACTTAGAGCTTTGCAAACGTTTTAGTTGAGTGGTTTTAGACTTGAAGGTAAGATCTGAAATTGAGCTCAATCTCTGAATGTCGTTTCATTTGCCCACAGCTATGTCTTCCTCTATGAAAAAGCTTACCAGGTGGCTGACACTGCCATTCAGTCATCAGTCATAACTAAAGTCAAAGGCTTTGGCAAACTTAACAACACTGTGATGGATGTGGCTGATTATATCTACCCTCCTCAGGTGCGTAGCACAAAACTACACATTAAAACACCTTTAAAAAACAGCTACTTATACTTGCATAAACAAATTAATGTCAAATGCTGTGCTGTGTTTCAGGGGGAAGGCGTCTTTAGCATCATCACTAAAATCATAAAAACGGACAACCAGTTCCAGGGAATATGTTCAGAGGTGAGGACACATTTGGAACATTTCGGACATAGATTTTCCGAATGCTTACCAGTTCACTTGGATAAAACTTTGATTTATTCAGTACATTTAAACCGTTCATGGTGGGTATTAAACGCACATAATTTGTGTAAGGAATTAGGGTTAGGGTTACCAGCTATTACGAAAATTTGCAGATATACAGATGAACATTTTATTGCACACTTATAATATGAGAATTTCTACATGTAAATCGTTTCAACAATCATAACAACTTATGACTCTGCACACAAATGACCAGATGATGGTTAAAAGTTATTAAATGTTGCTGCTTTATGCAGTAAGACACACTTGTCTGAGTATACTACTTATAGCAATCATTATGCATGCTTGCATTATATCATTATATATTTATATCATTTATTTATAACATTATATAATTATATCATAAAATGTCTTCATAATTTTAACATTAATGAACCATTTAAAGAGAAACTGACCTAGATGCTCATGTTGTGTCTCCATGTCTATTTCAGACTGAGAGCGATTTTAATTGTAGCACAAATGCAGACTGTGCCAAACATTTTGGCTCCATTCAAGCTGACGGTGAGTCTAACCCTTAAGGATTGTGGGGTGCATAAGGAAGAAGAGGAACCTGGGGAAGTGTGTTGGTGCCTGGTCTGTGAGAGTGCTCACACACCTCATGTCATCTAGAACCATGTTTTACACAGCATCTCCCATGAGTAATTTTATGAGGCGCATGAGAACATGATGTGTGGGTGTCATTACAAACTCATTGTTTTCAATCCCAAAATCTAACCCCTATCAAATTTTCTCAGATTGTTGTAATGTATTCAAATGCATCTCCTAGGATTCCACTGTATCTGTTGTCACTTACTGTTAGATCGTCCAGTTACTGTCTGTAATGCCAACACTCAGCTCATTATTACCCCACTTATGCCCTTTGTTGTCCATTGTGGACACCCCAGATTGCAGTTCTTGGATACACAAACACACACACACACACACACACACACACACACACACACACACACACACACACACACACACACTTGTAGAAGTGTTTTCTTAAACCTTTTAAAATGATTTGACAATGTCAAATTGATAATCAATTTTATTTTCTTTGAAAGGTATAATTACAGGTATATGCAACACATCTACTGGTTATTGTGAGATTGAAGGATGGTGTCCAGCAGAGGATGACAGAGTGAAGATGTGAGATGAGGGCACACGAAGACACACACACACACAAATGCAAACTTTCTTGTTATGTTTCTGTCACTTAAAATGTTAATTTTATCATCATCTCCAGCAATCCAGTGCCCCAGTTTGTGAACTTCACTATTTACATCAAAAACAGCATTCGCTTCCCCCTCTTCAACGTCACCAGGTGGGTCATTCACAAGCCTCCAAACAAATGTCTTCTTAACTTAAATCAGATTAAGGGTTAAGCAAAAGTGTAAAAACAATCGTGTACAATTTCAAAAATGTACTTTTTTAATGTTTTTGTCACAAACCTTTTATTTTTCAGAGGAAATTTTCGTCCCATGAATGATATAATATGCATCTACGACAAGCTCAAAAATCCTTCCTGTCCCATCTTTCAAGTGGGGTATATTTTGGCTGAAACTAAGCAGGATGCGACTGTCCTGGCAGACAAGGTCTTACCTTTTCCTAAAGTTTAAATTCTACTTAATTTTCATCTAATTGTTGTTGATCAAACTGTTTGGTTTATGTCATGTGCAAGGGAAAGGCAACTGGCCTAAACTGTGAAATGACATAATTCCAATATGAACTGTATCTTGATTTCTTCACAACAAACACAGTTTCAAATATAAATTAGTGAAACAAAAGCCAGTGAAGTTTAAATAAAACTTGTGTTTTTTTGTGGAGTTTGACCTACCTCCAGCCTTAATTTAGAAAATTACTGAAAAATAATGGCTTTAATCAGACTTAAATTCCCAATATCTTGTGTCAGGTTCTCTACAGCTGATCATCTCAGCATCCTTCACTACACCTATGAAGCTTCTCTGTGGTGTTCCTCTTCCTCGGAAACTGGCAGTTCTGAGGAAGAACTGCCAGGTTTTAAATAATAATAATGATAGTTTTAAATAACTGACTCCAAACTAAGCACATGATTCTCTGTTTTCAGCTTTAGCCAATACAAATTATAATCACAAGTCCCAAATAAAACTGATATTATTACATTTGTTGTTAAAATATTATTCAGAATATTTACATAGTCATAGTCTTAAACATAAACCAAACTAAATTTACACTGTATGATAAAGCTGTTGCTTTTCTCATACTTATAGTTAAACTGGTCCCTTAAGTACAATCATGGGTGTTCTTCTTTTTCACTGAGGTTAACTTTAACTACAGTTGATGAGTTTTTCCTAGAACCTCTGTCTTCCAATTAATGCAGCCCCATAAGATCTAACTAACCCCGTAGAAGGATCAATACCATTTGGTGGTGTGTGTTTTTATTTTATTTTTATTTTTATTTTTACCTATTCATGCATATGATTTCAAATGTAACTGAGTAAAATACTTTACACAAAACAAACTCAAGTAAAAGTAAAAATGTTCATAATTTGTAAACAACTTAAAAAAGTACAAAGTACAGATAAATTGTGCTTAATGACAGTAACACGAGTATATTGCTGTATATTTGACTGACGTTTTTTATGATGTGAAACACTTAGAACTGCCTTACTGCTGAAATGTGCCACACAAATAAACTTCACTTGACTTGATTATATGTAACTAGTTATTTTTTATCCCCTGCATAGGATAAAAAAAAATAAAACAATAGTACATCTTCATTTCAGAAATGTTTTGATTTGAAAAAAATCTGCATGTTTCAGTGTTACTTTTAAATATATAAAGCAGCAGTATATAACTTTTATGAAGAATGTGTTTTTTACATATTTGTTAAAATTAGCATTATGCCGTGACAGTATAAGACAGATAATCTGTGAAAAAAATCAGGCTCCTCTGCCTCCTCCCAGTGTTCCCAGTACTAACTGCAGAAATACACCCCTTAGTCAGAACCAACCAATCAGAGCCAGAAGGAGGGTCTTAGTGTTGTCAGTCACCCTAGTGTACACACTGCTTACACACTCCCCGTTGCTCTCTGCTACGCTAGAGCTGGTCCACAACAACAGTCCCTGCCTCTAATGCTAAGGCTAGCTAGCATGGCCACCAATGACAGCAGATAAACAGTTTTCCTGGAACAGTAAGTTGTTTGTTCACCATTTCTACATTTAGCAGTGCGTACATGAGGGTGATTGACAGCGCTTAGACCTTCCTCCTGGCTCTGATTGGTTGTTTTAGGTCGGGAGAGGTGCATTTTTTTAGACGGCAATAGTAGCTCGGGGAGATGGAAGAGCTCTATCTTTTCACAGATCATCAGTCTCATAACATACTGTCACAAAATGGTGACAGTTTTAACAAATATGCAAAAAACACATTTTTGTAAAAGTTACATGCTACAGCTTTAACAACATTATAACTTGAAGCAAGGAGAACATGACAAAAAGCTGTATAACACACAGGTCATGTCATAAGCTGTTATTGTGGTGAAGATGGACCCAAGAGCAGGCAGGACAGTGGTAACCACAAGCTGGTAATGATAGAATTTAACATTTGAAAAGCTTAGAAACAAAGGACAAAAAACATTACAGTCAAAGCCAGGATTTTAGTACATTTATATAATGCTCACTATATCCCTATTAAAAAGGATCTCGTCATGCAAACAGTGTTGGACTACAATGTAGATTGTGAACTCTACAGGTTCCTTATTTACAAGTTTTGAGCATTAATATATACCTTATATTTGACAGGGTGGTGAAATAGGAATAAACATTGAGTGGCGATGTAACCTGGACTATGATGTTAACCTCTGTGTTCCCAAGTACTCTTTCTCTAAACTGGATGCTCCATTTCAAAATGCCAACAACTCCAAAGGTTACAACTTTAGGTAGGCTATAGTACTAAGTTTTCTAGGTTTTTTATCCATATAACTTTTTCTTAAACATTTTCTTGTCATTGAATCCAGATTTGCCAAATACTACAAGACAGCGGATGGAACTGATTATCGGAGTCTTCACAAAGCATTTGCAGTTCGTTTTGATGTTATAGTGACCGGCACTGTAAGTTACTTCTATGGTTTGTATTAAAGAAAAAAAGTATGTACACTGAATTGCACATTTTGAAAGCAAATCTTTTTTCCAGAGAACACCTAAATGTTTAAAAAGCAATATTCATCCATTAATTTTCTGTGCTTGCTGAAGTCTTACCAGAGACATTGTAAGGCGAGTGCCTTTCTCCAATGATGCGATGATCAGGACACCATGGAGAGGCTTCCAGTCCATCACTGGGGACTGTGAAACAGATGAAACAAATAACCCTTCACACAAACATTCATCTGTTTATTTTCTACGCCTATTCCATCCTTGAAGGGTTAGGCATGGACAGGTCACTAGTCCATCACAAAACAACAAAAGGACACACAGGACAGACAGCCATCCATTCATACAACCACCCACACATCATTTATACCTTTCTCTTCTTTCAGGGTTGCCAGTGCCTATCACCAGTGGCCATTAGGTGACAGATGGGGTACATCCTGGACAAGTTGCCAGTCTATCACAGGGCAAAGAGACACACAGGACAAACAACCATGCACGCACATACTCATACCTAAGGTCAATTTAAAGTTAACAATTAACCTAACAGTCATGTTTTTGGACTGTGGGAAGAAAATCGGAGTAGCCTGAGAGAACCTACATATGCACAAGGAGAACATACCAAAACCATGCAAAAAGACCCCAGGCCAGGAAGGACCAAGGTAGCCTGGTATCAAGTACTACATTGTCCTTGTTATCAATATCCTATTCCTAACACAAAAATTTAATAATAAAACCTTTCCTGGATTCAGATGAGGGAGTCTGTTTCATCACTGCCCACATGGGCACAAGGGAATTCACAGATGGCACCCATCCAGAGACTCCAAGAAGACCAGGAGATCTGAATTAGAGCTTGGAACATAAAAAGAGACAATGTTCAAAACCTTCCCTCTTGTTACTTGAAGCCATAAAGACTCATGTCAGAGAACTCAAACACCAAGCTGGGGGCTTGTTAATATCACTATGCCCGCCACAGTATCTCTCTCTTCCGAGGTAACTCCATGGTAAGAGAGTCCAGTCCCTCTCCAGTAGCTTTGTTCCAGAGCCCAAGCTGTGTGTGGAGGTGAGTTCAACTATATCTTGCTGGTAGCACTCAAACTTACACACCAGCTCAGGATCCTTTTCTGCCAGGGCCCTGCTGAGCACCATGATCCAAAGGTCAACCATCAAGCGCTTATTGGCTAGCTCCCCCTCCCAAGTCTGGCTCTACAGGGAGGTTTCCTACTGCTATCAAGAGTTAAATAAACAACCTTCAAACTATTTTAAGTTGTTTTATGTAATTCAATAAAACTGTTGGCTGTTTCCAATTTGACCAAGTTAGCTTAATGACTGCCAATCATTTGTGCAAGACATTATGAGTATTATTGCTATATCATTAAGCAGTGAGTCACTCACCACATCTGGCTACTCACATTTAGCATTGAGACTGTAGCCTTTTATCTTAAAGAAATATTACAAGATCACTTAATTCCAATGGAAAAAACATGTTGAGTATTTCTAAAACAGATTAACTCTGTGCCAACCTCTCTTGTTCTTCCAGGCAAGAAAGTTCAGCTTAATTCCAACAGTGATCAATGTGATAGCGGCTGTCACCTCGATTGGGATGGTATGAGCTTCCACACAAAGGCTAAAATTGAATATTCTTTTAATTTCCAGACCTTTTTCATTTTAATTAAATTTTAATTTTAACACCTTTTTAATTTTATTGACAGGGTACAGTTCTCTGTGATCTCATCTTACTGCACTGTTTGAAAGGAGCAAAGTTCTATAAAGAAAAGAAGTTTGAGGAGGTACTATGTTTTAAATGTAGTAAAGTAAGAATGAAAAGTGCATAACTACAATATAAGAAAAATTATTTTAAAAGAACTTTTGCCCCTTGCCTTTAAACCAGCAATGATTCTCAAATTCAAACTTGAATTCAGCTGTTCGGGAAACTTTGCAGGTAGACTGGCTAAAAGCTAACTCGTCACTTATCTTTTGTAGATGTAGATCAAATTCTCCTATCTCTTCATGGAATCTCAGGCATACTTGATAATGTGGAGTCATATCATGGTGAGAATTTATCTGGTGATGATATGCAAGATTGAAGACAACAATTATCCTTAGAAAAACTCCAACTCTAGATGCAGAAATCCAACTATAAAGCTGCAATGATCCTATACCATTCTTTACTGCATGTTGGTACAAATCATTGTATCGCTTTCAATCGTTTTGGCAAACACACCTCCTTCTGTAACAGTTAGAGGTATAGCCGTTTGCTGCCATGTTTTGGTTACAGTTGAGTAGCATAGTCTTAGTTCCTGGGGTACATAGAGAGAAGAAGTTAAAGTAGGAGAAAGATCAAATAGTGGTTGAACCGTGAGTGTATCCAGTGTCTTGTTTTTGTCCATAATCTGCACCATGAATGTCTTCTAAGACCTTAACTTGGCAACAAAGGTTGGCTAATCTTCACCTCATTCAAGAAAACTATGCTTCTACTATTGTTTTAGTTTCAGCCTATAAAATGAATGATTATCAGTAGAATGTTTGTTTGGTTTATCATAAATCTCCTGCAAAATACCACTTTGTGCAAGCCTATTTCTTAAGGTCAATACTGTTTTAAAGGCAAATGAGGGTCACACCAGATATTAATTTAACTCTGATTTTTCTGATGTGTTTGTGGCAGTGTGTTTCTAATTGTTTTGTCCATCCAGGTGTCAGAAGATCAGATTAATGAATGCCTCACTCCAAAACCAGGAAGTCAGCTGTCAGTCAGACGAGGAAACAGTGGCTGCTATGATTCTGGAGCTGCATCCCTTTCTACCAATTGCTGATAACACCAATCTGAAACAAACCGGACAAACCCCAGTTTTTCTGTCTCTTCACTCTTGTAACACATTCTTACTATTTTCTCCTACTGTCAGGCTTATGTAGGTTGTATGTTTGTTGGGGTGAGTAAAATCGATCAACATTCCTTTCAAATTTAAAACTTTAGTAGTTTACAGTTGTTAGTGGAAAACCACAGTTGATTTTGGTAGTGTATAATTATGAAGTGTAAGAAAGAAAATTATAGAAGGTTTTTTAAATTTGTTACAAATAAAAATGGTATGTTACAAATAAAAATGTAAAAAGTTGACATACTAATATTTTCAAGCCCCCTGAGTTACCACAAGAACTGGATTTTGCTGCAATAACAGCTGCAAGTCCTTTAGTGTATGTCTCAATCAGCTCTGACCTCTAGGGACTGAAATTTGGACCCATTTTTCTTTGCAAATTAGCTAAAGCTCAGTCAGACTGGATGGAGAGTATCTTGGAATAGCGGTCTTCAATCCTTGACACAGATTCAGGTATGGGCTTTGACTTAGGCCATTATAACATATGAAAATGCATTGATCTGAAACCATTCCACTATAGCTATGGCAGCATGTTTCTCTGGTTGTTGACCCACTGGAAAGTTAACCTGCACCCCCATTCTGAAGTCTTTTCTGGCTCCTGACAGGTTGTCTTTGAGGATTGCCCTGTATTTAGGTCCATCTTATTTTCTTCTCTTACCAACTTCCATGTCCCTGCATGATGCTGCCACTACAATGGCAACATATGAATATGGTGCAGTGTTAATTTCCCACAATATAGTATTTTACAAGTAGGTGAAAAAGATCAGTTTTTATTCCCTTTGTCCCCTACTTGACATAAACCTTTCTGGCTTTCTTTCAGAAATATCTTTCTCCCTGACACTCTTCTAAAAGACTAAATTTGTATATTCTATGATTAATATTTGTAGTGGATATATGCAGCTCCTCCATGGCCCTCCTGGCTGCTTCTCTGATTGATACTCTCTTCATGCAGACTGCCAGTTTGGTTGAAATAAATTTCACACATGTGGCATCTGTTTACTAATCATGTGACTTCTGAAGGCAACTAATTGTCCCAGATTTTCTTTAAGGCTATCAAATTAATGGGGGCTGAATAGAAATGCACAGTGTACTTTTCAGATTTTTGATTGTTAAAAATGTTGAAAACCTTAAATGATTTCACACCCACTTCAAAATTCTGTACTACTTTGTGCTGATCCATGAGCTAAAATACATTAAAGTTTGTGGCTGTAGCAAGACTAATTCAAAACAGTTTAAGGTGTATGAATATTTTTAAAATCTGTATTATTTTGATATGTGTGTGAATTAAAATGGTTATTGTAGTTCATCAGTTTAGGTCATTTTTGCTGCAATAATGTGTTTCTTTTTGTGTGGTAGTTAAGATTATTTAATCCAAAAAATGATATTTTGTCATTTTCAGTTTTGAAGATTTGTTAGAAAAAATCAAATAGAAATTGCACAGTAACTTATAAAAGTTTTTTTTTTTTTTTTTTACAATATAACAAAATGTCAGTGATCTCAAATAAAAATGTAATGTATCTTACTGTACAGATAAACTAGTCCACATCCTTGTGTGTGAGAGGGAAAGGGACAATGGGATGCGCGTCTGTGTGTGTGGCTTGAGGCTTACAAATTGGCCATAATTGCTGCACTTCAGGGTCAATATGAGATGTTTTCCTGTGCACACTAATGGACAGATGCAGTTCCTATTTATAGAAGGAGCTCTGGAGAAAAAAAACACCATTACACTAATTTTCTTTCGTTTTCCCCAGCTCTGCTACCAACATTTCTTTTCATTCAGGAAGTATGCCCTTTGCCGCTTCCTCAGTTCTCTATGTACATTAATTCATCCTAAATGAATATCGTAATTTCCATTTCTCTTTCTATACTGCCTTTTTTTTTTTTTTTTTACCATTAACACACCAGGGCACTTTAAACATCAGCTTAAGAGTGTCTTAATGGTTCTGTCAGTCAGTTTTCTGAGAGGTTTTCTTTAGGTGGAGCCGTGGGAGAAGTTAATGCTATTATAATCAGTTTAATGCATACGTTACTGACAGATTCCAGTGCAAATAATACAGACCATGTGCTATCCCTCTGAATGATGCTGATAACCTTTAGTCCAAATGAATTTCTTCCTCCTGATCTCTGACATTTACACTGAGTAACTGATCATTTACACACTATCAGTTAATGAAGAAATAATGTCAAACGGCTTCTATTTATTCCCTCTGTATAAAGGGCCCATAATTTTTGATTAGGAGGTGTACAATCATATGTTTTAAGTCTACAGATTACAGATTTAGACACAATATTATCTTAAAAAATAGCTTTCTCATCCATGATATGCATCACACTTCTTGCTTTCTGCTCTTGATCCAGTTTCCTTTTTGTCCTATCTTTTTAACACATTGTGATGACAACTGAACATGCTGATTGGTGAAGGGTGTTTGTCCAGTCAGCTTGTTAAGGTAGCACAGAAATAGGGGGTATGCCAAGCTTGGTCACTAATCATTGGTCAGTTTTAATTAGATTCAGATTGCCATTATAACAACATTTAAAGTATGTTTTCACCTTCTCCACAGCACACCCTTTGATCATTTATATGGTCACTTGCTCTCGTTTTTACTGAAAGCAAGAAGCCTGATGAACAACCTGAGTATTAAAAGTGCATTTATGGGATATTAAAAGGATACAGCAGTGCTTCCAAATTCTTTCAGATTTTTTGTTTCTCTCATTGGTTTGGTTGAAGGTCGCTAATCACATCAAGAACAAATTTATACCTTTGAAAACAACTCAAAGCTGTGCTGGTGGTTTGAGCAAACGCAAGAAGTATTTCTATTCATTGCAACTTTAGCATAAGACACTTTTTTGTGCTTTATGATTTATTTTAAACAAACAACATTTGATTTAAACAGGACCTATCACATGTCTCTGACCTACAGGTGTCTTCATTTGTCTTCTTAAATATGAGGACTTGTATGTTTGATTACTGCTAATGGTGGTCTTATCTCGTAACTTGAAGAACTGTAAGTGACTGTAACACCACAGGTGTTGGTACAATGGAAAAGATTACACACACACACACACACACACACACACATATATATATATATATATATATATATATATATATATATATATATATATATATATATATATATATATATATATATATATATATCGAGAGACAGACAGACGGACGGAGGGACGGACGGACAGATAATAAGAATAAGAGAACAGATGCTGATAATAATCATCATCAGCCTAATCTGATACGGTTTTCCTCTCCTGGGAGTTAATTGCTCTGACTATCTGGGAGTGAATCATTACTGAGAGACAGGATATGTGCCGGGAGTCAGCAGCAAAGATATTAGATCAGACAGCAATCAGCTGCTGTCCTGGAGAAGATTGATTGAGAACAACACACAACACCGCTACAACGATGGCAGAATAACATTTCCCTCTTTTGTTTTAATCTTTATTGCTAAAGCATATGATATGATTGAATGCTTGTTAACAAAGCAGTTTCTGAGCAGGACAGCACAGTGCTTCAAGTGTCCAGAGATATTTGACGCAAATTCTGTAGGAATATTCACTTTACATGGTTTCCATGTATTACTGGAAAAATACATAAAATAACAGAGATTTCTGCAACCAAAGAGTCTCAGACTTCAACAAATTCCTGAGATGCCAGTGGTTTAAAATCACTTTAAAAAATACTGCCACTTTCAGAACCTGATAAGTCTGGTTTGAGAGAAACTAGGTCATCAAATACAGCGTTTTTAAAAATGTCTTTTTTAAACAATAATCCAGTATACCAGATGTTGATTACTTCTGTTCTACAGTCACTATCTGTGCTTTTTCCCTGCATTCATCCTCTTCAGAGCCTGTATCCATGCAGGGAGATTTGAACGACGGACTGGCATAGCTTCATCTATTTCTGCTTGCACCACCACATCGTCCGGCTCAAGTAAAGAGTCCTCATCTGCTCCCAAATCCTCCTCCTCCTCTGTATCATCCATGTCCGGCGACTCTATAGCGATCACCTGCTCGCAAAAATGAACCCGGCGGTTCTCCTCAACTCGTCTCTGAGTCACAGAACCATGAATGAAACAACAGAGGAACATAGACAGAAAACAACACAAAGAAATCAGTGTCAAATTTACCAAAATATGTCAGACATATTACAGTATTTTTAAAAACCAGCAGTTTCTGAATAGCTTTGTAATCTTTCCAAATGTCTCTAATGATCACTTTTAGTTTTAGGGAGTTTATTGTTTTGTTTTTTATGGATTTTGTAGAACCAGAAACAATATATTCTGCATGCAATCTATGTTGAATTTTACATGTAGAAATAAAAAAGGCACTCAAACTGTCATTTAATATCAGTGTTAGTGATATTTTTCAAAACCTTTTTAGCTGCCAGTCATTATGTTAGGGTAATTTCCATTTTAAAACTTTACACCACAAGAAGGCACTGTTATCCACACCATCTTACCCGTTTTGACAGCGTTTCCATTGTGGATTCGGTTTCATGGGACATGTGTCTGAGGACACTCCGAGGTGGAGAAGAAGGATTCAATGATGATGTTGGAGACAGAGGAATAGGATGAGACCTTTGCTCTTGTGAAGATGAGATGTTTTCCTGCTGTGGCTCCACTGATTCTTCCATCATTTGGATGCTGGTTAAGGATGATGAAGATATGTGCTCTGCTTCATCATAAGGAGAAAAAAAAAAGATTGATGAACAAAAACTGCTGGAAATTAAATCTGCCATTATTGGTGAAGTCTAGTAGAGGAAATATTTCATTAAAATATAGATTAGGCATGATCATTGGTAGCAATACAGCCCAACAATTATAGGGTACTTGCAGGGTACCTTAATGATTATTGTGGGGATACTTACAGAGAACGTATCTCATAAGTCATGTAAGTGTATCTATAAGTGTATCTATAAGTACTTCTTTAAGTACCCTGTAGTTTCCTGTAAGTCCCTTGTTGGTACCCTATAAGTATCCCTGTTAGTATCCTATAGATACACTGCAAGTATCTTAACAGGTAGGATTCTTACAGGTTGGTAACAAAATTTATCCAAAAAGGGATTAAACCCAGTTTGGATTTACTGGTGCGCATTTTTACTGACAAAGACTAGATGGTTAAAGTTAACAGAACTCTTTTATTTGCGTGCCGCAAACATGTGTTTGTTAATGAAGTAGGTCTAAAAATAAATTTAACAAAAACCTAAGAGACTGCTTTTGGGCCATTATCTGATTGTAATAAAGTTCCCATTGCCGTCCATAAAGAGGAAAACAATCAGGTACTGTCTTGTAAATACTTGTGTCACAATCGACCATCTATTATCTTGGATAACCCTAATTAAACTGGTCTGTTCAAAGTCAAAATGAAGGATGTATTTCCTAAGAACCTTTAGAGCAAGTAAAGAAGTTCTTTGGTTTTATGCCTAAGTGATAATTATTTTTGCATTATTGTAATCCAAGGTGGTATAAAAACCTATTTATAACAGAAAATGAAAGTGAAATAAAATGAAAATATGCTGAAGGATCATGGGTAAACAAATGGAGAGAATTTACAAATCATCCCACATAATAATATGGCAGGATTAGCTGAGAACAGCTGATCTAACCCTGACCATATTCTGAATCATGAATATGGAATGCAACCATCCAACCACAGATCAAAGTCTCCCCTGTTTAATGAGGTTCAGTAAATTTTGAAACTTAATATGGAATATTAACTAGCTTGGAACGCCACCGGCCCCTCATCTTAAAATCAGCAATGCTAAATCCCTTTCCTTCTGTTTGTATATGTCTACGTATGTTTGCGAACAGAAGCGCTGGATGTAAGACAGTTTTCAGACACATTCTGACAATAAAGTTGTATTGTATTGCATCAAATCAAATTATAGGTACACTATATGATGTATGCTACCTCTGCAGGTAGCTCAATAGTATCCTAATGGTACCCTCCAAGTACCCATATTTGTGTGATGTAAATGCACTTTAAATATTGTGTAAGCATGCTGTATATATCTCATAAGTAACTTTTAAATAACCTCTTAAGTCTCTTGCAGGTATCCAATAAGTATAGATACCATGTAAGTATTCTGCAAGTTCCAGATATTTATATTCCATAGGTAACCTGTAAGCACCACTGTTAATAGCTTCTTCATATGTCTCCTTTAAGTATTTGGTAATAAAATGTGTTACTACCTGACACTATTTTACTGAATCATAAAACATGGATTTTCTGTGTTTTCATCGTGTTTCTGTATGATGTGATTCATACCTTTGTCTGTGTTTTCTCCATCACTCATTTTCTCAGTCTGAAGCCTCTCCTCTCTCCTCTCAGCTGGCTGATGTTGCCTCTTTCTGCTCATCTGGATTCTGTTCCTCGCTATTGAGTGGTAAGGATTACCTGATGGCTGCAACCGAGAGGAGATTACTTTTAATGCTGGAATAGTAATAAAAACATTTTTACAAGTTGGTTCTTATGAAGAAATGAATATCTGACCTCTACAAATGCTGACAGCCGAAGCTGAAGTTTGGACAGCATTTCTGATCGGCTTTGTCCATCTTCCATTGGCTCCGACTGGTCAGTCTGTTGCTTTAATGCTAAAGTGTCCATGCTTGCAGGTGGGAAAACAGGGGCTGACTGTGGCATGCTGAAGACTGGACCAGGTGATGACTCTGTACTCCTGAGGCTCCACTGGTTGCTCCCAAATCCAACCTGATTCAAAGTCCCCGGTGATTGATTAAGGCTGTGAGGATGTGGCTGAATATGGGGTTGGCTTGATGGCTCCTCTAATGGTCTCTCAATAACTGAGGATGTGGAAAGGTTTGGGTTTAAGAACTTAGCCCACTCCTGACCCTGAACGATCTCCTCCAGAAGGCTGAATGACCCCAGGCCGATGTCAAAGTCACTGGTACGCCTGAAAGAAGAGAAAGTTTAAGCCCAGTTCTCAAAATACCAGTCTTAAAATTTAGGGGATTCAACATCATATTTCTATGGTTCATTGCACATATTAATGTATGTATTGTTGAGGTAGAAAATTATAATTTTTGAAACTTTAACAATACAAACAATTTTAAATATCAAATTGATTTTCAGCAATTATGCAAATTATAAAATGAAAGGCAGAGCAAATGCCTATTAAAGCTACACTTTTTGAAAATCACTCATACATATATTACAACACTTTTTTTTCCCTTTATGAAACAAACTAATAAAAAAAAAAGAAAGAGAGATGAAGTCTGACATAAATATTGACAAATTGGCTCATAGATTCTGCCAATCAAACTTCTCTTTAATAATTGTTTACTTCCAGTTTGTCTTACGTTTTTAATTTATTTCAGTAGACTATGATTTTTAAAAATCCCTATCACAGTAGACATTTTGTAATTTTTGTATTAACCTTTATGTCTTTTAAACATACATTTATGTCTAAGTTCATACTTATTAGAGCACAACTTGAAAGGAGATTGCTGTGTGCTCTGTAGATAACCATTGTAGTACTGATTTGTATGAAACAGTAGGATTTCAGATCAGTAATGTTTGTAATTTGAATCATAGACATTTAAGCCGTTTATAATTCTTGTATCTTTCTTTTGTTTCATACGAACCAGGTTAGTGTCAGTTTTAAATGGATTTACCAATACCTTTACAACACAAGTCATGGATGGGATAAGTGAAGAGGAATATAGGGCGTATGATATTTTAATTTTAAATTCACTTTGGCCTCATTCAACATTGCAATGGTTTTGGACATTTGAGTTTTTAATTGTTTCTGTTCAAATAAACATTAGAGTCGACTGTCACTTTCAAAAATGGGTTTTACATACTCTTTCAGTTTCATCATCCAACATAAGACTAAGATTTTTTTTTTGCCTGTCACTAAATATTGTACAGTTTGTTCTGTTGTAATTTAGTATTGATTTATTTATGTCAAAACGTTTCTCTAAAACCACTAGTTTCCATTCTGTGGTGCTCAAAGTTTGCTTCAAACATTTACCAGTGATATCATGTTGTTTTATCTGCAAATAAAGTGAATATTATACTTTTTATTACAAAAGTAATTTATGTACAATATAAAATGTTTAGAATCTAGCACCGAACCCTGTGGTACACCACAGATACCCTTTGGTAAATCATTTTCTAAGCCCCTGAAAACTGAAAAACTGAGACTGATTTATTCTCTACCATTTTTTATCGTACTTGGAAAAATTCCATCTTGAAAACACTTATTACAGGCATGTTTCAGTTTTGTTTTTTTTTTGTTTTTTTTTAACACAATGCACCATTTTACTACCATCCACATTGTAATTCCTGTTATATCTGCAAGTTTTTCATTTTTTTTTAACAAACTCACATATTCTTTTTCATCAACTTCTCTTATAAAAAGGAGCTGAGAAGTGTTTGTGGATTTATTGCATATTTATTACTGTGAACAATAAGAGCTTTTAGGATGAGCCTGCCAGCCAGTTTGATGATGAAATTAAAAAATATTATATTTTTCCTCACCTCTAAACAATAAACCCTCCTTTAACAGCTGTGTTTAACACTGAATGATCTTGAATGGTCTATTTAAAAGAATCCCAACACAGATCATTGTCTGAAAGTGTGTTTGCAGACAGCTGATGACAGATGACAGACCTAGTCACCTAGTCAGTGACAGGAACGTTCTTGGCACATTAGAAATGAAAATGTCAGGTAAAGCAGTCACAAGGCTATTACTGGAAAGATCTCAAATGCCTCTCATTACTCTCTGATGAGCTTTATAAGAGACAACTACAAATAAATAAAACTGAATTCTTGTTATTTTTGAAATCACAAAACTAGTTTGGACCTGTTTGGACATTTTTAAGTGTGAGTCTGTTTGGTGATTACCTGTTGTTGCTCACAGTAGTGTTGTCTTCTGTTTGTCCAGGATGTAATTTGCTGGAATCAGTGCTGTCCAAAGGAGAAAAGGTTGTCTCTGCATAATTAGTTGGTTTGTTGACTGGTGTTTCTGGCATTATTACCTGGTTAGAGTTTGAAATGGGATAAAAAGTTGAAATATCAATTTAAATTCCCTTTTTTTTTTACAATAATTTCTAACAGAATATTAATAATAATAATAAAAGAACACTGCTCACTTGTGATTCTTTTTCAGGAAGTCTGTCTTCTTTCCCCTTTTTTCCAACGTTCCCATGTCTGTCCTTAAATCTCTCCTTAAGCTTCTGTGTCCATCTTCTTGTTTTATTCTCAGTTGATCGCTTTCTCCTTGTGTTTGTTACTTGGTTGCTCGAAAAGGCCTGCAAGTCTTTGTTTTGTTCCAAACTGCTGATTTCTCCATTTCCAACATGGAATCCTATATTTCCTCCACCAACCAAAGCAGGATCTGTGCTGTTCATGGACCACACCGGGACATGGTTCTGGCTTTGCATCATGTCCAAAACAGTGTCAGTATTAGCAGGGATTTGTTCCCTCATCAAGGAGCTGCCAATGCTCTCCCTCTCCGCATCAGTCCTCTTAAAGAAAGTGAGTTTAACCTCCTTTTGTGGTTTAGCAGGAAAAAGCGGCCTTGTACCTGTTGGGGAGAACCCAGGCTGTGGAGCTTGTCCCAGCTCCCTCTTCTCTCCTGAATCTCCATTGGGGCTGACTTGCTGTGAAGGGAAGAAAGTTGGACTCCTGCTCTCTTCCAAAGCAGAACTTGCTTGCTGTTTTTCATCCCGATTGAAGCCAGAGTTACTGTTCGTGGCTGAGATTGAGAACTCATTCGAAGGGTTCCCATTAAAACTAAATACATTCACAGGACTGCTGTCAACTTCCTGGAGGCCGGGTGCTCTTCTCTTACCATTTTGCCCCAGAGCAGGAGCTGCAGAAGGGGATACGGGTGTTTGAAAATGCACCTGGCCATCTCTTCCTGACTGGAGCTTCAGTCTCTGCAGCATAGACTGCAGCAAGGCCTGACTGTCTGTTGGATGAGGTGACTGAGACATCTAGGAACAAATCTTCTGTGTGTTAAATCCTGGTTTCAGTGAAACACACGTGAACAATGTAGCACATCCAGCTAAACAGGGATAACTTCCACTTACTGCTGTGTTTTGTTGAGGCTGGATACCAAGACAGAAAAACGTACCTGTGCTGGGATCATTTCATTGCTTCTGTCCAGCTTTGGTTAAAAGACTCTTGCGAGGGTTGGCTTGCTCTTGCCAGGTTTTCTGATCTCTTTCCATCATGCGAACAGTTCCTCACCACAAAAGCAAACCGAGCCCCACGTTTTATCGCGTATCTTCCTGCTGCTTCTTCTCAGACACGCCTCGCTGTCATTTTACATCCACTCATTCAACAGTCCTCAAACTTTGCAACAAAAGTCCTTCTCTCTTGAAAAAGCTCCTCTTCCTTCTTGTGTGTCTCCCTTTCTCTAAATGTCCACAGTTTGGGCACATAAGCTTGTTCTAGTCATATCTCTTCTTCAGCAGCTGCTTATATCACCTCTGATGGGAGGAGAGTGAGTTCACGGCAACGTTCCTCACATCTTACACACTGAAGCAGAAGCAGACAAACAAGACAAACCAGAGAGGTGAGATAATTCCGCTTTGACAGTGACTCTCCCTCTGCGTGTCACTCTGCTTGTGTTTTAAGTCGCCCTTCCTTCCTATTTCTCACTGAGTATGACACATGTGCACACACACCCTCTTTCTTCCCATAGTGACCCTCTACTGGTAATTATAGGGAGGGTTTTTTTTTTTTTTTTAAGAGTGGCATCTATTTTTACAGTTTGCTTCTTGAGATTGAGAGAAAACTATGTAATATATTTAGCAACCCATTTTGTCTTCACTCTTCCTCAGTAGTGATTTTAGACCTACAGTGCCTTGCAGGAGTGTTCATTTCTCTTTAACTTTTCCAGAAATTGTCAACCACAAATGTAGACATAATTTGTTAGAATTCTATGTGATGGAGCAACACAAAGTAGAGCATCATTGTGAAGTACAAGGAAAATGATATAGGGTTTACGATTTATTTGACTGTCTTTGCATTCAGCTTCCTTATACGTCAATTCTTTCTGAGTAAAGTCCCATGCAAATTTCATTCATAGGTCTTCTAATCAGTCCAATTTAGTCATCAACCGTATGTAAAAACAGCTGTTACAAATAAGGAAATAAGATTGGCTGCACACGTCCACAATCTGGCCTTCATGAAAATGAAAGACGGCCAAGAAATTAAACCTTTTTGATGGAAAGAAAGTCCAATTTGCAACACAGCAGCTATGTGAAGGAACGTCTTCGGGTGTGATGAGACCAAATTAAAACTTCCTGCCCAACGTGCAAACATTATGCAGGAAAACTAACACTGCAAATCACCCTCAACACATCATCCCAATGATAAAATATAGTAGTGGTAGGATCATGCTGTGGATGTTTTTTCTTAGCAAGGACATAAAGGCTGGTCAGAGTTGATGTGAAGACAGATGGAGCTAAATACAAGGTCTGAAAACCTGCTGGAGGCTTAAAAAGGCTTGAGGCTGGGACATATATATATATATATATATATATATATATATATATATATATATATATATATATATATATATATATATGTTTATATGTTTTAATTCATCATGTAAAACCTCAGTAAAGTAAATTGATGTTTGTAGTTGAAGTATGAAAAACTATAATAAAAATGTGGTAACAATACTTTTGCAAAGCACTGTAATATCTCAGTATTTTAATGTTATACTAAAGGATTGTATTAACATATGACTTCACTAAAGTCTAACCTAATCTATGAGAATAATGAGAATCTATGAAAACATGGGAATAATTGATTTAGAGTTGATACTGTTCACATGAAAGTGTTGTTTTTCTGTTAGCCTTTGAAGTATAACCTCCCATTTGGAGTGAGAACATGAATCTCGTCAAACAGCTAGTAAGGTTGAGTGCAGGACAAACATCTGGAGGATTCTGCAGCAGTGCAAGCTTAATCAAATCAAATCAAAAGTGAAATAAGGCTTGAGGTTTTAAATAGGAATAAATAGTCTGTTGGTTTTTGTTACACTGAGTGGAACCCCCCCCAAAATTTTTTTTTAAAACAAGCCATAAACCTTGTAATGCTTTGAAAGTGACTACATTCAACACATATTTTCAATAAACTTTGCTTCAGTTATAATTTCTGCTTTCTTACATCAGGAAAAGGAAAATATTTAAAAGAAAACAGCTTAATCGAGAATTCTGCCTGTTTATAATGCAGTGCATGTCAGCAAAACAATATGAGGGAATCAAACATCTTCAAGGTGGCATTGAGCAGATTACAAATCAACTATATGCTTATTTATGTAGTGCATTATTTATCAGCATGTAACAACTGTTTAAAAAAATAACTTCAGCAGAAAATAAACTGAACATGAACTGGTTCATATTGGGAGAGTGAATTTAGTTAAGAATGTTTAGATCGTAAACTATGGACATGAAATATTTTACATTTTATCTAAGAGCTAAACATTTATCAGGTTTTTGTGAAGTATGAACTTGCACTATACTGTCAAGCTTTGCTAAAGTTTGCTAAATGCTCATGAATTTAGATCAGGTGTGCAGAAGCAGGGACAAATCTAAGATATGCAGAACAGTGGGCTTTAAGGAACAGGGTTGGAAAACACTTTGCTGAAAGTTCTTGCTGACTGCATCAATGTAATGCAACTAGGTGCAATAAGAAAAAGGTAACATCTATTAGGTTTGAAAGTGTTCAGGTATGTCACACAAGTGAACCATACCATTATATTATAAATCAGAGGAGGGAGACACAGTGATGAGTTGAGCAAAAAAGAAAGCGTGTGCAGAAATGTATCCATATCATTATATTTTAAATAAATAAATAGAACGTTTGTAACTTGTTCATAAAAAGTTATGCAGATAGGACTGTCTAGTCAGAGGGGTCATTAAATTTAAAAAAGGTGGCCACTGGCCCCCTTGACCTCCCTTTCGAGGCACCGCTGTTTAAAAGCAGTAGTATTTTCAATGTATCTACACACTTACTAATTAAATTTCAAAAGTTCACTTCATCATACAGGCTGGAAGATGTGCTAAGAGAACGAGCCGAAAGAGTCGGTTCTTTTGAAGATCCAAGCCAAACCCACAGAATAGTGAGTGCGCATGCGCTTGATTCCTGTCTTTCTGATAGGTCCACAGTGAGGAAGTGGGCTATGGCGGCGTAAACAAGGCAATGCTCGGCTATTGAGTGAAACAGTCATCGCAAATGAACTTTTTAAAAACACAGCCACAGCTAAAATAAGTATGTTTTCCATGAGAGGATTTATTTTGTGGGCGGACACTATTAAAACCAAAACAAACGAATTCTACGGCTGTTTAGTAGTTTTGTTCAACTTTTAGCAAGGTTTGCTCATCTACTTGACAAATAACTGTAAAAATGCAATGTGTCGTAACGGGAGGAAACGTGAAAGGTACTGACTATATCCTGCTGTTTCATCGTTCTCGAGCTAGATTTTACGGAATATATGCTTGTAATGACTGTATCATTGCTTGTGTGTCTGCACTTACCGTCCAGTGCTGGGCAAAGCCATCCACTCCCTGTCCAGGATCGGAGACGAGCTGTATGTGGAGCCTCAGGAAGACGGGGTGAGATGCTCTATTGCTGCTGTTGCTGTCAGATACAGCGAAACTTCCTCCTGCCATGCATGCAGTTTGGTTTCTTCCTGTTAGTGCATACCTTGCGTCAATGAACAGTGTTGATTTTGTTGTAATTTTTTTTCTCTCTCTCTCTCTCTGTCTCACTTGTAGCTAGCCCTGCGGTCTGTGAACTCTTCTCGATCGGCATATGCTTGCTTCCTGTTCGCACCGCTCTTCTTCAGCAGGTGCAGGTTTTACTTTCCTGTCTTTCACAGCAGGTCACATTTATGCAAAGACTGTAATCGCAACGTTTCTGTGCAGGTACTTCATTCCCAAAGGACTCAACTTCCGCTGCAAGATGGCAATAAAGGTGTGAGAGCACAAATGCAGTTTAAAATCTGAAATTTGCCCCTGTGTGAGTGGTTTTCTAACTTTTACAGGATATACAACCATAAAGGCCACCAAAATTTGCTTCATCATCACCTGCAATTTTCCCCACATAAGACATAATGATTAAGTTTCTTAAAAAGTTCCTCATGTACAGTTACAGCTTTACATGTTTTATCAGCTGTAAATATTTATAGCTATAAATATAATATTTCAGATGTCAGAAGGCATTGGCCTATTGTATCAAGGTACACGACAGGCCAAAGGTTTTGAAGCAAATTTATTAGTATACTTTGCAACAAAACAAACAAAATTAAATAATAACTCTCATCATAAAATATTGTATAAGGAGTCACTCATTAGAAGGCATGCTTACTATATCTAGTATTTTGGGTCTTGTGGTATATTTTAAAGTAAGCTCCTTTGACTTTAACAACAGCATAGTATTAATACCAAATGCAAAGTGTAATTTATTCTCTTTTTTTATTTTTGCTTTGAAGTTTTGCCTCTTGCAAAGGTATTTTTAAACCTGCAAACATTTTCTGTCCTGACGTTCCTGGGGTTTAATGTTTTCCCTTTTTTTTTTACTGAGATGCCAACAAAAGTTCATGGAGTGACTGCAGTTTTTTTGTGGCTGTTTCAAGCCTACCTGCTGCTGTACACTGCTGGTCAGCTGGCTAAAGGAAAGCTGTTACACTCATCCTTATTAAAAAAAAAAAAAAAAAGACACATTTTGGTGTTTGGAAAAGGCCCTTTTATTGAATAAACTTTTTTTAGTATCAATGGTGAGCAAAGAGTGTCGTGTCTGTTAAACAGTTAAAGGCAGACTAGCTCATGTTACTGTATTTAGAGCAGAACAGCAAAATTGTTTAATATTCTGACTAGTTAACATTTAAAAAGTACTACAAAATTTAGAGGGTACTCATGTTGTATTATTTTTTTTCAAACTAACCATTAATTTTTAGGTGAATTTATTATAACTACTAGAATGATATTCTTGGAGCAATTGGAGTAGTTGTTGTTTTTCTATTTTAATGAAAATAAATTAGATGTCATGTTACACATTTTTGCTGTAAATTTCTGTGTAAATATAAAACAACAGTATTTTTATAAGTATCTCATACTTTGAGAATTTCTTACCAACCCATACCTACATTGACATTAAATCTCCTCACCATATCTGATTACCAATGTTTATGACTGATCCCAGTTGAATAATTCTCAATAAGAAGGAAAATGGATAGAGCTAAACGTTTTCTAGCATTGCTCATCTCTACATGCTGTTTTCTGCGCCATGTTGGTACCAGGAGGTTGTGGTTATCAGTGTGAAACCTCTGAACTTCCTGCCCCAGATAGTTGCAGATAATCTCACAAAGAAAATTCTTCCATTTTACATGAATGTGCATGACATTATAGTAAGCCTGTAACAAGCAAACGTGATTTTTAACATGACATAAAACAACTATGAGATAGCTTCACTATGCATTAACTTACAGAAACCCCTGCATATGTTGTAGAGTTGTTGTTTTACTTCCTGATTTGTTTTGTTGTTTTTTTTACTTTACCAGAGCGTGCAGGCCGTCTTCAAATCTCTTGCAACTTTTGAGAAAACGGTGGAAAAATGTCACATCGGTCTCGATGAGCAAAAAGACCGCCTCACTTTCACACTGCACTGCAAACATGGTAACACCACCCTGCTCCCCTTTCAGATTTACACTGCTGTACAGTGAGGGGTTCACAGGGGATGCTTGTCATCCATTTTGACATGTTTAGTGCTAATTTTAGTGCTATGCATTCATTACATTGCATTCTCCTGTGTGTCATTTTGAGCTCTAAGCGTTTGTATGTTTGGACATTCTCTCCAGGCCTCCTGAAGACACATAACCTGTCTTACCAGGACAGTGAAAGCTTGGAGGCAGTGTTTGATAAAGACAGCTGTGCCAACATGTTCAGAGCCCAGCCCAGGTTTTCAAATCTTTACTTATTTTGTTTTGCTTTCCTCATACTACTGTTAATTTTAAGCCTGTCCTGTGTTTTGGTGTCCTTTGTTCTCAGAGTGCTGGTGGACACAGTTGTACACTTCCCGACATCTCTGGAAGAAGTTACCGTGACAGTGAGTGACGAAAGAATGTGGGTCAGAAATCATGTGGAGGATGAAGCAGGTGAATTTTTAATTTTTTTTTCCCTCCAGCCAGCAAATAACGTGACAACTAGGCGAGATGATTAGTTTAGCTATTATCACAGCAAACGTCAAACTGAACACTCCTCTTCATATTTCTCATTTACCCCCTCTTGAGAAGGCGTGTTTCTTATTTGAGTCAGTTTGAAGGAGCTTTAAAGTTTAGAACATTTAACAAAGGATGCATTATGCCACCTTAAATGACACAGAAAAGATGCATTAAATGGATTCTAACCCTCAGATGGTCTTACAAATGAAATAGTTACATAAAACAGAAGAAGTTAGATTTTAATCTGAAACCTTGTTTGCAATCTTCACTTCTTTTCTGTTTTATTTCTCCTTCTCAGAGCGCTCGAAGGCAATGCTAACTGAGCTGTGTCTCGCTGCGGATGAGTTCGACCAGTTTGCCGTCAAATGTCACAACAGCATCACTTTTTGTCTAAAGGAGTTTCGGGTGCGACAGATAAGAGAGAAACAAAATGACTGGATTTTTTTTTTTTTTTTTTTTTTTTTTTTTTTTTTGAGTCCAGACTCTGAGATAAATCATTATCTTCTCTTTTCCAGGGTTTGCTGTTGTTTGCTGAGTCCACTGGCCTCCCTGTGTCTATGTACTTTGATGAACCAGGCAGGTGAGCATACTTATTTTCAGATGGTTACAGATGTTAAGATAATTGTTCCACTTTTGGCCACTGATCTGTGTATTTTGTGTATATGTGTGTCAGCCCTGTGGTGCTTTCAGTAACAGACAGCGTTCTGGAGGGGAATTTTGTGCTGGCAACGCTTTCAGATGGTCACAGTCTTCAAAAGAACAACAGAGGGTAAAAAAAAAACCTAACAAACAGACATTAGTGGTTATGATTCTGTAGAGAACGCCCATAAAAACTTTGAAACACCAGTCAGCTGTCAGTAAAAAGAAAAAAAAAAAAAAGCGCTGAACAAATGAAAATCAGTTCAATACTTTTAACTTTCAGTCAATGTTTCCTGTCTGACTCATTTCGAAGACAGGCAGGAAATCCTGAGTATTTGCTCTTGTATGCCACCTGGTGGATAATGTGATTGTGATTCATATCAGCTCGAAGTGACTGTGTTTGAGACCTTTTTTCCTGGCAACTGCTCGTACTTTAAAGGTAATCCACCACCCTTCATAGTAACACTTACAAGTGTAAAGTTTGTCCCAGAATTTGAGTTCTCCATCTTTATCAAGACATCAGCAATGATGTTAGGTAAGCAGTTGTTTCTGCCCATCAGCCTGAGCAGGTTTTTAAGGTAATTTTAAACCAGTCTGAGAGAAGTTGTGTTCCATGTTCCAAGAGTGGACGTCTGAGGTTATTTACCCCAAGACCAGATTGGGCAATGTGCAGAGAATCCAACATCTACATGTCCAACTCCACAGGCCTCAGTTTGCATGTGTGTTAAAGTTCATAACAGTACAGTTAAAAGAAATGCGTATGAACAATATCTTGCCAAAATCTGGGTCACTTCTCCAAACTATTTAATTCTGGAGTTTCTGTCACATTCGTGGCCACTGGTGTATGAACACCAGCACCTAGACTGCTTTTACAAGCATAGGTCGCTCTCAGTAGTAGGGCTGCTACTAATGACTATTTTAGTTATCGGTTATTCTATCAATTATTCTGATGATTAATCGGATTTTTAAAAATTGGAATATTCTGCAGATTTTTTATTTAACCTCTTGTTCTTTTTTATACAATATTAGAAATACATTAAAAGAGGCAAATAATAAAATAATTAAATTCCTTTTTTAAATAGGAAAATAAACATTTCATTGCCTAAAATGTAATTATATAGCTGTCCTTTAGTGAATTTGAACCAGGTGAAGCTAAGACTGTCACTTGAAGAGTTTTGGGTAGAACATATTTACAGACAAAGGTTTTTTTTTTTTTTAATCTTAAATGCAAAATCTGTACAGTTTTGGCTTAATTACTGCTCTGGATGTGTTGGTCTTTTTCCGCAAATGGCCTTTTTTAGAGTCTGTAAACTCCTGTTAACGATTAATCGATTACTAAATTAGTTGACAGTTATTTCAATCATCAATTAATTCAGTTAATAGGTGCAGCCCTACTCAGGAGATCAATGGATCCCAGGGTTGTACTGTCATAGGAAGTCACATGTGCAATAAATCCAGTTGTGAAATTTTCTTGCTACAAAGTATTCCAGCCAACTGTTAGCAATATTTTTATGAAGTGGAATCAACTGGGAACAACAGCAACTCAAGTAAAATCACAACCTGTTCACGGTTGTTGAAGTCCAGAATCCACAGACATTGGCAGCTCTCTGCAAAGCGAACAGCTACACACCTCCAAACTTCATGTGTCTTTCAGAGTAGCTCAAGAACAGTGCCTCAAGAGTTTCATGGAATGGGTTTTCATGTCTGAGCAGCTGAATTCAAGCCTTACATCACCAAATGTAAGGCAAAGCCTCAGATGCTGTGGTGTGAAGCACTCCACCACTGGACTCTAAAGCAGTGGAGACGTATTCTCTGGAGAGTGTTCTTTTCCTGACTCCACTGTGTCAAGTGGTTTGGTGGAGAGAAGATAATCCTGTGTGGCTGTTTTTCAGGAGTCGGATTTAGCCACTTAGTTCCAGTGAAAGGAACTCTTAATGCTTCATCATATCAAGACACTTTGAATAATTTTCTGCTTCTGACTACGTGGGAACAGTTTGGGGATGGCTTTTTGCTGCTCCACTGCTGTTTACCAGTGCAAAAAGCAAGGTCCACAAAGACATGGATGTGTAAGTTAGGTGTGGAAAAATTTGAATAGTCTATGCAGAGTCCTGATCTCAACCCAACAGAACACCTTTGGGATGAATTTGAGTGGAGATTGTGAGCCAAGCCTTCTCGTCCAACATCGCTGTCTGACCTCACAAATGTAGAAGAATAATGAAAGATTTCCATAAATGCACTCCTAAAAACTAGAACTGAACTGTTATAGCTTAATAAGGTGGACTGACATCATATTAAACCCTGTATGTTAACAATGTCACTTAAGTTTATTTATGGTTAAAGGCAAGTTGCCCAATACTTTTGGGAATGTGTATGCCATACATGTACATTTGGAATAATTGCCAGGAGAAGGCCTCTTCTCTCAAAAAAAAAAAAAAAAACAATCTGGTAACACAAGTTAGGCTTTCAGACTTCCTTCTGAATGAACCACAAGATCTCTGCAGCAATGCTCTTTGAGCAGAGATCAAAGTAGAGATGGTTGATCATAATACACCTCACCATGCATAGCAAAAGCCAAACAGCATATCAGCACAAACACCACATACCAACTGTCAAGCACAGGGGTGAGGGAGTGATGATTTAGGTTTCTTTTTTGGAGGACCTGGGTTTCTTGCAACCACCAAATTAACCACATATTACTCTGCATAAAAAATTTTCAGATGTGAGGTCACCTGGCTGACTGATAAGCTTGGCTTAAATTGGGTCATTCAAGCTTTTAAGTAATGTTTTTGTCAAACTTCCTCCACAGAGGAAAAGACCAATAAAATCAGATGGTACACAACTAATTATTGATGCTGTGATGCTACAAGCTACTAAATGATGGGCTGTACTTGGTTTTACGTACCCACCTTCTCAATTTTTGGCTTCATCTCAGTTTATTAATGACATGGTGGAATGTGTTTTATTAAGTTAGTTGAATGCTTACACTTCAGTAGTTTAAGCACCTGTAAAAGATCCGATCATTTTTATTATGTTCTGATGCATAAAAACTCTAGAAATGAAAAAGGGTTTACTTGTTTAGCATTGCTGAATCATTTGTCGTTGTATAAAACAGGTTTAGGCAGCACTACATTAACGTTGGAGGGCTCTGGCTTAAAAGATGTTGGTCTGCGTTATCAGAATTGATAGTTGTTCTTTTCAGGGTTTTTGCCCATTCTTTCAGTGTATGGAATCTGCTATTAGAAATGTCCAGATCTGGATAAGTAAGGAAAATGGAAAATTGTGTTTAGAAAATGACTAAGTTTGCAGATATAACTTCTTTTTCCATTTTCTGGAATACACAAATATGATTTTCAGAAAGCGAAAGTACTTATTTTCATTGATTGGTATTCAGATATAATTTTGTATCATTGATTTTCTGCATCAAAGCTGGAGTTTACCATTTTAGCCATTAGTACTTTTTAATTAAAAAAAACTTGTCTGGAACCCACAGATTTGTTAACCAATTATAAACTTTTTTTTTTTTTTTTTTTTTTTTTTTTTTTGTCCCCTGGACCAAGAAAGGTTTTAATACAGATCTGTGGCTCTTAAAACCAAGGATTATCTTGGGGTGGGGTTAAGAATGCCAAAGAAGGTAATAAAACAGCTTTTTGTTTGTTTTTTTGATAAACCCAATAAAAATAATATAATTTTTCAAATTGTAGTCATTACTCATAGTGATTTTAGTACGTTCAGCTTAGGGACCAACATTTATCATACGGTTTATCACTATTGCTGGAAAAAATTGAATCATAAGAACTGATTATGATGAACTCTAAATGATGATCTTTAAATTATTGTGTGCTATTAAGCAGTACACTTTCTCTACTTCATGCATGTGGTGTAGGGATGTAGCCTCTTTGATAATCCATGTGTTTTATTATAAGAGCAGGTTTTGTAATTGTGGGGCTCTGAATGTGGGCAGTCATAGATTCATAACCAAAAGGAATTCGGTGTGTTTTTAAATACTTTTTCTCAGCACACACCTCATTATTGCAGTAAAATAAGATATTTAGCTAAGATTTTAAGGCCATATCACCCATCCCTAATAATACAGCAAGGAAACCACCTTTTAGTGCGGAATAAAGCTGCTTCAACATTATTTAATGTTCTATAAAACACTCAGACTCAGTTTAAATGGTTTGTCCTCAGATCTCCAGAATTTTATCAAAACTTATGAAATTATGTAGAAGTTTGGGTCTGGAAAGGCGAGAAATATGCTGGAACCTTACAAGTAACAACATTTAACCTTTTGCAGTCACTGAATCCACATGATATAAAAATAAAGGTTTCTTGTGTGTCAGATGAAGCAGTAAATGTTCTGGCATCAATTAGGCATGTCACAAATTTTGCATAAGCTTATTTTGAATCGCTAATCATATTTGCCTGGATAAAATGCTTGATTAAAATGTAAAAATGTTAAGTTTCCGTCATGGTTTATCTTAAGATCGTTTGATTTTAGTCAAGATCTATCATCTGTTGTCTATAACTTATTCTGAAAATGAGAAGAAAATAAAAATTGAGACACAATTATTACTCCTTTGAATCATAATTATTAAATTACCCAGGATATTGGGTTTAATTCACAATTCTTCTCCAGGCATCAGGTTTTTGTGACTGTAATATGCTGAAGCGGGTTATTCACATAGATTTAGCTCAGCATGAACAAAGAAACTGGATATTTTCTTTATGTTCTTCCTCATTCTCACTAACTCACTCCTCCTATCTCCTCAGAGCCGACGCAGAGCAGCCGCACCCTCCTGATGACTTCATGAACGATGACATGGATGCCTATCTGATCGCCATAGATACCAGCATAGCACCAGGTCCTTCCACCGCAGACCCGCCCCCACCCTCATTAGCTGCATCCAGAAAGCCCCTGGCACCTAATTATAGGACCAGAACGCACAGTGAGGAGGAGGCGGAAGATGGGGAGGAAGATCCAGAGAGACCATCAGATAAAAAGGTACAGTTATAGTTTTCTCAGACAGTAAGGTGCCACTTTCTAGGGTTGGGCTTACTTATTTAAACACACACCACACATAATAATGCTTTAATGCAATTGCTTTGATATTGATGCGAAAAGTTGCCAATTTTATATGAGGACTTTAAATAATGACATTTATGTTTTATTGTGTATTTATGTTTATGGTGCATTTGATGGCATAAATTTGGCATTCTGACCTACAACATGAAATAAATGGAAGTCCCATAATCTCACAGTCAGTCAGAAGTTTACATTGACTCATCATCACTCAAATAAGACTTAGAGCAAAAATCCATAAAGTGATCTACAGTAGTTTCTTTTATTATAAATTGGAAATGATCAGTTAAAGCCACTTATTGCAGTTCTAATGTTACCTGTAATATTTGTTGTTATTTTGATTTTGATACAAAACAAAGTCATGTTGTATAGTTTTCACAACCTGACTGTATTTTTTCTAGTCAAGAATATAGTTAAGCCCAAAATTATTCATACCCCTGTCAGATTTAGATTTAAAATGTTTGATTTGACCAATATGTTTCCTCTGAGTGGAAGTCATATTAACATACACTCCTGACTTGAATCTGATAGACAGCCTGTGGAGGGAGGTAAGATTATGGTGATGGCAAGGAGACCTTGCAACCTCTACAAGTGGAAACATGCAAAAAGATGTTCAGACATTATAAGAAGGGTTTGATTGGTATAAAAGATTATATAAAAGATTTTTCATTATCCGGTGTTGCTCTATGATCCATAAATCTGGAGAAAACTCGGCCACTCTGGGACTTTTTCTTGGATGTCATAAAAGCACCAAAGCGTAGGAATGGTATGACGGGAAATGTAAACATTTTGAAGCCGTGACTTTTTAAAATGTTGGTAAACCCTTGACGCCAGTCGTTGGCCCATGCCTAGAAGTTACCCTGGGTAAAAATTCAGTTTTGTAATGGCTTTCCATATTCTCCACCAGTTCCGCTCCCTGTTCTTTGGATCAGTACTTCCGCCATCCCCTCAGATGAGCACGCAGCCGGTTACAACTCAGGAAGTGCTGGCCAGCGACAGCGAGGATGAAACCGAAGCAGAATGACGAGCAGAGACACATGGACAGATCTGACAGAGGGGAAGCGTGGGAGCGCTGTTACACCACAACACCTGGATTACTTGAAATTAAAGAAACTGATGCTTTGGATCCTGCTTTTTGTTTTTACTGGACAGTACAGAGATTACATGGAGCTCCTTTAACAGACAGCACTGTACTGTTTTACTGCCTCCCAATCAGAGGACTCTGATGTTCATGTTGAACTTGAAAACTGTGATGATGTGAAGCAAAACATGAAGCACTTCAGTTCGTTTTTAATTTGAGTCTGTTTGGTTGATGGAGTTGCACCAAAGAAAATAAATTTGCTTTCGTATTATATAAACAGTACTTATTATTTATGTACATCTGAAAAGGTTAAAGTATAAACCAAGGTTGAGCTCAAACAAGAAAAGGAAACGATGTGACCTAAAATCAGATGTTATTTTTGTTAAAAGTAAGATTCGGCATAAGAAGCAGAATGTCTAGTAATCTGTGAGTCGGTCTTTGCAGGATGAGTGACAGCATCGCTAACTTTCTCCTTCTGGCCCTGAAAACTTTTCCCTCTGGTCTGCGGTTTCCTTCTCTCCCTCTCTTGTTCCTTCTCTTTCTTCTTTTTCAGCTTCTCCTCCTCTTTTTCCTTTCTCTCCTTCTCCCTCCGCTTCCTCCTCCTCTCCCTGGAGCTCAGCTTCTCGTCCGCATCTTCCTGAACTGCCTCGTCTGCTGGCGTCACATCGCTGAAGTCCTGAATCAAGATTTTGGGTACTTGCATCTTGGGTTTGTTCTTCTGCTTGACCTTTTTCGGCTGCTCTCCTTTTAGTTTGCGGAAGAGTCCGAAGCGCTTGGAGGTGTCGGGTTGCTGCTGCTGTTGCGGCCCTGCATCATCTGCCTCTTCAGGAACAGTTTCCTCTGATTTTACTTCCTTTGGTTGTGATTCTGGTTGAGGGGCGCTGAACTGGGATTGGTTAGTCTTCTCAGGACCGCTGAAGAGATCCTCTGAAAGTCTGCGTGTTACGTTGGAGCCGCGTGAGCTGGAGGACTTCCGCAGACAGAAATCAGCAGAGGAGCGGCTGCTGCGCCGCACAGAGGTTTGCTCCTGGCTGCTGTCACTGAGTTCAGTAACATCTTTTGCATCATGATGAACTTTGTCTTGGATTTCTGTGTTGCTGTCAGTATTTGGTTTACTTGCTGATTCAGGAGAAATGAAGACATTATCCTCTCCTGCTTTGCTTTCTTGAACATTTTCCATGCTTTCTGCGTCCTCCACAGCACCTGATGCTGACTGTTCAGGTGTTTGCATGTCAGAAGTGCTTATCTGTGTCTGATCAGACTTATCTTCAGGCTCATCCTGTGTTAAAATCTCACCCTCTTTTGAAGGTGATGCACTCTCTGCAACCTCCTCGTCTATCTGATTGTGTATTTGTAATTCCTCAGAATTTTTTTGATTAGAAACACATTCCTGGCTTTGTGCATGTACAGGCGCAACAATCTCCTCTATTTCCTGTGCAGGGCTGTCTGTTACTGCTTCAACTTCTTCTTGAACCACAGTCTCCTCCTCTTGAAGGGTGCTTTCAGGTGCAGATGGTATCTGTGAATCTCCCTCTGTCTGTACTTCCTGCTCCATTTGTGTTGTTTTAACATTTGGTTCGTCCTGCACGGCTACATTTTCTGTCAGGATGTCAGTTTCTGTCTCTGTCTGGGCATGGGACTCTGCTTTTTCTGTTTCTACGAATGATTCAGTGCTGTGGCATTTTTCCCGTGTCTCTGTGATCACTTCTTCTTGCTCCTGTTGTGTGTCGGTTTTAGGATCCAGGTCTCTGTGAGATTCTGAGTCTAGGTTTGTCTCACTTCTTGTCTCTGAGACCTCGGTGGCCTCGTCCAGCGGCAGTCGTTGTGAATTTTCAGTTTCTGTGTTCGCCTCTGGTTTCATGCCAGCTGGCTCCTCCCATGACTCCGTGAGAGACTCGGTGTTTGTGTCTGTGTTTTCTCTCTGAATCTCTGTGTGATTTTCCTCCATGGTGGTTGTGTTTTTATTTTCTTCTTCAGGGTTCTCTTCTTCTTCATGCATATCTGTTGCCTCACTCTGCAGCTCATTGCGTTGTTCCTCCAGATTGTGTGACTGACACGTATTTTGCAGCTTTTCTGGACTCTCTGCCTCCTCATTCTTTTCTGCATCTCCTCTATCTTCTAGATTGCTTTTGTTACTTTGCTCCTCAAGAACAATTAATTGGCTCACAGTTTGCAGATCTTTTTGGTTCTCATTTTCATTTCTGGCTACAGCCTCAATCTCCTCCTCGCTGCGTTTGTGATTCTGTTCGTCCAGAACTTGTGGTTGGTTTTTATTATCCAGGTTTTCTTTCTCCTCACATTGAGATGATTCTTCTGCAGAATGGGAATTATTTTCAACAGATTCAGACTCCTCTGTCTTTTCTGAAATGACTGTGCTTTCTCCTGTCTCTTTACTTTCTTCCTTTTCAGATATTCCTGCTTCCAAAGGCTCAGTCTGTTCTTCTGCTCTTACTGTTTCTTCTTTGTGCTCTGTTGGTGAGATTTTGTTTTCTTCCCGTTCATTTTCTTCTGCTAATTTCGTCTCTGCTTCTGTTTTCTGTCCATCTGAAACTATGTCCTCCTCTTGGACATCTTGGACTTTCTTAAATTCAACATCACTCCAGCTTCTCAAGTCATCCTTTGCTCCCATTGAAAGATGCCTTGCAAGTTTGTTGCCTCTCTCCGACTCGCCAGCATTGACTTTTCCTCCTTTCCTAAACCTCTTGTGAAGGAGGGCAGGTGACAGTGAAACAGTGGAGGCGGAACGGGCAAGAGGGACAGACAGATTCCCTGTTTCTCTCTCCTTCCTCTCACGGTCTTCCATCTGCTGTCGAGTTCTCGCCCACGCCATCCGATACCCATAGCAACGACCCCGGGGGTCGAACGTAGACGAAGGTTTGTCTTTCCTCCACCTTCCCAACTCCTTCTCCGTCCGCCTCTCCAGTTCTTTACCTGAGAGTGGCACTGAACAAACCTGAATGAGGGGGGAGAGAAGATAGCTGTGAATCCCAACAGACTGACTTTGTCCAAATGATATATTCTCAGCACAGCACCCTAATGTAGATGCTGCTGCACACAGTGGTTCAGGAGCATCGTGACATAAGAGCAGAAGAAGAAGGGGAGTGGGAAAAATGTGTTTTTATTAAAACCAATATATTTAACAGTTCTATTGGAATTTCAAGTTTTTCTAATGCTATGCAGTTAAATACTTTCAGTTTCAGCTGAGTTTATATCAGGGTAGTGCAAAAGTCACATGGTAGTTATTGTTGTCTTAACCTTTAGTTTGTCATATTACTTATTCCAAAAGACAACATCCATCACTCTAAACATGTTACAGAAAATAATGATCAGAGACTTTTTCATGCTGGTTCTGCAGCAATGCTTCCCTCGAGACAAAAAAAAAAATGGACCTGCTTTGTGTTTCCTCAGTAGGAAATTATCAAACAAGGAATCTTAACATTTTTCAGTGTTACCTCTGCTATGAATGATTCTTCCTCCTCCTGAACATGCTCCCTGACCCCTCTCAGCCTTTCCAGAGTCTCCATCTGGCCTGGGCACTGCTTCCTCTGCTCGGCCCGACCCAGGACGCGACGCACCAACACCACCGCCACCTGGAGCAGCATCCTCACACCTGGAGGACAGCAGAGGTGGAAGAATTTCACTGATAAGGATGCGCAACAGTGGCTGCAGCATCAAATATGAGATCGAAACAAAACAGGGTTGCTTTACGTTTACACATTCCAGAGGAATTGTGGAGCAGACACTTATCTGCTGCTCCGTAAAACATGTATCGCCTCAATTTTATTTAAGAATATTCTTCTTACATTTTTACAGTGTAAAACACACGCGCACACACATGGACCCACCATAGCAGAAGAAGAGGTCCCAGACTCGGAGAAGCGTGTTAAACGGCAGGTGACGTGTGAACAGACACATCAACCAGTCGGTGGCGAACATGAGGGGCTCCACCCCGTGCTGCTGGAGATGTTTGTGTACAGCCGGACACGTCTTCTTCAAGACCCAGGAAAGGATGGCTGCGTCAAACAGGACTCCCTCCTACACAAAACACCAGTCTGTTACCCAGCCACATCTTATAAACTCTAACTATGTGTGTCTCCTGGAAATATCTGATGCAGTAAGTGAAAAAGGTATCCTTGTGGAACAGTATGGAATTTGATCATGTATTCCAGGTATGGAAAAATACTAAAAAGATAATGGAGTAAGGGAAAAATGTCTGTCTGTCTGTCTGTCTGTCTATCATCCCTTCCTTCCTTTCTTCCTCATTCGCCTTCCCTTCATCCTTTCACCCTTCCTTCCTTGCTCCATCCATCTGTTTGCTCTCACCCATCCAGCCATACTTTTATTTATTTCTATCCATCCTTACATCCATCCATCCTTACACCCTCCATTCAGCTGTTTGAGTCTGAAATTTGAATCTGGAAAGGTATGGAATTGTGACAGAAAAAGAAGGAAACCTTACTACTCATCCAGGCTAACATGGGAACATGTAGCTAGCTGTGCACTCACCAGCAGAGGGCTGTAGTATCCAGGCAGGTACTGCTCACTGATCTGAACCAAACACCAAAAGGCCTCCTGCGAGACATGAACAAGTATATCAGCATATACTGGCTGGAGATTTTGGCGACTAAAATAAACATTCCCCCTAAAAACAAGTATGCAATCGTGAAGCAGATGAACAATGTTACAGGTTGTCAAAGTCTGAGATGGTTGTTTGATTCCTGTTAATTTTAAAAAAAATAAATATCTTGTATTGCCATAAAAACTTAGATACCAATTACATATTACAATACAATGAATAATAATCTAAAATGAAAAGCATCCATTAAAAAAAGCACAACAATGAGTTGAGTGAGTACAAGTTAAACCATAAAGTCTGCCCTGACAGAAAAACTGTTCCCTTTCATGGTGACTGTTTTTGAGGAGAACTTGCAACCAGTCTACAGAACAGAAACGTGTTATTGGTCCAACCTCAGCAGGCATGTTCATCAGCAGCACCGCAGCCACCGGCCCCTGAGCCTGGCAGTAACCTTCCTCTGGCTGGAACTGAGTGTAGGCCTTCAACACCCGGAACAACCCCCGCTGCCTTCACACACACACACACACACACACACACACACACACACACACACACACACACACACACACACACACACACACCAACCACAGTAATCAACCACATAGCACAAGCAGAGCAGCCAACTCAAATGCTCTCACTGATCAGAAACGTTTAACTGTTTTCAATAGAAGAAATAAAGATTTATCTTGCAGGTGCAGTAACTAACACCTGCAAGAGAAACACCGTATAAACACCGTGTAGAAAACAAGCCTACCCGTGTCCGTCTTTGGAGAGGAACATCTCATGGAAGGGGAACTGTCGATCTAGGTCCCTCTCGATTATATCCACCCAGCTCTGCAGACCTGGCTGTGAGTCTAGAGACTAAAATAATGAATCATTAATATTCCCAGGTCATACTGTTAAACTGGCAAACTTGATTTATCTAATTTAGTGAATAGTGTATTAACATATGCATTACAAGTACATCTCAGCGCACTAGAATATCATCAAAAAGTTTGTCATTAAATTCAAAAAGTGAAACCGATATGCTGGATAATATGGATCAGGGGTCTGCAACCTGTGGTTCTGGAGCCACAAGTGGCTCTTTGAACTTTTCACAGTGACTCTTAATAACTGGCTAAAAATTATAAAGGACCAATAAATGTTTTTAGATACAGTTATGATAATAAATGAAAGGTGTAGCAGGGTTTTCTTTTTTTGTTGTTTTTTCATGGAATAATTGCATTAAATTTCTACACCAGAATGGCACTAAAAGTACCAGTAATATTTTTTTAGATCAATTTTTTATCATTAGGTTGAAAATTGTGCTCTTTTTTTTTACATCAATTTCCAGAAATATCAAGAAAATGTAGCCATCCTCTTTTTGCAAAAGTGCTATGTTTTTCTTTATTTTAGAATCTAAAAATAGGAAGCAAATTGTGATTCTGTAAAAAATGACTACAAATACCCTATAGTACATATTTATCAAAAATCTTTTTTCGAAAGGTCATGTTATATTTAGGGCTCTGGATGAGCTTTATTCAGCTGGACTGAGATCTTTGGACTGTACAGGTTTCAGACACCTGATATAGATTAATTGCACACATAGTGATATATTTTAGGTGCTATATGTTAATTTTGATGGTCATTTCTTAAAGCTACTCATAACGCAAACTTTAGTTCCTCAGAACATCAGAATGTTATATAAAACCAATAGCAAAATATTTTTAGCACATATATGTTGATTTTTGGGAAAGCATGTACTGTAAAATATATGCAATTAATACTTTGTTGATACTCTTTTTACATTGATCACTGCATTTTTGCAGTGTGGCATGGAGCCCATCAGTTTGTAGCTATGCTGTAGAATTAAGGAAGCACAGGTTGCTTTAATTGTGGCCTTCTGCTCGTCTTTATTGTTGGTTCTGGTTTCTCTTATCTTCTTGACAATTCAACACCATGGTCATTAAACTAGCTAGTGGTACTTTGACAGTGTGAAGAGGTTCCAAATCCTTTGGGAAATTAAATCAGCATCTCCATAAAGCTTCCTAGGAGAGGGCAGCATGAAGTGCTCTAAAACGTCCTGGTAGACAGCTGTGTTGACTTTGGACTTGACAAATCAACAAAGTGGACCAACACGAGCAGATGACATAACTTAAGTTATTAAATTATGTCATAATTTAATTTATTCTGAAAAGAGGACATGTGGACTATTGAGTAAGAATTTTGCATTATGACTTTTGAAGCACTGACCTCGTCTTGTGAATCTTTCCAAACTCTTATTGGCTTTACTTCACAATCCACTCAGACTGTGGTTATCCCTGTTCCTTGTGCACCTTTTTCCACCAGAATTTTTCCCTCCACTTAACTTTCATGAATATGCTTTAAAATAGTCCTCTATGAAGAGCCACCTTGTTTAACAATAACCTTTTCTGGCTTACTCTGTCTGTTGAATAGCTGTCAGATCATAAGTCTCCTCCATCATTGTTTAACACATTTTTGAATTAAAACTCCTGGTTTAGTGGTTGTATCTAAAATTCAAATTTTCTGTTATGTGTTGTAAGCAGTGACCATCAAAATAAACATAAAACAGACCCTTGAAATTTAACACTCAGTGAAACTCAGACACAATGAGTTTCACTTTTTGAATTTAATTTTGAACTTAATTAACTTTGCAATGCTATACTAACTTGTTTAGAGGCTATATGTAGCACAAACATATTTTGATTTATAATTCGCAGTAATCAGGAAATTATTTCCAGCTCCTCATAAATTACTCAGCTGAAATGTTAGTCACACTTCAGCAAAAACTATGCAGCTTTCTTTGCAAAAACACTGTTGAAATTTGCTAGAAACCTTTAATCCTGAAAATTTAACAGCTCTTACCTCATAGAGGTTTTCATTTTGTCTCATTCTGTCTGTTGCTCCACATAGCAGAGGCCAGCACTTCGCTCGGAGCGAGGCAGGGATTCCTTTCTGGCACTGCAGCTTGACCTGCAGAGACATTAAGACCCAGATTGAGCTCCAAGTGGTCATACACAAGTTAATCTTGCTCCTGGGAGAATCCCTATAAGCCTTTTTTTTTTTTTTTTTTTTTTTTACAGCAAACAATTTGACTTGTCATGACAGTGAATAAAACAAGGTTATTCTCTTGTTTTTACATGTTTATTTTAGTTATTTTGCTTATCAAGATCCTAAGATGAAAAAGAGTTGATTTGCTTGTCATCTCTCTGTTAGGACGCACCTTGCTGCTCTTCTTTAACAAGATGCGGTCCCATTGGCCAATGATGTTGATCCATTTGGCCTCCCTCTGCCTGACCAGCTCAGGGGATGGGCCCACACTCCTGACACACAACACAGCACACAAAACACCAAGTGAGTAATTTTAGCACATTTTTTAAAAGGATAACCTATGAGCTAATTTCACTCGGGGGCTTTAAAGTAAGCCTGCAGTGCTGCTCTGCGCCATTACTGCACAGAGACGCAGAGTTCTGAAAAGCAAGGCAGGAAACAGGAAAACCACACGTTAGCAGTTTGACGTCTCCATGGCAACAGGTCAGGATGTTATCAATGGGGAAAATGTGAAGATGACAGGTAGCAGCTTGTTTAGCCTCTCCTGCTCTGATTTGATACTGCTTCATCTACCACCATCACTGTGTCAAGTGTTCATTTGCTGTCATGGGAATAAGTGTGTGAAAGGTTTTGCCACAGAGTTCTGATGCTGCATCAGGCGTTGGCTGCTTACAGCATGAAAGTATTTCAAGGTTTTAAAATGTCCTGTTTAAACTGTACCTGCACTTTAAAGTCCTTTTTGTGAGACGCTAGAAAGGGTGTCAGTCACTGAAAACATGTCAAGCTGTTTAATAAGTAAGATAATGCAGCTCTGCCCCTCCCCCACCTGTTGCTGCACACTACCAGGCAGCTGGTTGAAAGAAGGCTCACAGGCAGTGTTTGGAAATGTTCCAGTTGCAAACAACATAGACATTCATGGTTTTCAAAGTAAAAAAAGAACCAATTAATTACATTATAACATCTATTTTTGTTTAAAAATGATTGTATAAATACTGTGAATTTCTTTCATTTTTTTTTACTCATTGTCATAATAGCAAAAAAATCTCACTGTGACCCATGCCTACACTACACCGCCAGATTATAAGGTATTACTGTAGGCATAAATGATTTTCTTATTTGATTTTTTTGGAAAAATTTTTGTGAGCTTGTATGAGTGTAGTTCTAACAAGCTCACAAGCTTTTTATTTTTGTTTATCCTTAAAATGAACAAAAAATGTAAGAAGTTATTGTCTATCATTAGCTTCTATCTTTTCTCATAGTCATTTAAAAAGTGTCTAAAATAATTTTCATTGCAGCATTGAATCAAATATTACATATTTTTTTGTATTTGTGCTCTGTTTTTGGCAGGTGCATTTTCCATCTGAAGTAATTACCTTAAAATGTTCATCTTCATTAAGGATTTGCCTTTTTTGTTTTGCAAAATATATATTTTGTTGATTTTCCCCCCCCCACTTTTAGCTTCTGTGTGTAGGATGCACATGTTTCTCTACTGTATTAACACACCGGTCCTCAGATATGTGGTCTTGTAACTTCCTGGTCTCACCATGGGAAGACAAAAATAACAGTTATTTGTCACTTAGGGCCCACTTTATACACATTTTCACAAGCTGATTCTGCTCATTTAAAACCTTTTTTAAAAAAATTTGCTTAAAAAAAACAAGGCAATTTTGCATCAGTTAAATTAGAAAAGAGAAATCAATACAACTGTGGAAATACATGAACCTCATGAGTTTAGGCAGCTTAAACCAATTAAGATATTTTTGCATATTATTCATAAATTGTTTAGTTTGAACTTATATATTAAGTGAATTTAAATTTTCTGTGTGAACTTGACTTTTAAAACTACCTTATTTCCTTAAGCGGTGTATGTGGTTTTATAGAAGTACCAATCCTCCTGACAGTAAAGTAGCAGTGCCCAGGGTCCTGCAAATGTACTCACCCAGCTGTGGATCCGTTGGTCAGAATGAAGCCAAACCGGTCCGTCTCTGGTTCTAGACTGACCTCTGATCCGGCATCAGATCCAGAGCTGTCCTCCTCGCTCAGATGCTTCTGGGGTTGACTCGATGCTTTCAACATCTTCGCAGCACAGAAGTATGGGGGCTCTTGTGGTTCACTTTGTAAAAGTATCCCCCAGTCATGAAAAGTTCAAGGTAGTCTGGCTGTGCATCTTGAGGAGTAATAATCCCATCTGTACCAAGCAATAGTAGTTAGTCTACCTGTCCTCTACATGTTTTTTCTTCTGCTGCTATTTCTTTCTCTGCCGCACTCTAGACTTAGGGTTGAGGGAGTATTAACAGGAAGTTAATTGAGTGTTGACTTCCTGCCATTCAACCAGAAAGAACAACAGATGTAATGTAATTTAAATGTAAATACCTTTTAGATTCCCTTCATTATTGTTTATTAGTTTGCAGAAGAGGTACAGAGCGAGGTCCTCCAAGAGTGGAAGTAGAAGATAAACTTCCTCTCTCTCTCTTTGCTGCTGTTCATCTGCACCATGTACACCGCCCTTGCCTGTTGCTGTTGCCAATGCATTGAATCACCTTTCTTCTGACACACATTGTGGTCCAGGGTTAACGTTTTTTTTTTTGTTTTTTTTTTTAAATAAAGATCCTAAAACGTTCTGGAAGTGAAACTAATATTACTTTGCAAACATGACACCTTGGTACTAAATTGGCAGTGTGCTTTTTTAATGCTTTTTAAAGTCCTTCCTACTGCATTGCCAAATAGCTGTGTTTTAAATATACAGTGTCAAAAATAATGCAAATTAAGGGGAAACGTCAAAAGGTTAACAGGGTAAAGATGTTGTGGCTCAGAGAAAAACGGGAATAACCGAGCCGCTTTGAATGCAGCACTTCTAAAACTGCGCAGTTCAGGGACAGGTGGATTTCATCAAAAAACTCGTTTCAGAGGTATGCACCGTAAAAGATTATTATAAAATGAACAGTTGCTGTTATTTGACACTTTAAACCAAACAATACTGTTCCGTCAACTTGCCCTAAAATAACTAGCTCTTCAACAGGGAAGAAGCGACGTATTAGCAAAGTAAACGTTTTAGAGTATACTTACAAACACATTTTACCTGAAAACACACACATATAAAGCTTTATAATAAATGCTCAATCAAACGATGTGGTGACATGCGTTTAAGAGCGTCGTTTAGTCCGTCTTTAAAAAAAAACAAAAAACCCTCCAAAACCTGGTTTAACCGCTACAGCAACCATGTTAGCGGCTTTTTTCCTATTAGATGCTGTTTGACGCTAGAAGAAAGAAGAAATTCTACCGTTTCGCTGTCTTTTTTTGTTTGTTTGTTTGTTTGTTTACTTAAAATTGACACTTGGTGATAATTGGTTTATAATCAAGGAACACCCTTAAACCCAGTTCGTGGTTCTGATTTCCTATTTTCCCGGCGTTCCGTGAATGTGTCATATAGCAGGGATTTGGGGCGCCAGATTACAGCAGGTCTCTCCTCAGCTGGCGTTCTCTTTACATTCAGGTTCTCTGACGTTTTCAGAGCTTTGAGTTTTTACATTGCGATTGTTGTTTGTATGTTCTGTTTTCTGACTCTGTTTGTTCTTAATCAGATGTCTGCGGCACTCAGTCTCCGTCTGTTACACTGCTACTCGAAGCAAGGTACTAAACCACATTATAAAAACATGCATTTGTGCTAAAATGATGTAGGCTCACCTCATGTTTATGTATCTCCAGGCACATTTGGACATTGTTCTGGTGTCATGCGCACATTCAGTGTTAGTGCACCGAGAGAAGGCTACAGTAAGTACTGGACTAAATACAGCGCACTGCGAAAGTAATTAACACCTCTTCAACTTTTTACATTTATTATGTTACATCTACAAATTTCTGTGTATTTTACTAGAATTTTATGTGACTGACCAGCATGTGGTAAAGTAGTGGATAATTTGTAACAAAATTATATTTGGTTGTCAAAGTTTCTTAGATTGCTTTGACTGTGTTGCCTCCATTTTATGCTGTTAAATATTGTTGATTCCTTTTGCTGTTTTACGTTTATGACCTTTATGTTTTACCTTCATGGTGTTTATTATACAGTAAAAATATTTCTATATTACTGTAAAGCTCTTTGGGGTTCTCTTTAAAGTATGCTATAAAAATAAAGTTTACTTTTACACATACAGACTGCAGTTTTTCTTTGGAATATAGCTCAAGCTCAGTCAGACTGGATAAAAAGCACCTATTTAATTTTACTTCACACAAATGTGCTCTTTTGTGTTGCTGTATGTTATAAAAACTGAATAAGATGCATTTAAATTTTTGGAAGTAAAGTGAAAGAATTTGAAAAAATTCCAAGGAATGCATATACTTATGCCATATTTATGAAAATCTGTCACATTTAACAGATTATCTAACCACATATTTATCGCTTTACTTTGTTGGCAGAGTATGTAAATGCCCAGGAGCTGCCAACTGACCTGAGATCCATCACTGACCGGGCTGCAACAACCCTCTTATGGACTGAGCTTTTAAGAGGTCATAGCTAATGTTATTTCTGGGCAGATGGCCTGATTCATGAATGGAGTTAAAGCTAAAACATGTATTTTTATATCAAATGTCATGAGAAGACCAACATTTAATTTAAACAACTACTCACTGTGTAGGGAAAGCTGATTAGTTGCTGATAACAAATTTTTGCCCACTAACATGTTACTTTGCTATGATGAATACGGACTCTGGAGTATGAGTCATTTGCACATGCACCTACTGTTTGTAGCCTAAAAATACCAAATGCATTTTAATTTAAAAATGATTTTAATTAATTTGATTTGATAAGGAGAAGGACAGCAAATGACATGCTGCCACAAACTTTCAGAGATGAACGCATGGAGGTTTCTGTGGAGCTTTTCATTAAAATGTACTGTTGTAATTTTAGTTTTTCTCTTTTTAAAATGTAAAAAGTGCATGAATTAAAGTCATCACTAATCCTTAATTCACTCTGGGGACAATTCCCTGCAGGTTTGGCAATGACCATGAGTTACCTGTTTCGTGAGCCTGCCACCATCAACTACCCATTTGAGAAAGGTCCGCTGTCACCACGGTTTCGTGGGGAGCACGCCCTCCGCCGTTACCCCAATGGAGAAGAGCGCTGCATTGCTTGTAAACTGTGTGAAGCCATCTGTCCTGCTCAGGTGAACAAAAATACATGTCTTCAGTTATGGAGTGCCAGTCAAAAGTTTACATACCCTCATCATCAGCATGAATTTCAAATTACTTTTGGATTTTTAGCAGGGGGGGAACAGGAAGGAATTATGGTACAACGAAAAGCTTTAACTTTTAAAAAAAAAAAAAACAATTGGAATGTTGGATGTTAAGGAACAACCCACGAAGCACCAAGGCTCAAGCCTCATCACTGACACCTGCAGAATTGACTCCTAGCATGGCTGAAAGTTGCAGCTGCCCTCATTAACAAGCCAAAAGCCTTGTAGTGAAAAGACAAAGAGTGAGCTATTTAGCTAAAATAAAAAGACGTATGTTTGGAGGAAACAATCTGAGACTTTCATACTTAAGAATATTAAACCAACTCTCAGTCATGGTGGTAGCAGCATCAAGCAGTAGAATGTTTTACTGTCAGTGAGTGGCTTAATGAAGGATCAGGACTACCACCAAATTATTTACATTGTTTTTAACTCAGCTGTTAGTTGGTGAAAACTTGGACATAACTGCGTGATCCAGCAGCACATTCATACCAAATACACATCATCATTAGGCTTCTGAAACAACCAGACCCCAACCCTGTGTGTAAATTGTATAGCCTATGCTTCAAAGCTGAGTCTGTGCCACAGAAGCAACCAATTTAAATGAGCTCTATCATTTCTTCTCAAAACAGATCAAACACCTAGCTAGAATTATGGCAGCAGCTCGTTAATGGCTATAAAAACTTTGTGAATTTTCTCTTCAACTGGCTGAGGGACATTTAGCCAATTATTATTGAGGTATGTTTGTATATATTTGAGCTTATGTATATAATTTAGACCTTATGTGAAGAAGAGAAAATACACAATAAATTCAAACTTTTGTTTGTAAAAAATCATGAAAGTTGTTTGTTGTATATTAATTCCACTTTATGATGAAAAGAAATGTTAAAAAAAGCCAAATTAACATGTCATGCCTGATAGAATGTGGTTGGCTCTGGAGATACATTGAATTTCAAAAATATATTGATCCCAGATCCATAAGACTTCTAGTTATACCGTTGGCCATTAAGTGAATTATCCACAAAAAATGTCCTCCTAAAGTTAAAACATCTCATACCACTGTTAGCCATTTTCTTTTTCTCCTCAGGCCATTACTATTGAAGCTGAGACTCGAGCTGATGGCAGCAGGAGAACTACACGTTATGATATCGACATGACCAAGTGCATCTATTGTGGTTTCTGTCAGGAAGCCTGTCCTGTTGACGCCATTGTTGAGGTTATAAAAGGCTATTTTTATAGATCCATATTTATGCCTTGAACAAACCTTCGACAAAAAATATGTTTTCTTTGGTGCATACCCGGTATATTAGACTGAAAGTCGATTTACTCTTTCGATTCTTTCCCCAGGGCCCAAACTTTGAGTTTGCTACAGAGACTCATGAGGAGCTGCTGTACAACAAAGAGAAGCTGCTCAACAACGGAGACCAATGGGAGGCTGAGATAGCAGCCAACATACAGGCAGATTATCTTTACAGATAAACTGCGTCATCAGTGACAAACCATTCAAGATATATGTTTTAAAATAAATAGTTATGTGTAGCCTTACTGATCCAAAAATGAATTAGGGGAAAGCACTGAAGCCATGCTGCAGATACGCACAAATTACACACTGCCTAATGAAAAATATCATATCTTACTAGCCCACCTTCAGCTTTGATAATGGCTCATAATAATTTTAATGTTTCAATTATCTTATAACAAACCATTCTCAAACAAAGTAGCAGTTTTAAGATTTTTAATTGAGGATGGTAGGATTGAACTGTGGCATGAAGTTTTTAGGACGTCTTTTGCCAGAGCTAAGTCCTGGTGAGCCATTGATGTATGAAAATCATGCCTATTTATCTTGACGCTGTCATGTGGGAATATACCTCTGCCACCAGGGAGGAAGTATTATTTTTATGGGGAAAAAAAGAAGTCAGTTAACATTTTCTGGTAGTCAAGTAGCCAATTTTTTTGGATAAATAATTTTGCTTAAGCATCCCTCGGACGTAACACCAATCCAAAGGGCTGTATTGTAGACACTATTTATGATGAATTCATCAACTTATCTACTCCTTTTCTTAATCTAATGCTCTCATTATGCTGAATCGGGGTCTCTTTGGACTCATTAGACCATGTGACATTTTGCCGTTGTTCCAGATCAACCCTTATGCTTGCTATTAAGCTGAAGTAAGCTTTTTTTTTTTTTCCAGCGTTAGCTTCACAGATTGTTTTTTCTTAAGGGCATTTATACAGCTGTTTAGTCCAGTTCATTGGAGCAGTATCCACATTACATTGATTACTTTTAATTTGACTGTGCAATGAGTGTTTCCAATGTTAATTAATTGGTTTGTTGCATTTAATTAAATATCTATTTATTAATAAAGCATCTCACAGTTCATCAGCATCTTACTAGATTATAATGAATTTGACATTCCTTATCCTATCTATAAGGGTTTAAGGCAGGAGTGTTCAAAGTGTGGCCTAGGTTCTACATGCAGCCCTTGGAATAATTTCGTGTGCCCCTCGATCACAATTCAAGAGTAGGACCAATGGTACCAATACAAGTGATTGATGCAGACAGACACTTTTTAAACTTGTTTAGGGCAAGATCTTCACTGACAAATTAAAATCTTTATAAAATGAAAAAATTAAGTACAAAAAACTCTACATTTGTATTTTATTTACAATGCTTTTTGCTTTAATTTTAGTTTCATAGTAAACAGGACTATAAACATCCAGTTTACTCATAGCAGACTGGGGTGCAATTATTCATTAAACTTGGCTAAGCAGACCAAGCATTTCTAAGGGACAGAGTGATCTATATGCACTACTTTTTTTTCTAGGCCAAGAAAATAGAAAATAATCGACTGCAAAAAGTTAGGAAATCATGTGCCTCCTTTGATAAGGCAAACATGGAAAACCCTGTTTTGTTTTGGATCTACAGTAATTTACAGATCCATTTTCAATAAAAGTCAGATTACTTTGTTTCATTTAAATATTGCAATTCGTTCATTTAAAAAAAAAAAAAAAAATCTGTTTTTATTTGTTGAAAGATAATTTTATTTTTTTTTATTTTTTTATTTTTTTTTTGCTTTTAATTAAAGAAAAAAATAAGTTACATTTGTATGGCCCATTAGTACATTCAACTTGACAATCTTGGCCCAAGTGTCAAAAACTTTGGACACCCTGGTTTAAGCAGTCCCCCGTTTTTATTTCTTTGATGCAAAGTGGAAATATGACATTTTGTAGTTGTTTGTTTTTCAGTGCAAAGCTCGTACCTTTTCCCACAGATATGAAATCAAAGTAGTGACTATTTTTGGCCTGGCAGTGTTGTATTTTTAAACTATTTGACGTCAAATTTTGCACAGTCTATAATAGACCAATTACTGTGACACATTGATGTATATTTTGTGATTGCATAACTTGAACATATGTCAGTTATAAAGTACTAAAGCTTTTGAGTAGACTGAAATAAAACAGATCTTAAAATAAACCAAGACAGTTTGAATTAATGATATGAAATGATGTATCAGAATATCTTTACTAGTTATCATTTCATTATTATTCTGAAATGGTGTATTGATTCAAACAGTATCGAAGCTATGCAGCTTGTGGATTCAAGCTTCAAAGTCAGCTCGGTTTACTTACATTATAGAAATTCATACCAAACAAGGCACTTTCCAAGACAGGCACGTCCAATTTTTATGTAATTATATACAATTCAATTCACTCCAAATTTCTTTGATTCTGTCTTGTTCATTGCAATACGATACAATTCCAGATCGAACCACAAACAGTTCAGTTGCTTCCCATTATAATTTAACTGGGTTCAGTTGATCATAAACTGCCAGTTAAAAAAATGGTCGGGAAACGAGCAGACACTATTAAATCTCTACTAAAATGCAATCCCTCAACATATAGTACATAAACTGAGAGCAGGGCTATATCTGTAGATATAGTTCAGAATGAGCCAAGTAACTTCAAGAATGATCTAAAAGAAATGTTTTAAGCCTTGTCTTGACAAAAACTGGCAACTGGTTCCACAAGAGAGAACCCTGATAACTAAAGGTTCTGGTTTCCATTCAGCTTTTAAATACTTTTGAAACCACAAGTAAATCCGCACTCAGAGAATGAATTGCTCTGTTGGAAAAATGGAACTATAAGGTATCTAAGAAAGGATTTATGGGGATATAAGATGTGTAAGTCACAAATGCTCCTGACTAAGCGTTCTAAACAACCTGTCTTTGGAAATAACACAAACAAAATGACAAAACATGTTTTGAAATAACTGTTTTGTGGCTTGTAGCTTGATCATCATGTTTAATGATTATTTGCCTAGCTTTTATTAAGGTCTATCTCATTGAGATAATTTTGAGTCTGCTTTTAGTTGTTTAGGGCCCGAAGCAACTTCTTAAGCCCTAAATAAGTGGGCTAGGTCTGTACTTGATCAAGCATGACCTCTAAAATATTTGAGGTGGGTAGTGGGCCCCCTAAATTAAATTTTGCTTTAGACCCCCGCACCCCCCACCCATACAACCTTATAAAGGCTTTGGTTAAATAATTTTTTGATACAATAAAAAAATTAAAACAAACTAATAAGACCTAAACAGCTCAAAAGTCCTCTTTGCTCCTGCTATAACTGATGTTTCAAGCATGGCTGCTGTTTAAAAAAAATAATCTGCCATTGTTGTTGCTGTACTCTGAATATTCTCAATTATGTGTCTTATCTTAAGAAGCTCTATCAGAGGTGAGTAGCAACTAGTTATATTTACCCAGTTACAATTACTTGAGTAACCTTTTGGGAAAAAAAATATATTTTTAGTAATATGTTTTAACCAAAAATACATGAGACACAGAAACACACCTACAGTTTATGTGAGACCACTTGTTCATACACAAACTTGGTTGTTTTAATGTTAGTTTTTATCTAAGTCTCCTGTGCCATATGGAGGTCAAGAAGATCCGGTAAACAATATTGTTACTGGAGGTATTTTGCCCATTTCTAACATATTCTTTATATACATTACCGACTGTATTAGTTTCATAAGTTTTATATTGAATTTTTTTTTAAGTTATTCTGCCAGAATTTATTTTATAGCTATATTATTCTCCTTATTATTACTATTATTATTATTAGTCTTTAAAATACCATAATTTGCACATAACTATATTTTTGTCTGATTAAGTAGACTTTTTGCGAAATACTCTTTTACTCTAACTTTAGTAATTTCTTGGACGGCAACTCTTTACTTGAGTAAAAATAAGTTGAAGTAACGCTCTTACATATTTGCCGCTGTGCATGTCACGTGATCAGGGCGGAAACTGACTCACAGTCCACGCCGAATCTCCCGCGAACGCAGCCATTTACTCTTTCCTCTCTTCGCAGTGACACCGGTGAGTCTCTACTTTCCTTCCTCACTGCGGCTCGGCCTAAATTTCAACTTTATATTTGTGTGGAAAGTCAGCGAGAGACGGCGAAAACTTTCAGGTATTTCTCGGATTCCTTAGGCGTTGCGGGTGTTGCCATATGAGGAGCTAGGTCAGGCCATCGATTTTTTTTTTTTTTTTTGTGTGTGTTTTGTGTGCTAACTGTTAGCCGCTAGCGTATAGGAAAGAATGGCTTCCATGCCCGTGCTAGGGTAACATGTTAGCATGTCTGGCTATCTCGTTACACTGCTTTGTTCTTCAGAACAGTTGGAATTCCTGTGTTCACATGTATTTATTTAAAAAATATCCTGAATTCGGGCAGTAGTCTTTATGTAGAGGGTAGTCTTTTTTAAAATAAACAATAAAATTAGCCGCAGCGTGGAACACATTAGCTGCTTCTCCAGACCGATTGTTCCACTCGAACAAGAAAAAGTGCGCTCGCTCGTCATATGGCGCACTAAACTAACGCCAGCAGTTGGTTAGCTGCTAAGCTAGTTAGCAGCCCAGTGATGTTTAAATACTCATCTAGGATCAAGTTTTACATGTTAGTTTTAAATTTGGATGCAGTACACTGTAATATTTTAGACAAATTGAGGCTAGCTGCACTAACGTTAACACAACACTGCGTTTGTAACGTGTCGGAACGTTAGCAGGGATGGAACGTGCTAGAAGTTGTATATGTAACATCCTGATTTCTCAAACATGAAGCAAACTATACAAATCCTTAGTTTTCGAAATCATTGCCATTGCTTTACTGCTATATTAAAAATAAATAAAACAGATAACTGCTATCACGGTTAGCCTCGCGTGACCAACTGGGGGATAACGGACAATGTGCAAACTGACCATCCCGCCTTGTTTTGTTTCAACTCAGAAAAGTCGCAACCATGGCTGACTCTATGGGACAGTGTGTACCTGTGGCGGTGTTTAAGGTAAGCATTTTACTCAATAATAGGCAATGATGTGCTTTTTTTTTTTTGTTGTTGTCTCGGTGAGGGATTCTAATGGTGAATTTTAACTATGCATCAGTTAACAGAGCTGAACCGGTACCAGCCAGTTTAGACTAACGACTATCTTTTCCTCTCAGCTGGTGTTGGTTGGAGATGGAGGCACAGGAAAAACGACTTTTGTGAAGAGACACATTACAGGAGAGTTTGAGAAGAAGTATGTCGGTGAGTACCCATATATGAAGATGTAAAGGATGCTTTGTTAGATTTATAGTCAAGTGGAAAGCTACAATTATAATCCAACCAAGTCAGAAAACAATATTCAAATCAAGTTTGTCTGGTAATGGCTTTTGTATATTTAGATTTATAAATTGTCTTGTAACACAAAATAATCTGTGTCCTTTTTCACATTTACAAATAAAAGACATAGTCTTCATGGTATCCTCATGTTCACTGTATGTGACACCTGCTCTTAAAAATGACTTAAAATAAGAAAAGCTTCATTAAGATCTTATGCAGGTGAAAGGTTTTATTATAACAAAAAATGATCCACTAAGAAATTTCAACAGATTTATAAAGTAAATTTCACTACTTTCCAAGCCAGGTTTAAATTCCTTGATAAGATGAAAAAAGTTATTAAAAATGGAAGCAAATTGAGATTAGGAATTTTAAATACAATAAACCCAATTTGAAAATGGCACACATGGACAAAAAATATTCTATAAAACATTTCAAATGAAGTCTAAATGAAACAGACCCATCAAAGCGGGTATGTTGGGAGAGAACATGTACAAGACCTGGTGGAAAAATTAACCCCCTGCCCCCTGAAATAAATAGAGCAGCACTTTGAGTGTTTCATTAAACCAGCCTTGTTTAATCTATTCAGGCTTCTCCCATTTATACACACATCCCAAATTCTAAACAAGTTTCTTGTCCTCATACAACTTATTTTCATTTATAGCCACTCTGGGAGTAGAAGTGCACCCTTTGATGTTCCACACCAACAGAGGACCCATCAAGTATAATGTGTGGGATACAGCTGGTCAAGAGAAGTTTGGAGGCTTGAGAGATGGTTACTACATTCAAGGTACTCGGTCATGTCTTTGGCAGCCTAGATGCAGTTAGCCTGACCTTTCCCTTGGTGTGGTACATTATCATGATCTTTTTTCTTTTTTTCTTTTTTTTTTTTTTTTTCTTTCTTAACAGCTCAATGTGCGATCATCATGTTTGACGTCACCTCCCGAGTCACCTACAAGAATGTGCCCAACTGGCATCGTGACCTGGTCCGTGTGTGCGAGAACATTCCCATTGTCCTGTGTGGCAACAAGGTAGACATCAAAGACAGGAAAGTCAAAGCCAAGAGCATCGTGTTTCACCGCAAGAAGAACCTGCAGGTAATGAATGCTTTCCCTTTTTATTTTGGGGTTCTTGCCTGTAGAATGGAATAGTCTTCATAGGGTCTAAGTCTCTTTTATGGTTACTCTCTCCATAGTACTATGACATTTCTGCCAAAAGTAACTACAACTTTGAGAAGCCTTTCCTGTGGTTAGCAAGGAAGTTGATCGGTGATCCCAACTTGGAGTTTGTGGCTATGCCAGCCCTCGCTCCCCCAGAGGTCCAAATGGACCCATCCCTTGCCGCCAAGTATGAGGAAGAGCTTCAAGTAAGTATAAATGTGATTGTATGTTGCAAATTTGATCTTGCAGCGTTTTATTTGTAGCTCGTCAAAACCATTCCCAATTGGAAGCTAAAACTCACTTTTGTTTTCCAGGTTGCATCACAAACGGCACTCCCAGATGAAGAAGATGACCTCTAACCTGTTTTCTGATTTCCCCCCCCCTCTCCCCCAGCTGTGGACAGGAAGTTGGAGTTTTTCCCCCCCTTTACTGTAAAATCCCTTTTCAGATTTTTTTTTTTTTTTTTTTTATTTTTGAATTTTCGTTTTAAAACTTAAGAAAAAAAAAAAAAACTTGGTGCAAAAGTTGTGGTTCTAATTTCACTGTATGACACGCCCGCCCTAGTGTTGTTGTTTGGCATGGGAACATGCTGCTCTCTTCGTCGTCAAGCACTCTCCTCCGCTGCACATATCCAGCTCACATAATGCTGTTGTACGGTGTACTGGAAGCACTAAGGGGAATAAACTTTGAATAAAAACATTCTCAGTATATTATAATTGTCTTGCCTCAGTCATTTTAGATGGGATCACAGATCTAAAATATGAAGAGAAAAATTGATGTAAAAAGTTGTTTCAGTTGTGATCTGGGCAAATAAAGGCATAACATTTGATATTAGTTCAATTAGCTGAATCCCATTTCAGCCTTTCTCTCTTACTCTTTGCACTTAACCCTGTGTATTTAAGGAGTAGGGTGGCCCAACTGTTTATGTAGGGAAATGGCCTCATAGTTCTTGAAGACAAGTGTTTTTAAGACATTCTTGAAAAGAAAGGCAGCAGGTGCTATGCTTGAAAATTCCTGATGAGTGTAAATATATTCTTTGTTTGCAGTTGTAATGGCACAGTGACTTTGAAGTTTAACTCCTCATAAAACAAAACCTCAAATATTAACCATACCAACAAATATGTGTAAATTAATTGTGGTTCTGCTCAAGACAGTAAAAATACTTCTGTTGGACCAAAAACTGTAAATTCACTTCAGTATAAGTTTGATATAGTTTGTATTGCCCTACAAAAAGGTTTGTGCATCATTTTAACCACTTCAAGTGCAAGGAAGTAAGTGTTGAATAACCAGAGGGTAAGCAGTTTTCTAAAACCTGAAAATGGTGCTCATTACACGTTTTCACTTAAGTGAAAAAAAGTCACTTTTTAATGTGTATAAAACTTAAACCAAAATGACTTCATAGTTAAGTAAGCACTATATAATTTGTTGCCTATTTGTATGCCAGTACCTCTAACTTTAAATAAGCACACAGCAAATGTATTGCATTTCTCTTTAGATTTTTTTTTTAAAAACTAAAAGATGTATTTTTTTTTTTCAGAAGACATAATTCAAAAAGTAATAAAGTGAATTTTTTTAGTGGAAGAGGTAATTTGCAGAATATATGAAGTAGGCCTACTCATTTTAAAATCTACCTAATTCTGAATCCCTCCTCGTGTGTCCCATTAGCTAATATTCCTGAGCTTATCAACTAGATTTTTACACTAGTTATGTAAATGAACTTTAGTTTGTACATGTATGGCATCCTTAAAATATTGCTCATATTTTTTGCCACTATGGAGTTATGCGTTTATAAATGATAAAAACGAGCCTGTAATAGGAGGGATGTTCCACGTTGCTGTCCACTAGGTGTCACTAGGGTCCTTGTTTTCTTCCGTAGCGCAATGAAGCATTATAATGAATTACGTAACAGTTTTGCTGATTAAGTTCAATGTGAAGTGTAATGTTCGCCTAAGCGGATGCTGAACGCCTGGTTCGGGCTGGGTTTAACCCGTTTTACTCAATTCACTGAATGTGAGCCTAAACCAGTTTATCGCCCAACCAAACATGACAACACAAACATGTTTTATTGAAACAGAAATCCAAATCTGGACAAACTTTCAGCTTCGGTAAGGATAACATCAAGAAAGAGCTGAAGTTTGGTTTCTTATTTTACTTCAAAGCCATAAGCCTTTTAAAATTAAACTTGCATCACATGGTTGCATGGTGGCGTGTTACTTTCACTGCATCATTACTAGTCAGGAAAACCAAAGAGGTGCGTTCAGGTGACATTTAAAAAAGCCGAAAATCGGGTTTTATACTTTACTTTTTGACTATCACAGAATTAGTAATTGTAAATACAAAAACAAACAAAAAAATCTTTGAAAAACAACAACAACAAAATCTGACAAAAAAAAAAAAATATCAAGCAGCTGCTGTTTGATAATCATATTGTTTTTCCTTCCAGGCCATGTCAAGTGAAGAGAACATTTTATAACATCAAAATCAGTTATCCTGTAGAGACTTTAAAGAAAATTGTGATGTTTGATACAGATATGATTTATCTACAAGATATCAATGACTTAATTACAGTCAAAAACATTGAAGGCACATCAGTTTTATGTTCTTAATAGAATGAGAGATTGTCTCTCAGGAGAGATTTTTCAGATTTAATGCAGAGGATTTACAGCCAACTATTTAAATGTGAGTCATTAAAAAAAACTGAGCTTGAGTAGAAAAGGCAAAACAAAAGATAAATGTATGATTGGGCCAATAATTTACAAAAAAGTAAATGCATCATTTAAGTTTGGTAATGCAACTTACAAAGCAACAGATGCAGAAGAATACCTTTGATTCTCATAAAATGTAATTGCTATGAATGGTAATGATCTTTAGTGTTTATTGCAACTGAATTGAAGAATGCAACGACTGAATATTGCTGTATATTATGATGTTTGTTCACCATTCAACAATGAGGCTTGAGGGTTTTAATGCCATCTGCTTCGATATCGGTGTAGCAACACATAGCTGCAGAGCAAATTCCTCTGTTCACCACAAACATGTTGCTGCAAATATTGGATGATCTAAGCATTCTCAAGATGTTAAGGCTGCTCTTTGCGTCATTTCTCCTCTATTGTTCAAGAGAAGACCAAAGGAATCTATAGTGTCACACAACCTTGATCTTGATTCCCACATTTACCACAGTGATTGACTTATTTTTACTCCTCCTGAATTCATGTTATTAACAAGGAGTATATTCCTATATTAGTCATACATTCATTCAGACAATTCAGACAACAGGCTTCAGCTTAGCTAATCACAATCATTTACATGAAGTTATTAACTAACACAAGTTAGCAATCTCAAATCAACAGTGATCATTTTTCTGCTAGTATTAACATCAGGATCTAACATTCAGACTTCATGTGATATTAGGTTTCACTGCCACTCCATTACGACTCAATTTTTCACACCAATGTATAATTTTGGCAGTATGCATTTAAACTGTCGATGTTCAGAACAAAACATTTTATCTGGGTTGAGTTTTTGACCAGTGGTTCTCAAACATTTCAGCTTATAACCACAAAATAAAGCATAAAATCATACAAAACAGTATATTCAAAAATTTCTATTAAGAAAGGAAACACATTAAAAATCAGTCTGTCCATCCATTGTCTGTACCCACTTATCCTTGCAGGGTTGCAGGGAGTCTGGTGCCTATCCCCCGCAGTCATTGTGTGAGAGAAGGGGTACACCCTGTACAGGTCGTCAAGGCAACACAGAGACACTCACAGGACAAACAAAACATGTTTTTGGACTGTGGGAGGAAGCCGCAGTACCTGAAGAGAACCCACGCATGCACAGGGAGAACATGCAAACTCTGTGCGAAAAGACCCCAGGCCAGAATTCGAACCCAGGACCTTCTTGTTGGAAGGCAAAAGTGCTACCAACTGTGCACTTCCATTTTGAAAACATGGTGAAAAAATATAATTATATAAATTTAACTAGAATTTCTAAACTCTTTTTATTTGAAACTATTGCTCCAGGGTTTTCCATTAATTATCCGCAGTGGGACTGTGACTCAGATTTTGGAAATGGCTACAGTACCTTACAAGAATAATTGTGATGGTAATTGTGATGGTGAGATGGTTTGGATTAAAGCATTTTCATGTGTTAGAATAGGCCACGTGAAGTCCAAAGTTCTATCAAATTGAGAATTTGTGAAAATGATGTTCGCATACCCTCCCATTTAATCTGATTGCACATGAGCTATTTTACAATAAAACAAAAAACAAACAAACAAACAAAAAAAAAAAAGGTAGAAACATCAGTTTCTGGATGTGCAAATTTGGTAGAGACATACCACCATGGACCTGGAACAACAGCAAAAGGTGGTTTTACAAAGTACTGACTCAGGCAGGCTCAATGCAAATACACAATACTTCTTAGAGTTTTATTTGTAAAAAAAAAAAAAAAAATCGTAAAACCAATCATTTAGCTTCCATTTCTCAATTTTACACTACTTTGTGTCAGACTATAAAATAAAATCTCGACAAAATACATTGAAGTGTGTGGTTGTAATATGACAAGATATGAACAAGTTCAGAGTATGAATAAATCTGCAAGGTACTGTAGAATTAGTTAGATTGAGACATAAAACTAAGAGTAAAAATCATAAGAGAACTTTGCAAATGCCGTGATTTTAATTAGATTTGTCATAATTTTAATCTTAGACCTTTTTCCATATTTTCTGATATTCACAAATAGTGACAAAAAGTTATTGTTTGCCAGAAAAAGAGTTGTTCAACGGCATTATTCCCACAGCACCTAAATGCATCAGCAGTGCAGGTGGTTTAGGGCGTGGCTTCATCCAAGTGAAGAGAGACATGTTTGCGCATGCGTGAACTCGAAAAGTGCGTTTTAGAATGATTAGTGGCGGACAGCGCAGAAGCAGATTATACGGCTCCACACAACTGTTGTTTTAATCCCCTGGAAGAAGAGATTTAGCAAGAAAAACCCCAGCCTTTAAACCCAGCAGCCATATTGTATGGAAAAGCGACGGGAAGACTCTAGTTTTCAGAAAAAAAACTCTGCTCCTCAGAAACCTGCCAGGACTTTTAGGGAGTTTTAAATTTTCTTTCAGAGGCGGTTGGTTTTTGTTGCACAGCTAGCTCTGCAGCTGGCTGAGGTATCCAGCCGCTGGGAATAGTTTTCCAACCAATTTGTTGCAATATTGGTGTTGTCTTTTTGGATTTGAACTGTTATATTACACAACTAATAATAATGAAGGACCGATTGGAACAGCTGAAAGCGGTGAGTAATGTCCAGGAAATGTGTTTTTGTTCACCTCTTTCATTGGGTATACCCTTTAAAAACTGCTTTTTCATTGGGAAAATGTTTAAATCTTCGGAAGACATTGACATTAACAGAGGGGCAAACCATTTGAGTGAAATGAAACACATTTCATCAAATATCTGGCCATGTGATGACATAACTGATGATTCAAAGTATATGGCACCTTTTGTCGAGGACAATTTAAATCGGTGTATTAAATACATTCAACTTTAAATTTAAGACACTTTAATAAGTTGATTTATTGTGATGCTTTCATTTCATTCAACGTCAATGCTAAAACTTTTAAAGTGTTTTTATTTTTTAAAAAGCTTTATTTAGAATGCACTGATCAGGTTTTTGTTTTGCCGATACCGATTTCTTAGCAGCCAGTTGTGATTTTTCTTTCCTCTTACCTTCCTTTGGATATATATATATATATATATATATATATATATATATATATATATATAAAACCTTTTATGCTTCAAAGCATATGTCCATGAACTTTACTGAGTTTCTCAAAAATGTACACTAAAGTTGATTTAAGGAGTTTAGAGAATAGAAATGCTGAGAGTTCTTGTTTTTGATAGCATTTTAATGAACGGAGGAGGGGGAATCAATTATCCTTATCAAAGAAAGTGGAGCTTGTTTATGGGAAAATCTTATGATTAATTGGTGCGATGGGTCCATGGGCAAGACACTTCACCCACCTTGCCTGCTGATGGTGGTGGTCAGAGGGCCCGGTGGTGCAGGTGTGTGGCAGCCTGTGGCTACAATCCAGTAGCTTGCCACCATCAGCGTGTGAATGAGTGAATGTAGTGTGAAGCGCTTTGGGGTCCTCTGGACGAGATAAAGGGCTATACAAGTACAGGCCATTTACCATTTGTGGCTTTAAATTTATTTATTTATTTTATTTTTTACATTGAGCTGCTTTAATCGATTAATAGATCATGATTTTATGATTTTTGCCTGCTTTCTGCCACAAGATCTTTAAATAATGAGCTGCTGTTAACGTTATGTTCTTTACGTTATTCTACTTATTTTAGATCTTCTCTGTTTCGTGTTTTCTATTACGTCCATTCAGTGATATTTCACAGTTTAACATTATCTCATTCCGTTTCAGTGTGTGTCAGTGACTGCTTGGATGCAGTATTTAAGCTATCAGGGACCTTGCATAATAACTCTTTTTATCAGTAACTTAATTGGCCAGTTGGATGGATTTCCACTGTCATTTATGTCCAGCCCTGATGTAGATGTTGGTGATGTAGATGCTAAAGCACAGCAGTACATTTGGTAAGAAAGAGGGTTGTGTTGAAATTCTAGGTTAATCACAATATCATCATCACAATTTTCAACAATAGTCTGTTAATGTTCTCCTAAGACTTACTATTATAAATCAATGAGTAAATAACAATCTGACTCTAAGTTACATGATTATACATATCTTTCAGGTGTTACCAGATTTTTTTTTTTTTTTTTTTTTTTTTTTACTGTATTTAGAAACTTTTTGGAAATATTAGCACTCTTTAAATTTATTCTGAAACGTAATCAACTAAACTTTTTAAACGGACATGGTAAGAGCTGGATTTGTCAGGTTGGTTGCTAATATGAAGGAGTGCAAAGGTTTTAAAGTTGTGGTTTGAGTTTTTATCACACTGTTTCTATGGTTTAAAGTCCGTTTTAATAAGATACCAGACAAAGTGCTGGAGTGACCAAAGTTTTCTCCCACTGTATGCAGCATAGCATAAGCCAGTGCTACCCCTCTCCCACCTGTTGCTGCACACACAGTCAGCTGGCTGAAAGAAGACTCCTACTCTTGTGGTCTTTTAAAAAAAAAAAAAAAAAAAAAAAAATTATTGACAAGTTCAACTGTTAAGGAATATTTTGGTCATGACAAACAGACGCATCACACCTTCACTTATGAGGTTAACATTGTTTTAAAGATACAGCCAGGAAACTAAAAGCTGAACAGCTGATTAAAATCAACTTAAAGCTTACTGCTGGAGAAAATACCCCAACTAATTAACCTGCTTATATCAGCATGTTATTGTTGTGATAAGTAGCAGAATAACAAAAATCTATATTCTGTGCAATAACTCAGCGAGCATTTCTTATTTTTGCTCGGATGTTCACTGTAACGTCATTTGAACTGCAGTAATCCGTGTTAGGTTTTTGGCAGCTGGAGGAATAAGTGTTGCTTTTTCTCTTTTGAAATAAAAGCAATAAAATCATTTTGTACGTTTATGTCTTAAATGTGGAAAAACCATGAAACTCTGGTGTTTTTTACTCAAGTTTAACATCCTGTCCATGCAGAGTCACCTGCTGTTATGCAATGTAGCTGCAATAAAACTGCCCCCGTGGTAGAAAATGTAACCTGTGAGAACACATTTGGGGAATTTAATACTTTAGATACTTTTACAAGATAGACACATTGAGAAGAAGTTATTCTGTCAGGATAAGTCTGAAGGAAAACAAGATGTAGACGATGTTCGGAGTGCTCATAGAGCTGAGGCCTTGATCCTGTTGTTGTAACCCAATATGAGGTGTGTTGCCATGGCTTCTTAAAACATTTGGCTAAATATTTGCGCTGTTTAAAACTGCTGAGCTTCAGCGTGCTTTCCTCTGTCACACAGCTGTCCTCACATTAATGAAAGGAAGTACAGATAGTAGCCTAAGTAGTTCCATTCACGTGTAGGGAAGTTGACAGAAACTGTGTTCCATGCTTCAGCGTAGCTATACAACCTTCTCAGAATCAACATTGTTCCCATATTTTCCACCTTTCCCTTTATCCACACCCCTTTCTCTTTTTCTCTTATCCAAACTCAGCTCCACCTTGATTTTCCTCCTTGAGTTTCCTTTCTAATGTTTGACTTACTGGCTGTAACCTAGATTGTATATGCGTCATTCTGCAGCCTTATGTTCATGTAAATGTTTGCCCAAGCTACTACCAACAATCACCTGACGTTCAGTAAACCTGGAGACTTTTAGGACAAGAAGAAACTCTGGAATATAACTTGGTTCGAGTTATGACAGCTTTTATGATGCCTTGTTGGACTTCTCACTTGTGCAGTTTTAATCTCAAATAATTGAACTGAATGTTTGTTATTGTGAGCAATGACAAAAGGCGGATGTGAAAACCGAAGCAGCTTTCTGTAGTTTTCTGTCAAAGCCAAATGTTTTTTTTTCTGCTTTGTGTGCACAGTAATTCAACACTCTAACTCAACGGGCTGCAGGTTTTGGTTCCCCTCTTGAATCCTAATGAATGGATGAATTGTAGCATCACTGACATTGCTTCCTCTATAATGGAGTCTTTATGTTCACTTATTAAGTGTGTCAACCCCTGCATCAATGGAAACCAAGGTTTTTAAAAGACATGGCTTCAAAACAGCAAGGATGTTCTTTTTTTTGGAGTTATTTTCAGTAAGATTACCAGCCTGCTGCTGCATACTGCCTTTCAGCTGGCTGAAAGAAGGCTCTGTCCTTTTCACTCCCTTACAACAAAAAAAATCCCTTCAACCAATGAATGTTATCTGTAAAATTATTAATCCTATAATAATCAACATTTTATAGTAATTTACCAGCCATAGCTGTTGAATTATGTTATACCCCTTTTTTAAAACAAAAGTTTTTACAAATTTTGATGTGTTTTTTACTTGCGGTTATCATTCAACGAGAATCTCACCCTGTCCCGTGTCGAGCTGGTAGTTTGTTATATTTGATAGTCCAGTGGGGAAGTGCACTTTATCTTAGTGCGTTTTATGTTGTTTGTTTAGTTTATAAAAGAGCAACACAACTCCATAAAGTGATCAATTGTTATGCCTCACAATATATTCAGTTTCCTATATTTTTAATTTTTAAAGTAAAACAAATTGATTATTGGTTACAATGTTTAGTTTTTGTTTTTGTCCGTTTGTTATTAATAAGCCTTCATGTTTAGTTCCAACAATATAATCGATAAAACAGATCTATTTCTTGCTACAAACAATAAGAAAATTAGGTTTTACTGAGGATGATGTTCTGAAGATATATCAGACATAAACGAATAGTATGGCAAAATCTAATAAAGCAAAATAGAACCAAGTGAATAACATCCTGTTGAGTGTTAAACTACTATAAATGACAAGGGTGACTTAGAAAACTACAAAGCGTTCCAGTGAAATGTACAAACATAAATTATTTACCAAAATCTGAAACGACTAGAAGTTTTGTTTTGGTTGAAGATGTAACAAGGCTAAGTTCCTGAGAAGAAAATGTTTTCAGTTGAATGTTGAATGACCCAGAAATCCAGACCCTCTTCAATTCTCAGATGTTTGACTGCACAGAACTAAAATCTCATATATGCTGCATACTGAAGTACCTTTATTAGACACAAGAAAGACCCTCTGAATAAAATGTTGGCTGTTTACTTTTCTTCAGGATTATAAATTGGTTCCAAACATGTTGCCTTTAAAAAAAAAAAGAAAAAAGAAAAAAGACTACAGTCATCATTTTTTAGACTTGATTAGCCTCATGAAGTAATTGTCTTCCTTGCTTTCCCTCAGCTGTGTTTCGAGTGTGTGAGTTCACTTATGGTTTCTTAAAGTAAGGTCATTAATGGAGCTGTTTTACCACAAACCATAACTGCACATGACCTCTGAGTTGTTTGTGAAAGGTTTGTGATCGTGACAAAGGGAAAAGCCTTAGAAGTAGGTCTTCCTTTAAGACCAGCCTGCACTTTATTTGTTCACCTGGAAATGTTTGCACACATTCAGGTTAGTTAAAGATGTTTGTAGTTTATCTTCTTAAACTAAAATACAGTTTTTGAGTTTGACCAAGCGGTCTGAGACGAGGTGTACTGCAGTTCTCAGATATTTAATCAAGTAATGAATACATTAAATAATTGTACTTGACACGAGTTGGCAAAAAATGCACAAATGGGTTAAATTCTGGTAAAAATGTTCTTTAGCCTAAAAACTCTCCCTTATGTTTTTCTTCTAAGAGATATTGTATATAGGGGACTGTGCTTTTACTATAAAACTCATTTTTATTAGTTTTTAAAAGTGTGATGTTTTATTTTTCTAATGTTTCTTTAATGTTTAAATTCAAAATATGAAGAGAAATACATTGCTATTGACCCACTGGTTTTCTGACTTAGAGCTAGAAAGCGCTAAACTGGAGCGTGACCTTATTCCCACGTCTGAAATGTAAAATGGAGCGCAGCAAAACATTAATAACTGAGTCATCAGTGAGACGCGTTTTCAAGAGGAACTTTAGCCTCGAATTAAATGTAAACGCTTCACTGCTACACTGCTGTTCTGCTTGGCTTTGTTGTTGTTTTTAAAAGAGCTGCAGACCTTTTAATGCACCAGTCTGAGGAATAACTGCAATTTCCTCAACAGAAGACAGGTTTTGGCTTACTGCACCATTAACGCCCAACAAAAATGCTAACAAGATCATTTGTTATCTCTCTATAAATCAGGAACCTTTTTTTTTTTTTTTTTTTTTTTTTTTTTTTTTTGATCATTTCCATTGAGGAACTAGTTAATTTCCACTGAACTGTAACTGTAACATTATGGCTGGATGGTATTTATAGCCCTGACACAGGCCTTCCTTCATAACCCTAAACCACCGCTATAGCTAAGCTTTAGCATCTCAGTCACCAAAAATAGACATTTCTATACAACAACGTATTTATAACAGGCTAAAAACATTATTCACGTTGCAGAATTTGTATGTATGCAACTTTATATATGATATCCTACCAAGTCAAACAGTTCTTTGCTATTGCAATATTGCACACATTGAGATTATGATGGCCACTGCAATTTGATTGTGCAGCTCTAGTAAAAGTATAATAAATAAAAGTAATAGTTAAGAACAAAGTTACTCTATCGGCCGTTTGGTCCTTTTTGGGGGCCTCTAGAACTAGAGACACTGATCAGTTGATTAGAGATCAGAATCTGACAGATTTTTCTTGCTTCGCTCTGATTGGCAGCTGTTACTTTGCACATTTATGTTAGTTTTTTTTTTTTTTTTTTTTTTTTTTAATGAATACATAAATGAATGTGTATGATGTAATTTCTTTCTATTCATCTATTTAAGCAGGATAGGTTTTTTTGTTTTCCTGATAATCAAACATTGAAACAGTCACTTATAACCGGTGACTATTTGTGTTTGTTTTCATATTTTCATGATGTAAAGTACTTCGAACTGCCTTGTTGCTGAAATGTGCTATACAAATTAACTTGACAAGCTTAAGGAGAGACATTTAAAGCTCAAGTTGGAGATCAACTAAGAAAGATATGATTGATCCAGAGTTTCTTTGACAAAAACAAACTTTGTACATTAAAAGCAAATTTTTCCCTATGTGCAGCTGGTCACTGTAGGTTTGGCATATTTTCATTCATAATCTTGTCCTGGTTTATAGGTGGAGGCCTTAGACTTGTTTTTGTTTCCTTTTTGATATAGTCAAGCTAACGCTCATTCACTTCGAGTGTAATCTAGGGTTTAAAACTGTCGTGATGAACAGGTAGCACAATAGTCCAGAAGGAGAATGGGAATGATGGAGCTTCCCCTTTAAGAGAGCCACTGATTTCTGACCCCAAGGATCACTGTGTTTGCTTAAATGTAAAACCTTTAAGCAAACCTTTTCAGGCATCGCCTTGTTGTTAAGAGGGAATTATGCAACATGACACATGGGGGTTTTGTATGCAGAGTGATTATAATGGTGTTTTGCATTAAAGGAACAAACCAGCCTTCCCACTGGTCATGCATGTGTGTTTTGTGCCCTTTTTTTAATCTTTATGTCCACTTCACTCATGATTATGTGATGTTCAGCGGGAGATTATAGTTTCTTGGTTTAGAGTAAAATCTCATTTGCTGCAGCGTGACTCACTGTATCTGCATTTCAGCTGACAGGTCTGTAATCAATGTGGTTTTTATGTTTATCTTTTATTAAAAAAAAAAAAAAAAAAAAGCCTCTAAGCACACATTGCTTTAAAATATTTTTCAGAACAGAGACAATCATTTGACATTATCAGATCTGAAACTGTGATCTTAGTCTGAGTGTTTATTCAGCGTTTCAGTGTCTTGTCTGACTGCAGAAGTTCATTCATTACGTGAGCTTGTGACTGTTTCAAAAACTCTCCGTATGACCTGGATAACCACTCTTCCTCTGATTGTTTCTGTCGGTTTCTGTGGCGATCCTGCACAGAAAGCGTCCGGCTGCGTCTGTGTGGACCGCCGCTGTAGGGCGTGTTGCACAGATCAAGCTCTTTTCCTCCTGTTTCTGCTGAACGAGCCTGTGCAAGGAAGTGAGCGCTTGTTGTTATCTCACCACTGCAGAAGCACTGTGTGTCAGGGAGGTTATAATGTGTGAGGCCATACTTCGCTTTTGATGGGACATCACATGACTGAGTCAGAAATGAGCACTACGTCGGTACATGTCCAGGGAACTCTCTTCACAACTGTTTGTCACGACAGGGTGAAACAAATAGTCCAGGAAAACATTTGCAATTCAAATTTTGCGTAGGTTATGCGTAGGTTAAAGATAAACCTGGATGAAAACGCAGGGGAAAAAGAAAGCAGGTTTTTGAACTGGCGACAGGAAAAAGCCACACACCAGTTAGAAAAAGAATCCAAATCGTGATCATATTAGGGAAGATGTAAGCAGGAAGACTTAAATGATAGGTAAATGTTATTCTGTTAGTAAAATGTCACAGCTTCTATTCTGAGCTTATCTTTCTGTCTAAACAGTGAAGTTAAAAATGAGGATGAATACCTTTGCAAGGCACTGTATTTTGTGGGCTGTTTATTTCGTTGACCAACATAAAGTAGTGCAACATAGTAAAGTGGAAGGAAGTGGTAAATAGTTTTCAAAATTTTTCCAAATTAAATCTGAAAAGTGTGGCGAGGATTTGTATTTAGCACAGTCTCTGCTCCTCCAGAGTTACCGCAGGGCTCTGGCTGCTTGTCTTTGCCCAGCAGTCAGTGTAAGTGGAAGGCCATATCTTGGCAGGTAACCCTGCTTTAAACATCTCCGCAGCTTTCTCCCCGACCTGTCTGCTGTGTTCCTTGGTCCTCATGATGCTTTCTGTTCGCTGATGTTCTCCAACCAGCCGCTGCGGCCTTCACAGAACAGCTGTTTTTATACCGGGTTTAACTACACACAGGTGGACTCGATGAATTCTGAAACCAAATGGTGGAACTGGATTTGATTTATGGGTATCAGAATAACGAGGCATGAATATAAATGCACGCGGACACTTCAGATTTTAGCTTTTTATAGCAAATTTCGTAAACAGTGTATCATTTTCTCTCTACTTCACAGTCACTCTACTTTGTGTTGGTCTGTGTTATGGAATACAAATAAAAACATTGAGGTTTATGGTTGTAACTTGGAAAAATGTAAAAAAGTTCAAAGGGTGTGTGTTCACTCAGTATTTATTTTGATCATAACGTAGTCAGCTGATACGATTGTAGGGAAATGAACAGCTGTGACGCCCAGCTTTTTCCACACTTTGACTTTGACCTGGTCACACACCTGACTGTCACACCTGAGGAGTTCGGACTTAGTTACACATTACTTCCACAACCTGACTTGCATAAAGCTCACCAACCAATCGCATCACGTGGATGTAATAATAACATGGTTTGATTTTAAAAAGCTGAAGAGAGGAAGAAACAAATGGACCTTCACATTTTTTATTATTTTTTTTTTTCTCTTCACTTGACGCTGTCAAAATACAACCCTGACATGTTTACTTTTCACTTGAGTTTGGGTTTTTAACGCTGACTGAAAACAGGCGGAGTTCCTGCAGTCATGCAAACATCCAGCTGCACCTCACTGTTTGCCAACTTTTCCCGGTGACGTTGTCATATATAGACTTGAGCGAAGTAAAGCTGTCTAATAAATTAATTGGGTGTGGTCTGGTTAGGATGAGACTAGTAGTCCGGTTTGATGTGTCATGCTGACCAACCAGGAAGCAGCTTTATTAGTATGCTGTGGTCGTCAGCTGGGAAATGATCCTCTTAAACCTCCCTTTTGCTGCAGATTTTCCACGAGATCTGAATGACGTGGAGTATCTCTGAGTGAAACATTGGTTTACGTTTGTCATAGCGTAAATTTAACATATTTGAATAAATGAAAACATGACTCTAGTTAAACTTGGAAGTACATATATGGCAGATATTTAACTTGAATATAGATAGGTTTTTTTTTTTTTTATAGTTTTATTAGCCTTTTCTTAACATGTTAACCATTAGAACATTAACCTTATGAAATTCTTCATTAGCGCCCCCCTCCCCACCACACACACACACACACACACACACACACAAATAAATATTGCTTTGACCTTTACCATTCATATCAAGCAAAAGTTTAAACATACAGGAACTGACACGTGTAGTTGAATGAACCAAAATATTTTCTTACAGCTTCGGTAATGATAAATAATATCAGGCAGGACTGAAAATGGTTAAGTCATGCTCAACTTTTCTAGCTTTGAGTTAGGATGATCAAATTTGTCTGCTTGGAAAATCTAAGGAGGAGTTGTTTTGGGGGGTTTCTGGTACAGACTACTTTTATTACTTTAAAGTCAGGTGTTTACATGCACTACTGGTCAAAAGTTTTAGAATATCCCAATTTTTCAAGGGTTTTTTTTAAAATTGCAATTCAAGTCCAATGAATGGCTTGAAATGGTACAGAGATAAATGGTGATCTATCAGAGGTTAAAAATAAGGTAAGGTTACCCCAAGCTGAAAAAGTAATGTAAATTTCAGAATTCTACAAAAAGGCCTTTTTCAGGGAGCACAAAATGGGTTAAAAATGTAAAGCTGTGTAAAGCAGCAATGGAGGTTGATCAAGCCTTTAAAGCTTGTGCTACTTATTCTTACAGGTGTTCAGATTTTCTGGATCACTTACAACCCCTTCTGTTTGCATAAAAGCAGTGTTGAAACACACTGTGGTACAGTACCCTCGTTAGCATATGTTGAACAGTGCTGTACTGCAGAAAGTAGTTACACTACAATAATGGCAAGAAAAAGGCAATTAACAATGGAAGGAAGACGGACCATCAAAACATTTTAAAATCTAGGGCTTTCCTACAGAGAAATTGCAAGAAAGTAAAGGTGTGAAAACAGTTTGCTTCACTGTCAAAAAGCATTCTGAAACTGGGACAAACTGTGACAGGAAGAGGTCTGGCAGACCCAAAGCCACACGTTTCTAAGAGCTAACAGCTTGTGTGATAGGCTTTCATGGGTCAAATGTTTAGAATAAATTTTGGTTTAAAAACTGATTCCATAATTTTGTTTTTAACTCCAATTGCTTATTTTCACTATGTTTTCATTTCAGAGTGCAATGAGACGTTAAACTGCATAATTTCAATAAAAAACTTGGAAAAATTGGGTTGTTCTAAAGCTTCTGACCAGTAGTGTAAATTTTCTTTGTATTTCCCATCAAAACTGACCTGTCTACTGTTTTTGGGTCTCCTCCCACAAGTGTCTCACACGAGAAAGAGCAATTTGTGTCAAAACTTTCTAATATCTGTCTAATAGCTGGAGAGGTCTGGGTATTTTTCCACATATTGCTCTTTTCTCATGAGCCCATCTATTTGTTAAAGTGTACAAGTCCTACCTCCAGCAAATCTCCCACAAAGCTCCCACAGCATGGTTCTGCCACTCCTCTACTTCAGAGTTAGGATGGTGATCTCAGAGTTGTAAGCTTCCTCCCCCCCACCTCCCCTTCATATACAGCAGTGGTGGTAATGGTGATCACATATTAGTTTTTAGTTTCATCAGACCACACAGCATGTCTCCAAAATTAAGTCTGTCCATTAGTATATTTGTAAACTGTTATCCATTTGTTTTTAATGATGCATTTGGAGTGATGACTTCTTCCTTGCTGAGTTTCACAGGACTCATTTCACTGTGTATAATGACACTCAGCCAGCATCTTCACCAGACCTTTTGCTTCTGATCTTGGGGATGATATGTAAGTTTCACACCAAAACCTGTTTGTCACTGAAACACAAGAGTTCATCTCCTTCTTAAATGGTGTGATGGCTGGACATTTTCCATAGTAGGATCATTGTTTGACCAGATAATTGTGGTAAATTCAGGGATCTGGAATGTATGGGGAAAAAAAAAAAAAAAAAAAAAAAGTTCATTAATTTGGCATTTAGCATATAGTAATTATTTAGCTAACCCTAAATGATTAAAAGCAGGAAAGTTTGAACTGGTTTATTGCCAGACAGTGAAGGGGAAAAAAGTTATTTTTATACTATATATGTAAATATCTGGTAGTATGTGTCAAGGGGTTAATTTGACTTCTAAACAGCAGCTCAGGGGAACTTCATCAATCATGTTGGTTAAATACTGGAACTTTGCATATTTTTTTCCTTCATGGATTTACATAAGATAATTACCTGGATCCTCTGGTGATTTGCCCCATCAGTTTAAACCACATGGACTGTAAAATATATGAAAAGGCATTTATGTTCTGTTCCATCTTTAGCAAATGCTTTTCCAGCCCCACATTGCTGGAGTAATTTTTTATGAGGCAAAATAGTTTGTTTTTATAGCTTTTCATTGAGTACTGATCATTTCACCTATTTGCCATTTTGTATCTTTTATTTTTTTTTACCCAGTTTTTGGGGTTCAGAATGATGCCCTCACCCCTGATACAGATAATATGTCAGTTTGTACCCACTTGGTAGAGGTTTTGACAACTGAATGTGTCTTTATGACCCCCAAAAAATATCTGGCACTTTGCTCAGAGTTGTTATGCTGTGATCATTGTTCATAATCTGTCTTGCTTTGAGTCAGCTAGTAAAACATGGATCAGAACCAAAACAAACAGGATGAGTACACTACCAAGATTTCAGATTGATTTACAACTGATTTAGTTTCAATCTACATTTCAGCAGTTTTATTACTGTTTTATTTCTGGAATTTAATTACATGTTTTCCTTTAATTACATGGATGGTCACAAAGTGACTTGTTTACATATATGAAATGCAAGTAGGGATGAAATGGCATGGCATGGCGTAGCTAAGAAAGGGGACTACTACTGGGCAAAGGGACAAATTGAGCCAGAGTCCTTCTCTGACAAACGGCAATATTGATATAAGAAACATCTGGAGGTTTTTTTTTGTTTTGTTTTTGTTTTTTTGTTTTTTTGTTTGTTTTTTAAATGGAATTTTAAATGGTAATGTCATCGAAATGGAGAATCCATCATGGATTCTGACCTTTGAACAGCAGGTCAAATACTGTATCTAAACTAGGAAAAAAAAAACATTTTTTTTTAGCTGGTAAATGGATTCCAAACGGCATGTTTGCTTTCTTTTAAATTTAAGTTAAAAAGCTATTAAAAGTTAGAAGCATATGCTTTGATGCATAAATGAGGATAATGTTTAGATTAGGTTAAAGAAAGCTTCATTCATTTTCTCTTTAATGGGATGCTGCTGTCTCTGTAAAGCACTTTTCCTTGGTCATCCTGTATTGAGCTAATTTGAGGCCATAAAGTTTGTTTAAAAAAAATGAAACTTGGAAAAAATTGAAACGATTAAAAAAAAAAAATAAATGACTTGAAGTTGAAAAATAATGTTGAAACTGGAAAGAAAAACAAAAAAAAAAACAAACAAAAAAAAAAAAGTTTCCAGTACCCATGGTTTCTGAATGCAACAGATGGGATTATTTTATCCAGCAGCTCTGTTGTGCTGTCAGTTGTGATTCCAACCCCCCGGCCATCTGAGGCCCCACTCCCACACCAAACAGGGCCAGAAGTTTGAAACTGAAAAAAAAACAACTTTTAGTTTCAAATTTTTTTTTTTTTTTTTTTTTTTTTTTTTTTTTTTTTTTTCCCAGTTTTAACATTTGTTGTACTTTCAAAATGACTTCTCAGTTTCAAATCATTTATGGCCCCACCATGAGCCTTTGCTATATGTACTTCCTGAATCCAAAGTTTACAGAATGGAGTTTGTATGTGTTTTTGTCTTTGAAAGAAATACGAAATGGGTATGTTTGATGTAGAAGAAGACTGGACATCAGTGCTCAATATTGGCCTCTTTGGTGCATGCCTACTTTTTATTAGTGAAATGAGGAATAGCTACACTTAATACCGCAGTTCAGTTAACAATGACAGCTCAGTTAACAGAAAATCCATATTTTTATTACCTGCCATTTAGCACTGAGTTTTTTTCACAACTAAATGGTACAATATAGGCAATTATGATATATAATGTTCAGGGTTTCCCCCAGAAAACATGTTAAGCCTGGTAGTTAGGGTGCTAGGGCAGTTCGCCAGTGATCCACCATGTTTTTGTTAAAAAATGTTCAAAGTTGACAAGAAAGTTTTATAAAATATGGCTAGGTAATGATGTTATTAAAAGACATTATTTACAATAATTAAACACTAACTGTAGAGTTTTAAAAAAATGCAAACAGACAAAGTCTGCAGCTTGGTGCAGTGTTTTGATTTGCAGATTGTTGGTTTTTATTTATCAAAGTGGCTGCAGTATTTGCAAGAAATACTTTGAATTCAAAAAGGTCTGTCTGTGTCTGCAAGATTTGCACCTTCCAAATCGTCTGGTTTGAGTAAAAAGGTGGCTCACACAATCTGTGCTGAGTTACAAGAATTCTAAGGTGCACGACCAGGCGCCGCGTCAGTACTGGAGATCAACACCAGGGGTGGGGATGGTGTGATTGGTGTGCATCCCCTCGTGCCCAGTTCAATGCGTCAACTATAAACCTAGCTTGACCATCTTTGCTATAACTGTTTCTGGTTTATAAATAAAATCAATGTAAAATAAATAAGCATGTGATGCTTAGCCTGGTGGGGGGGTAGTAAAGCCTGATGGGCCGCCAGGCTTATAATACACTGGGGGAAATCCTGAAATTGAATCGTAAGAAGAGTTTATTGGTCCACTCTAATTGTCACATTTTACATGAATGATATATATTTCAAGTGTGCAGCATCTGTATAAACCTATGAAACAAATTTAAAGGTGGAATTCTCTGAATAGCTGAATGGTATTATTGCACCAACTGATGAGGCCAGTAATACTGCATCTAAACTGATTTTATTTGTAATAAGTACTGTAAAGCTCTCCTTTCTATCCACTTCATCCATTGATTGCCAAGTGAACAGATTGTTGTTTTACTTGATATATTTTTGGATGTTTTGGATCAGGCAAAGAATTTTATCAGTCAGAGCCAGTGCTGCAGATGTCTTTGTAGGAGGTCTTGCAACCATCAAAATGGTAAAAACTGTTCGTAGGTAGAACATATCAATTTGTATTGATACGTGCCTCCTTCTAAGTTATTTTTTTTTTTAAACTAGAATGTTGTTTACATGTAAAGAGAGAAGCTTGTTTAATGGTCTCCTTTTGAAAGTCCGCTTGGTTGAAACAGAACTGAAAATCTCTGGACAAAAGGAAAATGCCTATTGTATATTGCACTGTAAACCACAGTCAGGAGGTGCTTTTAAAGATGCTTTTAACTTCACAGTAATAGACGTAATTATATAGAAACCCCAAAGTGCCACAATTCAGTGTAGATTGTAAATTAATTAAATACATCATTATTATCATTATTAGTATTTTTACAAAAAGCACATCATTATTTCACTTTTGTTAGTACATGCTGCAGCACTTTGTGAATTTATTTTGGCTTTCCCATCAAAATTATTTGACATTGATGACACTGTTGTTGTAGGTATAACTAATTAGAATTTGACTTGCTGTGTACATTAACCATTCAGATGTTAGGCTCTGTTTAAAGAGCCACACTAACTAATGAATTATATAGTCCATTGTGGCACAGGAACTATGAAATAATTATATTACTCTATGATTTTCACATTCAATTATTTGGTTATGTATTTTAACAATAAAATAAGTATAAATATATTTATTTTCCAGTAGTATTTCAATCATAGTTATTTGTTTTATTGTACTGTGGCACTTTTAAGGGCGAGATATAGCTATTTAAAAAAAATTTAGTAATCATTATTTGGCAGACATATGAATGGAGTTCAATCATTAGTAAAACAAATCATCTGAAAACATGCTTGAATTTCAGAGTTAATGTGGTTTTGAGCAGTGTATTAACTTCAGTTTTATTTAAAATGGCATTTAAAAATAAGTAAATACTAATTCTGGAAAAAAAAATTAAAGACAGGTTGTTTTTTTTTTTTTTTTTTTTAAGACTAAAAAGCTCAAAAACTATTAACAGCTTTTATGTCTCAGTTGCTAATGACTTTCCCACATTATCAGCAGTTAATTGTCTTTTTTTTAAATGTTAGACTTGTGATCAAGATGACGACGAGGTGGAGATTGCTATGGACAATGCAGCCTTCATGGACGACTTCTTCTCTCAGGTCAGTTTTTATGTTCACGATTGTTATCGTGCAAATACCTAGCCTCTCTTGCATCTTCTTCTTTTTGTTAATTGTGACCTGTCTGTTTCCAGATTGAAGACATCAGGAACAGTATTGATAAAATTGACGAGAACGTGGCCGAAGTCAAAAAGCTTTACTCGGTCATCCTGTCTGCTCCAACGTCAGATCAGAGTGAGACAACTCACCATTAACTGCTTTAACTTTTCAATTTTTCTCTCATTCACAAAGATCAGGAGTCTCATTTATAAAGAATTGCATAGGATCCATACTAGAAGTGTACGTACGCCCAAAAGGCAAAAATAGTGAACAGCAAAAAATAAAAATAAAAAATCCAGGTATGTAAAACCACGCACACCAGCAAGCAGTTTTCCTTTATCAATCACAGCTGTTCTCGCATTCAACCATAAAGGTCAATGCAAAACACCTCATGAATGCCGGTGTGTATTTAAGTGAGCCAGCTGATCAATGTTATTTGATGATTAACAATGACAACCATGGGGGGAAAGGAGGAAAAAAACTGTTGTAGTGTGCCTCCTCTGCGGTCTGGGGGTTTGGAAACGGAGTTAAGCGCCAACGCCTGAGGTAGAAGCCACTGTCCCCTGCAGGTTATAGTGGAATAAAACATCAGTACATCAGGCCCTAATAGTTTGAATTCCACAAATTAGTTTTTCATGGCCTTACCAAGAAGCCAGCCATCACTTGGCGTCTGCCTGCAGTCTCTTCCCTACACTGCTTTGTGCCAGAATAACGGAGTCATGTTGAGCCAAGCCAGCATTCCACTAAATTTGTCAGGTGCATGTTGGAGTCACATATGACTGGCACATTAGAAAGCATGTGTATTTTATTAAATTTTACATGCACAGCTTTGTCATATGAAGTCCTTATCGCAGTATGGGTGCAGACAATTGCGTCAAACACATTTGGAAAACCGGACATTGCTGCAAACTGCCTTTTTAATGTTGGTTTGTTCTCCCAAAGTGTAGGGAAATCTGATGTCGACTGGTCATGTCAACAATGCCATCCAGGACGTCTGATATTATGCTCAGTGCTGGCTGGGATATCCCAGATCTATAGATAACTTCACATAATTATGTTGCTTCTTAAAGTGGCTTCAGGCAGAGTCAAAATTTTTTTTTTTGATTAATTCAAGCACATACCTGTCTGTTAATTACACTGGTAAGAGCTGGTTGCCAGGAACCCCAGAGTGGTTAAGACCTGTAATTGGACAGGGATGGTGTGGTTGCAGCAGGTCGGTCTCCAATTTTGAACCCATTTCAGCACATAGATCCAAGAGCAATTCTCTCGGGAGTCTAAATCTGCTAATAAGCCAGTCATCATTAAGGCCCAGAAGATGTCTGTGATCCCTGAAAACGCACTTCCTCTTGATTCTTCTGTTTACGTCTTCCAGCAGCACCATTACATCTATTGTGCAGCTTTAAGCATGGGTGTCACAACGGTATTTAAATGTTTACAGCAATCATTGAATGCTTTACACCTTGTCACAATTTATGCGTTAATCTGTGGTAAAACCCCCCGAAAATGTTTAAACATTGTGCGGACTTTGGTTTAGGATTGAGGCTGCCTTATAGACGTTTTTTGTTTATTTGAATGTTCCTCATGTATAGTTATGGCTCACCAGCACAAGCATATAACACACTGCACTTTTGAATGCTTATGATAAAATCGAGCTATAGTTAAAGTTTGATGTGTAATTAAAAGTCTAAGTGAATCATGATGAAGTGTGGCTTCAGTTCCCCACCTCGCCATCTGTGTCGCCATTTCTCCCATGTCTCCAAAACAAGCGTAGGGGTTGGAGTTTGTGTGAGGGACCTCACATTCTCCCACCAAGTTTTTTTTTTTTTTTTTTTTTTTTTTAATAGATCACAACCTTTGCGTGGAATGTGATGTATGCACGTTTCAGGTCCAGTTTTGTGCATACGCCAGCTTCATAAATGAGACCCCAGGTTGTTATTGTTTTTGCTGATTTGTTTTTAATCTATTGTTTTGTTCTAAATGAAACCCTATTACATTCTGAGCGGAGAAACGCACGCAGAGAGAGACAGGATATGAAATGCTCAGATTCATAAAATCATTCATTTTCATTTTCCCTGCATACATAACCCTTAAAAAGCTTCCTTTCTATATCAACATCCCTGAGTGAGACTAAGTTGTCCCTCCCTGTGTGCTCTTTCTCTTCAGAAACGCAGGATGACTTGGAAGCAATCACCAATGACATAAAGAAGATGGCCAACAACGCAAGAAACAAACTCAAGAGTAGGTCTGGCTGTGACAGTCTCACTCTCTCTCATGTCACAATGAGTCAAACTTTTCCTGAATTTTTTTCTAAAACAATGGCTGATGTGTTTAATTTGAATTGTAAATTTGAAAGTTGGACTGTTTTCTAGCCATTGAGAGAAATCTGGAGTCAGAGCAGCAGGAGAGGGTGTCAGCTGATATGCGAATACGCAAGTCACAGGTAAGTTATGTTCAGGATGAGGCTCGTTTGTTCGGTTTGATGGAAATTTCTGTCTTCAAATAGTTATTTATAATAGCTTTTAAATACGTTTTATTACGAGTTTTCATTTAAATCAATTGGTTTCATGGGATTTAGTTCAGTCAAATATTTCAGCACATAAATGTAAAAAAAACCCCCTGAAAAATAAACATTGTACAGCTGTTTGTAGGATGACCAGAAAGGTTGGTGATAATAGACATCCATTCTGTCCCCCCAGCATGCAGTGCTGTCCAGGAAGTTTGTGGAGGTCATGACGAAGTATAATGAAGCTCAGGTGGACTTCAGGGAGAGGAGTAAAGGACGTATTCAGAGACAGCTTGAGATAAGTAAGTTACACCCACATGCACAGAAAGAACGTACAGAATAATCCCATGACGATCTGTGTTTTTCACTTTGTTGTGTCCAGCTGGACAAGCGAAGACGGATGAAGAGCTGGAGGAGATGTTGGAAAGTGGAAATGCTGCTGTTTTCACTGCTGGGGTAAGTGTGTTTTCTGTGTAAATGAGCATCTGTTTTAACACCTTTCTACTATTACTTAGATTCTGGTTGTCATGTCATTAAACATAGCATTAGGACAAAACTTCTGGGTGGTGCCAATCGATGCCAGGCTGAATGATGTTTTACATATTTAAAAACCAAAATATAAAGATTTTAAGAAAAGGAGGCATTCTTAGAGTTCTTTACTTCTCAGAATAGATGAAACAGCTGTAGCGAGGCTTCTTGAAACAAACAGCGTGACTGGGAGTACTGAATCATGTAGCTTTGACTGCATTTGTCACTGATAAAATAAGAACATGCTGCACTTCAGCTTCCATTCAAGCTTGTTGATAAAGAGAATCTTGTTTTTGGCAAAACTAAGGAGGAATTTCTTGCTCAAGGACACACAGTTCAGTTCAGGATTCCCAGATGTACAAAGACAGGAACAAACCCCTGCTTAAATTATTACCTTACCATGTCTTGTTGTTATAATATAGATACACACCTGATGTTCTCAGTAAGTCATCTGAAGCTACGAATTTGGAATTTTAAAACATCTACAATTTCACTTGAGAGTTTGTGAATCTCTTATTTTTCTATTTTAGTCTAAGGGGTTGCTAAGCATAATTGAAAACAAAACTCTTTTTAGTAATTTATTGATGACATTTTAACCAATATGTGCAACTCTTCAGAAGATGTTCTACTAAAAGAATTAGAAAAGTTCATGGCTGAATACCCAAGCCAATACCAGTTCATTAAGAAAGCACTTCTAAAACAATGTCGACCAAATTGCTGTACAGTAAGATTGAAATGCAGTACCAACAGGAAAATAAAATTAAAACAAGTAAAAACAGCTGACTTTATGTTGGAGCCAATGAGCAGAAGTGAGTTTTTTAAAGATCTAAACGCAGTGATGTGATCTGCTGAGTTTTGGTGTTACAACTGCAGAAGCGCTCAACCTTGACTTTAGAGAACTCCTTGGGGACTTTTAAAAGATCTGCTATCCTGAGCGAGAGAGTCAGTACATAGGGGTTCACTAAGGGTTTAATGTTCGAAACATGTTCAGGGAAGAATATTTAGTGCTCCACAGAATAGGAGTTGTTAATGATTGAGGTAGATGGAGCAGTAGAGTAACCAAATCCCACTTGACTGTGGGTAGAAGAGCATGTTTGTTTGGGGACAACGTGGAAGGTTGTCGCAGTTTATATAAGACGGGTTAGAAAACTCTAGTTTTAAATTATGACTAATAGCTCTTGCATCTTATAGAAAAAGACCTTTAATGTTATAAATATAAAATAAATGGATTACTTGGAATAAAACTTTAACAGCTCATACTAAAAATCTGAACTTTAGCTTTTGTTCTTTATAATGTCAAGAACTGCGCTTCTATCGCTTTAATGTTCAGTTTAACAGTGGTTAAAAACGACCTGACATGACGATGTGCTGATTTTAATTGATTTCTAGTTACAGACAAGTTTTTCACCTAAATTGGCTCAAATGAAGTTATAATTTAGTTTTCTTCAATGCTCCTCTAGTATTGCAGAGAAGCAATGACGCTTACATGTTAACCTGCACCTGATCCATATCTTCAGGGTCTAACAGACTTTGCACACGGCCCCATTCATAGAAACATGTTTCTCCAGCTGTGGTTGTCATCTCTCAATGTGAGGAGGCACCAGGACCGTTAGTGGTTTTCCAGCATCAGTTGTTTTCACAGCAGAGCAGTGAGGAAAGAGTCGGTGCTGTCTGAAAATAATTTCACTCTTTAACTTCAGTTAGTTAAAACAGTGGCTTAAGTAGAGATTATTTGCAGAGTTATTTTGTTGACGGATAAGATTATTAAGAAATCACTTGTTTTAAATATGTGTAGAGGGAAGACAGAAGACGCCAACTTTTTAAAGCCTCGTCTTCATATTAAAACATGGCAGAGGTTGAATCATAGTGTGGGCCTGGCCTGGATCTAAAGCTGGGAAGTAACAGCCTGTTCTGCAGGGGCTTTTTAGGATATCTGATTATTAATAAGCAACACAAGAACTAGTAAAGTTTTAGGACATTTGGAGATTTCTTTTGCTATTGACACTTAAGAAAAGAAATGTGGGTTTGCAATTGATGAATAGATGTTCATATTTTATTTTCTGTCTTTTTTGACCCTGCATGGTAACAGTTTACTGCTCCGCTTTGCAGATTGTGGACTCTGGGATCTCAAAGCAAGCCCTGAGCGAGATTGAATCCAGGCATAAAGACATTGTCCGTCTGGAAAGTAGCATCAAGGAGCTGCATGATATGTTTGTAGACATCGCCATGCTGGTGGAGAGCCAGGTACACTCCTCTGCATACATCTGCTTATTGTTTTCAAATCCAGCCATCCATTCTTTCAGCTCATCTTCACTGTATCCTAGTGATCAGTCATTATTCTATCTGGCTGTTTTGTCCTGATGGTTTTCCTCTTCCTTCCTTTGCTGTTCTGACTGTCATTCTACATCTGTCTGTTTTCTTTATTCTAGCTCCATGCTTTTCTTAAACTTGTCCTCTGCCACCACCACCTTCATCTCATTCCCTTCATGGAACCTTAATAAATGTAGTAAGATATGAACCAAGCATCACTGAAACCTAATTCACCACAGGCAGGTGTTTGAGACATTTAGCAACTGTTAAAATTAAACAACTAGGGTATGACCACCTCTTTTTTTTTTTTTTTTTTTTTTTTTTTTTTTTTTGCCGCTTACACTGCCATGCTTTCTGAGGGAAATGGTTGTTTGAGGTAAGAATCTTTGCTTTGCATTCTGTGTTGTTTGACTTTTTCTCAGCTATTTCTGTTCACTAGGTTTGGAATTTGAGAAGATTTTGCTCCCAAAGAAATAAATCATCGACATAAACACACTTGTTTCATCTCTAAAGTGATATGAAGTTAAAATCAGTGATAATCTTTTCAATTACTTCAGTTTCAGTTAAATTTTAAAAATTACAGTGCAGTCCACTTTCACTTTAGTTTTAATATGCCAATTGATAAAAAAAGGCCTCATATTTAAGGAAACCCAGTAAACTGTATTGAGTCACTTACTTTGCAGCCAAGCCTCCTTCCTGAGCAAACATGTAGCGGCAGAGGACAGTTGATTGCATAATGTCGTTAATTTGGCAACAATGTCTGGTACTGAACATGAATGTGATAACTGTGAAAATGATATATCACTACAACATTTAGGTGCATCCACCTCAGTGTTGCTTTTGGGTTTTTTTTTTTTTTTTTTTTTTTTTTTTCCTGTACATGAAATCTATGAAAATGGTGTTTAATCATGCTTTTGTGCAAATTCATCAGATATTAGTACTATTAAGTTTTGTTAAAAATATACAAAAAGCATAATATATAAAAAGTGGCTGTAATAATTACAATAGTAATATTTATTTTACCTGTACTTTATTACAATTTTAACTCTTCTAACAAACACATGCAGAATTTGAACTTTATTATTGTCTGTTTTTATCTAAAACACATCTATGTACTGAATGAGATTTGTGTCTCAGTGACATCCCTTATAGAAAATGTTTAAATGAAATAAGAAGTGAAAACTAATGGGTAACTTTTCAAATGAGCAAAATTAGCATTTTTTTTAAGTTGGTGAAAGTAATTTCAGTGTGAAACAATACCATCATAAAGGACATCTGTGCAGAAGGTGATGTTTTTACTTTTGGAAAATTTCAGAAATTTCTGCACATGAAATTGCAAAAAAAAAAACAAAAAAAAAAACTGCTGGATTTATCTCCAGTGAATCAGTAATAATGCATCCAGCATATTATTTGTAGCTTTGAAGTTTACACATTTTATACTGTCTGTTTTATATGACTGGAGTTGATAAGTCAACAAAATTCTCTCTCACTATTCAGGAGGAGATATTTCTGTTCAGTAATTAGACTGATAGTGATTTCAGCTGTAGTCTTTCACAGCTTGACCTGGGCCTTTATGTTGTGAACACGCTTTGCAGTCCTTAAAACATTTTGATCTTTCACCACAAAAAACTGAAGCTGCACAGTTTGCAAAACAGAAGTGTTGATGCCAAAACTTATGACCATACGTTTGCTTGATAAATATTAAAATGTATGTTCCGACATGTTGTTTTTTTTTTTTCCAGGGGGAAATAGTAGACAACATAGAGCAGAATGTATCCCAGTCAGTGGACTACATTATACAGGCGAAGGAGGAGACCAAAAAAGCTGTAAGGTACCAGACTAAGGCCCGCAAGGTAAACTGTTTTGCAATTTATCACATAAATGTGACCTCTTCCTGTTGCTACTTTTCTTATTTCAGGCACTCTTGCACTTTTACCCAGTTTAGCACATTTCATCCACTTTGCATGCCATGCATATCACTCTTCTATTTCACCTCACTGCCATGACCATTCACACACAACTGTTACAATTGTGTGCATGGTCGCTGCATGTTTCTTCCTGTCTGCTGTTTCACGCATTTCCTTCTGCTGCTTTCTTGTTGCCTATGGCACCGTCCCTGTCAGGGAGGGATGATTGACAGGATTGAGAGCAACATGGACCAGTCGGTGGGCTTTGTGGAGCGAGCTGTTGCAGATACTAAGAAAGCTGCCAAGTTTCAGCAAGAGGCTCGCCGTGTGAGTGGCTGTGGTCCAAAACTGCAACTCTGGTTTCCCAAAAGTACCCAAAACATTTCAGCTTACTAACAAAAAGCATTAACTTTAAAAAAAAAAAAAAAAAAAAAAAAAAAAAAATCCACAATGAAAGCATTTGAGCTCCAGCGAACATCAAAGGAAAATAGTATATTTGGAATCTGCATCAGAACATCAAGGTAATCGGTTTCTGGCCCGAATATCCAGTCTTTGTAGCAAGCTCTACTGTCAGCAAGAGGATATTTGAAGGTTTTAAGATGCATTTTCTGTTTGCCTTCTAAACAGATGAGATTAAATTAGAAGTGCACACCTTGCATATGAACCCTACTGTCTTAAACCAAGTTATCTTCATATCAAAAAGCAAGCAGCAGCTGTTTGTTAGAGCTGAAAAATGTGTTAATCTAATTTATTTATATCTGTTTTTTTTTTTGTTTTTTTTTTTTCTTCAATGCTGTGACAGTAAATAAAACTGCATTAGGTTTGCAGCCTCTGTTTATTTCAGGAGGATACTTGTGTTAATGAGCAGTACAGCTAAACCCAGGAGCTCTGACAGAAAAAATTAGTTTGCTGTAGTTTAGTCTCACTAGTGTTATGTTGAAGCATTTTTTTTTTAAATTATTTTAAATAAAACTGTTTTCCACTTCTTCTCTACCACTTTAATTATTGCAACAAATATCAAAATCATTCATTAATCTTTTAAACCTTCACAGATGAGCTCTTTTCCAAATTCTCACCTTAGGTTTTCCGTTTCTGTTCATAACTAAAGTAACTCATTTCAATCAGTAGAGGCCATCTTCCTAAAATATGAATGTAAGTGGGTTGACTTAACTGGTGTTTGAAAAGTACTGTTTAAAAAGTTAAGCCTGATGTGATCCCCAGAATAAAACAAACATAGATGATTAGGCAAAAAAAAAGTTAGTACAGCTAAAAAAAAAATGTATATAGAGAACTACAAAAAGCTACCTGTTAAAGCTGAAATCGGCATCGCAGTGCTTTTGGGAAGCCACATTTCATTTCATGAAGATGATCTGTGACGACCCCTCCAACCCTCCTCTGTGATTTGTTACCAACTCTGTGCCATGTGGATCCCTGTGATAAAACCTCTGCTGTGACCCACCCTCCACTGATAACCAGAACCAAAATTATCCTCCTCCCACACTCATTCACACACACACACACACACACACACACACACACACACACTGCTTGTTTTCTCTTTTCTCTTCCTTTTTAACCTTGCTGATGTATTTGAACGTAACTAAAGTGCTTGTCTCTTGAGTTTGAAGATATTGTTTGCTTTTACCTGTTCCAGCATTTGTGTGGGTGAAAAAACTTAACTGTACAGATTTTTTTTTTTTTTTTTTTTTTTTTTTTCCCCGCAATGTCCAGCTATGTGGCGCATCGCCTACTTTTTAAAAATTTCCCTACTGAGCCATGGATCTGACCAGAATGTGTGTACTTGGTTATTCCCAACAGAAAACTGTGATTATAGTGGTGGTTGTGGTGATCTTACTGGCAGTGCTAGCTCTCATAATCGGGTTGTCAGTAGGATTGAACAAATGAGGAGCTGTCTGACTAAAAGAAGAGCTGTTGGTGAGTAATTTTGAAGAAAATCTGCAGTGTGGTGCGGTAACAACTGGGAATGAGGCATGCTTTGGAAAAGTTTTCTTTTAAGATGAATGAGTGTGTTTTCTGTTTGTCCTGGGAGCTCATTTGACGTGTGTGTGTTAGCATTTCTGGTCACTGTTAAATGACTTGGTGTTAGTGGTGAGTTGGTTTGATCTGTATGGGGGATTTAAAGCTCCTGCACTCTGTCATTAACTCTCCCCTCATTTTGTCTCTCTCTGCTCTTCTGTAGAAGATGATCTTCATCGGTGTGTGCTGTGCTGTGGTTGTGGTCGTCATCCTCCTCATTATTATCCTCACTCAGACACTATAATAACACTGCCGTATTGCCACCATCACCATCGTGTTTTCTTCATCCAGCACGCCCATTTTTCATCTGCTCACAAAAAAACCCCCCAAAACTGATGCAACTTCCTGTATATGGATCAGTGCTGCTTACCTAGTGTAAAAAGGGGAAGATGATCTTTTGACTTCTTCAGTTCTAGACAATCTATGGATGCTCTGAGGAAATGAGAGCTGAGACACGGCTCAGTACCTGCTCACACCTCTGTAGAAGCAAAAAGAGGGAACTGGAAAAATAACTGACTGTTTCATCACTCCTCTGTCACTGAACATTTCATTGTTTAACATTTGATGCCAAAGCTGCACCCCTATGTGTCTTTGTCTTAAACTGTTCTTCAAACCATGCAGGAGCACATCCCCCCACCACCCACATCCATTCTTCTTGCCTTAATGAGCCTCGACACATACTACTACTTTAAAAGCTACTGAATGTTCACTGCTGCAGGTTATGGTTGTTTTTAGAGAGTTCCAGCACTTTCACTGTTAAAAATAATGACTTAAGATTTATGTAATTATGTTGTAAATAATAGAAGTCATACTTGTGCGCTGTTGACAGTCTTGTAAGAGTTTAAGTTCTTGAAAATGTTCATTTTAAATATGAAGGAAGACACATTTCAGCTACATTTGATAGAAAATACTAGAAAGTAATCTACTGTCTTGAAATGGTGCCTTAAATTTAATCTTGACAAACCAGTTAACATGTGTAGACATGATTGTAATAGAAACTGTTAATGTGCTATGAAAGTACTACCAAAGAGTTTGCAGAGACTAGAATTAACACTAGTAAATATTTTTTGATTTAACAAGTTTTTACATATTAAAGGGACAATTGAATCATAAGGAAAGTCTAACAGCTCTTTCTAGGTGTAGTGATTATTTCCACTGTAAATGTACAGCTAAGCTGCCAGTTTATATAGTATATCCATTCAATCTCCTGTTAGAATGATGTTCAAAGTCTTTTTTTTTCCTTACGGTGTTTATAAAATTTATATTTTGTCATCAGATAATTTACCAGAACCTCAATGTGATATATAAAATATTATTAGGAAAAAAAACAGCTATTTTATTAAAAATATTATCTAATGAGGCTGATGTCATAAACTGGTAGCTAAATTGAATTTTGATTGGTCACCATCTTTTTTCTGCATAGATAATATTCCAGACTGACAGTTTACAAAACAATATTGCATTGGCTTTAGCATTTACAGTTAAAGATGGTTGTGTGTGTAAATAAAGGTAAGATATCATTTCGTCAGTCGTCAAGAGCCAAAGCATTTTCTTTACCAGATTCTGTATCTTTACACTTACAGGAAATACTTGAAATCAGCGTCCAGCATGATTTTTGTGGCCATGCAGGTCACAGAAGGATGAGTGGGGAAAATTAAAGCTGTTGCACTTTTTTTTTATGTCAAATATTTCAAAAGAATTAAAGATTTTTTTTTTTCTTTTTTTTTTTTCTTAAGCCTGAGTGTCTGTGTTGCTGTTTCTGAGTCTCAAAGTCATATATGCAATGCCCTGCAAAAGTAATCATCCATATATTGGAATTTCATATTCCAATACAAAAGACAAAGTAACATTTGTAAAGTCAAAATGATACATATTTCTTAATAAAACCCAGAAACTATTATGTGTGTTTGTATTCAGCCCCCTTGAATCAATAAAAACTCAATTCTTTAAATGTATGTTTCTAACAGCTTTGCACATCTAGAAACTGACATTTTTCCCACTTTGCAAAACATCTCAAGCTCAGTCATCTTGGAGAATGTGATTTTGAAGTTCAGGTGGGGATTCTAAGTTGGATTTTGATCTTGACTTTGACAAGGCCATTCTCACACACGAAGATGTGTTGATCTAAACCGCTTCCTTTATAACTGTGGCTGAATGTTTGTTTAGGGTAGATTTCCTGCTGGTTGGAGGAGAGGTTCTGCTCCAGTGTCAAATCTTTTTCAGCATCTAACTTTTATATTTTATAACCTCCATCTTCCCCTGAACTCTGACCAGCTTCCCTGTCCCTGCTGAACAAAAGCAACCCCACAGCATGTTGGTGCCAACACTGTTATTCACCAGTGTGCTGCATGTAGGCAACAAAGTTTGGCCTCATATGACCAGACTACCTCCTTCCACATTTTATATGCCCTTAAATGGCTTGTGGCAGTATCTAAACTGCCTGTCCTCTTGCCTTTTGTTTTGCAACACTTGTAATAAAGCCAGATTATAAGAACGCTATTATTGATGGGAGATTTTCCATGTTGAGTTGTAGATTTGTGCTGCTCCCCTAGAGTTACCCATTGCCATCTTGACTGCTGTTTTGATTAATGCTTTCCTTCCTGGACTATTATTTAAGCTGGATGGCCATTTTGTGGAAAGTTTGCACTTGTGCTATTCTTTTTATTGATGGATTGTACAGTGCTGTCGGCCTTCACATTACACATAGGTGACCTCTGTTGCATTACTTGAGAAGGCAACTGGCTGCAATTTTTTTTAGGGGTTTTCAGAGTAAAAACTACAAAAATAAAGTATCTTTTTATTCTGCATTTGTGCACCACTCTGTATTGATCTATCACATGAAATTCAAATAAATTGCAATGAATGGTTTACAAAATGTTAAAGTCAAAAGGATGTGAATACTTCTGCAAGGCGCAGTAGCTGCATGTGAATCGTTTTTGATTACTTTATTCTTGCAAAGTTCTATGAAAGTGTTTTCTGTTGACTTCTGTGTTGCAAAGTAGTTTTCAAAAACTTGGTATGCAGAAGTGGAGGTAAGTTGCATCAGCTTTCTTCTACTGGATACAAATACAGACACACCATAACCTGACTCTTTATTCCCCTTTGCCCCATCATTTCCAACCGCTCTAAATATATGAACAATTGTTTTTCTTCATCTTTCTAAACTTTAACTTTCGTTTGTAACTCTCCAGAAAAAGATGATGATTACATTGTGCTGTGCCATCATTGGGATTGTTGGGTTCTCCTATCTCTACAGTTTCTTCTCATAAAAACGTTTTGCACAGGTGAAACATCAGTCTGTAATAATTAATATACTTTACATGGAGGTTTTAATGTTTAGACACTAATGTTCTGTCTTTTTGTTTTTCCTAGGCCTAGGAATAAAAAGGTCTCCAGGAGAAAACTTTTTTTCCTGTGGCGTTTACTCGGGTTCTGTCATTTAATTTTTTTTTAGAATAATTTTAAGGTTTTCTCAAATAAAACAATTAAAAATAACCACATCTTTCTTACCCTCTTTCCCTTCCACTCTGCGTTTCATTTGAATATATGTTCTTGCTGTGTAAAGTGTTTGAAAATGTGTTATAAATGTGTGGCTTTTTCTCGGTCTGCCTCCTCTGAGACAGATGGCTCAACATGTGACTGTTAATCTTTGCGGATCGCTCTGCTCAGCTGTAATCCAGCGCCTCCTGGTGGTGCTCTGAAGAAATAACCATTGTGAACAACTGTATCTGTAAAGAAATGACTGAGAATGTGACCTAAACTTTGCAAAACTTTGTTTGTTTTTTGCATACGCTTTAAAATGTTTGAAGCAGATCTGTATTATTCTGTCATTTGTGTGTTATAACGTAACAAAAATGTGTGATTTTTGTTGTATGAGTCCATACTGCTTTTAAAAAAAAAAACGTGTCTTTTCTGTAACAGCAGGTCTTGCAGGCTTCGCTGGATGTGTGAACTCTATAAATTCTGTTGTGTAATAAAAAAAGAAATCTACGGTGAACCAAGAGCCGTGCATGCCTCAGTTTTTTTTAGTGAATGATTTGGATCCGCTGATCACAAATGTGGTGGGGAGGGATATTTGCTGCTGTCGTAGCATTGATCATTTCTGCAGATCTGGTCCAGCTGATGCTCTGTTGTTCAGCCTCCAATGTGAGCCTCTGATCTGACCTAATTTAATCCCTCATCTCGCTGATGCCCAGAAGCCCCGCCCATCTGCTCGACTTGGAGCGGAGTGTGTTCGTTTTATTCATCCAGATTTGGAGAATAACCTGGAAGGGTCAAAATTATTTAAAATATTAAACTTTTAAAAGAGAATATGCATAATGGTGTTTTGGGCTGCTTTGTGAATTTCATTAGTGACCGTTTTAACTTATGTTAACCTTGAAATCTGGAATCAACAGAAATACTTGATGTTTATTAATTTACTTGTTTACGGAAGTCCAATAACAAAAACACTCAAGGATTATACAACAGAGAAAAACTTGTTTGTATCAGTTTTAGGCAAATTTTAGGGTTGGATTTCATCCATTTGTGTCAGAAATTATATTTCAGTAGTTTGAAATCTTGTAGCATTTCCTTTTCCAATTTTCTTCATATTCTGTTTATGTGTCTTTGATATACTGATGTTCATTCAAATGGACAAATTAGAATATGTGTTCTGATGAATCTCGTTTGTCAAAATAAAAGGCATCTTTTGGAAATGACAACCTTTAAGCATGTATTAAACATCCTTTTCATTAAGTCCACTTTTCAGTATTAACAATGTTTTTGTAATGTTCTGATCATAAATTTTGTGCTTTCGTTAGCTGTACTGGAAGATTGCCATAATTAACAGAAATAAAGGCTTATAAACATCAGACTTTGGGTAATTAATTTCAATGTGTTTCAAGTAGTGAACTGAGTTACTGAAATAAACAAATCTTTTAGTAATAATTAATTTTGTGGAATATAACTGTACAGTCTGTGTCTGGCAAACATATTTATATCCCTTGAACTTTTTCATCTTTTGCCAACTACAAGCTTCATTGTATTTTGTATGTGATAGATTAACAAAAAGTAATGCAAAATTGTGAAGTTGAAGGAAAATGATGCATGATGTTTAAAAAAAAAACAAACAAAAAAACCCCTGAACTTCTTGGCCTAAATGCAGGATACTGTATGTGAAAGAAAATTAACACCTCACTTCACTTTGAACAATCCCAACTGTGAAACATGGTGATGGCAACATGATGCTAGGGGATGCATGCCTTTTGCAAGGACAGTGCAGCTAGCAGTGAGATTTGCTTTTTGTTCAAGTGCTTTTTGTTCACATTCATTAGCAATAGAATGTGATAATGAGACATTTCTCTGTATTGTGTTATAGAAACATGTTCATAAATAGATAATATGACGCATGATGTGTGGCACTCATTTACTGAGATACAAAATATCTAGTGTAAATACATTTTGCACGTTTTCTATGTGTGGTAGCCATATTGGATGTTGAACGCATGGTTGGTTCACGATTTTAGCATTAGTCCTGGTTGGAATTCTATCTTTAAGAGGTGTTCTTATATATTAAACTAAAACATTTAGAAAGTCTGACTTGTCACTACAAATAGAGCCCACCATTACTGCATTAAGCTTAATTGGTGGTGCACCCCCAAATTAATTTTTACTCAGCGCATTAAACAGCCTTGAACTGACCATGCAGGTCATTGAGCAAGCGGTGAAAATATATTCACTTACAACTTATGTTTAGAGTTTGAAGGTTTGAGACTTTTATACATATCTGTGGTTACTTTGTTTTGTTTTTTAAAATGATTATTTATACACTTGAAAAAGATTGCATTTTTTCATGAAGTTAGGAAGCCTGACAAAAACATCACTGACGTCACGGAGTAAAAATACTTTTCTTTTGCAAGTTCATTTGTCCAGGTGGGACCATTTTTTCATGTTAAAAAATATGGAGCTCTTAAGACAGAAGTTTTTACTATTTTAAAGAGGAAGACAAAATCAAACGAAAGAAAAATCTAATTTTAACCATTTCTGTGTGCGTTTTAAAAACAAAAATCAAATTACACATGGTTTTTGTTTGTGATCCGGACAGTAGAGAAACAAAAGTAACCAACCCATCAGCCGGTGAAGAAATAAAACACGCTTGTATGTTAATGTATTGTAATCGTTTTTTAAATAGCACCTGCTGTGTCCAATGACAGCAGCTAATGCTAATCTCCAGACCGGTGGTGAACGGAGAAGGGGGCGGGGCTTAATCCTTCTCCTTTTTGTGTGTGCGTGAGTGTTTGTGTGTGTTTTCTAACCAGCTGAAAATGGCGGCGGCCCGGACAGTCGACAGCTCCTAACTTTTATCGTACAATAACAAACACCTCAAAAATACTGGGCTCTTTTTCACATAACATGGGGAGAAACCTTATCCGGAGGCTTCAGAGGCGTTAGTCGGGACACATTACTTTCACCACACCGTCTTAGCGGAGTTGAAACATAAAGGTAATGATGAAAAGCTCCCAACTGCCCGTATACAGGCTAACGACAACTAGCTAGTTAGCATCATTTATACCCGACGACCTAAGAAAGGTATTGTCAGCGGAGCTAGTTTGTCCTCTCAGCTGACGTTTGGTCATAGCTACATATATTAGCTTATTAATTATGTTGCTGTGTGTATCAACCCTTAGGACCATGAAAAATAATGAAATATAGTAGTAGAATATAATCGTGTGATGCTAGCCTTAGCCCGCTGGCTAAGGCAATAGTAGCAGGCTAACATTAGCAGTAAGCTCCTGCTTAAAGAGAAGTGAGTCTCAGTTTTAAAGAAATAATTGGCATTATAACAATGGTCCGCTCATTGAGCGTGTATTTTAGAAATTTAATTTAATTCCTCTTTTGCAGACTATGGAGGATCCTCACACACGGTACAGCAAACGACTGGTAAGTGACTTAGCCAAGATGCTACCTGTACTAAACACTTTTGTTGTGTTTATAATACGTCTAAGATCCATTTCCTACCCTGCGTATATGTATTCAACAGTATTCTTTTAGTGATTATGAAACCTTTTAGTGCTGTGTTTGAATGAAACGACCGGCTTCTTTAGTGCAACTGATTCCAGGCTGCAGCCCTTCTGTTTTGGTTGTAATGAACTTGTTTAAAGACCCTGGGTTCAATAGAAGGTCAAGTTCACCATCTACCCTGATAGCGTTTGTTCAGCGACCTTGTTTCACCTTTTTTTACAACCCTTTTTCTTTCCCATTCAAAGCAAGAAAAGTCCACTTAGACAATATATTTAAAAGCATTTGTCTCAGTAGTTGCTGGAGTAGATAATTAAACATTATTTTAAAATGCTTGGAAATATAGTTGGGTTGTTTTTTTTTTCCAGTTGACTCACTTGTTCACCTCTCAAAGAGTTTAATGTAATTGCAAGTTAAATTGATGAGAAATTCTTCTTCCTGCTTGGTCCCTTTTAAAATTTTGGCATAATTAAGCATTTCTGGTTTGGTTATGTTGCCCATTAATAGGCACTAAACCTGAGATGCTTCATTCAGATTCTTAAAGAAAATTTATGCTTAAATAATACTTTAATTGGTGTGAGAAGAGCAGGGTGGTTGTGACATATTTGGAAGGGGGGATTGGGGGGCATAATTCATCTGTCTGGCCAAACAGTGCTTCATGTGGGAGGGGGGCTGAAGGGGGCAATGTGTGGAAGATTAACTCCTGCCATTGTATTATGGTAATTCTTTGTGTGCAACATGAAGTGATGTTGCAGCTGGTTGAGTGATCTTAGACAAATTGATTTTTTTTTTCTTAATCCAGAAATATGGTGGAAGGCTATTCATGATTTTAGCGCAGGTCATTGCAACTCAGATCTAAGACAGGCTTTCTCCAATGTCGTTTTATGGGTTATAAAAGTCTGCAGTGTAGTAGATATGCTGCTATCAGCTGATCTTTGGCTAATGTTTTTGCTAGAAATGCAGGATGGAGCTTGTCCTGGGGGATAGTGGTTTCTAGTTTTCTTTGAGGTATGACATGCCTACTCAGATTTTGGTCAATTGTTTTTTTTTTTTTTTTTTGTTTGTTTGTTTTTTTTTTTTTGTTTGTTTTTTTTCTTTAGGACGATAGCACCTTGAATAAAAACATGTGCTACAAGTTCGTTGGCAGATGAACTAGTTTTGAATTCAAAAGAAAATTAAGGTCTTGAATGGATATTCCCATTTATGCATTAAAGCAGATGTCCCTAATTTAATTTTTATTCAATTTTAAAAAAGAAGTCAATAAAAGAACATACTGTTAATGTGTTTGTGGAATGAAAATTGATAGAGTTCATAGTTTGGCTGTATTTTAACAAACAAACAGGAGTTAAAAAGAAATCAGATATTATATTATTTGACCTGCTGATTTAAGGTAATTTGGTTGATTCCGACCTCTGGTCAGTTAGTTATCGTTCCTCTGGGTTTTTTTCTCTGTCTCCTAAAAATATATAATTTGCTGTTGTGAGTTGCCATTTAAAGAATTCCTGGTGATAACATTAACAAACTGAAGCTATAATTCATTATCTTTTTCTTTTTATTCTTGTTACCAAATGAAAGTTGAATTTTTGCTCTGATGAAACCATGTTTGAGTTATTCGAAGGTGAATAGAATCTTCTTAAATCAACCAAATAGTCTGATTTTTATGTAAGTTCAAGCTTAAACTAGAGGTTTCAATAAAAATTAGGAAGTTTTTTTTTCACCTAAATTCCCTGAATTTAACCATAACAATTGTGAAGAAAATAAGACACAAGTGCCTTTTTGTGTTCTGTTGCTGTACAGTAACAATGTGGCCTTTGTGCTGAAAAAACCTTTGAAAGTTAATTAACTGAGAATTTTTTTCCAACCACAAAAAGCTAGAAATTCTCAAGATATGAAGTGTTTCATAGCTATATTTAAACGAGACATGTTTGTTTCAGTGGAGATTGAGGGACAAATTTCCCCTAGAAGTTCAGCTTTTGAAATACTCTAGCTATCCTCATGTTAACCTACAACACGATATTGTTATAATGTAAATTTTCTTTTAATTGTTCTTTCAAATGAAATGGTTTGTTTTTAGCCAAAATTTTGCTAGTGCACCTGTTTAAAGGCCATGTGAACAATGTTCCAATATTTTTGCTTCATTTTTGCACTCATTTGAAATGTACTTGACATTGCTTTTTGTGTAGTTTGAGATCTTTCATTCTGTTTTTCAAATTAGTATTTTCATAACAAGCCATAAAATAGGATTTGTTCCATTTGTGGCTTTGTGCACAGCTTTTTAAATTAGCAGCTTTTTCACTTATGTGGCTGTTTTGTGTTTTACATTAGTTGCCAAGATGCCAATTTATCAAAGAAAAGGGCTGTTTTTGGCTAAAAAAGCTTTTCTTCCATGATTTCTTTGAACTTGTAGTTAAGTGTTGGAGTGCATTACATGTAAATGTGTCATTCACAAGGACTTCAGAGTTGCTTTGCTCTGTTTTGTTGTTTACATTTCGTTTTCAATCTGCTCAAAATAAGTTTACTTAAAAAAACATTTAATGAATGTGAATAAAGAAGCCATCTTGGGTCACTTTAGACTTAGAAAAATTCTATTTGTTCTTTCAAGGAAGTACATGAAGGATAACTGAACTAACTTAGCTTTATAATAACATGGCAGTAACGGTGTTTATAGGATACTCACCATGATGACAAGAGAAAAGGGGTAATGAGAAAGTGTCATCGTCACAGAATTCAAAAATAATATGGGGCACAAAAACTGGAAAATAAATTTTCTTGCCCCTCTCCCCAAAACATACATTAAACCAGGAAATGTTGCCATTCCCAGTATTTCAGATCGCTTCTGTCTCACTTTAAAGTCCTCACTTTAAAGTCTGTGGGGGGTTTTTTTGTTTGTTTTTTTTTCTCCTCAGCGGACGGCTCCGCGAAGGCAGTACCAGGATGATGGAATCTCAGATGATGAGATTGAAGGGAAACGAACATTTGACCTGGATGAGAAGTTGCAGTGTGAGAGGTTTGGCAGTGATCTGGTCAAACACATGGAGGGTAAAGGTGAGATGCCCACACGTAAATGAAATAGATTTGTGGGATTGGATTTTGGTGAAATAAAATCCACTCATGATATGTAAAGGTAGAGTAGTTATTGTTAATTTGTTGTGATTGTACTTTGTAGGTGAAACTTAGTCTTGCTTTTCTTTTCAAATGTGTGCTGTCTGTTAAATATTTTTGCTTTGCTTTTTTTTCATCTCTTTCATAGATTTTACATATGAATACATACAGAGGGAAGGCCTCAGGGACCCTATTATTTTTAAGACGACCGATGGGCTTGGTATACAGTAAGTCACAGTGTATTTCTCTTTGATCTCAAAATATCCTTCAAAGAGATGTAGGAACAATAAAAAAAGGACTCTCTTGCAGAATGCCAGACCCAGATTTCAGTGTGAGTGATGTCAAGTTGTTTGTTGGTAAGTTCCTGATTCCTGCAGTCTGTTAGTATATTTAACTGTTTGTCCTTAAGTTGCCACCCAGGTGTTATGTATCGGCTTGTAGCTTGCTTTTAGGATCAACTATTTTAAAATGTTGGGACTCTAAACATTACACATTCTTCATGAAAAAGACAATCGAGCTCATTTTCATGTACAGCATGTTCTTTTTATTTATCACAATTTAACTAAAACGTTTCTATATTAGTTAATTTTTATTTTTTTATTATTTTATTTTTTACATGTCATAAATATAATTGCTGTTGCATTATTTTAGTTTAACAGTTTATCTGAAGCTGCTGAAAATCCCCTCCTTCTCAAAACTGAAGTTATTCCAGGGCTGAAACTTGGCTTCATTTCTAGAGATGTTAGTTGCTGAACTCTTGTTAACTCGCCTACAGGTAGTCGACGGATTGTAGATGTTATGGACGTGAATACCCAAAAGGGAATTGAGATGTCTATGGCTCAGTGGCGACGTTACTATGAGACTCCACCATCAGAAAGAGAAAAACTCTACAATGTGATCAGCCTGGAGTTCAGCCACACCAGGCTGGAGAATCTGGTCAAACGACCAGCTTCAGTAAGGACCGAAATTATTTCACACTTTAAGTCACTTCGCATAATTGCAGTTGCAAAACAAAGAACTTGCATATTTCTGACATTTTGGCTGTTGAAAGGGCCATGTTGACATTTGCTAGACTGCATTTTATTTACAAAGAGAAATCCTGTTGGCTGTCAGTAGTAACAAGTTGGAAGTCACGTTTGTCTCCTTCTCTCCCCTGTCCAGGTGGACCTAATTGATTGGGTGGACAACATGTGGCCCCGTCATCTCAAGGAGAGACAGAGAGACTCCACCAATGCCATTATAGACATGCATTATCCCAAAGTACAGAAGTGAGTAAACCAATGACTTGATATTTGATTTATGACAGTTAAGATGCTCTACTAAACATTTCTGATACATTGGTGTAAAAGTTGCTTTTTGTTATTTTCTGAAATGGGTTGTGTTGTCTCCCAGGGGTACTGTCTCATGAGTGTGCAGGGCTGCTTCACAGACTTCCACATTGACTTTGGTGGAACTTCAGTCTGGTACCACATTCTGCGAGGGGCAAAGGTCAGTTTGACTCATGTTGTATAAAAAAAAACAGAACTTTTTGCAGATTGGATCAGATGAATTTGATCATAGGCCAATTTTTCTTCTTACCATCATCTCTTATTCTTGTTAGTTGAAAATAAATGAAAATTGGTTCCACATTCATGTTGTGGTCATTGCACAGCTGCTTTGTTGAACATGTTGCTAAGCTGGAATCTTTTTGAGATGGAGCTTCTGGTTAATCTTTCCATGTAAACCTGTGAGATGGAAGAGATCCTGCAGAATGGTTTAAATTCATTGCTGGAAAAGCTGCTTCCCACAAATTGCTGACATATGATGCTTAGTTTTACATTATCTTAATTCCATTTTCTGTCAGGTTACTTAAAGCTTCAGTATGTAACTTTTATAAAAAATATTTTTCTACTTATTTGTTGAAACTGTCACTATGTCATGACAGGATGGTATGAGACAGATAATCTGTTAAAAAAAAAAAATCGAGCTCCTCTGCCTTCTCCCAGCGTTATCAAGAAACAACCAATCAGAGCCAGGAGTCTTAGTGCTGTCAATCACCATCTGAGTGGCACCCCCTCCCCCATCTCCCTGCCCCCCTTGCTCTCTGCTGCGCTGCAGCTCGCAGAGACTGTTGTGATACTCAGGCTAGTTAGCATGGCCATCGATGACGACACATAAACGGTTTTCCTGGAACGGTAAGTTGTTTCGCCACCATTAGCATATTTAGCAGCCAGTAAATGAAGTTGACTGACAGCGCTAAGACCTTCCTCCTGGCTCTGATTGGTTGTTTTAGGTCGGGAGTGGTGCAAAATTACATACTGCAGCTTCAAATTTAATGCTTCATGTTCTTATGTCAGACCAGTTGAATTAAAAGCCGCTCAAATTATTATAAACTGTCTCAGGACAGTAAAATACTTGAGTGGTGTGTGGTCTAGGGTTGGGCGATTTGCAAAATTTTCCCAGCCGATATTCGTCAGTCCAACAAATGACAATGGGATATGTATTCGCCCAGGAAATGTTTGGACTTTTTTTGTGGGTGAAACGATGTAAACCTGCACAAACTGATTTACCAATTTAGAACACAAAAGTGCAAAAATGGAGGAATTTGTTGCCAAGAAATTACAAAGTTTCCTATTTGGGATTACTTTGGCTTTGAATGGGATTAAAGAGGTAAACCACAGGATACAACCAAAGCGGTTTGGCACTTGTGCAGTTTCAGCAAAAGACTCCAACATGACAAACTTACATGAGCATTACGTCTTTACCATCCAGCTGATTGCGTAGTGTAATCAACAGGTGCTGCAGCTCCATCAACAAGCTCTGAAAAATCTTTTCACTGCCAGAAATACGGTTAAATACAAAGAGAACAGACCCAGATGGACACAGCGCACCTTGGCTGTAAAAATTTCTCAAAGGAAAATAGATGAAAATCGTTTACTCTTGATGTCACAACTGGCAGGAAAATATATGTACCAACCATAAGCATACCTTCAGAACTCGTCTTCAGCACCGCTGGTAATATTGTCACTCGCCTGTGCACTCTGCTAAATAAAATAAGGGTAAACATGCTTGTTTATCCAGAAGAAATGGCCTGTTTTCCTTTTTTCTGCTTATAATTCTGTATAGTTTTTGGATGTTTCATGTATTTATTTTAAATGGGCCAAATCGCCCTAAAAGACTTAAAAGTGCGCAGAGATTTCTTTTATGGAAGCACCCACGTTCGCTGGAGGCTATTTTTATTTTAGTTTTTGTTTAATTTTGTATTTGCTGTTTCATGCTCGAATCTGTAAAACAGATAAACAGTGGAACAGCACAATTAAGCTGGGAGGGAACCCTCCTCCCCCATTACAGGTATTATTAATAAGTGTATGTTCTGATTTTTCTGAACATGGGATTCTGCCTTACTGTTCTAAGTTTGAGTAAATAAATCGTCGCTGCACTTAGATGCCTTCGGGGGAAAATAAAAGCTTTGCTTGCAACTGGAAGGAGTTTGTGTGCATCATTAAAAATGGCATTATATTTTTCCGTGGGCGGCGTCTGTTGGCTTCAGTCAAGCGTCGTTATCACCGTAATTAAGAGAGTAAAAAAATCGCTCCAAAACAAATTGGTGAATGGCTCAACCTATCGTCGATAGTCATCCAACCCTAGTGTGGTCTCACACATCCTAATAATTGCTCGTAATCGCTTCCATAATCTTTTTTTTTTTTTTTAGTAAAAATAAAAAGTATGGTAAATCTGGTGTGGGAGATGATATTTAAGATGATTTGAATTCTGTATTTGTCATTTTTATCTTTGCTTCCTGCAGGTGTTTTGGCTGATTCCACCAACACTTCAGAACCTGGAAATGTATGAGAACTGGGTTTTATCGGGAAAGCAGGGGGACATCTTCTTGGGAGACAAGTGTTACGACTGCCAGAGGATAGAGCTCCAACAGGGCAATACCTTCATAATCCCATCAGGTCTGTTACTCCAATAACAACAATCAAACAAACACATTCATCTTTTGAGACTCCAAACACCTACTTCCTCCTGTCGATTGCATTTAATCGCCACATTTATTCTGAATATTTTGTGTGTGGCAGGGTGGATCCATGCTGTGTACACTCCAGAAGACACTTTGGTGTTTGGGGGAAATTTTCTCCACAGCTTTAACATCCCCATGCAGCTCAACATCTATAATATCGAAGACCGCACACGGGTGAGAAACAAATCACATCTTTAAGCTAATCAGATAATGTATTTTTATTTTTTTTTAATAATACAAGGCAGAGTTTAAGCAGTTGTATGTATATTAAGTAATCACTATTTACTATGGAATAAGAGTTATTTTTCTGTGTATTCACATAAGGCACATGATTCACAGTTTCCCCACTTTAAGGTCTTAAGTCTTTATTCACAGTACCCGGTGTGCCCTCCTGAGTAAACCTCTGTACATTTGTACAGTTGTGTAATATAAGACTTAAATTGTGATGATGTTGCAATTGAATTCCTGATCCACTGCCAGGCATACAACAGAAGCTTTCATTCAGTTGTTCTGACTTCAAATAGAAGAGGGTATTTGTTGCTGATAATTGGACAACAGTGGAAAAGATTCCTGCACACTCTAGCGTTGTACTTGTTTATCTTTGTAATACATAAACAGTGGGCGTGTCTAATATTTGCTGACAAACAGCTACAGTTATTGTCACAATAGCTTTGAATTGCTGGTAAAAGTCCACGCCTCTCAGAACCTGTTGGTCCTGTACAGGTGTTTTACTGAGTCAGGAAATACTGATGGGAGTCTAAATGATAATCTGGTTTTCAGTTACGCCATAAATGCCTAAATAAATTTAATAAAAATAAACATAAGTTATGAAGAGGTAAAATGTTTTTTGTGCTTTATAGTCTCAATAAGGTATTTGAAAACAGAAGTATTATTAGAATTTTTACTTTTTAGTGGTTTTCTGTCCTCATTGTTTAGGTGCCAGCAAAGTTCCGGTACCCATTTTACTATGAGATGTGCTGGTACGTCATGGAGAGATACCTCTTCTGTCTGACCAACATCTCCCACCTTACGCCGGAGTTCCAGAAATATTCCCTGGGCATTGGTAAGAAAGAATGAAAACAAACACGGTTTTTCTATGTATTTTACTCGTTTTTAAACTCCCTCATGGAATTGGATAGAAACATCTTTGTCTTAAAATGTCTTTTTTCAGGATTGACTCCAGCAGATCTTGAAAATAACGATCCCCCCATGAATGGCACCAATGGAATTGACAGTGAGGTTGAAGAAAAGCAGCAGGAAGAAGAGGTCAAGGAACAGGAGGGTCACGAAGAGGACGAAGAGGTTGCAAACAAAGTTGTGGCCCCTCGGCCTGTGCTGACCCCTTTTGAACTGGAGGGACTGTGGAACCTTTTAGGGAAGCTGGAAGAGCTGCCAGCACACAAAAAGTGTGTCCCTGCAGGGATCAGAAATGCTGCCGCACTGCTGGAAGACATGAGGGTGGGTAGCTGTCGATTTCCTGGATGTGATATCATTCTACAGTTCGACAGACTGAATATTTTTTTGTCGTACCTCATTGTGTCCAGGCTGTTCTAAGGGAGTGTGCCAGTGACAATGTCAAACAAGCCTACACTGGACAGCCAATTGTCAGATGGCCTGAAAGGGTGAGAGCACATCTTTCTCAGCTGCTTTGAGACAGATATTTAAAATATATATTCTGTTTTAATATTTTGATATATATTCAATAAACTCAAGTCTTTGTTTTTTTTTTTTTTGCTTTTATATACTAACAAGTTTTTCCAACCGTTTTCTGCTGGTTCCGTCTAGCCATCATGGTACCAGCCTCCCACCCCCCCCGCCACCTGTCATTTACCGTCCTCGCTTGGGTCCGTCTCTGCACAAATCTAAAAGGTCTACTAAACACTCTTCCATTTCGGCGCTGAGGCGCAGACGGGTGAGATGCAAGCGATGCGCCGCGTGCTGCAGGAAGGAGTGTGGGAACTGCCAGTACTGTCACGACATGAGAAAATTTGGTGGTCCTGGACGGATGAAAAAGAGCTGTGTCATGAGACAGTGTCTAATGGTAAGAACATATGCAAACTGATGCATTGGTATGAAGATGGTATTAAAACTAAATATTGTTGCAAGCTTTTCAGAAGGATATGTTTAATAGCTTGACTTTTTAGGTTTCTGCTCTTTCATATTGAATATCAGAATAGTATCAAGAGATCCTCTGTCAAAATGGATATTTTTACTTTTTTCTTTAAAAGAGAACGGACTCATAACATTTTTTTTTACAGCTTTTTGTAGTCTTCTGTATGAAATCAAAATTATTTTTAAATTTGGTTTCCCCTTTCTCCAGCCTGCCTTGCCAAATACAGCCCGATGTGCCGTATGTGGAGAAGGAGAGTTGACGAATCAGATCCAGCACACTACTCTTTAATGGAGTGCACTGCCTGTTCGCAGATTGTGCATCGTCCAGTGCGGTTAAGGTGGAGTCTCTTCCTCAGGTGTGGAAGCAGTTCCAGTGAAACAGGGATAGGGAAATAAAGATTAAACTTTAAATCAGCACCTACATGCCTTTCAGCATTCTGGAAGGTCTAGCAGATGTTGTACATCTTAATACTTGAATCATAAAGGTCATTGTTTTGGTTAGGGATTCACTGATCAACCTTTTACTTGTTACTATTTATAGTTTGTTTTTGTTTGTTTTTTTTTAGTTTGATCTGCTGATTCCTATTCCAAAGGTTAACACATATCACCCAGTTTGTAGAGGTTTTGATTTAATCTAACAATTAAATGTTTATAAGGAGTGTTTGTTACGTAAAATAACTGGAGGTGTAATGATGCACAAATACGTACAGGTAGTTTTCAGTACAGCCCTTTCAGTTCAGCACACATGCATACCAAGCAAATACAGCGTTGTTTTAAAGATGAACACATGCTGAATGTTTATGTGCAGAGCTAAGTGCACAGAGCACTTAGTTCAGAGCACAGTCCATGGTGCTACTTTAAAAAGCGACTCCCAGCTATCACTGTTAGGAGAAGGAACATCCCAAACAGCTGAATGGTTAAGGTGCTTTAAGGGACAACTCATAGACTGGATTGTCTATATATTGAAACAACTCCAAAGTGATTTAAGTATTTTTTTTATTCCTAAATTCTTAGATAACAACCCTGTCCATTTTCAGGTGGTTTTGTTATATTTCCAGGGATTAGCTGTACCCGCTCATCCAGCAGTTGAAAATGATGAAACCAAATCTCAAGTCAGTTCTTTACTCGCCACTCCCTAAAGTTCATAATAAAACTATTTCCACAAGTTTGAAAACTTCTTTGTTCACTGCTGAATTAAGTCAAATAGTTTCTCTTCATTGAAGCTCACTAAAAACGTACCGAACAATGACGTTAAAACCAAAGTAGATGGTGAACCATTATTTTTGCGTACCTTTACACTTCTAGGCATTACAGTATTGGTTATTGAAGTGTTATAGTTATGCTAAGATGCATTTCTTGGCCAGATTTGGTCGTTTTTGTGTCTGACCTTTAGCCTCTCCATTTCAGGAGCCCGGTGAGGGGAAGATCAATAAGGACCTGCCCAGCTGCTGGGAATGTCCCAGATGTTACCAAGGGAATGACTCTGAATCAGAGGTACAAAACGACCACATTCTCGTTTTAATTTTGCTTCCGTTTCTTAGTGTTTCATTGTATTAGAAACATTATTTTCCTTATTTTTTTTTTTTTTTTTTTTTTTTTTTTTTTTTCCCCCCAACCAAGACCACATGTTATTCTTAATGAACAAAACTGATTAATCTCTCAACATCAGTCTTCCAGTGACGAGGAGAGTGAAGACTCAGAGGGATCCACATTCATGCCGCAGTCTAAACGTACATATCAGGAGGACGTTGGTGTCGAAGGTCCGAGTCGAGGGAAGCGCAGCAGACTGCATGGCCGACAGACGGCTCCGCCTCCCTCTCAAAAACTGCTGTTACAGCATCAACAGAATCGCAAACGAGAGAGTGCACTGGAGCACAGACTTAAGAAAAGGGTAGATATGATACAGTTGAAGAGCTTTTACTGTTAATTTTACCTGTTAAAAGAAGGTAGAAGAAAACTGTTGACGTGTTTGCTTAAAAGTTTTAGGATGTTTTTAATGTTTGTTGCCTGTTTTTCTCAACTTTTCTTCTAGATAAAACTGGAGAGAAGCAAACTTTTAAGAGTAAGAAATGTTTGTTTCACAGTTTATGATGTTGCACTTAAATCCTTCCATTCTTTTGTTTTGCATTTAGATTTCACTGATTGAAATTAATGTTTTGAAAAATATCTTCTCCTTGTTTGCCTTTTTTTTTTTTTTTCTCAAAGAAACAGTCGTCTTTAGATCGCTCTCCCAGGTTTCTGAGCTCCAGGATGCTGTCTCGCTTGCACTCTCCAGTCAGCAGACTGTCTCAGGGCCAAAGCCGAGGTTCTGCTTGGGCGAGTGGTTCATCTCACAGCAGCATTCTGGGAGGTAATGGATCATTTGGGCAGCAAAAGTCCTCCCACGGCCTGATGCTTCATCCCAAAGGAGAGCCCCGCAGGGGGCACGGAAGAGGCGTGAGGCTGCGAGGTGGAGGAGCAGGACGCGGTATCAGAGGTGGAGGAAGGCATCATGAGCCTGAGGACGACAGCGAGGACAGCAGCAGCAGCAGCACCAACAGCAGTAGCAGTGAGGAAGACGAGGAGGAGGAGGAGAGTGGCCTGAACAACGGAAGGGGAGGGGATAAAGAGAACCAGCCACAGTCGAGGAGAGGCCCGCCAGCCGCAGAACAGGATGAGTGTGGAAGTGGATTGGGCAACCAAAACGGAGGAGAGAAGGAGGATGAAGAGGAGGAGATGGAGTATGACATTCCAAAAGGGGACAAAGATGTCTCGTTTATTAAAGTGACACTTCAAAAGCCACCCAGAGCAAAACAGGACTCCTCAGCTATTGTCCCGAAATTAGAGGCTGTGGCTCCTCAAACTGCCACTTCTGCAACAAACAACCAGAGCAAACCCCTCCACAGACCCCCTATTAGAAATCAAGGGCCTTGTCCTGATCGAAACACAAACAGGCTCACACCTCCACGCACTCGCAGCAGACACACAGACTCTTGTACTTCCAACCCAGACAGGCTGGAAGCATCAAAACAACCGAGACCAACCAGACCAGCTAAACTAAGCAACGGGGCTTCCTCCTCCACATCATCTGAGCTTCACCATCTCAGAGTCCCCCTCTCTGCCTTGCAGGAAGGAGGGGGGGAAGCAGACAGGGAGAGCTCAGGGAGCAGCCCGAGCTGCGAGAGGGAGGTCTGGGTCTCTGTCTTTCGCTACTTAAATCGAGCAGATCTGTGCGTCTGCATGGCTGTCTGCAAGAACTGGTACAAATGGTAAGACCTGTTCACTGATACTGGTTTATCTGGAACACCAATTATTTTGGATCTGATTAACAGTTTAACAAGTTTTGATTATTCCTTTTATTTCCTCTCAGATGTTTTTTTTTGTTTTGTTTTTTTTTTTTGTTTTGTTTGCTTTACGAGTCAGTCTGTCTTGTTTAAATATCAGAATCTATGCTGGTCACATTTAAATTTGCAGAACGGTGTCCAGTGTGTTCATGATACCGTCACTGCAGTTGATATTCTGCCATGCCACCGGTATCTATTTTAGCTTTAGTTGACATGAAGCTCACAATTTGGTTTCATTCATCAGTAAGAAGTCAGGTATATATCTACTTGTGTGGAGTTTTAACAAGAAGGTTTCACCCAAAAGTGTGAACTGGAAAGCCTCCGCTTCACATTTAAACCAGAGTCTTGCTCGTCAGTAACTGATATAAGCTTTATTAAACTCTTTCCTGAGTTTGATGATGAACACAGACAACAAAACAGAGTTCGAGTGTCTTCAAAACAAAGGCTGTCAGAACATTGGCTCTGTGTCAGTTCACCCCTTTGTGCTCTCATTCTTCACTCATGCTTTATGCTTTTGTACATTTAAGAACAGTTTCATACTAGTGTGCTTGAACAAGTGAAAATCAGTTGATTTTTCTTGGTCGTGAAGTATTGTTTTGATTTATAGAGATAACTAAAAAAAAGGACCTTTTATTTCATATTTAAATGTATGCTTTCAGAAAAACACTGGTCAACATGCATCCCTGTGAAGTCTGGTTTACTTTTCCGAAATCTGACAGATTATGACCACCGATCAAATTACATTGAGCGACTTTCTGCTGTTCGGTATTTATAGGAGTGATGAGGCGATATAGCCAGTGCCTAAGAAAATTGCACGTAGATTACCTTCGGTGTGTAATGATGATATAACTGAGCAAAAAATGTTGCCATTCATGCTCACACAGATTTTTCTTTGGCAGATATGCTGTGCCGCAGTGTAAGGGTACAGGAGATTATACTATCTACCTCAGTGGACAAAAATAGTACCAATATTTGTATTTTCAGTTTTTACAGGTATGTGTCTTGAGTTAAACTGGAGTGCCGCCCCCACACCCCATCTAGGAAGGATTGTGGATCTTGCCTCTGAAATAAGCTGCTCGAAAGAAATGTTTTATTTACATTTATTTTTGTCCATAGGTGTTTAGACAAAAGGCTTTGGGCCCGGATTGATTTAAGCATCAAGCGCACTGTGACCCCTCAGGCCCTCACAGGCATCATAAAGAGACAGCCCGTCACGCTCGACCTCTCCTGGACAAACATCTCCAAAAAACAGCTCAACTGGCTGATTAGCCGCCTGCCTGGTAATACGCATGCTCAAGCTTATTTATGCTTTATTTATCAAAGTAGTGTTACAGTATGAAACCAAATGTGAACTATTATCCATTTTGCAGGACTAAAGGATTTGATGCTGTCCGGTTGTTCCTGGTCATCTATTTCAGCTCTCTGCTCCACTGGGTGCCCTCTCCTCCGCTCTCTGGACCTCCGAAATTCATACGGCGTCAAAGATGCCCAGATCAGGGATTTAGTCATACCTCCAGGTACATGGAAAAGCAGCCCCAGACTGCAAGGATAGGTTACAAGATCTACTTAATAATAATATAAATTTGATCCAACCTTTTTCTCGTTTACTTTCACTAGGCTGTGACAACCGCAGCCAGCTAAGGAGCATGCAGTGCTTGCGGCTTGCAGGTCTGGACATCAGCGACTCCACTCTGCGGCTGGTGATCCGCCACATGCCCCATTTAACAAAACTGGATCTCTCCCACTGCAACAGCCTCACCGACCACTCAATCAACCTGCTGACTGCGGTCGGCTCGTCCACCCGGAACACGCTGACAGAACTCAACCTAGGAGGTGAGCAATGCTGAGAAAAGAACGCACATCATGGGCTGTGTTTCGTCATAGTTAACATTTGCATTCGTTTCCCTCAGGCTGCAGCAAACTGACAGACGCATGTTTGAAATATCTCCGCCGCCTGTCATGCATCTCTCTGCTCGACCTGCGAGGCTGCAAAGGAGTCTCCAGAAAGGCCTGTGAGGCCTTCATCTCCGAGTTGTCGGTCAACACACTCTACTGCCTATCAGATGAGAAACTGATCCAGCGGATATCCTAGTCGCCTGCCTTCTCTTGCTGCTGTAGTGATTTGAGATGCAAAAAGCAGAGGGTGTGGATCCTGACCTAACTCTACAGGGAAACTCAAAAGCAGGAGGGGTGGGGTCTGAACTGGAGGGCTTGCTTACTTCACTGGTGTTCGGTATAGGGTGGTGTTTAAGCCAGATCAATACGTCTTACCTTTTTTTTCTGTGTACCTACAGAGACGCTCAGGAGCCTTTTTGCTGTTCTCTATAGAAATACTTTTTGGAAAGAGCATATAATTTTTCATTAACTGGAATGGTAGACTGATCAACTGGCTCAGTTTCACCTGTGGATGGCCACCACCTCAACCTTTTTTTTTGGGGGGGGGGAAGGGAAATACCAGTGTTGGCTCTCATCACAAGCTCCTGCCTTTCAGAGTTAGACGAGCAAAGACTTTGAGTTGCATCCTTGGGTTATAAATAATTGATCTATCGTGCTAAACCATCATAAATTCTTATTTTTCTTGTGAAAAAAAAATTGAATCTGTTCAATTTCAACTACATTTGGGTGCTTTTTAATAGATTTTTATTTTATTTTTCTTCAGGGTTAACTTGTCAACATTTGCATTATGCACAGCAGCTATGCTTGGAGATTTTTTTTTTCTTTTTAAACCTAAAAGTAAACAAAACCATCAGACTACTGGAATGGCCTGTGTTTAACATTGTGCGTCCAGCTTTGTAATTAAAAGACATATTGCAACAGTACGTTGGTATACATTGTTGTAAAGCTTAAGAAGGTACAAAGACTGTGTGAGTAGGCAATCAACATAGTAACAAGACCTCACCCCATGTAAGGGGCAGGTAGTATTAAGTGTGGGGGATAAGCCAAGGATAAGGTGGCAGAAAAATGGTGCATTTCCAAACAGCAGTTCAACTTCAGGTGCTATTATTTTCAAACACGTATTGCTTTGTTTTTGTACAGACATTTAAAGCAAAAATATTGTAGATGAAACTACTCCCTGCCCCTCTTTGATACGATTTTTTTTTTTTTTTTCGTTTGTTTTTTTTTAATGGATAAAAAAAAAAAAAAAAAAATGTAGTCACCTTTGTTCACTTGTCTATGTCTGCGTGAAGGTGCAAAGTTTCATTTGGAGAACTTGCTCATTTGTTTTTATTTCTTTTGAGTGTTAAAACTGAAACAAAGCTCTCCTCCCGGACTGCTCTCCTGGCCATATCCCTAAGAATGAATATAATTATATAAATATTTACTTTTGTGTAAATGTGTTTTTTTTTTTTTTTTTTTTTTTTTTTTTTTTTGTGTTTTTTTTTTTTTTGCTTTTTCTTTTAGATTATAAACCGAAAGATCCTGTAGCATTGTAATTATTTTCAGAAGCTTTTTTCACTTCATGTTGTGTTATTTTTCAAGAAAAATAAAAAAAAGTGATTTCAGTATTTTGTAAGTGTAAACAGCGACTGCACATCACTTCTAACATGTTTCTGCTCAAACAAATATTAATAGGACAAAAGTAACCTGAATGGCTTGAAAATGCAGTTCTTAAATTATTATTATTATTTTTTTTTCTGAAAGAATAAACGCTACCCCAGCCAGCCTGACCCTACCTAGACGTAATCGCCTCCTAAACCTTAGAACTGGTTGCGCCACCCATGGTGCAAGGAGTCCTTCAGACTGCTGTGGAGCAATTTTGTTCCATTTTTCTAAGCAGAATTACTTTAAAAAAGGAATTTTGGTGATCTTTTTGAAGTGTAATTGAAGAGTCTATGCCCCTACTTTGACGAGGCTACTTCAAAATCCTGGTTTTACTTTTCAACAGAGTCGTACCTCCTGGTGTGCTGTTGTCCTACTGCATAACCGAGATGTGGTTCATCTCAAGCTCATGAACTGATGGCTGGGTATTTTCTTTCACCGTTTTCTGGTAGAGAACTGGATTTATGGTTGCTTTAGTTATTGCAAGTTGTCCAGCAGCAGCAAAGCAGCTGTTGGGCGTCTTCCGACCCCCAATATGTTTGACTGTTGGTAGGATGTTCTTTTTTCTAAAAATTTCTCAGTTTTGCACCAGATATAATGACACACACCTTCCAAAAAGTCCCACTTTCTTGTCATCAGTCCACAGAAAACTAAGTCTTTTTGGCAAATGTGAGATTGGCCTTTGTGTACTGTGTGGGCAGCAATGCAATTCACCTTGGAGCTCTCCCATGGATGCCTTTTGTCGTTCTTTTTGAGTACAGTCACTGCAAGTGAGACTTTCGGTACTTTAAAGCTTGTGGGTTTTTTCTGTGCTCTTGGAGTAATGTAAATTGGAAGGTTTACCACTGTTTCATGTTTTCTCAATTTGTGGATCGTGGCACTCACTGGAGTCCCAAAGCCTCATAAATGGCTTTGTAACCCTTTCCGCAGTGAGGGAAGTTGATGACTTTCTCTTCTCTTCTTCGATTTCTTTATATATGGGCAAGATGTGCTGCTGTTTGTGCTCTTTTAGCCTACTACGTGTTGTCAGACAGGTTCTATTTAAATATCTTGATGATGCTTCAGCTCAAGCAACAATCAGACCTGGGTGTGCCTGGTGAAATCAAACCAAGCTTTTCAAATGTGGCTAATTACACTTGTGATTTAACAAGGCGAGAGAGGGATTGCTTCTTCACACAGGGTCAGGTTTGTTATGATAGTTTTGCTCCCTCTTTAAAGCTGCATTATGTAACGTTTATGAAAATCTTTTTTTTTTTTTTTTTTTTTTTTTTCAAAAAACATGTTAAAATTATCATTATGTTATGACAGTATAAGACAGATAATCTGTGAAAAAAATCAAGTTCCTCTGCTTTCTCCCAGTGCTCCCAGTACTAACTGCAGATATACACCACTCAGTCAGAAACAACCAATCAGAGCCAGGAGGAGGTCTTTGCACTGTCGATCATCCTGGTGTATCCGCTGCTCACACACTCCTCCTTGCTCTCTGCTACCCCGACAGCTGGTTCCCCACAACATAACCTGGCACTAATGCTAAGGCTAGTTAGCATGGCCACCGATGACGGCAGATAAACAGATTTCCTGGAACAGTAAGTAGTTTTTCCACCATTAGCTCATTTAGCAGAGGGTGAGTGACAGCGCTAAGGCCTTCCTCCTGGCTCTGATTGGTTGTTTTAGATCGGGAGCGGTCGGGAGAACACGGCAATAGTAGATCAAGGAGGCGGTGGAGGAGCTCAATATTTTCACAGATTATCTGTCTCATACCGTACTGTCGCTACATGGTGACAGTTTTAACAAATATGCAAAAAACATATTTTTGTAAAAGTTACACACTGCAGCTTTAATAAAATAAAATTGGAATTAAATTGACTCAATGAGGAAAACAGTAAGAACGGAAGGAGTCCGGGGAAGGAAGCATTCTCTCCACAGCTCTCTATTTGCATCGCTGGATGACAGAAATCCTCCCCTCCCGGCTCCACCCAGCATCTCCGCCACCTGGAAACAAAGCCCCTTCAAACTAAATAAACACCGCTGCTGCAGCAGCTGTAGGAGCGCTAGATGGTGGTGAAGCTGTTCGCAGAGGATCAGGGCGCACTGGACAGATGCGTTGTTGGCAGCAGCTGTCATCTTCTTATCTGGCTCTGAACTGGAGTGACCTGGATGTGGAAGCGGAATAAGGGGCCGTATCTTGCTTTATTTTGGTTACAGCACTGCGATGGAAACAGAGGATGCTCTCATCTGCACCGGGGCAAGCTAGCTAACTTTAATATTAGGCTGTTTCAACTAGATTCTGTTACTACTACAGTATAAGTATTTAATAAAAATGAGAGGACAGTATTATGCATTGTTTGTTGGTTAAACCCACCCATCCTGCAGTATGGAAATTAGAAGCTGAAAACAATGTTGTTAGCTAGTTAGCTAAGGTTAGCCAGCTAGCTGCCAGTTAACTAGTGGGCTGAGTTAGCCTTCCTGACTCAGCCCACTAATAGTTTTGCTGCTTCATGTTAGTTATTTCAATAGAGTTACCAAGTGGCAGGCTTTTTTCTAAGTGACACAACTTTTGCTGTCAGAGTTTAACATTTTTAAGTAAAAACCGAAGCTAGCTAGCTAACCAGCGGTGCCGATTCATTTCACTGCGATCCCTCTGGCACTAAAAGTCTTTGTAAGAGTGTGTAAGCCATGGCTCAGGAGGCCTTTCCCTTGCATTTTTTCGTCTGGAACAATCAGTACCTAGAGCTGGACCGAGAGCTGCAGAAGAAAGAGGTGAGTCGCTGTGGATGGTGGGCTTCTACAGGTGCGCTTTTTTTTTTTTTTTTTTTTTTTTTTTTTTTTGTAGCGCCGCAGTGCGCTGACGCAGCTTGTGTCTGTGCTTTATGGACGTGCAGCAGGATGTGGAGCGCCTGGATCCGCGGGGGCGCACCCCACTGGAGCTGGCTGTGTGTCTGGGCCACCTGGAGTCCACCCGGGTGCTGCTCAGGTACTCTGCGGACCCGACGCACTGCAACGCGCAGGGCTGGACCAGTAAGTGCTTCGAGAAGCTGCGGGTGCTGCTGCTTCTGCTCTCTGCTTCATGTCCTCAGGCTGCTGTGAGTTAAACGCCCGGACATTTGCTTCAGTCTTGCAGGAGGCGGTGAGCACCGGGGACCCAGAGCTGGTGCAGCTGGTGCTTCAGTACAGAGACTTTAAACGAGCTACAGAGAGACTGGCGGGCATCCCAGAGCTCCTCAGCAAACTAAGACAGGTAAAATCATCCTTTTGTCTTCTGATTCCTCATCTTCTTAATCCATGGATCCTTCTGTGCTGTTCTAAAATCTTTTTCGAAGATGCTTCCAATTAAGTGAGAGACCTACACTGTCTGCCAGGGTGACTTTTCCATTTTGAAACATATTTCCAACATGCAACCAAAAACTTTCAGCATCTTCAAACATTAGATGATGGCAGTTATTTGAAGACGGTCTTGGTTATTATCCGGTGAACATCCTTTTTCGGTCTCTGCAGGCACGCGACTTTTACGTGGAGATGAAGTGGGAGTTCACCAGCTGGGGTGAGTGGATTTCAGATTTCCATACAGAGGTAAATTTCAGCACCACTGGAGCTGGACAGCTCCCACAGCAGCAGACCATGTCCATATTGAATTTATAGGTTTGGACAAGAGACTCGAGATATGGACGATAAAGCTGTTAGGAGCTCCAAATAAACACACACCAATAAGAGATTGGAATTGGCTGATTTATTTGCCTCTGATTGGAGACCCAAAGTCAAAAAATATAAAAAAAAATATTTTTTTTTCTCTTGAATAAATAGAATAAAACTAAGAACTCCCAACATTTTTGGTCTTGAAATTTTGACATATTTTTTAAAAAATGTATTTAAAAATATATAATAGTTTGGGACATTCTGTGATTTATGAATGGTGGTAATTTTGTAATTCTTCAATTTTATGTTGCTTTCAGAACTTCTACTAAAAAAATCAGCAGCGAAACTTTTGTCTGTTCTATGTTAATAACCTGAAGAAAATACATCAGAATTGGTCAAAACTGGAATCAGCAGGTCAGAGAAAACAGAAAATCTGTATTGCCAGTAGAAGCCTTAATTTTTTGCACCAAATGACTACTCAGAAATGTATGTCATAAGGCTGTATCTTTGGTCTGCTGAAGAGGTTTTAGTTGTAATTTGTTTTTAGATTAATTTACCGTTAATGAGGTAAAACTTTGAGCTGGTTAAAAGTTCTGCTTCATAAGGAGACAATTATTAGTTTTTACTAAAGCATATTGGAAATAGGCAGTGATCCAAATGGGAAAGTTTTACAAATGTCTTGGCTCTTCAGGCTTTGCCTCATACATTTGTAGTTTTTGGCCTGTCTAAGCAGCTCCCTCTTAGAAAGTGGGGAAAAATGAATGCTGAGAAAGCAGGAGAATCCTGGAAAACAGTTGCTAAGCATCTTTAGGCAACCGTCTCCTCTGTCTCTGAGATATTTAGAAAGCACGACGGCAACATTTGCATTTGGTCTGATGAATCAAATGAATTTAAAAACATAAAACCAGATTTTCTTTTTAAACCTCTTCTTTGGTTGCATCTTTCTTTCGCTGTTAGTTATTTCTAAGATGCTTCTCCTCTTCCTCCCCTCTCGTTGCAGTGCCTTTGGTGTCAAAGGTGTGTCCCAGTGACGTCTACCGGGTTTGGAAAAGCGGCTCATGCCTCCGTGTTGACACCACCCTCCTGGGCTTTGAACACATGACTTGGCTGAAAGGACGGCGCAGCTATATTTTCAAGGGTGGAGGTGTGTGATATTAAAGCATAAACGAGTAAATAACAGCACCAGTCGGGATTCGCAGCCTTGTTTTATTCGCCAGCTGTCCGTCTCTCTTCTTAGACGACGGAGCCGTGGTGATGGAGGTGGACCACGAGAAGCAGGTGGTGTACACTGAACCGCTCGTGCTGTCCCCTCGTGATGCGCCCTCCCTTCTGGCAGCCATGCAGCCGTCGCAGGAGAACACGGCCCAGAGGCTCACATCTCCCATCGTCTCCACACACCTCAACACACGCAACATTTCCTTTGAGCGGTAACAATTGAAGACCCAAACATTTCTGTCGACGTATATCACGTTCTCGGAGTTAAAATGAAAATATTGATAACACCACCACATAAAGTACTGTCTGTGTCTTTGTTTTTGTCACAGGAATAAGTCTGGAATCTGGGGCTGGCGTTCTGAGAAGACCGAGGTCGTCAGCGGCTACGAAGCCAAGGTAAGGAAGCTGCTGATCCACCCGGTGTTGATGGTTTTCCAGATAGAACTGGTTTTATTCTGTCCCTCCTTGTGCAAAATGTTCAGTGTTATCTGAATTATTTGTTTGAACTTATTTCTGTTTTCAAATATTTAGAAATGTTCTGTTTCAGAACAGTGTGGGGCGATCAAGAAACAAACTGTTTCGTTTTGAGACGGTTTCTTGCTGCCAGAAATACTCCAGACTGAATTCTGAGTGCAGCTAAAAAAATGTGATGATCACAGCAAAACTTTCAAAAGGACACTTTTATACAACTAAGTACTTATTTTGTGCTCTTTTTTTTTTTTTTTGTTATTTTGTATTAATGTTCCTTTTGGTCTCATAACAACTAAACTATCGGCAGTATAAAGTCACAACACCAAGTTATTTGTTTTTCTTGCTTGAATTGCCTCCGAACTCACCCAATTGAACTTCCTCAGGTCTTCATCCTTTCACGACTATCATATTATAGCTTTTTTTGACACAAGAAGTTCTTGATGATTGTAAAAGAAACACCGTTTCGCTTTTTTTGTTTGTCTGCACAAAAAAAAAAAAAGCTGTTTTTCATCGATTTCATTTTGTTTGACTCCAAAAATTTGTTTAGTCTGATCCTGATAGAATTACTGCCGGGAGCTTTATCGAAAGTGTGAAAAGACGTGGTGTCCATGCTCTCCCTCTTTTGGGTGTCCAGGTTTACAGTGCCACCAACGTGGAGCTGGTGACCCGTTCGAGGACAGAGCATTTATCAGACCAGGACAAGTCAAGAAACAAAGGTGAGAAGACGCACACTTGCACTGAGACAGAAAAACTGTGACTCTGTCATTATGTCTGTATGATTTGGGAGCAAAATCTTGTCAAGTAGGTGTTAAGTAATAAGTAATTAGGTAGTAAGTAAGTCACTGCAGAGATACTGGACTATAAATTATTATTTTTAATGATAATATACCTCCCAGTTTGTGTATATGGTTTATAATAGTAATATACAGTGGAAGAAAATAATGGATGATTTTCCTAGTTTTTTTTTTTTTTTTTTTTTTTTAACAAACAAATGTGTATATGTATTAATCCTCTTTCCTCTGATACCCAAAATAAAATCCTAATAAAGTCTCACCAACTCCCTTCAGAAATCACCTAGTTAGTAATTCTGTTGCTCGCTGTTTGTAGCTTAATTTCAGAATAAATACAGATCTGTGAAGGCCTCACATTAGAGAATAAACAGCATCATGAAGACCAAGAAACCCAGCAGACAGATCAAGAAGATTAAATCAGAGTTAAGTTAAACAACTTTGTTCAAAGCTTTGAACAGCTCATGGAGGCCTGTTCATCATCTGAAAATGGTGCTCCACCTAAACTAAAGGAGAGCCTTAATCGGACAAGCACCTGAGAGGTCCACCGTGACTCTGAAGGAGATTCAGAGATCCACAGCTCAGGTGGGAGAATCTGTCCACAGGACAGCAGGGGGCACAGCAAACACATGGAACCTGTTGGATTGTGTGTGGATAAAAAGTGACGCTGCACATCACCAAACGCACCATCTCTGTGGGGAAATATGGTGGTGGCAGCATCATGCTGGGGGGGGGATGCTTTTTTTCAGCAGTACAGTTGATTGAGAAAACAATGGAAAGTAAAAAATGTTTGAAATAATTTCCCAATCAAATACACAGAAATTTGTGGTTGGAACCTGACAAAAACATAGTCGGTATAAATACTAGAAACAGGAAGTGTTTTATGGTTAGATCTAAATTGTTAATTGAGATGTCTAGTATAGTATTCTGGTTTCAGTTAATGGCTATTTTTTATTTTTTTCAATATAACTTCCATCCACATCTAGTCCTTCAGAGTTTTTTTGTATTAGTAGTTAAATGGCAAAAAAAAAAAAACCCAGAAAGTTTGTTTGCAGCTCACAAAACTCCTTCAAGCCAAAGCTTATCTTCGAAGTACAGGGAGCAAAAATCTATTTGATAAGACACTGTTGTCACACTTCAAGCTTGTCGCTATAAAAAGAAGACATGGTGTGTGTGTGTGTGTGTGTGTCACCATGTTGGTTGTGTCACAGTGGGAAATGAAGAGGAAAAAGACACGCATGGATTTATGGGAAAACGACATTTTGCAAACCATCAGATAAATATTTATTTGTCATGCAACTATAACTTCAAATAGAAATCCTCTGTCTTGCTGTATTGATTAAAACAAGTGTTTTGCACATTTTTCTCAGGCTCAAAGACTCCCCTGCAGTCTTTCCTGGGAATTGCAGAGCAGCACACTGCTCACAACGGGGTAAGAGCCTCCACGGTGCATGTTTGTTCCCACACACCACCACATCCATCCTTTCACAGACACTCACAGCTGCCTCTGTCTGCGTTCCTGTCAGAGCAACGTGTCCCAGTGTGCCAGTCCTCACAACCCCACGGCCATCACAGCCGAGGAATACTTCGACCCGGAGTTCAACCTGAACGGCCGGGACATCGGACGTCCCGTCGAGCTCACAAGCAAAGTGCAGAGGTGTGGTAAAGGCAGAGCAGCATTAAATCAGTCGCTTTTCTTATCACACTCCTTTCTTTTGTGACAGTGTTTTGTGTTTTTTCTAGGTTTAAAGCCACACTTTGGCTCAGTGAGACACACCCTCTGTCCCTGGCTGAGCAGGTGACGCCCATCATAGACCTCATGGCCATCTCAAATGCCCACTTTGCTAAACTGCGGGACTTCATCACCCTGCGGCTCCCACCAGGCTTCCCTGTGAAGATAGGTGGGTGCAGTCATTAAACGCATGGCTCGTGGGACATTGCAGTTCTGCAGGAAGCTTCTCTGTGACTTTGGCATTTTAGAAGCCAATGACTGGAGCTTTAGTTTGGAAATGTTGCTTGAAACAGTAAAGCAACAGCAAAAGGAAACTTATCTGGTTTCCTTTTGCGGAGATGTTTGAAAATGAGGGATTAATTGACTGCTACACAGCTGCACCTTCTATCCCATTTGATTAATCTTCCTTTCTGCACCCCCCTCCCCCAGAGATTCCTCTGTTTCACGTTTTGAATGCCAGAGTGACGTTCAGTAATCTGTGCGGCTGCGACGAGCCGGTCAGCTCCGTGATTGTTCACCAACCAGAGAACTCTGGAGAGGCTGGTAACTACGACTCCAACACACACAATAAATACTGAAGATGTTTATCTGTGCAGCATCCTCCACATTTACTGAAAAAACGCTTTAAAAAAAACAGAACTATTGCAGCACCCTAATCTCACACCAAAAAATTTAAATAAATCCAACCTTTATTTTGAGTACATCTCAAGAGTTTTAAAAACAATCTCTCCAAAACTCTCGGTTTGAGGAGTGAAGCAAAGAGTGGCATCTTGAGGTCACCTGGTCTCCATAGTGACTACTAGACAGTATTTACATGCCAGGGGGAAAAAAAAAACAAACATTTTCTTTCCTTCCATCATAAATGAAAACTTGTGGAGTTTGTAGAGCTCTACTGAAATTAAAATTGTGCTTTGGGGGCATTTGTTAAATGTAGAAATACACCCCTTGTTCACTGTTAAGTATGGTGGAAGAGCTGTGATGCTGTGGGACTGCTTCTTATTCAAAAGTCTTAAACATGTTGACATACATGGCATCATGAACTCTATGACATGCAAAATACATTTTGGTGGCCTCTGACACAAAACTGAAGCCACCAAAATGTCTTGTCTCAGTTCTGTCTTGTTTACAAAAGATTGTGCCAGTGATTGTGGTGGCAGTGATGTCATAAAAACAATTATTTCAAAACATTACTGGTTTTTTTTTGTTTGTTTGTGTGTTTTCCAACTGAAAATTGGTACTCGTATTAGAAGTTGGGAAATTTTAAATATGGCCCTGAAATTATGCAACTTCAATATAAGATGAATTATTTTAAATCTTTTTACACATCTTTACCAGGGGTGTCATACAAACAAAGCCCGTATTTTTACAGCACAGCAAACTGCAGGTGCAGCTAATTACAGCTGCGCTCCTGCCAGCAGGAGGCTTTAATCCATCACATCATAAGTCCATCAAATTTTTCCCCTCAGGTCAGTGTCCCTCTGAGTTTCATTGTGAGGTGGACCCCTCCGTGTTCGAGCCCCCTCCGGACTACACCACCCTCGGGCCGGGCCGCAGCGAGCCGCTGAGGGACGAGGACGACAACCTGCTGCAGTTCGCCATCCAGCAGAGCCTGCTGGACGCCGGCACCGAGAGCGATCAGGTCCGAGCCCCACAAAGATCAAAGCACTTCATTTTGGCTCAGTCAGACGGGAGACTTTCGTCAGGATAGATAAAGCGGTAGATTTATTGCTAGATGGCTTTTTTTATAACATGTAGAATGTGATGAAATATGCCAGTAATAAAATCTGAGTCCTAAAGAAGAACAGAGGCTCATCCAATAGACCACGAAGAAGGTTTCCGTTATGAAATGCTGCACAGAGATCTGAAGGGTATTGCACAGCATTGTTGTTGATATTGGAGGTATATAGATTTTATACTGGAGTTTCATTTACTAGAATAAATATTGTTTCAGACTTGTGAACTGAAGCAGCTGGGCTGTACTACACTGTAATGTGAGGCAGCCTTGTGTGTGAATGCAGGTATTGAATGTTTCCCCACAATTTCAGCACTTCAGCTTCTCCTCTTATCTTTGTGTGCATCAATAGAACACCCCCAATATTCCTGCACTACTTGTAATGCAGATACGAATTTTATGTTGCGTCAAAAAAAGAAAAAACATTAAGGTTTTGAGAGGAATCTGCTGTTGCTAAAATTAGGAAAACACAACTAATTAGAAAGCATTCTCAACATTTTGGGATGAATCAGTAGAAAATATATATGCCTACGTCTTTTTCATACTTTACCGCATTATAACCATAAAAATCAAAATATTTTACTTTGATTTCATGTTTTAGACCAGTTCAGATTAACACTAATTTGTCAAGTCAAAGGAAGAAGCTACATAATTTTCAAAATATTTTTATATAAAAATCTGAAAAGTGTGGCAGGCACCACCTTTGTTTTGTAGCTGTGTCTCTGCCAGCTTTGCAGCTTTTGAAAATGAAGTCCTGCCTCTTGACTCCAATTGGACTAAGCTCTGGACTTTGACTAGGTCATTGTAACACAAAACTGCGCTGTGATCTAAACCGTTCCCTTGTAACTCGCACTGAGTGTTTAGGGTCATCGCCCCTTTCAGGATTACTCTGTAAGTTAGCTCTGTGCATCTTCCCATCAAGTCGAACCAGCTTCCCTGCCCCTGCTGAAGAAAAGCATCTCCACAGCATGATGGCGCCACCACCATATTTCACTATGAGTTTGAGGGTTTTTAGGGCGATGTTTAGTTTTAGGTTTCCACAACTAATTATTGTCCTGACAATAGATGCTTCCACCTAAGCTGTGGATCTTTCCAGCTGCTTCAGAGTTACCATGGGCCTTCATTCATTAATGTTCTCCTAACCTGCCCTTTCAGTTTAGGTGGATGGCCGTGACTTGGTAGGCTTGCAGTTGTCTTTATGTTTTAGATGATGGATTGAACGATGCTTATTGAGGTCTTTAAAGCCTAGAAGTTTGAGAACAGATGTTTGTTTGCAAGAATAATTGTAAGTCAAATTGTCTCATTTTATTATTCACTACTTTGCATTGGTCTGTTGCAGCAAATCCCAGTAAAATATATGATCAAATGTGAAAAACTTCAAGGTATATGAATAGTTTTGTGAAGATGGCTGACTGTGCTGCAAAGACTGGATAAAAACATCAACAGAGGCAGGTGCAAATACATTTAAATTAAATAAAAAGTGAGTTTATTGTTAATTTAAGATGTTAGAATTAATTTTGAAATTTTCTTCGGCTTTTTCTCCCCAAACTTAGTGCATTAAATGCCAATAACTTAATATAAAAATGTTAAGGTATTGGCAGGCTTGGTCCAGTCTGGTTTAGCGTCTGCAGTAGGAGCAACATTTCTTTATTTGCCTGAGTCTTTGCATCTGTTTGCATTTGTTTCCTTGAGTTGCAGAGCGCTGAGCTCTCGTTCACACTATAGATTATGCTCTTAATTGATCATATAAACTCTCCACAGCCTCTTCTTTTATCTAAAGCCAGGAACTATTTGCTTCTAAATTTCCAGGTGACCATCTGGGAGGCGCTGACAAACAGCCGCCCAGGGCCACAGTCTCCTCTGTATGAGGAGGACTCTCAGCTGGAGAGGTGGGATGATTTTACCTGCTTCTGTCTCTCCATCTATCACTCTGCTGGAACTGTAGGCTTACTCAGCTGTTTGTAGAGAAGAAGTAGGATATGTTTATGAATCTGTAATTTGAAAAATAATCAGAAAAGACAGAAATTGGGGACGTGAATGTGTGGGAAATTTTCCCTGTAATTATTTGGGTTTAACTGGAAGTTCTAATGATGTCTTTATAAATCTTTTTTTTTTTTTTTTTTCCTTCAGGAGAACTTCTGGCATGAAGTGTAATTTAATGAACAGATATTAAAATAGAGTTCTGTAATTAGCTTTTTCCCTCTTCTCCTGAGAGCAGCACCTCTCATTTATCACTAATGAAGTTTAAGTAATGATCTCCTAAAAGGAGATCACTGAAAACAACCATCTTAGAGACCTTTTGGGTTTTTTTTTTTTTTTTTTTTTTTGTCTCATCTCAGGGCGATCCAGGAGTCCCTCTCCATCTCGCTGTCTACCAGAGAGGGAGACGACACGGCCGACCCCAGCCTGCCCTCCTCGGTGTCCCCGCTGGACCCCGCCTCGAACTCGCCGCTCTCCTACAGCGCTGCCACCGATCCGAGGCTTTCCGGACACTTCGGCGTGGCGTCCAGCTTTGACGAGCAGCTGCGGCTCGCCATGGAGCTGTCATGCAGGGAGCAGGAGGAGATTGACAGGTGGGTCTGCATGTTTGTCACCTGAGGCAAAATGTTCATGCTGACAGATTATGATCTAATCTTTCTGAGTGAGCGATTGACGTCGACATATAATGCAGTTAAGGAACAGACATATTTGGTGTTTATTCACATACTCTGCCTCCTTAAAATTCTCCAAAGTACCCACTCCTTCATCCTGCTGCTGTTTGCTGTTCATCTTCATTATTATCACTGAGGTGATGAGAATTCATGTAATTAATAGTTTTAGTTGCTGTTTAGAAACTACGTTATTGGCTAAATAAAATGCAAAGCATACAGGGGGACAAAGACCCGCTAAAACTTGAATACATTTAAAAGCAAGAGTTTAGCACACAGGTTTAAACTTATTGTGGTTTTTCTCCGGTCTGTACAGGATCAAAACTGTTTCTAATATTTGGACAAATGCCCCTTAGCTGGTTGCACCTCGATCACACACCTTTTCAAAACATTTAAACTAAATCTAGTTTGCAGTTGTTTGGATTTTAATAAAGACGAATCTGAAAGGTTCACTGCCACTCTGACCGAAAGAAGCAGCCAGGTGCATGATGAACTGACCACCTCTTTAAAAGCAGCAGTGGTCTGCTGGTCTGGAACACACAGGTGTGTTAACACAACACCAAGATGGAAGACATGAGCAGTAAACCTAGAGAAGCAGCTGTTGCAGCTAAATTCATCTGGGGAGGGCTATAAGGCTGATTCCAAACAACTGGAAGTCCTTCACACTCAGTGAGGACGATTACAAAGAAGTTGGAAACATTTCAGACAGGTGACAATCTTGTCAGGAGTGGATGTGACCACAAATTCAGCCCAAGGTTTGATCTTTGTATGTTCTGAGAAATTGCCAAAACACCCAAGTGGTCCATCTGAAACTACAGGTCTTTGTCTATGAGTTCAGAAAGCTTATTTTCTCTAATAAGAATATAACAACATGACTTGGTTGCCACGTCACTAAGCTGTGTCGGAAAGAACCACATTAATTGCTCTAAAAATATCCTTTGAACAGATTAGGCCAAGCTTGAGATGATTAACCATATCATACAGAGCGATGTTTAAGGATCTCATACCAACTGGGCATGGTGGTGGAGAGGTAATGACTTGGACTACTTTTGCAGCCACAGCACCTGGGCACCGTCCAGTTATCGCATAAAATGAACTAAGGCTGCACGATACATCGCAGATATATCATCCCAATATCTGTGTGTGCAGTGTCATCTCTGTTTGGAGAGCAGTAATTGATGGCCACTGTATTCCAACTGTTGTGAACCTGTATTTTCCATGCTAATGTAATATTTAGCCAGATGGACAGAGTCTCATGGTAGCAGATGCCTACACCAAAACCAAATGATGCCCAAAACGCAAAAAGTCACAGAGTGATTGAAGGAACAGATGAAAAAGAGAGGAAAGAAGAAAATAGCCATATATCGCAGCTAATATCGTCATTGCACTATATACCAATATGATCGCCATCAAGATTTTCTAATATCATGCAGCCCTAATATGAACTCCTCTATGCACCAAAGTAAGAGTGAAATCTGAGGCCATCTGTCCAACCGTTTAAGCTTGACCCAAAGTGGCCGACGCAGCTGAATAACAATCCCCAAATACAGCAGCAAACTTCCAACAAAATGTAATAAAGGTGCTGCAGTCATCCAGTGAAAGACTCTAGCTTGCTTTCTGTACTTGATTCTTGAAAAAAGTTTTGTATGATTTAATGTCTTTGGACCTCTTTAAACCCGTCTCCAAGCTACATTATAAAGACAAACTGACCAAAATTCCTCCACAGAGATGTGAGATCCCAGTAAAGCCATACAGAAAATGACTACTTCTGATTACAACTGCGAACATTGTTTCTACAAGCTGGTAAATGATGGGGTGTAATGTGGTTTTTCCATGATTGTGTGTGCAGAACCTTGCAAACACACCCATCTTTGGTCTGTGTGGCGCCCAAATTAGAGCCCATAATGTCTTGTTGGGATCAAATTCCAATGAAGCACGTTAGATATTCAGTCAAAATTTCTCTTTATAAACAGTGAAAACGTTGAATCCACATGACTTTCACTGGTCAAAACTGGTAAACCTCAGTTCTTCTTTCTGTTCCAGGAAGCGTAAGGAGGAAGAGGAGGAGCTAGAGAGAATCCTGCAGCTTTCTCTCACTGAGAAGTGATGTTGAAGCTGCAGCAGGACAGGTCCACACTGAGGAACAATCACCTTAACTTATTCGGTTTTATTTTTAAATCCCAAGACATTAATTTATTATTGCAGATATTTTATTTGTTTTTCTCACATGAAGGCTGCTAACAGTGTGAAAGGAACTGATGTAGGGAATGTGAAATGGGTTACTCTGAATAAATACTGTACACTTTTAAGTGAAGGAGGAGACAAAAAAGGGAGCTTTTTTTTTTTTTTTTTTTCTTTTTTATTGAATATTTTTCACAGTCTTGCTGTTCTTTGAGTGATGAATGATCCTTAAGCTTATATGATCCACTACACTGATGAAAATAATACAGTAAAACATAATGGAATTAAAAAAACAAACAAACTTCTAAATATTTATGTTTGCTTATTCCTAAGTGTGAAAAATAAAGATCATCCTGGATTATGGTTCTTTGTCTTCATCTTGCATTAAAATATTTTACATGTTGACAGTTTCATTATGTTTTTTTTTCATTTTGTTATAGACACTGTTACAGTAATAAAAAAAACAAAACAAAACCAAATATGAATATAATTAATATTAAATGTAGCCAAAACTGATAGCAGCTTTCTAAAATCTGCAGATGTTCATAATGAGACGACTGGTTTGACAAATCATTGTGTGACGTGACATTTCTCTTCCTTGGCTGTGTCATCAGTAGGTTGTGAAACAAAAATTACTTATTTTGTATAAATGCATTTGGCAGAAGCCATTTACAAAAGAGGATATAATGCAGTTAATATCAAAGCTAACAATAAACTACTTGGAAGGAAGACCACCAGTCAGGTTCTGTCAGAGGTGACAGTGTAGAAAGAGGAAGTGTAGTTGAGGGGGCAGGAGATTCTCTGAAGAGTCGGTTCCCTAAGAGTTTCTTGAAGATGGGGACGCCCATGTCCTGGTAGTGCTTCATAGTTCATTCCACCATCATGGAACCAAACAGAAGAGTTTGGATAGCCTTGAGCTTGGTGTAGGCACTGCTAGCCAACAATCCCTTCATGACATAACGGGCACCATTTCAGACAATACTTTTTATAATAATGCTACACTTAGACAAAAACAGTATGGAGGCCTGGTGGTGCAAAACAATAAAAAAAAGTTAAAATATTTACATTTTCTTCTACGCTAAATTGAGACATTTAAAAGAAACATTTCAAATATTTTTTCTTTTTCTTTTTTTTTAGTTTTGTTTTGCTATTTCAGACTTCTTTGGTAAGCTTGTCATAGTTTTCTTGTTATTTTTTTGACACAAGAAGCCTTTCTTATTGAAACAGGACCAAATGCAGACATCTGCAGCTTTATGGGAGGTGCATGTAAACAGTATAGAGTGCATAGATAAGAGACAATCAAGAAGTTAACGAATGCTCCTGAAACAAACATTTTCTTTCTCTGAATCGTGCAAACTCTTTCTGATCAGAATAAAACAAATACAGAGTCTTAAAAGTGGAGGCTCTCAGTTTGTCTGATATGAAGTCAAAGTTTCTATCAAAAGGCCTCAGTAGCACCAAATATTTAAATGTTTTTAGCAAATTTACTCCTTTCTCTCCTGGCTTTCTAACTCGTGGATTTCAGGTGTTACTTTGGAGATCTCTATAGTCTTTGACCAATTTTAAATAATCGCATTAATCCCTAACTTGGAAAAAAAAAAAAAAAATTACAATATTTCATGTTTTAAATAAATAGGTTGTAAATTGTTGTCATCAAGCATAAAAATTAGTATCTTGGGAAATAAGTCACCCAAACTTCTGTTTATATAATTGCTTTGCTGTTTTTAATTCTGGCAGAGGTTGGAAAAAAAACGTGTAAAATGGCTCCCACACATTTCTGCCTCCCAAAAAACGAACTGAGAGCTCATATATTAACCTCTGTACACGTTTAATATCCCCACAGGAAAAAGAATTGTGGTGCCAGAACTCAGCAAAACATGTCACCTTTCCGCCACATATAGGTTTGACATTAGTCTGGCAGGATTTTAAAGTTCATGGCATGGGAACATTTGTTGTCCACTGGACCTTGAAGTTGAATTTTTCACCTTCTCCATTCTGGTAGGTGGGGTCTTTGTCCAGTCCAGTTTCCAAGTAGAGGTTTCCTTGATTTCTCAATTGTAAAACTGCCTGAAGCTCATCAGCCACCTGAGCTGAAAAGGGCCCAAAAAAAAAAAAAAAAAAAAAAAAAGTGTTACTTGTTGAAATCAAATTTATCTCATACATTTAATTACAAATGCTGAAGGTGCATTTAGTTGCACTCGAGCTATGATGTAAAATAAACTAATCTTTTATGGCAATTTCACACAGAATATTCTAGAAAAAATTAACCTTTCACTTGAGTACATTTTTTTTTCAGTGGAGAACAATTTCTGTGTTAAGGAATAAAACCACCAGTGGTAGAGTTTTTTTTTAATCCATTTCCCAAAGTTGGAGCCTGCAGAGGGAGGGATTTCTGACTTTTTTCCTATTTGTACAGTCTCTTTGTTATTTGTTTCTGTCTCATGGTCTCCTCTCTTCAACTTACCCAGCAGGTTTTCTACAGGATTTAGGTTTGGGGACAGAGATGACAGTAGAAGAATGTTTTGAATCATTATCATGTTGAAAGAAAAAAAAACAATGAACACCTATTTTCAGTTTTCTTGCAAAGTTCACCAGATTTTCATTTTCAGTCTACTGGTTCATGATGCCACACACTCTAACAAGGTTCCCAGGGCTTTTGAAAGAGAAGCAGGCCCACAGTATCATGGTTCCACCATCGTACTTGACTGTGTCAGGGTTTCCAATAACTGTGGCACTGGTGATTTTACAAAAAAAAAAAAAAAAAAAAAAAAAAAAAAAAAAAAAAAAAAAAAAAAAAAAAAACAAAATCTTTAAAGGAATCATTTCCACCACTAAAAAGATGAATTTATTTTAGTTTTGTTTACACATCTTTACTCAGGGTGCAAACAAATTTGTCTGAGTCTGTCTTTACCTTTCTTTATCATTTGATCATCCATCATGGTATCGTCTGGTAACACATATTCTCCCTCATCAGGTTTGGGTTCAGGTGGAAGATTCTTGTCTTTGCTCTGGGAGCGCTGGATGGGTGCCACCTGGGCTCTGGGGATTATAGGTGGTGGGATGCTGACACACTTTGGGGGAGGGGCCACCACTGTCAAACAAAAACAGTTGTTAATCTGTGTAACTGTGAACTCTTTTGTTTCTGAGAGCGGTGCTCAACCTCACCGATCCGGGTTTCGTAGGGTTGAGCCACAACGTAGGGACGGAGGCGGTACTCGGTCTTCTCCAGGAAGTACTTTAGTACGTCGTTAAGTGAGCGGACCGTCATCTGCAGAGCAGAGGGCACATTAGGGAAGAACTCATTAACTGGATGTTTGACAGGTGTAATAATGATGAGGTATGAGAGAAACACAGGTCAGAATAAGATTCGACTTTCATATCAAAGAAACATAAACATGACTATTATTGCACTCTGACCTCCTTGAATAAAATAAATGATGTGCAAAAGTAATAATATAAACCGTTTATCTAATACACATTATTCTGGACACATACTCAATCACCCTTCGTTTTCTAATATTGTCCTTACATGGAACCAGATCTTTTTGTAATATTTTAAAGGGGTCTTGATGTATTTTTTCAGTCATTTTGAAGATTTTCTTTTGACTTTGGCTGCCTGTTTTCTACAGAAGCCGAGAGCGGACGTGTTACGCATAAATCTTTTTCTGATGGTTTTCTCGAGTTAACGACTTAATTTCGAGAAAACAAAGTTTGTTTTCTCGAGATCACGACACAATTGGTGTGTGCGTTAAACCTGATTTCATCATTCAAATGGCACACCAGCAGGAGAGGACTTATAAGTGTAAGTCATGGCATGCACATGTAATTCTGTGAATAATTCTGTTAATAAGTGATAAGTAAACCATAATAAGTTAACCATCGGGTAAAAAAAAACATGCGAGTACGACCGCTCTCGGCTTCCATAATTTTCTCATTCTCTGTCCAGTAGTATTTTTTAAGTCATTTCCCCCTGACCCTTTTACCCTTTTTAATATTTAGGCACCCTAAACTCAAGGGATGAACCAGATATTTGTCGACACACGAGACAAGTCACAAATAACTACATTTTTTCACGGCATCATTAGACAATTAAGTGGAGCCTGTGTCCAAGACACAATTTGTTTGCGTTTTGATAGTCAATCAGCTAGAAAGACACAAATTAGTTTTTTAGCGCTACTTAGTTGAAAACATTGTTAAAGGGATGTTTCAGGATATGCTGTAATTATTATTATTTTTATCTCTGTTAGAAAGTCTGAAGAATAAAAAAAAAAATCAATTTCACAAAATGGAAAGCAAAATGAAAAGAAATGGAGGCTTATTATCATTATTGAAATGAATATGAAACCATTGAGCAGCCTTTTTATTCAAGAATTAAGACAGAAATATGTGCCAACATTGTAAGAGGATGTGATTTGGCTTCACCTTGATGCAGGTTTTTGAACCACAACTCTTGAGGTCAGTTGAAGTTTAGCTTCTGATGTAACTAACAAGGAAATCCTTGAGGTTTTTTTTTTTTAATTGGACATTAATAATTTACAGTGTTGCACTGTTGCTTAAACTGAGTGGTGCAACAGCAGTGTCCATTTCCAGTCTATTAAGTCTCATACCGATCCTGTGACATCTGGCCTTTCTTTCACAGCTTTAGTTACATATTAGCTAAACTTACAGTTCTTTCTAACACTTATGAAACCAACATGCAGTCAGTGTTACATCTGAGAAGTCTGGCAATCACCAACATCAGTCTTTTTAGATACTTTAATAAAAATAAAATTCATCAAAAATGTTTTTGACAAAGCAACAGAATTATTTGCTGTCCTCATGTATAAAACTCTGCCTAAATTATTACAACCCATAAACAGCAATCAGGCAGAACATCTGAACACTTTTGACATTTGACTCCCAATGCTTTTGTGGTATAACTTTCCAGAATGATTTTAAGTTTAATATCAGGAATGCTGAAGTGCAAAACTGCATTATCCTTTAGAAATTGATAAATTAGGTGAACCATTGAGAAATAAAAAATCCTTGGTTAAAACTGGTTTCATTGTTTTGTTTGCAAGATTGTATTTTTAAGAGCTTTTTTTTTTTTTTTTTTTTACTTCACAGTAAATCTGTCTGCATAGTTTTATCAATAACTTCACCACTGCTGGCTTAAGGTTTGCATCTTCTCCTCATGCCTGCATGGGTTCTCTTTGGGTACTCCAGCTTCCTTGGGAGCCCTAAATTGACCTTAGGATTCAGTATGTGTGAACATGTTGTCTGTCTCATGTGTCTCTGCATTCCCCTGTGATGGACTGGCGACCTGTCCAGGGTGTACCTGGCCACCCACCCAGTGACTGCTGTAGATAGGCACTATCTCACCCAACCCCCCATCCTAATGCTGCTCCCCATGGTTTTGCGGGTATAGACAACGGATTGATGGAAAAATAGTTTTAATAACATTTACTTAAGAAAATCATTTGAATAGCTCTTTGATTATTTATCATTTATGTTTCATATTGCCATTTCCTTTCTCTAATTTTGGGTTGAAGCAGCTATGGATTGCAAGGACAGCAACCATAAGTACAAATCTTTTAGACTTACTGGAGTCTCCAGTTCAATCACAAAGCCAGAGCTAGTGGAGGTCACCCTGTAGTTCTTCAGGACAGGCCCTCTGCAACACAATGGACATCAAGATAACCCCATTACTCTGAATGCACATTAATGTTGTTTCTGTCATTGAACTAATTGGCTAAAATGTTTGTTTTACTATTTGTGATTTGTCTGTTTAACATTTTAAAACAGGGATTAGAAAAGAAAATCTTGGTTGAGAATTAAAAGCTTAATATTTTCTGTTAGATATTTTTCTTTTTCACACATTTGTGTCTACAGCATCTAAAAAAACACTATCTAAACCATAAATCAATATACTTTAACAATCAGCTGGTTATTTCTAAGTTTTGTTGGGGAATCTGAGCTGCTGGATGAGTTTAGGATGTAGGCTGAGTGCACCTGTCTGTCTTTTGTCTGAGCGTCAGGGCGTAGTTCTTAGGCATGGTGGATGGGCGGAGGATGATGTTTCCATTTTCGGGGTTCTCCTTGAGCATCTTTTCAGCCTCCTGTCGAGTCACATTAAAAAAACAGCTGCAGGGACCAAAGAAAACAAAATGACACTGTCAACATCTCAAATAAATATCTACAATAAAATATTTTGGTTTTCTCAGTAAAATATGCAAAAACTGCTGTGAATACAGCTAAAATGATAGATTTTTTTTTGTTTAAGTTACTTAATCTTCTTCTGGGAAGATAAATGTCTCACTTAAACATTAGAATCCAACTTGCAATTTTTTTCCATCAGTACTTATGTTTAATGAGTTCTGTGAGACCTGAGTTTTACAGGAAATAATTGTGAAAAAAGAGATATTTTTATATAGAGATTCTCACAACAAGAAGAATGGTGAGGAAGAACCATGATGCTTAGAGCACTTATTAGAGTCAAGAAAAGATACAAGAGAGAAGACAGAGGCTAAAACTGCTTAAAAGAATCTAGTATGTTATCGGATATTATTCCCCGGGACAGTTTTCACATTGTGTTTGGATGCAAAGATAAACATAATGTGTTTGATGATAGGTCAGAAGTTAGCTAGTTTTACTCACGCAGGCACGTCAGGAGTATCTTTAGTCTGCAGGAAGCTCGGTCGAGGTGGAAGGGCAGGGCGCCGCAGCTGGGGGGTTCTTTTCTTTTCCTGAGACAACATCTCCTCCAGCTTCATTTTCTGACCAGGCAGAATCTGAAGGTTTGAAGGAATCTCTTTCTGCAATGAGATACAGATTACAGTTTATGCAGCTGTCAACCTCAGACAATGCGCAACTCATTTGGAAATGCAGTTCATCCTTAAAACGTAGCAGAGAAAGTTAAACACAGTCTTGTCACTTTTTAACCAAAATAGTGAAATGAACTGAAACGTAGGTGCAATATTTATGAAAAGTTTTAACTGTAAAACCCACCAGTTTCTCAATTTTGGAGGGAAATTTTCCTTCCAGGCACCTTGAGCCAAACAATGATCCAGGAAATGTTTATTTTTTATTTTCTTCATGACTTTAGGTTAATAATTGGTTTGTGAATCACGCTAAAGGCACTTATAGTAATCTAAAGTACAACCATCCAACAAGTGTTGCTGAATCACATTGTTTATTCAAGGTTTTACACAGTGACACTGATTAGCATAGGAAGCTAAAAGACGTAGCATCTTAACTCAGCAGTAACTTTGCAAAGCAGCCACAAATCATATTGTAATTTTTTCTACAAGCAGAGATGATGAATAAGTGTTGCAAGCTGTAATAACGGTGCGCAGGAGGATGATAGAAAAATAACATCTTAAATCAAATTTCCATCAATTCTTCCTGCTAATGTAAAAGCTAGCATTAGTAACCACACAGAGTTAGATGAGGTATGCCTTAATTGTTTTTTTTTTTTTTTTTTGTACCACAAGGAAACCATTGTAATGCATAAATATTTTATTATTACATTTCAATCTTTTTTGAACATATTTAATTTTATATTCATTCACTCTGTACTAAATAAAAAAAAAAAAAAAAAAGAAACACTAAAATTTAAAATCTCATTTAACAGTCTGTACTGGCCAAGATGACAGCAGCTCTGAGTGTTAATATTAATGCTTATATGTGTTGACATTGTTTTAAGGTTGATGACTAGTTCCCACCAAACTAAAAATTCTTCCAGCAAAGCTGCCTGAGTTTAATGTTCGTGCATCTTTCTACAAAGCTGGTCTAACAGATCATGTCCATCTGAGCTGACAGTCTACATGCAGTTACAAATCTTAAATTAGATGACAGAGTCAGAAAAGATGAATGAATTTCACTTTATCTAATGACACAGATTGCACAACTTACTTTGAAAAAATACTTTTCCCACATGTATTAAACAGGAGTTTGCAAGCTCATGAACCTCATGTTCACCCTTAGTTTGTTTCTATTTTTCAGATTTTTAACTTACATTAACCACAGTCATAATGTAGCCTCTCCATTCCTCTCCTGTGTCAGCATTGTCCATCTGTAGAGTCAGATAAAAACAACACAAATAAAAACCTAACATAACTGTTTCAAACAAACGTACAGATGGTGCACTTGTTGGTTCCCCTCATAATTTCTATAACACTTTTATAATAATAATACTTTTTGAAACCGATTACAGCTTTTAGAAACATCTTATATTAACTCTTGATCTGAGGTGAGCATATGACATGACATAAAAGTTGACTTCTTTTGGCCACTGGCCACAAGACTGAATGAAGATCCATACTTCTTTAGCCATCACAAAATTAAGACCATTAGGGAGGTAAAATGATTTCCAAAGCTCACAGTTAAAGAACACCAGCAAAGTGTCACTCCAAACCTTAAAACACTCATTAGGTACATGCCAGGGGATTGTGTGGGAGGCATGGAAGGAATTTTTTTTTATTCAGTCGTCATTTCTGTCCTACCACCACAAACATAAAGGTGTGGACTTTCTTACACTGTACTTGGACTTTTAATGCAACTGTGTGTCAGACACTTGAGACTAATTTTGAGTTTTCTTTCAACAAACACACCAGATGGGTTTGTGTGAAAATAATGATAAATATATGGAAATCACCTCATGCTCACTGTTAAGTATGGTGGATGATCTATGATGAAGTGGACCTGTTTCTCTTTCATAATGACTGGATGGTCAACTTTCTGGCTAACTTCACAAAGTAATGATTCACCAGACACAAAGTTACCCCTTCTTTCATGGCCATCCTAATCCCTAGTCCTAAATACTAGTAAAACCTTATATTCTCCCAGAATATTGAAGCAGCATGTATTCAAATCATCCAGCTTTTAAAAACACATGAATCATGTATGACTTTTTTGTGATGAATGTTGAGTAAATACGAAGTTTTACAAACCTTTAATTGCACTTCCTCTAGGGGCAAGCTTAAGCTAAAAATGGTTGGCACTTTCTTTTTATAAGGAGAATCCAAATCCATGGACTTTACCAGCTCCAGATCCAGCCTTTCTATATACTGACAAACAAAGAGTCAGTCACATGGCAGTTTAATTGGTGAAATATCAGCAGAGATTTACTCCTTATTACCCCTCTAATAGATTTCTTTAGGATCAGATTTTAGGGTCTTGTACAAAAAAATAGTCTCAGTAAATTTTATCACATTATTCTAGAAAAGACAAATGTTAATTGTGTCCTTACGGAGTCTTGTGTGTCGTTGTTGTATAGAAACAGAGTTGATCCTCTGAGCTCTCCATAGAAGTTCTTGAAATCCTGGAAGTCATAAATATTTTTTGAGTTACTGCTGTGGATGAAATATTCACCTTTGCACAGAAGTGAAAAGCAATAAATTAACTCTCATCTTTATGGTAGACAAAAGTGCAATTAATTTTTTTTCTTCTACTAGGTGATTGAAACTGTTAATTTACTTTTATCTGAAAACCGTACAACAGTTTTAAGTGAGTTTTTTTAAACTCAACATTCAAAGAGAGTAAATGTTGATCCTCCTGATAAATTATTAAGTTTAAACTGCCCCCTGCAATATAAAGCAGTCACAGTCTGGCCTCAGCATCTAGATCAATTTTAAACTTAAGTTTCTAATCAATTAGTATATAAAGAGGATCAGCACAAAAAAAAAAGGCTAAACTGAAAACACAATACCTCCAGTATGGACAGTTTCTGTGTTTAAATCTCCAGTTTCAAACTTCTCCATAATTTCACCTTTAGTTATTTTACCTTCTCTTTGGGGCTTTTCTTCAGCAGGTTTCCACTGTGGTAAAGAGGGAGAGCTGTGATTGTCTCCCTCTTCTTGTGGATAACTCTTGGGTGCTTCGACATCATCCAGCTCTCAGTCAGATCTACCAGTTTCTTCTTCCTGTGTACTTCGCCTCAACTCTCGTGAGCCGTTCAGCTGAGTCCTGGAAAAACTGAGCTCCTCTGTGTTTTTGTGTGAACTGAAATTCACTGATTTACTGCCTAAAATTATTACTGCTCTATAAACCCGCTATGATAACCTTTCTAGCGCAGTCTCACGGCTGCTCTGGCTGTGAACGAGGAAACGCTGCATTGATTTACAAAGAAGGAAGTAGTTAGTTGAAAAAAGCAACAACAAAAAAGCAAAATAATTATCAGCATATGTACTTTGCTCCTAGCATAACTCAAGATGATTTGCACCACCTACTCAGATGCAGTAAAGTGTATTGGCATCTATTCACACATAAATATACAGATTTCTTTTAAAACGAAACTCTAAAAATATAGGCTGGATTAATCATTAGCAATAAAAGCAAGGTATGAGCAGAGCAATGGCTCAACTTCAAGTTTCAGTTTAGACCCTTTTTTTTTTGCTTTAGGCTTAGATTTTGTTGTTCTCCCATTTAGCACCTAAACCCTGTAAGATTAAACATTATAATGCAAAGAGAAAAAGCACCAAATTTGAGTCAAGAAAAATTCCTGCACTGTGAATAAGTGTTATGACTTTACTGCAGTCAATGCTCAAGACTGATAACTGCAACAGTAATATATGTGATAAAAAGTATTTTATTGTCCACTTGACAGACTTGTTTAAGTTAGCAAACAGCTGCATTATACAGTGCACCTAAAATGTTACATTGTGCAAACAACAACAAAAAAACCCCCACAGAAACCATGTTGATCTTTAAAGATTTTAATCACTAAAGGAATTTAGACTTCAAACTGATCTTCAGATCCTCTCCCTGATTGCCACCAATCAAACTCTGAGCTGATTAGATCAATATTGATAAATGCTTCCCATGTTCCCCTCCTCTAAGGATATTTTTGTGCAAAGATTGGAAATGGTGATGTTCCTCTTTTTACATTATTTTCTAACTGGTTTTATTGTCTTACAGGTTGTAGTGTAATGCATACATTTCCAGTTTCAAGTCACTCCAAAGTCACTTGTTAAAACATAAACAGCTTTTTACTGCTCAGGCCATAAAGTGGATTTTTAGTGTTCTGTAAGTACCCAAAGTAAATTAACTCCTAATGTAGATACTAAAGTGTCTATCGCAGCAAACCTGATTTGTTCCAATCAACCAACCTTTTCTGCACTTCCGGGTTTTCATAGAATCTTTTACAGACCAGAGGAAAATAAAACTAAAGGCTGCTTTGTCTTGTTTAGTTCTGGTTCAGGAAACATTGATTGAAAAGGCCTCAGATTACCCGAGGGATCCATGTGATTCATATCTGAAAGCCCCAAGACCATTCAGTGTCTTATAGATTAATAAAAAGATTTAAATTTCTAATCTTTAAAGCCAAGGAGCCAGTGCAGTGATTTAAAAACTTGTGTGATGTTATTGTTTTCCATGGTGTTGGTCAGGACACTGACAGCTCCATTTTGGATGAGATGCCAGAGACTGGTATAGACAACAGCTTACAGAAAATAAAAGCTTGCAAGAGGGTTTTCTGCATCATCTTTATACAGGAAACTCTCATTCTGGAAATGTTTTCAAGAATAGTATAGGTAGTAGGCTGATTTGAGCTTAGATGGTTAAAATCAAAGTCTGAGTCCATGCCATCACCTACATTTCTTGCTTCTATGATCTTTAGCCCCTTTGAGTCTAATTGAGGGTTGATTTATAGCCTTGGATTTTTGGACCAAAAACAATGACTTCTGTGTTTTCTGCCATAAGCTGAAGAAAATTCTGATTAACCCATATTATAGACACACTGACTGATTATGAGAATTGTGGTTATATGGTGACACAGAAAAAAAAAGCCTTGTATGATCAGCATACATATAGTAAAAGATGTTGTAATAGTTGCTCATTTGAGCTCGAGGAAGTAGCTGTTGAATAAAGGTGGCCCGAGAATGGAGCCTTGAGGAACCCCACCATGTGTTCTATGTTAGCTCAGGTATGATGGTGCCAAACTACAACACTGCATCAGATAAAAACAGTTTGATTTCAGTGTAGAAGTGGGATTTAAAGTTTACACAGATGGTGTAATCAGATAAATGGTTTCAAATTTAGGGTTTCTCAGGAGTCTTTCTTGTTTTTATAGACTATAAAAAAGCTCGGTCTTGTGGACACCTTTAGGGTCAGATTTTTTTCCTTGTACAATCACTTGTGGTCTTTAAGTGGAAAACTGATTCTTAATTTACAAATAAAGCATTGTTGAGTGCTTTTAAGAGTATGTATTGTGGGTGGAATGGCTAAGATTAAAACAAAAACTTTTTTGTCATCTGTGTTTAAACAGATAAATTCCAATGTTTTTGGTGAAACTTAGTATAAAGTCTAGTTTCAGTAAGAGCCAGAAAGACTTCTGACTTATAGGAAGACATAAACTACTACAGCCTCCTGCAACAACTATAGAATATGTAAGAAAGACATTATATAGGAATGTGTCCTGTTTAAAATAAGCATTTGATTAAACAGTATTCCAAGCCTAGGTGTATCCTGCATAAAAAAAAAAATCATCCTTTAAGTTTCTTAACAAATTCTAACAATGGTTTCATGTGTTTGGAAATGACAAACAGGTAACATGACAAGGAAGAACATAAGTTATTCTCAATGATTCCTGTTAGCTTCCACTAGCATTTTGAGTCATTTTGAGATTTGAAAACTTCCTTCCCATTTCTCTGATTCTTGTTTCCTTCCAGGCTTTTGATGGGATTCTTGTCTGGAGTTTGCTCCGATAAAAAAAAGTTGTTTTTTAATCTAAAGTGTCTTTGTCTATTTGTTTATTATTTTCGTCTTGTTGGAAATTTAGAGAATCTTTCTTGATAGAGAGTTATCAAATCTTCAAGCGAAATGCTACATAGAAATTGTTAAAAATCACATCTATGATCCAATCAAGTGCAAGCTTCTGAGTTAGTTCATCTAATTTCAATAATTATTGGTCTGATACTGAGTCAACAGGGCCTGAAATTCACTGAGAGTAATGCACATTATATAACTGATTCCTGCAAATCTGTTTTTTATAATGAGAGAAATTCCCACATACAGTTACGCCTGGTAAAAGCCAGTTCATTTCTTTATTAAAGCTCTAAACCAGTGGTAGTTTTTTGCATGAATGCTGTCCTGGCCTGGCCAAGCCTCTCCTTCTTTTATCTAAAATATCAGAAACATTAAGAAATAAAGCAAAGGTTGATCTGTTTGGTACTTGTCTTGCTCTTAACAAAAAATAATTTTATAACTGACCCAATTACACTTGTGTGTATTTTGGATATTCAAAAAGAGACAATCAAATGTGGGCTCAGATTATTTAAAAAACTCTGTGAAATAGCCCTTTCATTTTGTATCCCGACTTATCAGTGGATTAGACAATAAATTCGGACTCAACTGAATTATTTTACTGCTAACTGTGTCCCCTTTCCCAGCTACACTACCCTGCAAACATGCAAATTTATCAATAAGTAGCTCATAGTACTACAGTAGAGTCTGAAGCCTGAAGTCTAAATCTGACAAGATAATCCTGACTTCTCAGGTCGCTGTTTGCAGCAGGCTGATAAACAGCAGCAGCAGGATTTTAGACTTCAGTTTCTTTGTGTCAGTGTCGTCAAGATGAGGAAATATGAGGCTCAATCTAAGTTTAACCTGAGGTGAAAGTGTTTAATGATTAACTGATGTTAAATACCAGCTTGAATGTCTGAAAAAAATCAGTGTGCAGTCTAATCACTAAAAATGTGTCATACAGCTGAAGGAAAGATGTTGGCAGAGTCAGTATAACCCTGCTTTCAAAGCTATTCTCACATTCAAAAATATTTTGCTGTGTTTCATTGTAACAATAAACATCTGTAATGAAATACATTAGTTGTTGAAGAACATTTTCCTTGACTTTATGGGAGCTGTTTGGACCAAAAATGCCTGTCTTGATTGCTTGAATTTTATTAACAGACTCAGGTTGTCCCACAAGATCATTTATTTCTGTCAAATAAACCTGGTTATGTTTTGTAGTGTTAGTTTATTAACAGATATAAGCAAGAGACCTATAGTAAAGACTATTTTGATGATGCAAACACTGCCCTCTAGTGACTCAGCACGGACACAACAAAAGAAAAAAGTGTTGTCGCCCGGCCTTTACCTTCCAATTTTCAACAGGGATGCCTCCAGACTTTTTATTTATTTATTTATTTATTTTTTTAGCTTACCTTTCTTTCTTTGGCAGGGCTGTAAGTATTCCCCCCACACTGGCCCTCCATTTTAGGCCATTTCAACAAAAGATATCTTTACCTGTCATGTAAGGTATGTTTTCTTTATATTTAGTGAGTAAAGCCTATACCTTAAAGTTACTTCTTGACTTGGTCACTGCAATTCTTCATTATCAGAATGTCTAAAAAGCAGTTAGATGCAGTAAAAAGCATTTAGATGCAGACAGCTGCTTGGGGACTTCCAATGAGAATTAAAAGGAGATGGATCACGTTTCTCCAAGTTTTGCTTCTCTTTAATGACTCCCTGTTGAATCAGAAACTGATTTTTTTCATTCTTCAGACACATAAGGTTCTGAATAATGAAGCTTCACCTAATATAAACAATCAATGACTCCATATGTTCTCAAAAGAGCATTCATTGTCTGATTGCAGGTTTACTGGTGGTTCCTGGAGTTTCTAAAAATAGAACTGATGCTGTTTTTGACTTTGAGCCAGACACACTGTCTAATTTTAAAAACTAGACTTTGAGCCAGACACACTGTCTAATTTTAAAAACTTTCTATTCTGACAAAACTTAGAGTGGTTAAGGTCATCCTGAGCTATCTCTGTAGCTGTGCTGAAACAGACTTAGGATGTTCATAGACCACTTTCCTACTATCTACTGTCTATATATTATATTTTCTAATGTCATCTGAGATCTTTTTGTGTTTCCTCTTAGAAAGTATGCTTGGCACAGTCCTACACTGTCTTTGTGTCATTTGGTTCTGCTGAAGGTGCCTCATGTTATAGAGAGTCATTCCTCTCCACCATCACCCTGTCCTTGCTCAATATGCGGAATTGCAGGGGTGTGTAGATTAGATGCGATGAGATTTAATTAGATATAAGCCTTTTGCAAATGGGCATTGAATAATCTACTGCATCTGACTTTATTGCTGAAGTAAAATTAAACCATGTTGAAATAAATTCAGTTGAATGAGATCATACAGTCTAAACTGGTATGAGTTGGACCAGTTTGTTTTGTCCCTTGACAAGACTTCTGTTGTGTATTGATGTTTTACAAATAAACGGAATAGAAATCAACTTTATTTATTGAAGAATTTGCCATCAATTATCAGTGTGTCACGTGTTTCTGTCGACTCAGCACATATGACAGTTTTCATTTCCGTTCAGGAAAACAAATATGTCCTCCATGGTTATCTTTTTTTTCCCAGTGAAAGTTCTCCTAGTGTTCTAAGTTTGATGACAAATGTGGTTCCCATTGAAGAGCAAAGTAGATTCTGGAGATTATATGTATATAGCATCTGATCATATTTTATCTATATCATAAGAAGGTGCTCTTGTTATTATGACTGTAATTTATCAGAGACAGAGTCAGTGGAACATTTTTAGAGAAATGTTAAAGTAAACAGTAAAAAGCAGGTTTACTTCTTGCTTTAATCACAACATTAGGACATGCCTTTCAGAAATTAACAAAATCAATCTGAACTTCTTTCAGCATCTGTTTTATAAATTAATTTGATTTTTGGTTGGTTGTGCCTTCGCACAAAAACACACTGATCTCCTCTGATGTTTTTTTTTCATCCTGCTGCTCCCTTCAGTGACTCTCATCTTCTTAGATTCCTCATTCATGAGGGCAGGCAAGGGAATTGGACACAAAGGAGAGAAAGCAGCCAGTGTTGTCCATCACGGGGCCTTTAATGATGTTGCTTTACAGCCACTGACTGAGCAGAAAATGACCGCAGGGACAGGCTCTAACACTCTGAACTGATCACAGCAACCCTGTTGTTCTTTAATAAATAACAACATAAGAGCAGGGTGGTTTTAGTTTTATTTAAACATGCCTACTCTGGTATTAGACATGATGAATTCTTTTCTACAGCTGTGGTGAAATGAAGACCCATGGAGAAGAAGATCTACCTGACATCACTCCTGATACGTGATCACAGATCAGCGCAGACTAACCTAACAGGTCTGAATCATGGTTAGCTGGCAACTGATGGCGAAATGCCGAGTTGAGGTCAGATCTGCTCCAGAAGCAGAGCTGGGTGTGATGCCCACTGCAGGACTCCTCCACTCCTGGAAAACAGAACAGCTTCAGCATAGGTTTACTTTTATCTCTATTTCCACCTCCATTTGTTCTAATTAGAAGAATGAAAAACAGCCCAGATGAATGGGTGTATTCGTATAGATAACTATGCTTATTTGTCTCTGAAGCTGCCTGTTCTAATGCTCTTAGTGATGGAAAGGGAGGCAGGGAGGAGGATGGAGACCTGGGGAGGCGAAGTGGATCTCCTGCTGCTTATAGTGTCTCAGTCGGACTAATATTAACATAAAGCACAGAGTCTTACGCATCCGTCTTCTGTGTGGTCTCCGGTTAAAAGCCATTTTCACAACTACTGTGCATATTCATAGCATGTTTAAAAGTTCATTCTTATTAAATAGTTATTTTCTACTTTGACACTTTTATCTCTCACAATTTCAATTAAAAAATTGCATTCAATGTGTGCATTGACTTCAATGTGTGGAAGTGGGATGTATGTAAAGAGAAATAACATAGGCTGCATGTAGAAAATGGATGCATTAAATTAGATAATTTTTTTGAATTTCTTGATTTATATATATATATATATATATATATATATATATATACATATATATATATATATATATATATATATATATATATATATATATATATATATATATATATATATATTAGACATGCTAAGAAACAATTAAAAAGGATAAAACTAACGGTTACAGAACTGTCGCGTCAAATCCCACATTTGCCAACCATAGAACATTTCACAACCAAAATTATGTTAAATCTTTGAGTAATATTTCAGAGGTAAAACTAAAATGTCCTTTTCATTTGAATGTGCTCATATTTTTTCATTGTATTACGAACACACTCTACATGATCACATGACTGATAATGAATCCCACCTTTGTTTTGTTTGCTGTGTTTTCTGAATCCCAGAATCCCTCCGATTGAAAACCTGGACTCAGAGGGAGAGTCTGTTCCCATGGTAACAGATGATGCTGTCGATACAGAAATACAAACATTGTTGAGAGGAAGACAGAACACATGGAACGGTGATAGAAAAATACTCACCATCTTCACAAGGTTTCGCCTGAACTTTGTTCCTGATGATCCTGCACCAAAACAATCAACACTTATTTGACAGATCTTTGCTGTCAAGCAGAAACACTGAAACACATTAGAGCATCCTTACCTGTTGATTGAGCTGATGCTGGGAACGTTGCTTGGGTCACACACTTGCTCCAGCATCAGTCTGTCTCTGATCTCCCAGGCAAACATAGTGGGACTGTTGTGTTTCAGCTGCAGGATCTTCTGCACGACTGTGGGGGTTGCCACCTTGGGCTTAGAGCCACCTATCAGCCCCGGTCTAATGCTTCCTGTCTCATTGTACCTGGCGTGAATAAGAATAATGTGGCAAGGACAGGCAACCTCTTGGCCGGCAACTTTTACTTTTTATAGTTTCAGTCTGCATGGATGGGTTGAAATTAGGGTCATATATATATATATATATATATATATATATATATATATATATATATATATATATATATATATATATATATACTGCTGCTACCTGGTCAATATTTTGCTGACGCAGCCATGACTGACACGCAGACGGCGCGAGATCTCACAGGGGCGCACCCCGTGCTTCGCGAGCTCCACGATGCGGTGTCTGACCTCGTGCGGTAACGGCCGTCCGTTGATGAAGACTCCGCCGAGTTGGTTTACCCCTCCGAGCCCCGAGTGTCAGAGCAGAACAAGAAGATCCAGTTACATGACTTCAGACAGTTTTTGTAGTAGCGAATAAAGGAGTACTGCATGGTTTCAATACTTACTGTGCGTAACGGTGAACGGAACCAGTCCAATACTTACTTCCATCACAGACACATCAAAGCACCATGACCTGCTAAACTTGTCGTAGTTCTATGTCCAATCCAGCAGACAAGACAAGACACAGAAACTTAAGCAAGAAAACTATATCCTAGATCCCTCTGTATGTCTGGATAGATATCCAAAGTTTGGCTACCTTAAGCTCTTCAAACAAACCTGTATGAGTTAAAAAATACCGAGGAAATATTAAAAAAAAGTTATAAACTAAAAACTTTAAGTGTAGGCTGCCTCTCTGCAATATTTTCAGCACCTGATCTGGTGAACAGCGGTAAAAGCCTCTGAGCCCACAGGCGGGGCTGAGGCGCTCATTGTTTCGTCGAGCGCATCTACGCAAAGATGGATGCAGACAGAATTTTATAAATTACAATAAATACGGAACATTTCTCCTTAGCCCTAAGCAAATACTCAGATTTTAAAAGGTATTTCTAGATTTTAAAAGAAAGTTACTATCCTTATATTCTGATTGTTGAACTTGATATTGTCGATATCACGGTCAACATTTATCCTTTTATAAAAAAAATGGTACCAAGAAGTAAACCCAGCACTGAACCTTTTCGGCATTGTAGAGAGAATGATTTGCATATGTTATGTAATTTATCTATTATTCTGCATCAGTTTAATAATACAGAAGATTATAAAGATTGCTGCCACAGTTTTTAGGGCTAACTAGATAAAATAATCTATGTAATAAATTTTAATGAGTAAATTTGCTCTGCAGATGATATTTACATTGAACGTCAAAAAAACGTAACATTATCCTTCATCTCTTTATATTTAACTTCAAGAAACCAGACTTTCTTGTGATCTTTCATCATGAAATTCATCATTAGCTCTTCAGGCTTTCTAAAGATTTTTTTTTTGTCTTGACTTTGACTACTTTTTGACCAATTCCTCACCCAGTCTTTGTACCTGACCAAGATACTTTACTGAAAAAAAACCAAACACTTTTGACCTATATGCAAAACGCAGCAGAAATGTGACAGAAAACTAACACTGATACCTCTATTCCACAAAATCCTCATGGTTAAACATGATTGTGGTAGCATCATACTTTGGTGATGTTTCTCATCAGCAAAGGCAGGTAAGTCAGAGCTGATGGAAAAACCAACAGTGCTAAATACAGCTCAATCCTACAAAAAGAGATGTTAGTGGCTTCATTAGCACAGAAACTGGGACTGAAGCTCACCATCTAGTAGGACAATGAAATGGTCCAGAGCAATACATATTCATGTGTTAAAATGGTCTAGTCAAAGTCCAGACATAAATCTATTTGAGAATGTGTGGCATGGGGCATTTTTTCCTAATTTTTCTTAATAGAAAACTTTTTTCCTTCACTTTAGAGCTATGTGCTACTTTCTCTCGCTTTAACACCCAAATTACTAATAAAATACATTGAAGTTTGTGGTTGTAATGTGACAAATTAGAATAAAAATCCAAAGGTGTTGTGAATGTTTTTTGACATTTAGAATAGAACGCAATAACCAATGTAAGAAAACGGCCAAGACTGTAAAACCTAATTTCCTTTTTAAATAAAAAAAATACACACACAGCAGATATTAGAACTATCCTACAATAACTGCAGGTCGGTTTAAAACAGGGGTCTACAGCGTTTACGATCCAAAGAGCCAATTTTTCCTCAATCCAGCTGCATAAAACTCATATGGAGCTGCAAATTTGACATGTTTTGATCGTAGACAACGCATCCTTTTGCAAATGACAATAAGGTTTCCAAGCTAATACGATGACAAATTGTTCCAAACATATATTACTGGTACATTTAGTGTCTGTTGTGGAAATTCACTGCAATGATTACATTAAAAAAAACTGAAAAATTGTTGAAACCTGGATTTGTTATTATGTGTACATTGAAAAAAAATTGTTGGTTCTTAATCAATTTTAGTCACAGATATTGGGAACCACTGCGGAAGATTCAGAGTCGCAGGTTGCAGACCTCTGGCTTAAAATAAAATGTAATGTAATTTCTCCACTAATTCATTTCGCCGGAAAAGAAGTGTCGGTGACGCAACTCCGGGTTTATTTTTGGCCGTCCAACTTTTTCCGGAAACGCCGGTTTAGCACTTCAACAAAACCACATGTGCACAAACCTGTTTAGTGGGAACTACATTTGTCTCTACTGTGTGGAGGGAACACTTTTTGTATTAACAGAGGTAAAAGCTACTGAAATACAGTGAAGTAACTTAGTGTACAAAAGAAAAGCGCCTTTGTTTTGACGACATTGTTTTAACTTTGTCGTGTTTGTACTATAGCTTCCTTGCTAGGTGCTAGTATTGTGCAGCCTTGCCTTAACGTGCCTGATATGTTGAGAATATTTACAGAACGCGTTTCAAAGTGTTTTAAAACAAGTTTCAAGCCAACTTAATTGAATGTAATTTCGGTTGCGGTAGGAATTAAAAAGCTGTAGTGTATAATGCGTTACTATCCCGCACTGTTTAGCTGCAGTACACGAAGTCACCATTGAGTGACGCTAAATACCCTGCCTAAGATTGTACCATGAACTCTATCGAGGAAAATGAAGCTTCGGATGGTGAAGGAAATATCAAAGATCACCCTTTCTTCATTGAGGACCCCATGAGTTCAGAGAGTGGAGAAGAAACGTGTTCTGGTTATATGAAAGATGAGAAAAGTTCAAAGCTGTTTTCACAGCTCAGCAGCGACAGCTCTCCTCCGCTCCTCCTTGCCTTCTCCATCACCTCTGGAAAGACTCAGCAGGACACCAGCAGTGTTTCCAGTGCTGATTCACAGGAGCAAGTGGAGGAGGATAGTGATCAGCACATTGAGGAGTGGATGATCCTGGAGGGAGAGGAGCAGGTGGAGGACCCAAGCATCCAGCTCAACTTAGGCTGCTGGGACAGCTCTGAGGAGGACTGTGGAGATGAAGGTTAGAGATCTAAGCTAACATTATTTATCTGTAATTATATCGCAGTAGTCGAAGTGCAAAAAACCCCCAACAAACTAATATAATTTTAACAACACATTCAACAATAAAAAAAAAATCTGAATATGTTTTAGTTTCAACCAATGGTGTCCAAGAGCAGTCCTCGGGTGCTAGTATCCTTCAACTTTTAGATCCTTTCCTTCTCCAACACACCTGAATCAAATGGCTGAATTCACTCATCATTCAGCTCTGCAGAGGCCTGGTAACAAGCTATTCATTTACTTCCAGTGTGATTTAAACCATTCCACTGTAGCGGAATGTAGTGGAAAACCTGTGTGTTTTGGGTAGTTGTCTTGTTGAAGCGGGAGCTGCAGCAACAGTTTCAAGACTTTTGCAGCCTCTAGCAGGTTTTCTTAAAGGATCGCAGATACGTGGAGAGCACAAATTGTTGCCTTCTCAGCTGACACACTCACCTGAACTGTGGATCTCTGCAGCTCCTCCAGAGTTACCATGGGCTTTTTGGCTGCTTCTGTGATTAAAGCTCACTTTACCAAACCAGCCTGTCGGTGTAGTTTTACAAAATCAATGTGGTTTGGTATTAAAGACTCGAACTGTTAATTAATACTTTACATTCAATTAAAACACAGGCATCTTTTCATATTTGGTATTCTCTGCCATCTGTTGTTTATATGAATGTTATAGAATTACACAAAATGTTGGGCCCCAGAAAGGACGGAGATATTTGGATGTTTAAATTTACTAAACTATGGACACATGGGATTAAAAGAAAGTCTATACAAAACAACCTTATTAATAAATATTATTTTAAAATGATACAAAAGTTCCAATTTGAATCGTGAATATTTATACTTCGCAAAACTTTAATTCTTTTGACATAATTTGCATTTCCAGATCAAGCTATGATAATGTCTACTTTGCTAGCTTTAATTTTGGCTAAGAATAAGTTAGTGTCAGTTGTGGAGCAGCTGAGAATCACTATTCTGCACAAAACTGTGTCATATGTGAAAGAAAAAAAACACTAACTCAAAATCCAAAATGGCCTACCCTGGTGCTGCAAACTCCCAGTGTGTTTACAGCACTGAAAGCAAATGTACAGACTCCCTTACTGCCCTTTTTATGAGCTATCCTGCAGGAGTTCTGAGCAAAGATGGGTAGATCTGATGGCCATGCCAAAATCACCTTTCTTTTTGTGGTCATTCTCTCCATAATAGATGCAACAGACAAGGGAGTGAAATCAGGAGGAGATATCTGGGCTGTCTCAGACAAAGACAAGGTAATCTTTATTATCGAGGTTTCAAAAACACCATGAACGAGCTTGTTGATACAAAATATGCAGTGAAAAAAAACAAAACAAAACATTGTATGAGCTCAGAAATAGTCTTTTACTGTACATAATTTTGATCTTTCAATATGTCCAGTATGGATATGCTCAGTCTCTGGGCAGTCGCTATTTCATGGCTGGTCGCTCAGCCATCTGTAACATCTGCAACAGGATGGGGCATGTTGCCAAAAGTTGCTACTTTCACAAGGTACGGCTACGCGCTCACTTGTATGTTTTTCCTCCTCGGGGCTGCAGCAGGAATTGATTTACAAAACCATGTCCTCAATCATAAAACAAAAAAAATCTTGTTCTCTTCAACAGAAATGTCCCACTTGTGTCCTTTGTGGCGTCCAGGGCCACGTCCAAAGAGACTGTCCGAGTCGCCCCTGTTCCACCTGTGGGCTACCTTCACATGCCCTCAACCCCTGCAAAGTGCCTCCGGTGTGGAAACAACACTGCCAGCGCTGTGGCGTAACCGGCCACATGTTTGATGTGAGTTTGTCTGTCAGTTCCCTTATGAAACTCCTTGGACTGTTCGATTACATTGTGTTGAATGTTGAAGAAATCATTGAAAACTCATTCTGTAACCCTGTGAGTGTGTGTGTGAGAGAGACCCCCCTTTTTATGAAGTGTTGCTTCATAAGAGGGAAATATCTATTCTTTGTTGTGTTTTTTCACAGACCTGCCCAGATACATGGCGACAATATCACCTTACCGTAAGTGGAAGTTTTATTTAATTCTTAATTAATCTGGAATTAGATGGAGTATTGCAAAACTACACTATCAAGACATGGCTGTCCACCTAGACTTACAGGCTGGACAAGGAGAGGATTAATCAGACAGGCAGCCAGGAGTCCTATAGTAACTCTGGAGGAGCAGCAGAGATCCAAAGTTCAGGGAGTAGAATCTGCCTCCAGAACTACTATTAGCTTTGCACTCTGCAAATCTGGCCTCAATGGAAGAGATGCAAGAAGGAAGCCATGAGAAGTTCAGTTTACAATTTTCCACAAGCCTTGTTAGGGACACAGCAAACATGTGGAGGAATGTTTCCTGGTCAGATATGATCAACATACAACTTGCATGCAAATCGATGTGTGAACACACCACCCCCACGGTTAGTCATGGTAGTGGAAGAATCACGGGGAGGGAAACTGGTCAGAGTTTATTGGGAGACGGATGGAGCTATTTAACGGGTAGATTCAGATTCAGATTGGTTTATTTATCATATGCAAGTTAACACAAGTCAACATTGCAATGAAATTCTTTGGATGAAAAAAACCGTTCAACTCACCATCAAATCAAGAAGTACCAGCATGCGATCCTGCAAGGAGACCTGTTAGAGGCTATAAAAGGCTTGAGACTAGAGCTAAGGTCCAATGTCCAGGAGGAAAATGACCCTAAACACATAGCCAGCGCTTCAATGGAATGGTTTAGAGAAAAGCATATTCATGTGCAAGAGTGGGCTTCTCAAAGTTCAGATCTAGATCCAAAAACAGTGTTTACTGACATTCTCCATTCAGTCTAACCTAAATTAAACTATTTTGCAAACAAAACTGGGCAAAAATTTCTGTCTCCAGATGTTGCCAATGCTGGTAGAGACATGCTCTAAAAGACTTGCAGCTGCACCTCTGCTATAAGTGGCTCTACAAAGTACTGACTCACGGAGGCACGCCTCACTTTTTTGTTTTTATTTGCAAAACAAACCTGAAAATCCTGGAACTTTTGCATTGCCACTCTACGGCCTTGTGTTAAGCTGTCACGAAAACTCCCAATAAAGTTTGTGTTTGTAACGTGATAAAATATGGAAAAGTTCAAAGGGTGTGAATACTTTTACCTGTTATAACAGAAGTAAGGATAAGGGATGAGGAAAAATAGAGGGAAATCTGTTTTTCTCTGTGGCAGCTAAAGTATGGATTTGTCAGTGGATTTTATTCTAATATCTAGCAAATCATCAAAGGTCAGTTTCTTTTTTTTCTAGGTCAAGTCAGGGGTTCCTTTCAGACCCAGAACTGGCTGGAGTCTCAAACATAAGAGTCACCATGCTCATTGCTACAATTGCTCAAAAAGAGGACATTATGGTCATGTAAGTGGGTGTATTTCACATCACATTTCATCTCAGGATGCCCTGTTTTTGTATTTTGTCTGTTTTCTCTCACTCGTTTGGATGATTGTCTTTGTTGGTGTCAGGAGTGCACGAAGAGGAGGATGATCAGTGGAACTTTTCCTACACTGCCTAATGTTTGCCATTATGACACCCTGGAGGATATTCTCCAGCGGAGTGCCACGACGCTCACACCAGCAAAGGGTGATTAAAGTTTGCTTTAAATTTAAATTAAAAATGTTTGCAATTATAAAATTATTGCAAAAATGATCTACATTTAAAACAATGTGTTTCAGTTTTACTAATTATACAACAGGTTTTTAAAGGTGTGAAATGTGACCTTATAATAAAGAGAATCTTAATCAGTGTTGTCTGTGTTTTCAGAGCTTGGAAGTGCTGGACCCCTGTCTTCTTCACAGGAACAGTTGGGCCAAAAAACACGGGATTGTTGCAAAGATAAGTCATCGGTGCAGGGAAGAAGCAGGACAAAGCAGGAGCCAGGCGTCCATCCTGGAAGGAGGAAGACTTGGCCTGAAAGACGCAGAGAGAGGCGTGAGGTGAAGCGACTGAGGAGGGAGGCCCAGGCCAGGCGGGAAGGAGGACTTCTGGGGAGGCATTTTTGCACCACTGATGATGCAGTTTGCCCCGCTGACCCCTTCAGACACATTCTACATAGTCAAAGACAGTCCAAACCCCCCCAGGAAAAGAGAAGGAGAGAGGAGAAAGCTGCAAAAAAGAGCAGGAAGAGCAGAGAGGCAGAAAAGTGGAGAAAAAGAGGGGGGATAAAGCATGGGGATTTGTATCCACACAGTGACATTGGAAGTGAAAACCTTCTGTCCCCAAAGCAGAGAGTTCGTCACCGAAGGAGGTGAAAAGTGATATAAATTTTTACCCTTTTAGTGGTAGTAAATTAGTTTTTTTTTTCCCCAGTTTATTTATAATTCGTACTTAAAAATGCAGGAAATAAACAGATAAGAAATTCACTGAATCAGGTATAAAAAGTAGTTTTCTAAATATAAACATTTTTTTTCAGTTTTGCAGAAGTTTATATTTGTGTTTTTAAAAATTAAACATTTAAGAACAATTAAGAACAAATAAAATCAAAGGCTTTTGTTTGCAAATAGATTCGATTCATGTGAAGAGTCTCTTTTTATATTTATTGTACGATATTTTTTTCTGATTCGTTCTGGCTCTGTTTCCTGGCCAGAGGTACAAACTTTCAGTGTTACGAGATTCAAGAACCTTCCTTGTGCCTGGATTGTTGGAATACGTTACTGTTGAAGCAAAGTTTGGTCCTGTATTTATGTCTGTGTTCTGCGGCAGAATTGCGAGAAAGCTTGGATGAGAAGCAACCCCACACGTGGTTTGTAGCAGGATTCTTTACTGCGCAATGCTTGTTGTATTGCTCATCCTTTTTTCACCAGTCGTCCCAAGCAATTAGAAGAAACATTCAAAAGAGAAACTAACGTTGCACCAGTCTTTGCTGCCTACCCTGGTATTTTCTATATCATTTTAGTCAGTTCTTAGTTCTTACAGTATATCAATTTGCAGCCGTCATTACAGTATCCATGTTTACAATATCACAATTGCAAATGACTGCTTGAATGTTATATTTAGAAGGATTTATTTCATTTCAGCATAAAAATTCTGCACTGCGCTAATATATTGGCGTGCAGACTTTCTCGATGGGCTAAGATTCTAAAGCTCACAGAGTGGTGGGGACACTGTAATAGAAGAAAAGTGTCAAAGAATGTGTGTTAATCATAATGGATATTGTCATTGCAGTATTCATCAGCAAAATTGAAAATGTATGTATTCATTATATTTTGCAGCCCGTTTCCTTAATATGTTTGTCATTCATGTCACAAGGCCATTGTCAAAAAGTCTCTGCATCGCTGCGCTTGAAGAAGGGTGAGCAGGATGACGATAGTAGATTGTGAGGGGTTAAAACATGATGGCAGTCTGTTAAAACAGAGATTGTGATTTCATGTTCAAGGCTGATTCTGTGCTTGTTTGCAGAAGTGTCTTTTTTTCTTTCTTTTCATTTCTTTTATGCAGCAATAGATAATTGCTGTATTTTTGTATTTAAACAAAAATACAGGTTAAAAGTTTGTTTTAAACAGTGTAAGACTGAGTGTATTTTGAAGTTTGAAGCACTTGTCATAAGTTGTCACCAGCACAAGAAGATATAAAACCTGGTTTAATAACATTTACAATTTTAAAACATCTACCATGTATTATAAAACCAGCCTTTAATCAGGCTAAGTGAAGAATTTAAGGTGGATTCTTGCTACTTCAAATTCACATGTATGACTACTAAATTTTAGTGATCCAAGTGCAAAATACTCTGAAATTTTGTTTTCTCTGCAAAGTACACTTTTTAATATAGTGTCTGCATTAATAATATTTAGCACAATGATATCTCTAAAGTGTGGCTTGTCCTCAGAATCTAATATTGGTTTCACTGCCAAACTCCTGGCTATGACCATACACTGGCTGGGCAGCATTTGTTTGTAAACACTTTTTAATAAAATTTTGATTTTTTTTTTTTTTTTTTTTTTTAATACCAAATATTTTTTTTTTTTTACTGATTACGTTATGTGGAACAATTTTGATATAATTCAGTGAACTACTTTTGGGTGATCCCAATATTTTTTTTCTCTATTTAACAGTAAATTTCAAAAACGAAGTTGAAAAATGTATCTTTGTTGATATAACCGTAAACATCGTATTTGTGTGTGTAAGCCAATGCTCAGGTTACAAAAGAGGGTAATAGTTAGGTTAATAAGAAAAAATGTGTAAGTTTATTAATATGAAGCTGTTTACGCCGAGCGAATAAGAGCCGTGTGAAGCCAGTGGTTTTTTTTTTTTTTTTTTTTTTTTTTTTTTTTTCAAAGCGTTGTCTCATAGTAGTTCTGCTGTGAAGCTGCTGAATTATTAATGAGCAGAGCAGCAGCCTGAGGTTTTTCAGGCAAAAGTAGTCAACTCTGATAAAAAATCAACCCAACTTAAAATCTCAATGGGGATTGTATGTACGGGAAATGTAGAATCATGTATATTTAGGAAATTAAAAATTTCTTTGTTCTTCTCAATTCAGTATACTTTGAGATGTAGCCCAAATTTCTATGCTGACGAGCTACATAGGGCTCTGTTATCGATTGATCGCGACTTGACAGAGATGCGAGACTCCCATTGATTGATCTCCACTCCACTCCCCGCTGACCAGAGAAAACACCCGATAGCGAATGTGAGAGGGGATTTAAATTAGACAAAAACCGTCCGGTTTAGTTGACGGACGAGGCTCCCCTTTGCGTTCTCATGCCGGTTGGCATCGTCCGCGGGTTTGTGTGTCAGAGGAACGGCTCAGCGTTGGCGCAGAGCGACGGTAGCTGGGCTGTAATGTCGGCAGCGTTGGACTTGTTTTCCCCCGTAGACCTCGCTTCCTGTTAGCCTCGGGCTCGCTGGAAAATCGACATTATGTTAATGACCGAGCAAGTATAGTTAGCCAACACAAAAGAGGGGGTGTAACTTTTCTGCCTGCGATAGCCAGTCCTTCCACCTGACTTCTATTTTTCCTCACAGATCTATGCTGATAACTTTTATTTAATGCCGTGTATCCGGGTTAGTTTGCTAGCGCTCCTCAGCTAGCCATCTTTGCTCGGGTTGACGGCTTGAAGTGTTGAACTTGGGTTTTGATGACAAAGAGCAGGTGGTGTTTTAATTTGATGGTTAATATACGTGTTTGCAACGGGCTCGCTCGTGTAACTAGTGCCTATAAAATACTTTAATTTCCTCTCACAGTGTTCCCTGCGAGAGACAAAAGGAAGAAAAAGGCTTGTTCTGGTACTGAGGAACATAATTGATTTTTGTTGTCGAGTTATTTTAGAGCATACACAGAAACTGTATTATTTTAGATATTTTGATTGCAATTTTGTTAAATAAAACAACGTTTTCCACGCAGTGATAGTGGGTGAAGCAGATGCACATTGTGTTTGCATGCTATTTAAGGGCTGTGCTTCCCTAAACCTGCAGCTTCCAGGTTTATTTAATTTCATTAAGTATTATTTTAGATGTATCAAAAATTACTCAGAGTAACTGATCTTCTCAAGTAATCGCTAAGTTGGTAGACAGTCGCGGAGAAGGGGTTGCATCTCGTCCACCTCTTCATCCATCCATCCATCCATCCACCACCGCCCACCTCCTCTCCGGCCATGGACCCCCCCCAGGACTCGGTCGCGGTCTCGATCTGGCTTCTATCATTTCTCCATGAACGGCAGCGTTGGAGGCAACGACGGGGGCTTGATGAACGCCAGCGGAGGAGGGGTGAGCTACCCGCCGCCGAGTAACCCCGGCTGGGCGCCGCACCACGGAGGACGGAGCTACCCGGAGGGCCAGCAGCAGCAACAGCCGCTGCCGCCGCCGCAGCAGCACGCCCAGGGGAGCTACCTGTCCGCAGGGGTGCAGCGCCACTCTGCACACGGAGCTCACAGACACCCCGGGGCAGGTAAGCAGGCTTTAGAATAAACGGGGCCCACAACCAGGCTTGATGCATCATTACACCCTCACACAGGATGAACCCCCTGAGGGATGCAGGCAGACCACTTGCAGCTTATCAGGCTCTGAGGCATTTAAGTAAAAGGTTTAGTGTTTTCACTGCCAGCTGATGCATAGAGGGCCAGCTGTATGTTAAATGTCATAGTGAAAGTTCTGCTGTGAAGGCTATAATGATCTGTGAGGCCAGAAAAATAAGGCCAAGTAGATTTCCTTCATGACATTGGAGTTAAAACTTTTTTTTCCTCCATAATTGGCAAGTTTCGAGTGCCTACAGGCCACAAAAATTAGATTAAAAGAATCAATATGAAACATGTTTTCCATGCTAATAGAAAAGTAAACAATTAAAGACATTTTACAGCCTAAAGTTATTTTCTGTGGTCTAGAACAATGTTTTAATCTGTTCTCAGTAGCAAGAACCGAATAGGGGTCTGTCATCCTCTGACAACACTTGCTGCATTTTGTCAAGTTTCGTAAATGGATGAACCCTAGTCTGGCTTTTGGTAAAAGTTGGTTTGTGGTACTACTTATAAGTAAGAGCAAAAACCTTGGTTAATAAAAGACAAATACTTTGTGTTGTACCTAACAGTTCCAATTTTAAGAAGATTTCAAATTGTCATTGGAAATCTTGGCCTAATAATTGAAAAAAAAAGAAAAAAAAAAGTTTATATCTGCATTGACTTTCTGTGCTGGGCTGCTAAATTTATACCCTTCTTGAGCTGCTGTTGTGGGCCGCACAAAAATCATACTGTACTGTAAATGGCCCATGATTCCTTTTGTTAGATGTACTGACAATTTACAAGCAAAAGAAAAGACACTTGTTGCCCACTGGTGTTTGTTACTGTAAACTGCTCAGACTTTTGTGTAATTAAAGTTCAATTAGGAACTCTATTCTTATTAGAAATATTAACTTAAACCTGTTTCTTCAAATTACCTTTTAACGCTCAGGAAACCAAAGTGCATGTTTTAATTAGAGTAAATTAGATAAAGTGGTCTTTTGGTGCAATAAGACATAATAACAACAACAAATCTAAGGTGAAATTTAGATGCCCAGAGAAAATTGTAACGCGTGTGAAAAATACCAGTTAGCCTTTAATGAGCTGTAAAACTTGGGACCCTCTGAAGATCCTTCTTCCAAAATCAATCCCAAAATCACATTTTTATTTATTTATTTTTTTTATTTTTATTTTTTTGTATGCTAATTTTTGATTTAAAAGGATTAAGCTATTACTTTATCTTCAAATGTATTATGATTATGTTCTGACCAATAATGATGATCAGGATGTTTTCTATTTGTTTCTTATTGACAACATCTGACGAATATTTTTTATTTTCTTTTGACCTCCCAGAATTTTGGACAGTTTTTCTTTCTCCAGCACAGGATGAACTGGGCTTTAGAAACCACTGTAACTTCCAAGTCAAGCCTAACTTTTTAATTCATTTTTAAAGGAAAATCTGAGCCGACACATTCAGCTCCAACACTGTTCAGCAAAATGCCTTCTTGCTTCTTCTGACGATCTTTGCTGAAAGAGGAGTTTGCAGAAACAGCAGGCTCACATTGGCTCTCTTCTGTTTTTACATGACTCTTTCATAATTTGACCCATAACATGTTTTTTTTTTTTTTTTTTTTTTTTTTTTTTTTTTTTTTTGTGCTTCCAATTAATTGTGTGAGGATAAAACTTACAGCAGAGTTGTTTTTCTGCTTCATGAGCTAAGCGCTTGGCTTTGAACGTGTATTTAATGACGTGTTATAGCCGGATTCTGCAATTCTGTCCACATTTTCCACACTGCTGGTTGAGTCTGGATTAAATAGTAGTTAAGTGTTTTCTTTTTAAGTTGAAAAAATAAAAAAGCATGTCCTTCTAAAAGTTGGCTTATGGACTGAAAATCCATTTTCCATTTATCTGATGAGAGATGAGCACATTTCCCAGAGTTTTAGATGTCCTACAGAAAGCTCCCTGTCAGTCTACTCCAGATGTATGACATTCTTGATCCAGAGCCCTTCAAAGCCTTGAAACAGCCCTTTTAAACAGTTTGAAATGAAATCATCTCTTGAATGTGATTTTTATCTTTTTTGTTCTCTTTAGATTGCTCACTGCTGTGACTCTGGCTGACTTAGAGTTTTACTCTTAGTTCAGTTCTTTAGTCTTTTCATCCATGGCCACTAATGGTGTTAAACTTATATCCAGCCGCCTCCAAGCTCTGAGTTGCCCTCAAATTGTCAGGCTTGGTGCCGTTTAGTGGGTCACGGCAGAAGAAAGTAAATGTTTTGAAACACACAAAAGTTAAGACAACGTTTGTGTCGTCGCTCTGTTACAACACAGACCTTCACTGTCAGGTCAGATTTATCTGTATTGTCTGATTTATATATATATATATATATATATATATATATATATATATATATATATATATATATATATATATATATATATATATATATATATATATATGAATGAAGCAGATTTTAATATCAAGCAGCAACCAAGATGCCCTTATTTCTTTTTGCCATGAGTTTCTACTTCAAGGTTTAGTAAGTTTTCCCAGCTGACCTCTGGAAAGTTGCTGGAGAAAACTTCTGCAATAGCAGACTGGATTTCATCAAAAACAAAAAAAAGCCCTGAGATGGATAAAAACTGAAGCTTTTGATAAAACTGTGTCATATTAGCAGCACTGTCCCCAAAAAGTCAAAATAAATAACGTAAAGAGACACATTTTCTAATCCTACAGGCAGGTTTCTGTAAGTCTTGAAAACTCTCTCTAAGCAACTGTCTGCATATTATGAGTGCAAGCAAAGACTATGAATGCATATTTGATTGTGCTTGTTGGTATCTTAACATTTTACGTCCCTTGGCATCAATTTGTGCAGTATAGGTCTGAGTTTACTGGATCTCCAGCATGTGGTTTCATAGTGCAGCTTTAATAATCAATGTTACATTCCACCCACATGGACTCATAACAGAGCTAGTTTTAATTACAACACCACATTACTGTAGATGGATTGCTTCTCTGAAAACAGCTTTTCTATTAATGGTTTAATATGTTGTATAAAAGCTAACAGGAAGTAGACCTTACATTCAGTTTTCTATCATATTTGTCTGGAAAGGGAGAAATGGTGTCAGTCTTCCCTAGCAACTATGCTTGAAGGAAACGGGGTCATGTCTGCTCGCCAGTGAAACCCGTCCGCTCTGGCTTGAAATCCCTTCTCCTTTTGCCCTTGGGATGAATCAGCATAAGTAGACCTAGTTTTCCACAAAAAAAGGGTGTGTTGGGATCTGGACTGTATGAGATGTAACCGAGGAAAAAATGGCATGTTAGATACATAAAGGTGCAGTACACTGGCGCTTCTTTAGTTGTCATCATCTACTGACAGAGTGTTTGAGTTGTCCCTATCTAGAGAGTTTATATGACGAAAACAAGAAAATCAGAGGGGTTTGTTAAGGAGCCAAAAGGCTGTTTGCTTAAGAGAAGAAGCAGGAAAGGCAAAAACAGGTGAGTTTCTGCCTTTATTTTTCGTGATTTATTACTGTTTTATTTATTTTTTGTTGTTGTTTATGTAAAGGAAAACATTTGTCATTTTAAGGACATCTAGGACACTTTTAAGTTTTTCAAACGTGTCTGTCCTCACGTTGAATCCAGACTGCACGTCAGATGAACATACAAGAACCCTTTCCTTAAAATTGGCTATGAGATGGGTTCAATGATCAGATTCTTCTTTTGTATTATGCTGATAGTTTGATAACATTTTATTTTTAATTATAGGGTAGAGGGCAATTAATATTTGAACATTTTTACTGTCCTTTATTTTCCTGTGCGCTGAAATTATTTTGGGTTGACCTAAAAAAATGAGACAAAAGACGGTCATTTCAGGATTTATTTCCGTATAAAGTTACATTAAAGAAATTAGAATATTGTGAAAATGTTTTTTTTTTTTTTTTTTTTTTTTTTTTTTTTTTTTTTTTTTTTTTTTTTTTGTCACTCATTTCAGAAAGTGAAACTTGTATATTATATAGATTGATTACAGATAGAGTGAAATATTTCAAGCCTTTATTTTGTGTTTTTGATGATTATGGCTGACAGATAATGAAAACCCCAAATTCTGTTCATAACAAAAATAGAATATTAAATGACTGTAAACACCTGCAAAGGTTTCCTGAGCACCTAAACGGTCTCTCAGTCTGGGTCAGTAGGCTACACAATCATGGGGAAGACTGCTGACTTGACGGATGTCCAGAAGATGGTCACCGACACGCTTCACAAGGAGGGTGAGCCAGAAAAGATCATTGTTAAAGATGCTGTTTGTTCAGAGTGCTGTATCCAAGCATGTTCATAGAGAGTTGAGTGGAAGGAAAAAGTGTGGTAGGAAAAGGTGCACCAGCAACATCCATTCAAGAATTTAGTTGGAGCTTTACAAGGAGTGGACAGAAGGAGGAGTTTGCTCATCAAGAGCCACTCTGCACAGCCAAACCTACACATGGGCCACAAATGTCATATCCCTTTTATCTAGTGGCGTAACCTGAGATTTTTTACTGGGGTGGACAAGATGGGGAAAGAAAGCACCTATCACAAAGAGGGGAGTTTGAAAACACTGAGATTATTTTTAGATTTTTTTGAATGTACTTAAAAACAGCCGAACCCGTCCCAGCTCGAGCGTCACACGCTGGTTACACTCATACACACCGAACCCCCGTTTAGGAATAGAGGAATAAGAAGGTATTTTAAGCATTTGTCTGGATTAAAATGGTTAAAGACTTTACAGCAGGCTCGTTAGCTAGCGGGGCTAATGCCTTAAAGTTGATAATGTTTTAAAACACTGATGGGGAAGATCTACAGTTAATAAACCTACTAACCAGTCAACACAAGACTTAAAACAGAAGGTGAGGTGGGCATATTCTACTTCCTCCTGTATATTTGAACAGTGCGACAAACGCAAACACATGCCAGGGTGCCTCATGCATTGGATTTCGCTGCCCGTAATGCCCAAACAGAAGTATAGCTGACCAGAAATCAGTTTTGTCTTTGTTTGTTTTGTCTTTTCAGATGAAGGTAAAGTTTGCATTTTATTTGGAAATCAAGATCCCAGAGTCTGGAGGAAGAGTGGAAATGCACAGAATCCACTTTGCTTGAAGTTGGTCCACTGTGGGGTTTTTTTAAAATCCAGTCAAAGCAGCCGTCAACCAGGAAATTCTTGAGCTCGTCATGCTTCCTCCTGCTGACCAGCTTTATGGAGATTCTGATTTCATTTTTCAGCAGAACTTGGCACCTGCACACACTGACATGGGTGCCTTAAGCTGGTTCAATGGCCATGGTTTTACTGTGCTTGATTGGCCAGCAAATTGGCATGACCTGAACCCAATAGAGAATCTATTAGCTGTGAGCCATAATCTTCAAAATTACAAGAAAGAAGTGTTAGAAATATTTCACTCTGTGTAAAGAATCTATATGATGTTCACTTTCTGAAATAAGTGGCAAAAAAAACTTGTATTTTAACTTTTTCATGATATTCAAATTTTTTTCAGCATACCTGTTTTTGCTTTAGATCTGTAGTTAAACGTTTTTTGCAAAATGAAGTATGTAAACGTCGTCCAGATGTATTTTGGAATAATGCTGAAACGGCCTAATTTGGAGCCAGGTTGAAAGCTGCAATCAGATACCAGATATTTGATACATTTCAATGCTGTTGTTCATTTGAAAAATGTGGTTTTACACAAAAATATACTCTTAAATTGAGTATAAAGACATAGTAAAATCGAAGTTTATCTTGTGTCATATAAAAGAAGATAAAGAATTGTTTTTGCTGCTTCAGTATTTCTGAAGGGGAGTGTGTTTGTCACTTATTGAAAAATAAAAGGTGAATGAGAAGGCTGAGATGCCATTGTATTGTCAGAAGTGGTTAATAGTTTTGCTCAGGGCAGCTTACAGTCATTGTATGAGCTTACAGTCGTTATTTCTGGTTACAGCTGTTAGTGAAAACAATTGTGGGTAAAAGGGCAGTTTTAGAACTTTATGTTAAAACCATACTATGATCTGTCTGTTGTTGCTAATGTTTTGTTTAATTAAATATAGATAGTAGTCCATAGAATTAGGTACATAAGATTTACATCCATTTTCAATTTGCATCCTTCGTTTAGCCAACCTGCATTTGTAATCAAAACGTATTCAGTTTACAATGATTTCAAACAAAGTCAAACTTGTAATTTGAACATCTGATATAACCAAATGAATGACTAATTTGCATCAGTAAATATTGTAGTGAATTTCTGTCTGGTCTTTTGGTTTCCTTCCAGATAACAAGAATCTGTTGTGAGGTTGCTTTATGTGTCTTATTTGTTCTTTAAAGTAGTAAATAGTTTAAAAGAAAAGCTCACTTTGTGGATTTAAAACCGTAAATCTTTATTACATCTGTCACCAATATTAAACCAAACTGTTCAAGCAACCAACCAGCCTTGATCACCGTATTGCCTTTTTGTTGGCATATAGGATAACCAGCCTCCTTTGTTTGTTGTAGATATGTTTTTGATGGCTAAGCAAGAGTCAGTCAGTGTCTTGTGATGTTGCTTTTCTCAGCTTTGTTTTATCTGATTAAGTTGTCTTTTATTCTGTGATCTGCAGGAGGGGTGCTGCATTTTCATCCAGATAATGTGTGCAGTGAGGATCGAGACAAAGTAAGGATGAAAGACCATTAGTTCCTGTTGTCTCTCCTTTGCTCCTGGTTTGAATAGAATTTGTATTTCATTGTTTACTCAATCCTGTGCGTCCTTCTCTTTTGTCTGCTCCCTTATTTATTCCCTCTCTTTTATGTGCAGATGGAGGACAGCCCAAGCCCCAAAAGGCAGCGTCTTTCCCAGCAGTCCATGTTAGACCTTGGTTCAGCTCCTCCCTCCGCTCCTTCCTCTCCCATTCGGCCGTGGGAGCTGCCTCCAAGCCGAAGACCGCACCCCCACTACATGCCCGAGAGATGCCACACACCTGTCAGAAACCGCCGCAGGTATGTTTGTGACACAGTTTCCTTGCAAGCGCCATCTGACGATAACGGGATACAATAAAAAGAAGTTAGTATTCTAATTTTTTTTTGACAAACACACAAAAAAAGGCTTGCATGCTGCAGAGCATCTCTTATGATTCAGTTTTTGCATCAAAGAGGTTTTTTTTATCATTTAGCTCTTCATCAGAAGTTGTGGAAATAAAAATATACAGAAAACATGAAATCTTCTTAAATATAGACAGGTGTGTAAAAAGAACATTTAAGCAAGAAGAGAAACATGAATAAATGCATGATGCAAACGTGCAATTTCTCCAGTAGAATTTCAACTGGCCAATCAGCAAACAGAAGAAGTTGTGAACGATGACGTTGATTTTTCTGTACAATTGTAGTCTGCCTGTAGTTTTAGCAATGGCAGCGGAGGAAGTGAATGAAGCCAGTCAGTCCGTGTTGGCCACGCTTCCAAATATTAAATTAACATCAGCAGCCGCCTCGTTCGGCTCGGCACCTCTCTCTTTGCAGTGGGAGATAATTGTTTACAGCACAGTCAATTTCCCATAAGCTTTGTTGCGTCAAATTGGTGTTACATACATCACAGCCAAATGTTAGCGATTGGGTAAAATTTAAAACTTCAGCAGAGTCCACGCCTCCAGCAAGCAACCGTTTCTCAATAGCTGAGGGTCCAGACCCTCTGTACGAAGCAAAGCGTAGAACAAGGGGCTGGTTTATACCAGGCTAGAAGTTCACATGAGCACATTCATATTTTTTCATAGACTAAAGTAGAAAGATTGCAAAGATGGTTGGGAATTACTGCTTAAAGGAAAAAAAACAAAAAAAAAAACAAACTTCCTTTTTAAAGAAAATGACATTCATTTGATTTTTCTTCCCAGTTTTTATCATTGAGTTTTCAGGTTATTTTATCTTCATGTCCAGATTTTGACATTTTATAGCACAACAAAGTTATTGTGGCTTGTTTCTGCTTTTAATTATACATCTGTTTACCATAATTAACATATAGTGTTTCACCCTAAATATTCAAGGTTTACCCAGAAAACTCAAATTGAACCATTTTTTGTAGCTTATCAACGTGACGCCTTTTGCCTCTTCTTTTAGTTTTTCCTTCTGTTTAACTTCAGTCCTCCAATGAGACGCCAGCGTGGCCGGAGAGACCGTCTGACCCGCCACCACCACCACTATAACGGCAACAACAATCACCACCACCATCACCACCCAAACAGCCACCATCATCACCACCATCTTCACTCCCACCACGGCCCGTCACCGGGCCATCAGGACGAAAACTACCGCCACCCAGCTCCTCCTCAGGGTTACCCACCCTACAGCCAGCAACCTCCCCGAGGGCCGGGGTCCGGCCCTGAAGACCGTCCAGGTTACCATCCGCCTAACCCCTCCCCGAGGCCTCTTCACCAGTCACCGAACCTGTCTCCCAGGCTGTTGCACCCTGGAGCCCATCCACAGCACCCACATCCCCACCCGTCCCAGCAGCAGAGCAGTGGGGTCCTAGATCTCCAGGAACAGGTGGGTTTAATGAGAATCAAGCAGCTTTGTTATGTATGTGCAGAAAAATTCAAACTCTGAGCATAAAGAGACGATTTAAAAAAAAAAAAAAAAAAAAAAAAAATCAGGAGCCAGAGCTGCTGTTTACAGTGACAAATGTTTGTGTAGATTCTCAGTAGTCCAGGTCTGGTTGGTTCAGATAGTTTGCTGTTTGTCTGCTTGCTATAAAATGGGTGGATTTGAGATTTTTGTACTTGTATACTGAAAATTATTCACCACTCATGAAATGCTTTGGAACTAAAGTCTTTTTGATTTGAGGCATAACATCCTCAAGGAACGCCTTTTTATGCGAACACTTAGGACTCCCACTGGGGCTCGTAATCTGGCACATTTGTGTTTTACATGTAAAAGAACGTTTAAAGAAACTTCATCTAAAAGCAAGCCTTATGTCCTGTGTAATAATTGAAGATGTCTGGTAACTGGCAGGTCAAATACAAAAAAAAAAAAAAAAAAAAAAAAAAAAAAAATTCAAACTAAAACTATTCCTCTGCAATTGTTAGTGTATTAATTTGTTAGTTTTGCTGCTTGAGCTGTATAGTGTCCTTGAGTTCTCTGAAAGGCACTTCTAAATAAAGTATTAGGTACAGTGGGGCAAAAAGAGTATTCAGTCACTGATTGTGCAAGTTCTCCCACTTAGATGAGGTCTGTAATTCTCATCATAGGTACACGTCAACTGACACACACACAAAAAAAGTCACATTGTAGGATTTTTTTTATTTTTTTATTCTCATTTTGCCTCCCATAGGTGAAGTGTACCTATGATGAGAATTACAGACCTCTCTAATCTTTCTAAGTAGAAGAGCTTGAACAATCAGTAGCTGACTAAATACTTTTTTGCCCCACTGTAAGAACTCCCACCATTTCAATCTATATACACATCAACTAAAAGCAATGTTTCTTTTAACCTTTGTCTGTAAAAAATACAATAAGGTTTAGGGACATTTGCTTTGATGCAGGCACAGGAATAATCATGAAATAATAAAAAACCCCAAATTCCTTTATTTTTGGTTTGACCCAAAACTACTAACTCAATAGAACCCACAACATTTTTCTAAATTGCATTTGTTATAGTTCTTAGAAAAAGCATAACTGAATCAGTCATAATCAAATTTGGCAGGTTTAGACCTCAGAAAATTAGACATCAGTATAAGCCAGGAAATGCCTGATCTAGGAATGTTTACACACAGATGAAATTCCTAACTTGATTTTTCTTTTTTTAGTAAAGATTACATCTGTGACAAAAGGTCACCGAGGTATTGGTTGATGTGTTCTTGTCACATTAACCATTGTGCATTTTTTTTTTTTTTTTTTTGTAAATGTCCAAAAATGAAAGGGGAAAAAAAAAACCCGGATAACTTCAGCTGCATAAACTATATTATAACATTATGATGTTGAGCTACTTCTGGTGGACCTCTGCTCAGTAGATTTAGTGCTAAATGTTTCGTCTTATTATTAACCCATCTTGACAATCAAGGTTTTTGTTGTCTTAGAAATGTGCTTTTTTTTTTTTTTTTTTTTTTTTTTATACAGCTTTTCCAGTGTGGATGAAGTCCTGTAACTCTGTCTGCTCAGCTTTTCATCAGTCTGTGTGTCTAAAGTTATGAATTTTTGGTTTCTGGTTTCAGGGTTCGGTTCCGGTATCGTATCCTGTGTCTCCTCCGGGCGTGCCACCAGGCCTTCCGCCTCGCTCCGCCCCGCAGCAGATCCCAGCATGCTCTGTGGTTTTCAGCGGACAGCACTATCCCGTCTGCAGTGTCCCTCCTCCTGTAAGTGTGTTTCGTATTATTTTAAGTCATTTTATTTCAGCATGTATTTGGCTTTGAAATTTTCTCAAGCAGATGTTTTTCTCCACATGATATTTTCGAAATTCTTCTCTCAACATTCTTCACCAAGTAAAACATTTCTTTTCGTATCTGCATCAGGTTCTTCAGACTTGTTCTGTTCAGCATTTGCCCATGCCCTACCCATTCCCGTCGTTGCTGTCCAGTGACCCAACCTTCTTGATTCCCCCTCCTCACCTCACCCACCCACCAACACATCTCTCCCACCACCCGCCTCACTTGCCGCAGCCGGCCCAGTTTGGACCTTATCCGGCGCAGCAGGCTCGATCGGTGAGTAAGAAGCCTTGCAGCAGACGGCCTTGAGTATTGTGCTCATCTTTGTCCACGTCTTTTGTGAATACATTTGGTAACTCCCAAAAGCCGTTTGCATCAAAGTCTAAATACAAAACACTGACTGTCTTTATCAGTTGCATGAGACTGATTTAAGCCCTGTGGAGTCAAATGCAGTCAAATAAAGCTTTTTGAAGCTTTATCTATTAGGGACATCTCTAGTCTTTGCTTGGACGTCAACAAAAAGCAGTAAGGCTGTTCTTAAATATTCCTTAATATGTGAACACAAGTTTGATTATTTAAACTTCTAATTTATTAATAATTTATAGTTGTGTAAATGAACAAGCAGCAAAATGAATAAAGACTTGCATTACAATGTCTGTTGTCTCAGATAAATTGGATAAATGTGAAGGTGCTGATGTTGGGTGTTACAGAGGCAGATGGTAATCTTTTTCTTTATTTTCTTGTTTGCTGCCACTCATGCTGGACACATTTTGCTGGTTGTGCTTTGTAATCATTTGTCAAATGTTGCTACTTGGGGAGGATATATATGATGTAATAGTGTCTAAAGTAACATTTGCTTAAATTAGCTCTTAATTTTCAAAGATGGAGCTTTTAGTTGGTTATGCTAATCCCATCAGTCTTTCTAAAGGTTTTTTTGGGAAATTTTATTACCAGACCCAAACCGATTTGTTTATATTGTTTCACATGTAAAAATTATGGTTGTTTTTCCAGCTTCTATGAAACTTATTTGCAATATTTCTTTTGAATTTATTTCCTGTCAAAGTTAGAAAAATTAAATAATTGTTAGAATTTTTTATTTTATTTTATTTTTTTAATGTAATACAGTTTTGTCCTCTGCCTCCGCAGCCTTTACAGAGGATAGAAAATGATGTGGAGCTGCTGGGGGAGCACCTTTCTCTGGGTGCTGGGCTTCACTACTCCCCGGCCGCACACCCAGCCCTCACCCCGCACTCGACGCCTCTCCACTTCCTCTCCCACGAGCCCCTGCCACAGGAGTTCTTTGGAGTGGTGCGCTTTAAGAAATAAATATATTTAAAAGGTGTTTTTGTGTGAAATAATTCTGACGTGCGCATTTCACTTGTCTTCCCTGTAGTCTTATCCAAACTTCATTCCTCGGCGTCTCCCAGGGCGGCGGTACCGTTCACAACAGCTTCCACCTTCGCCTTATCACCCCAGCCTCCTGCCTTACTTCCTGTAAGTCCGCTGGGAAACTTACCAACCTAAAAAAACAGATTATAGTTTTTGTCCTAATGATTTTTTTTTTGTGGATTTCTCTTTGCACAGATCAATGCTGCCAGTCCAGCCCACAGGTCCTGCAATCAGCCTGGAGCTGGATGTAGACGACGGAGAAGTGGAGAATTATGAGGTTTGCTTTCTGCCACTGTTATTATATGTTTGCCATTGCCAGATGCAGACTTTTTACTCTTTCGCTGATGCTGATGTTTTCCCCAAAGGCCCTCCTGAATCTTGCTGAGCGCCTGGGAGAGGCCAAACTCCGAGGACTGACCAAGGGGGACATCGAACAACTCCCTTCCTATCGATTCAACCCAAATAACCATCAGTCTGAGCAAACACTGTGAGTGCTGCCCTTTCAAAGCACCTTTACGTGCTGATAAGGGGGAGGTATTATTGTTTTACCTTGTGTTACAGACTGCAATTTAAAAGTCATAGCTTTAATCTGCATATTTTGTACATTTCTCTAAATCTAGAAGCAACTCGAAGTTTTCTACACATGGTGCCTGAAAGGTGATTTTGGTACTTTACGACAGCTGTCGCGATCTTTCTGGTGTTAGATTAAACAGACAAGGTCTCTTCAGAATAATGTTCTCGATCTCTGTTACAGGTCGAGCATGAGCTTCCTAAATTTCGATGTTGCTTCATGCGTGTTTACACTGTAGGATTCGTGTATTGCAGTACAGTGCACTAACTCATGTCTGGTTACAGGTGTGTGGTATGTATGAGTGATTTTGAGTCCCGTCAACTGCTGCGAGTCCTTCCCTGCAGTCACGAGTTCCATGGAAAGTGTGTCGACAAGTGGCTGAGGGTGAGTCGGCACCCTGTGACCCCTGAGTCCAGGAGAAACTCTCAACCCTTATTATTTTGTGTGTGTGCTCCGCTTCTCTCTTATTTTATCATGAGGTTAATGTATTTCTGTGATTCATTCAGTATTGAAACTTGTTTACAAAGAGTGATGTATTCCAAGCATTTATTTCTCTTAGTTTTGATGACGGTTAATGAATGCACAGAGTTCAGTTTCTTAGAGAATTAGGCGATTACATGAGACCCATACAAAAGGATTTTTAGCTGAAAGGCAGACCTACTGATAAGAATGTCCATGTACTGTACAATATATACCATCAATACTTGGTTGTGCCTCTTCTTGGAAGAATGACTTTAATAATCCACCGTGGCATGGATGTGTTCAGCCTGTGGCTCTTTTGAGGGCTTCGGGAAGCATAGGTTTAGGAGCAGTCTTCAGTTCATCTGCATTGGTGGTTCTGGTGTCTGTCTTCCTTGTGGGGTTTAGATCAGGCCAGTTTGCTGCCAACAAAGCACATGGTAGTTAAAGCAAGTATTGGTACTTTTGGCAGTGTGGGGAGGTTCCTGCTGGAAAATGAAGTCAGCATCTCCATAAAGTTTGTCAGCAGATGGAAACATGAAGTGCTCTTAGGTGTTCTTGTAGACTTACCTTTGACTAGATTGAAGAAAGTAAACCGACTCCAACAAATGACATGGCTCCCAAAATCATCTCCTTCCCCCTCATCTGTCTTTCCCATGATTGTGTAGATCCTAATCGAGCTATAACACGGCATTTCTTTATTAAAATTTTGGTCTTTTGTTATATTTTATCTTGATGAGAAACAGAATTTTTGGTTTTCATTAACTGTAACGCTGTGTGGACTGAATCTATAACTTTTACCCAATATTCTAATTCATGCTGAGGCACCTTTATTCTGCAGCGAGTTAATTTTTTGCATCTTTTATAGAATTTAGATTCAGTGTGACTGAGAGCACAGCTGCTAATGTGAAATGTCTCCTCTGTTTATTTTCAGGCCAACAGGACGTGTCCTATCTGTCGAGCCGACGCCTCGGAGGTCCAGAGAGACTCAGAGTGACCACAGGAGGGAGCCATATGCTTCCTGCTGTCGGTCTAACACATCTAGCACTGCCTGCTCCTGATAAATTAATGCATATCTGCGTGCTCACACACACACAGACACTTGCAGCGTTACCTTACATGTTGGTGGAGCACTTTATTCTCCATAGTTGTTTCTTTCTTTGTTAAAATATTACATAATGCATTTGATGTTTTCTTTAATCAGATAACTTGTCATACTTCTTTTCTTTCTGTACATGCACACAGGTCCTCACGTTTAAGTGAATGACCCAACTTCCTACAATTGTGTGTGTGTGTGTGTGTGTGTGTCTGCATAGATGTGCATACACCACAAGTGTGCAGACATTGGTCAGCTCTAATGCAGAGCTTTGGTACATGACTGTGTTGTCAGTGTGTGTTTGTGTGCGTGTAGATGTGGGAGGGATTTTAGGTATCCAGGAGCATGCATGAGTTGTTCTTCTGTATTGGACAAAAGTAACGATGATTTTTTTTTTTTTTTTTTTTTGCTCTTATGATTGACTTTTCTTCCTGTTTATATGTTTATGCACTGTCTGTATGCATACTCGGTGTGTATGTATGTTATAGACTTCTTTTCTCTAGTTTGACACTAAGGGTCCATGGTGCCACTGTATTTCTCAGTTGCTCGTTTGAATTATTATTATTATTATTATTATTATTATTATTATTATTATTATTATTAGATTAACTGGTTGTTTTCCTGCCTGGCAGTTACCTCATCATTCCGTTCTAATTACAAATGCTTCATAGCACCACTTTGACATTTAACAAATATATTTTCCTTTCTTTTCAAAGAAAAAAGTTTGTCTGTGGTTTTGCAGTGGCACATGTTACACACACACACACACACACACACATATATATATATATATATATATATATATATATATATATATATATATATATATATATATATATATATATATATATATATATACTGTAAAAATCTATGAATATCTATATACCAAATAAAAGGCTTGATATGAACTTTTTAAATGTTGTATTTTGTAATCATTGTTTTGAAGTAAAGACTGAGACCTAGAGTGAGGAGAAAAGATGTTTAGTTGGACCACTTGTGTGTTTAAGCCTGTAGAGTAGATGGATTTTACTGGGTCCAATAGCCTCAATGACCACTAGATGGCGCCACTGTACTTCCCCATTTGCCAACTTGGACCATATTTTTGCTCAAGAGAGGAAAAAATTGTGAATATTAAGGTATATGATGAAAAATAATAACTATTAAGAACAGTAGTGGGATTTATATTAAATATATGCATGGCTGTTGAAACCTTTAGCAGCTGTAACTCAGTGGCTGTTCCCTGTAGGACTATAAGTCATATCATTTTGAAGAGAATTTGACCCACTTAACCAGGTTCCTGCAATTCATTAAGGTTTCTTAATGTCCCACCCCATAATTTTAATCTAGCTGAGGTCTAAACTTATTTTAACTCATTGTAACGCCTTGATTCTTTTGGATTTTTTTTTTTCTGCCGTTCTGTTGAAGATTTGTTGCCAGGATCATTGTGTTTTTCATGACCAAGTGTTTAACTCATTGACTTCAAGTTGCCCTGATCCTTTGGCTCAAAGAAAGAGCCCAAATCATCACCCTTCCACTGCCGTGCTTGACAGAGTTGTATTCTCCACACCAGCAATCTACAAAACCTCTGCTTATGTAGAAGTGGAGAAATCTGCAAGTGCTCAGTGAATGAAGTGCTTTGGTCAGCAGCACCTGCTTACTCTCTTAAATCCAATAGAAGCAGCAAGGGTGTACTTAGTTTTTAAACACACAGTTCCCATATTTGTTTTATGTGAATAAAACAAATATGTCAAAAGTGTCAAATCTGTTTTTTTTTTTTTTTTTTTGTACATTTGAGATTAGATTTAGATAATTTTAGAATCTTGTAACCTAAGAGGCTGTTCTTCCTTTTAACATGCCAGTATACTGTTGGTGAAATATTCTTAGACTTTAGAGTGACAAAAATGTCAGCATAGCGTTGGTGCACAGATGAGTTGTCCACCACATGCCTCCCTGCAGCAGTGCTGTTGTCCTGTCTTCTGTTGATTAACAGCAACTGTGTTACTGTACAAACCTATAAAATGTATGTTGAAATTCAAAGGCCAGGTGTCACCTCTAGGCTTTCCTGCACAAATGGCCTCATTTTAGCAAGCGGCTTGCCCCGGGCCGATTGAGGCACACAAAACACAAATGTCACAGTTCTTAAGAGAGCACATAATACAGAGAACATCAGGAAAGAAGTAGGTTCATCTAATCGGTTTCTTTATTCTTAAACCTTGTTTTTTTGTTGTCAAAATTCTGATTTTTGTATTAGAACCACATATCTATTGAATTCGGAGGTCAAGAGCTAGGGAAGAATTAGATTTTCAACTTGGTAAAACCTTTATATGAAGTTAAATTGTTTACATGATTACACACAGAAATGTTGGAGTTTCCTGGAGGAACATTTTGGCCCTGACACATTTGACTTTTTTTTTTGTATCAAACATTCTTTTGTGTTTTAAGCAGCCATCTGAATGTTGTAATTTTTTTCTCACCCCTCTTGTCTTAATGTGACACTGCAAAGTCTTGAGTTTAAAAAAAGAGTCAGTTCAGACCCCTAAGTTCTTGGTTGTATTGTAGCTTTTTTGGGTCTGTACAGAAGACCCTATAGTTGGATCTTCCTGTATTGATGAAAGATGTGAACACTGATATGAACCAAGGGGTAAAAGTCAAGCCAGGACATTTTTAAATCATGTGTTGCCACCAGTTTCAGTTCTTGTATGTGGGGACTGAAGTTCCTTCTGCTTCCCAAAACACAAGAAAAAACACCCAATCTCCTGACCAATCCTATTCTGCACAAATAGTCATGTTTTTATTGTGAAACTGAGATGACTTCAGCACCAAGAAAACCCCCAACTAATGATCTTATATTGATTTTCTCTGTACAAAGGTTTCACAGATGGATTCAACACCAACTTCAGCATCAGCAGCCATGCAGAGCCTGCAATGTGAAAATCAAATCTCTTTCAGAGGGTGCAACTAAAAACTTTCAGAGGGTGCAACTAAAAACTTTGTTTTTGTGTTTTGGCGACCTCTCCACCTAGCAAGCCGTGCTGCCCTGGGTAAAAAAAAGCCATTTTGCCCATATTAAACCACCACCGGCTGCAAAAATTCACACAAACTACAGAGCAAAGGGACTGGTACCTTAACATGTGCCAATTTACTTTACACTTGAACACAGATTTGAGCATGTGACTTTACCTCTAAGAAAACCACTCAGAGCTTTGAGTACATTTTAATTTCCACTACTCCTTCATTAAATCTGGCTGAAAAATTCCACAACATGAGCGCTGCAAATCTTACATTCCTTGTATACCACAGGTGAGCTCTCACATTTACACAACAGTTGCTCAAATATGGAAACAAATACCCCAAAACATTACTAAATATCATGCAACACAATGCGAACACTCTGTTTGCACCGATAAAGATTCACGCATATTAGAATGCAAGACATTTTGATTTATTAAGCAAAAAATATTAACAGTCAGTCTCTTCTTAAGAATGGGAGAAAAATGCAAGACTGTGATATCATGTCAACAGTATCATACCCAGTCCTGACACAGGTAAACACTGTAAATTCGACTCCCCTAGTCTCAGTAAATGTGCAGCATTCAAAATAGGAGCACAAAAATGCATTGAGCATTCTTCAAAGAAGTGACAGGATTTCATGTTTCACAAAAATCACTTCATTTTCTGATGTTTAAACCTGCTTAACATTTACTTCTTTACAATACGCCAGCATGCATGGCATGAACAGCAACAGTGTGACAGCAGCTCTAAATTTGAAATTTCTGTTTAATAGAATGAGGAGCCTCTTTTTACTGGCTCGATGAGTCACTGGCATTTTTTAAAATTCCAACCAACTTTTAACTTCTAGTCTTAGGTTTTCTTTTACTAATGCATCCTCTAACACACCCCAATCTTCTGCTCCATCACCTCATTTCCTGTTTTTGCTCTTTCTCTTCAAACACCTCTTTCTTTCCCTGTGGTGACCTAGCTCTCCTTGCTCTCTTCTTGTCTTTTTACTTATGCATCCTCCCTTTCAGCCTCTTCCTCTGCCTCTTTGCTTCTGTCGTGATCACCACCCACTCTTTTAACCTGCTTCTGCTGCACTGAAGTGGAAGTGATGGGGGATTTCTGTCTGGAACTGGCGGCCCAGTTACTTCCAGGAACAGATGCAGTTTTCTTCATCTTGCCCATGTTTTACCCATAAATAATTGTTTCTACTGAGGCTGTTCAAAGTTGCCCAAGCTTTAAAAACAGATGAGTCAATGCTGTTGCTATAAAGATTCAATTTAATCCAATGTTTATTTGAAGAATTTAATGCAATAATGAGTGTAAAACCTTACAACACCTATGAAGTGTACCAATCAGTTTACACAGTCTGGATTACATTGCCCATATTTGTTACAGATACAAAACATTTTAAAATGCATCACATCTGATTTACTCATGGACTGCTTCCTCTATTATTTATTTATTTATTTTCCACAGCTGAGCTTTAGCACCCGAGAGGAGTCCCAGTGGTGAAAGTTCTGGTTTGAATGTTCTGTTTGGTTGGTTAGTCTCACTCTCAGTGCTTGTGTGTGTGTGTGTGTGAGAGAGAGAGATGTCTTGAGGCTTTGCTCCGACGACTGATGTGTTCCAGACAGCTTGTCTCACAGTGACAGTGAAGAAGATCAGTTTTCTCCATTTGTGTCTGTCAGTATCAGATTAGAAAGAAAGAAAGAAAGAGGACATCACATTGAACAATTATGCAATCAATGGATGCAGTCATCCTTGGAGTAAGCATTTATTTTGATTACACATGCAAACATTTTCTATCATCAGCTCAATGGATATTTTTTAGAACATTGAATCATGATCAGACATTATGCTGTTTGTAGTGTTTGAAAGGATTGGTCGCTTTGTGTTTGCTCTATTCAGAGATCCTGCATATTTTTCACATTTTTCAAAGTATTGAATATTAAATTATATACATCCAGATTTAAATTGTCTGATTTTTCTGTGTTTTTAGGCCATTTTTTTTAAAGTATAAGTACAAAATTTCACACTATATTTGTAGCAGATATCTGAACAGCTGCCAGGCGTCAAAATAGACTGGATGGATGGAAAAACAGAAAACTGGGAAGTTGGATGGAAAATGATGTAAGAATAAACAGATGGATGGTAGGACAAAGGGATAAATGAGTGGGTAGATAAATGGATGCATGTAAAAATGGATAGATGGACATATAATGCATGGATGGATGACAAAAATGATAAATGGCAGGATGGATAGACAAATGGATGCACAGATAGCTGGACAAATGGAAGAATGCACGCGTAGGTAAACATATACATGATGGGTGGGGGTGGAACCTATAAAAAATGGTATAGATTATGGTATTGATGAGATTCCTGTGTTTAATAGAAGAGAAGGTTGAATTCTTCTACAGTCTTCTCTCTTTCTTGTACTCAGCTTTTATTGTGTATAAAAGCAAAAAAGGAGAGAAAAACTTGTGTGCCAGTGGGAGAGCATGTGTGTAGTGTGCAGACTGTCCCAGGCTGACAGGGTACATGACTTCTCCATCCTGCTGTTATATAAAAGGATAGTGAGGGCATCAAGCTCTGCCTGCCTCACATTTATTCACACATAAGCGGGTATGTACTGGCACATTCTGTGTTTGCTTTTCTCCAAACCTTTTTTTTAAAGTCTCCACTATTAGCAGTGTGAGGCTTTGAAATGAGCACATCAGCAAGGCAGGGTAGGGTAGATCATTCCCTGTCTGTCTCTCTGAGTGAAGTCTGTGCAATATTTATTTCACAGGGATCCCATTCTCTCTGAGGTGGATGGCTCCAGGCCATGCTATCATCCTCTGGACTGTCAGAGGACGTCACTGTCGCTCGTGGAGCATAAAGTGTGTCTCAGACAGAAACAGGTGGAAGAAGTAAAGGGATGTGTGGTGTGGAATAGCTGCAATGCTTGCTTTCTCTATGTGGGAAAGGCAGAATTGGGCAAAAGCTTTGAATCTAATGATGCAAAGGTTAAGAAACAACAGCTAATTGGGAGAGTCCTTTCTGTTTCTGATATGCTCCATCAACACGGCGTGTGCTGTGCTATACACAAAGTGAACATGGACAGCAGGAGCCTCTGGTCTTCTTCCCAGTCTAATGGATAATTCTCTCTCCAGGGGGCTGGTGTGAACCACAGAAAGATGTGCAAAATTCATCAAGTCATCCGATGAGATAAAACCCCGACTGATGCTTCTTTAGAATGCAAAACACAAATAAAAAGTCATTTCTATTTCAGAGCAAACCTAGATGCATTGGATGTATTTTGACTATGTGTAGTTTGATTAGAAACTTTAAACTAGAAAATAAATTTAGATTTTTTTTTTCTGTTCATAGTGTGCTTTTATTATTTTAAGTTCTTTGATTGTCTTTGCATTTGTATGTTTTTCTTAAGGAATGAAACCTGTCCACAGAAAGAGACATGAACACCTGTTTTAAGTAATCATTCTTTTTACAACAGGTCGTGCATTTTCAGTGATCAATCACAGATTTATGAGCTAAAAACAAAACTAGCCATGTAGGTTTTTTTAACTAGTAAAGCAATGAAATTGGTCAGTTGTCCAGCTGTTTTGACATTTTGATTAAAAATCAATTTTGCACTGATATTTCAGGGTACAAAAACATACAAAAAAATGTATATTATATATTTATATTTACCATTTGTAAGAAATGCGACATATTACAACTTTTATATCATATTTTAAAAGTGACCATTGTCATCTTCTTAGGCTTTAAAGTGGTGACCAACAAAGACATTTTTTTCACTCCTGTGATCTGACATAATTTAAGAGGGTGAACACAATATCTGATGCCATATTACATGTTAATTTATTTGAGGTCATTTTTAGTACTAGGGTTTATATTTGCTCAGACCATCATGTCAGATCATGCCATAGACATAACATGCTGAAGTGATGGTTTTAAACCAGAGATGATGAAAATGGAAAAGTATTGTGTTTTTGAAGGAAGGTTGAAAGAAAGGTCAAAGTCAGGTAAGTAAGTTAGCCTGTGAGGACGATGAAGACAACATTCACAGGTGGATATGTAAAAGGAAAAGGCGAAAGCAGCTGGTGTTAAAAATCAAAGCTTTCAGTGCTTTTATACAGCCTTTTTCTTCTCAAAGTTAAAATCAGTTCAGTAATCTTTTTTATTTGATTTAAATTTATTTTATACAAAACGCTTGCTCTTAAAGATCCCTGTATGTGGCCCAGCTTTCTCTTGCTCTTTGAAAACATACATTAGGTTAGATGGCATCACTTTCCTTAGGTTAGTATGACTTGTATAATTCTGTTTTGTGTGCAATCTTCTCGGTAAATTGACTGTATAACCTTATCATTGCTACTTTTCATCCGAATCATGACCCTAACTTTTCGATAATTTAGGATATCTTTTGGTGCAATATTCTTTTTAGACAGACACAAACACAGATGACCTTTTTTGCAGACTTTCACTCAGCCTGCTGCTGTAGAAATTCAACATATTATCTGAGCAATCACTGAGAAGAAAGAAGAAAACATTTAATGTCCTTACCTTATTAGTTACAGTATGTGTTTACAATAAGACTTTGATTTTTCTTGTCCCTTTCATTTCTGTTCTCTAAATTGATGTTTGATTTACTGGCTTAAAGTAAAGCTCAGCTTAAATGATGTGTATTTGTGTGTGAAATGTAATGACATATAGAGATTTAAAAATTACATTTGACCTGAGATTAGTTTTGAATGAGTTATTGTAAAACTTCCCAGGCAAAAGTATTCATACAACTTTGTCACCTTTTATCACATCACATGCAAACTTCAGTATCAGAGAATAGCAGAATTTATACTAAGACTGACTTACACAGAGGTGGACTTTATTTACTAATTAGGTGTTTTATTGCAGAACTGAGATGCACAAAGTTTAAATTTCTTATCAGTTAACCTGGCACATGTTTACAGAAACGAAAATCCTAAAAAAAGGGAAAATATCTCAAACACCCAATGAATAACTATTTAACTGATTACTGACTCTAACAATTATTCAGAACTCACCAGACTCTTGAAAACCTTGTCTGAAAGATCTCCAACTTAATCTGATTAAGGTGGAATGAAGTACGTTAATAAAGAGGGGTTTGGTGCAGTCAGTTGGTCTGGACTTGTCCAATTACACAAAAGTAAATAACATAGGTGGTTTTTCCCACTTTGTATCAAACTGAAAAAGTCAGTTTGATACAAGAGTGACTGATCTTGTGTCAGTACAGTCAGCTCCCATTGCTGAATAATGTTAAAATTGACCCATCGACAGAGGCGTTCATTATTACTTTAGTAAACAGTGCATTGCTGTGTGAAGTCTACGTTCTTCTGCTCATGTGGGTCGCTTTGCAGTTGTGAACTGCTCACACAGAAGTCTGATTGCAGTCACATTTAATTAGTAGTATAAATGACCATCCAACAAAAAAAAAATCATATTTTAGCAAAAAAATTGGAATTGAACATCATGACCTGCTGTGTGAACGAAGCTATAGTTCTGTCTGACACAGAGTTGGATGTTTGGATGTTTCAGGTTCTGGCTGCCACTGGACCAAAACAAACAACAGATTGGAGCTTAGGGGTTGTTGGCCAGGATTAAGAGCAGGATTTATCCAGTTGATGATGAAAGCACTGTTTCTCTGGAACTTTCCACAGAAGAATCACCTTCTCAGGAATTTGCTGGCACACACATACTACTATTGTATAGATATTTAACAAAAATACTGTCTAGGTTCAGGTGTTTGTTAGATACACTCTCAGTTAGGCTGCGATTGCCACTAAATACATCTTGTACTACCTTGTAGTGTGTACTTTCCATTGAAGTTATAACTGTTATTATATATGCATATGTTTGTTGTTGTGGTTTCTTGGTTTTGTTTTGTTTTCTCTTCCTGCAGGTCTCGAGGCAGGCTTCAAGGGTAGTAACTTGTTTTATCTCTATGCTTTTTCTCTCCTCTAGTTCTATATCCTTTTTTCTCTTTAAACCTTTTCTCCATCTTTCTCTCTTTCCTTTCCCCCTTTTTTTCTTTTTGTCTTTGTGTTCATTACATTTGAAACAAAACCAAAGCAATTTTTAATAAAGTTTCATTTATATACTAAAGGGAACATCATGGCGAAAGCCGTAATGCTCTGCTTGTAAAAGCAAATCTGTTGGGCTTTACCTTGACATTCAGACAACAATTCTGAGTGCCACACTGCTGGACAGGACATGTTAAAAAAAAAAAAAAAAAAAAAAGCAAAAAAACATACATAACAACCACTGAACTCAAAAGTGGTCAAGTTCATCTATGCATCTCTACATAAAATTGGTTCATCTGGTTAGTCAATCACCAACACATCAGAATTAAAAAGGCCTTCTCTTGCCTTGTTCTTAAACTTTATTGTATTCTTTTACTTCCCTTAGGCATCTGTTTGAGGCTGCTGTGTATTTAGGTGTATCCAGTGAAAAAAATTATAGTAGTCAACCAACTGGCTGTTTACAAGTATTGTCTGATTTTTCTTTTCTGTCTTCTGTATGTTTTTGCCCTTTTATTGAGTCAGTCTGTATATTACTTTCGCTAATAAGGTTAACCAAACTTAAATCCACTTTAAATTCTGCAGTTATTCAGCCTTTAAATACTAAACTCTTCTGCTGAAAAATGAATAATATGTACCTTTCATGGTGCTGGAAGATATAAACTTGATGATTGAGTGAAAAAAGCATTATTGGAAATGACTGATCTCCTATTGGATCATTTATTCATGTTAATCCAACAGCCCTCAAAACCTGCATCATACAGCTGCCCTGCTGGTTTTCATCTGGGACTTGGGACGGCTGCAGGAACCTTTCATGCTCTAGCGCTGAACTCTTCCATGAGGCTTGTGTTCAGTAGCACATTTCATGGTCTGCCCCAGATAATCATGACTCGTATTGTTTTTCATATGGTAGTGCAAGCTGGTCAAGCCCACAAGAGCTGAAGTGATGCATCTGCACGAAAGCTAAACCAATGCTGCTTGTAAAAATCGTTGCACTGAAAGAAAAGGAAATGACACTACTTCAAGAATAATTTTGAGTCATTCATCTTCTGTTTAATTCATTACGCATGAGTCACCAGCCAAGCAGTGGAGAGGAATACATAGATGTGGCGTGAAGACACACCAGGATCACTGCAGAAGAGGCAAAATAATATGTAACATTTTACTATTCATGAGTCAAAGAGGCAAAATAATATGTAACATTTTACTATTCATGAGTGTTCCTGCTCATGTAAGAGTCTATTGGGATCCAAAATTGTAAACCCACACCTACCTGTCAACTCAGCTGTGAATATGAAGAGTTGCTCCCCAAAAACTGTGTAAACAAACATGCACATGCTGTCAGCTTCCACACAAATGAAAGTGACTTAGATCGATTGAAAAACAAAGTACTAAAGTGTACTGGGCTGTGTAATACACTTTATGGGAGCATAAAACTAAATTGTAATCTTCCCATAAATTGTTCAATGATAAGGTTTTAAAGCTAAAAATGGTTTGTTTTGATAAACTTCTTACAATAATGTTACAGTTTTTTCTCTGCACACTGCAAGCATAGTAGAATATGTTGCTGTGAAAAAACATTTGCTTCATTGAAGATTTCTTCTTTTTTCACTTTTTTTATTACCCTCAGATGCTTTAGATCATTAAATACATTTTAATATAAGATAAAGTTTAATATAAGATAAAGTTACCTTGAGTAAATACAAAAGCAGCTTTAAAGTATTAATTATATTTGTTAAGGGGAAATAGATAGCTAAACTGTTCTGGCCTTATGCAAATATATGCTTCTCAGCCTTAACTGACTGTAATTAACCACAATTTCTGTGAATTTTTGAATAGCCACACCCAGCCCTGAAGACTGCCCTACCTGTACAAACAAGATAAAACCTGTCTGACAACATGAAGTAGGCTAAAATAATTCAAAAGCAACACTTTATGACTGGCCTAAAGAAATTCAAGAACAGATAAGAAAGAAAGTCACTGACATCTATCAGTCTATAATGTATTACAAAGCCCTGAGGTTAATGCTTTGGAGCATAAGCAACTCAAAGAGAAAGCAATTTTCCACAAAAAAAACAAACAAAAAAACCCTACAAAACAGTAGTAAACCTTCCTAGGATTGCCAAATGACACCAAGAGTCCTGGACTAATCTAGGAGGTCATAAAAGAACCCAGAACAACGTCCAATCCTTTGCAGGCCTCATTTGCTTCATTTTAGGTCAGAGTTTAGCAAAAAGAAAGAGACTCTCCAAGAATGGCCTCCAAGGGACACAGCTGACTAGAAAGAATTCAAAGGCTTGTCTAACATTTTCAAAAAACACATTGATAATCCCCAAAACTCTTGGGAAATTGGTCTGTGGACAGATAAGACAAAAGTAGAATATTTTGGAATGTGTAAGTCTGTTTACATCAGGCCCAAAACTTAGGCAGCCTTTCAGAAAGAGAAACATCATACAGCTGTCAAACCAGTGATGGTCTGGAACTGATTTGCTACTTCAGGACCTGGACAACTCGCCATAACTGATGGAACCATAACTTCGGCTCACAGCCAGAAAATCCTGAAGGAGAATGTCAGGCCATCAGTGTGGGACCAAACGCTCAACCACCCTAAGGCTATTCAGCAGGACAATGATTGCCAGTTAACGTAAACACTTGATGGCAGTTGTTGCTGCTAAAATTGGAACAACATTTTTAAAAAACATTTAAAACAAAAACATTTTTAGTTTTAGGGGTGAACTACTTTTTCACATAGGACAAGGTTGGTTTGAAACGTTTTTTTGCTTGAAGAAATGAAACCATCATTTTAAAACTTCATTTTGAATTTACTTAGGTTATTTGTGTCTGGTATAAAAAATGTTTTTGAGGAACTGAAACATTTAAATTTGACAAAAGCAACAAAAACAGAAGAAATCTATTGGGGTGCACTGTATGCGTTTGTTTGTTTTGAGAGTGAAGACTGAAAAAATAAAGTCTAATGGTTTTTGTTCTCACACAGAACAATAGATTCAAAAAGACAACCAGATGACAAGATGAGAGAAGAGGACGTTGTATCATACGGATTCTGTTCCAGTAGAACAAGACAATGTCCCACTGTGACAGGTTACCAGACTGGAATTTAGAAAGCCCCATCTCATACTGTCAGATGAAGACACTAATGTACCCCTGTGATATGAAATTATGACAACATTAATGCAGGAGGGGAATTGGTTACTTCGTCGAGGTGCCATGTTACTGACTGTGTTTCCTGAAGGGGGAGAAGCATCAGATAGTAAGAAGCTGATCAGGAGGCTTTTGAGAAAGGACCAAATAAATTTATCTAGGTCAAATTATATGAAATGCAATACAAGGTGTAGGAAAGGAAACAGATATTCACATTTTGATGTAACTGTGTGGGAAACCTATTGATGGATTGCTACTGGTAACATATATAAACAATCTGTTTTACACCATGCTGAACAGGGGTGATAATAAATAGGAGGAAGGTTAATCGAAGAGGCGGAAAATTCCAACTGCAAAGAACCAGTGCCTGTATTCACAAACATTCTCATAGCCCTCCCATCTTAGCCTAAAACTACCTGCCAAGGAGTCCTAGCTTAAGAGTGTTTCAGTCAGCTAGAGAGAGTGACTCTGAGTGAGGAGATGACAGAAATTCCCATCTTAGTGAGGAGGTGTGGTTGACTCCATTGTTTGGTGTGATGCTGCCTTCTAAGGGCTGTGATTGATTCCTTGTCTTGGTTCCTCGTCTTCTTCTACATCTGCTTAATGGTGGTTGGCAAATAACTTAATTGAGCATTACCACCATCAACTGGTGAGAAGTGTGGACCACATGTCACCGAAAAAACCCCTCATATTCTACCATACAAATTACTCTGTTTTAAAAATAGTAAATGGCCTGGTAGCTTTCACTCCTTGAATCTTTCTGAAATAAATCAATAGGGCTAGTTTTGGCAGTGACTGGTTGATGCATGAAACAAAATAAGACTAAAAAAAACAAACAAATATGCCCTCAATAATCAGTTGATAGAAGTGTACCAATCATTGACTGATAAAGAGACTGGATAAAGAAAAGTGTGTCATAACGATGAAGCTAAAATTACATTAATTGCCACACAGCACCAACGTATTTGACCTTATTTACATCCTCTTCATTATTGTGATTTGTCATGGCTTTTCGGCATGCTGGCTTTCTGTTCCACTTTTTAAAGATGGAGTAGATTGTCTCCTTGACTCCTGAAATATGAATCCATCTTAATTCTCCAAACTGAGAAAACAAAACTATCCCACAATGAGTCAGTTTCTTTAGGAGTCAGGCATGTGTATGTTAGTTTCAGTAAGCACAAAACAAGAGCTCAGATTTTATCGTTATGTTCCATGCTTGAATGTTTTGTATCTGTTTTTTCAGCTGACTCCACACTGAGCTCTGAGAAGCCCTGATTAAATCTCTCTTTCTCTTCTCTGCTTTTAGGACACAGAGATAATGTTCATTAGGAGAGACGGGCAGGGACTTTGGAAGGCTAATGCTTGCGTGTTGCTTAGGTGTGGCTGAAACAGAGTGTGATGGCAGGATAATAGAATCAGACTGAAACTGGAGCTGTGACAACTTTGTGGAATATTTCTCTATTCATGGAAGTACAAAAAGCCTTTTTAAATGAATATTTTATATCAGATCAGCGTATGCTTGACATTTCCAATATTACATGAGATTTGTTCAAATATAAACAAATGAAACCTCAAAAAAGAGTGACACTGCCGTGGAAAATTATTTCAGGAAGATAAGAAAGTTGATAACAATTCTGCATCTGAAAGTTGGGATAAAGAAGCAATAACAATGTGATTGACAGGTCTGCCTTAAATGTCATCATGTGTGTTCTAAATCTGCCTAACAGCATTTTAACTTTGCACAAAAGACAATGTTTTGGTTACTGTGACTTCAGAGAAGCTGATTCAGTTCAGTTCATTTCATTTCAGTTGAATTCAGCAGCAGCAAATTGCATGATCTCAGTAAATTAAGAAAGGACAAACACCATTGGTCTGAACAGTCTCATTTAGATTGGGCAGCAACACTTGAAATGATGATCTTTTTGTTTCATTTTTCACTTCAGTTCATAATCATCAAAAACGCAAGAGTACCACAGATTTTGGTTCCTGGCTTCCCTGGAAGTTTGGCCCTTTTCAAACTGCACAGATTTTTCCTGCTTTTAACAAGTCAACTTTGAGGCTATCCCACCCACTAACAGGTGCGTTGTTGAAGAGATAATCAGTGTGATTCCCTTTACCTGTCAGTGCTTAGAATGGTGTACCTAATTGGTATACATTTGCATATGACAATATGCATGAAAACATATGAGGAAGCTTCTTATTATGCTCGATGTTGATATGTGATGAGAAGCAAAATTTTATCTGATCAGTGAAAGCTTCTCTTAATGTTTTATTAGGCTTTTGGTAATTTGTAAAGACAGATTTGTCTTAATTATATCAGTCTGCTTGCTGTTTTGTGATTGCAGGAGTGTTCTATGTTAAGATAAGATGTTTTGAACACCCAACTTTTTCAAAAATTACTGTGTGATTGGAGATGCATTTTGAAACACTTTCTTTGCTACACATAAATATTTTCCTAATAATTCCTAATTATTTCATAAGGTATCAGCATCTGTTCAGAGCCTTAGTGGAAAAAAGAAAGCACTGAACAACGTGTGTGATATAGATAAAGCATTTTTCCTGAAGCTAAGGGGCTGTCTTAGTTTAATTAACATTTTGCTCATAATTAATTGATTATGGAACTTTTTTATGGTTTTAACATCAAATCAACTCTCAAAGCATGGGGTTCATCAATTTCAATTAACCTAAAAGTGCAAGGAAATTAAATCTGATAAGCTTGGTTTCAGTAAATTTTAAGTGTTAAGGGTCATCTTCAGGAAACTTTAATAGCTTCCTGTTTGTTGTCACACTTTTGAAACTGTGTGGATCAAGTCAGCGGAGAGTGAAACTGACGCAGCCAAGGCGATGAGGGGACCCAAACGATTTAATCTTTCATCTGAAAAATGATCCATTTTTAAACGATAACTGAGTCGATGTCCCTCTTACTCCAAGCCAGTATTTTCTATTAAACACATCTTGAATCGCTGAGGGAAAACCAGGCAGGACTCTGATCTCCACAGCCTGGTTTCCCCTGCGCGTAATCACAGCAGCTGGACCGGCGGTGGAGTCGGTGCGCTCTTGCAGAAGACATCCAACCTCCTCATCTCCCGGCTCAGTCTGCAGCCTGTGTTCCTCTCAATCCTCTAGATACCTCCGAGCTTCATCAACTATTGGCTTTCAGCCGCAGAGTCTGACATGATGACACCACTATAACTATTTTTGTATTTGTTTTTCATTTTCGTTTTTCGAACTGAAAAGAAAGAAATCTCACGCCAAGAAAACGCAACAGACTCTCCATCTGGAAGTTTGGGAGCGTGTGTCGCTCTGGAGGAGAGGAAGCGATGGCAGTCCCGGTGAAAACAGCGCTGGCTCTTCTGCTTCTCGCTGTGGCAGGTGAGTAGTTTTCTCAAATCCTTATTTTATTAATTTGGTGAGCTGTCTTGAAACTGTCTTAACTTGCCCTGCTCCATTTGGGTTGCTGCCATCTTATTGGTTGAAAAGGTTATTGCAATTTTCTGCAAAAATGACCAAGTCATTGTTTCTTAAGTTTAATGGAACAATTTCAAGGCAGAAATGTGTTTATTTATTTTTTTGTCAATGCTTAATCCATAGCTACTTCTATAATGTGTCACCGGCATGCAGTGGGAATAAGATATTAAAACAGGTGGTTTAATTAACTTGTTTTTAAAGATAGCACAGGTGATGTGTGTCATGATGAGGTGTGCGTTGCTTGCAGACGTTTACCTCAAACCTTAATTTAGGCAACGGGCGTGTCTGCTTTATGACTTTTTAAGGTGCAGACATAGTGTAGGCTACAAACAAAAGAAAGATACTAAAATATGTGCGTTCTGTGCCCCATATGTTACAAAGTATTCACATCCCTTCTTTTTATTCACTTTTTCCTACATTAAAACCACAAACTTTAGGGGAATTTTATTGGGATTTTTTTTGTAATGGACCAATCCAAAGTGGGATAGTGCCTAGTTGTAAAGTAGTATTAAAATGATGTAAAGTTTTCAAAAAACTTTAGTATTTTCATTCACCTTCCATGTCTGCATACTTTTTGATGCAATTACTTGGACCAATGAATTTGTATAGGTTCACTGTCTCTCCCGAAGAAAAGCATCCTAAAACCATGATGCTGCCACCACCATGCGTTACTATGGGGATGGTATATTGAGGGTTGTGTAAAGTGATTGTTTGCTTTGACAAACAGCATTTTGCATGTATGCCAAAAAGGTTTAGTTTTGCTCTGACCAGAGCAACTTCCTCAACATGTTTGCTTCACCCCCTACACTGCTTGTCGTAAACATGTCTTCTTTTGGATTACTTTCAACATTAACTTTCTTCTTGCTACTTTTCCATATAGGCTAGGCTTGTGAAGTGCAGAACTCACAGTTGCCATGTCTTCCAACAAAGCTGTGAGCTCTAGTGCTCCTATAGAGTTACCCTGTGCCTCTTGGCAGCTTTGCAGATTAATATTCTTGTTGCCTACCCTGTCTGTTTAGGTGGATTACCACATCTTGGAAGATTTGCTGGTGTGCCATTCCCTTTCAATCTTAGGATGATGGATTAAACATTTCTGTAGAAGACATTCAAATCGTAGAATATTGTTGTACTCTATCCTAACCCTCCTTTAAACTACTCCACAACTTTATTCCTAACCTGTCTCCTGTGTTCCTTGGCCTTCATAAAGCTGTTTATTTACTTATATTCTCAACCAAACCACTGAGGCCTTCACAGAATAGCTCTACTTACACTGTGATTAAATTATGGAATAAACCTATTTTAATTATGATTTATGAAAACTTTTGAAAGGGTTTTGGATTTTGCTTCAGGCTATCAGAGTAAATGGGGCTAAATACAAATGCATGACACAGTTTGGAAATTTCTGTTCACAAAAACCTTTCACAACCATGTAAAATGTTTCTATCTCACAATTATGCACTGCTTTCTGTTAGTCTGTTTAAAATGTCATTAAAATACATTAACCTTTGTGGATGCACTGTGATAGAAAGTTAAAGAAGTTTGAATACTTTTCCAAGGTGCTGGATATACACTAAGAGTGTGCAATCATTTGGAAATGAGATAAGGCCTTAACCGAAAGCCCTTGCATGGGTGTGACGTTACCTTTCTCTGAATTTACCAAATTATGAGGAGCTAAATCATTTTCAGGACCTGTCCATGGTACTAAAATGAACACAAAAGAACACAAATTCAAATGGAAAAGGGCTGGTAATGTGTATCATGATTTGATTAGTTCATACATGTGGCAAAAACACAACAAAGTGATTGTTAGTCTCAATAATCCTATTTATGTTTTGAAACATCTGGTTGTGTGTTTTCAAATTCTCTATCAACTGTAAATGAAACCACTAAAGGATTGGTTTGTCTGGCCTGCTGTTCCAGATGAATTTTTTTCTGTTCAAATCAACTTCTCTGTGATTACTTCTATGTAATATACTTGCTAATGTGCAGCTGTACTGAAGATTTTTTTTTTTTTTTTTTTTTTTTTTTTTTTTTTTTTAATGAATATTTTATTGTCATCTGTGCTCTGTCTGCTGGTGACACAGTGATCCACCTATCATGGACATAAATGGAAAACTGGTTATATATTTTTAATGATTTATTTGAATAATTTTTTCCCATGGTGGAATACATATGCATATTGATATTGTTAAGGATTTTCTTTCATCCACTTAGGGTCAAAGTTATTCATGCAGACTCAAATATATACATACATCCCCACTAATATTTAGTTTAGGATCCCTTTACAAGCTACACTTTGACCACATGCTTTTTTTTTTTTTTAGCCATCATCAAGCTTCTGGATTACAGCTATCTGGGTATCACTCTTTTTATTAGAATGGACAAACTTAATGTAACTTTGCAGGGTTCCTGTAACAGACATGGATGTTAAGCAGAGTCTACAAATTTTCAATATGGTTGGTGTCACTTGATTCTAACAGCTAAACATTAATATGTTTTATCCATTGCAAAACTTTATTTCAACATATGTCTGGGATCTTTGTACTGTTGGAAAATACAGATATGTTTCAGTTCTAGCTGTTGGTTTAAGGTAAAAATATTTATTTATTTATTTATTTATTCAGTGGGAAATAGTAGGAAAGCTGACAGGAGACTACTTGGTCTTTTCCTATAACATTTCACAAGGTTAAAGCTTACACAGAGACAATTTCTCTTCGCATAATCTCTCGTAACCATGTGAGGTCCTGGGGGATGTACTATATGCTCTTCTCTTTGCAGCTAATCCACAAGTTTTAAGGTTTAAGGTGTTGGGACAGAAGAAGTCGTTGGAAAAAGGTTTATCTTTTTTAGTGAGCCATTTCTGTGTTCATATTTCAAAGAGTACCTAATGCTTTTACTATAACAAGGTTCCCAGGGCTTTTGGAAGAAGAAAATTGCAAATGGACTGAACTTATATAGCACTTTTCCACTCATACTAACCACTCTAAGCACTTTAAACTATAGACACTCTCACCCAATCACATTCATATTTATACACTGATACGCAGATTGGTAAGCAACCTGGGGTTAAATGCCTTGCCCAGGGGCACATTAAAATGTGACAGTAGGAAGCTTGAATCAACCTTACAGCGTTGCAAGACGACTATCCACTGAGTCACAGTCCCCCACAGAAGCACACACCCACAGCAGCATCAGATATCCTCCATCTTAGTGAACACAAATGTTTTTTTTTTTTTTTTTTTTTCAACGCCACCCATTTTTTGTGTGATGCTGAACCAGTTGGAAATGTTTGTTATTGAAAGACTCCATCTTTGTTTTATCTGAACAAGGCACATGGTTCCAGGTCAAGTCCAAACAGAGTAAAACAAACTCCATATATTTACATTTGTGCTGTCTGGTCAGAAAATGCCTGACAGAAAATGGTTTCTATGGAGACTATTTGCTACAGTTCTCTACCAAAGAATTTTGGGGATTAATTTTTACTTCCCTTTGCCATCCTCCTCTCCGTGCATGGTGGCAAGACAAATATGTGTTCTCTTTCACCCAAGTGGTCAATGGTTAAAGGACATGTGTCACAGTTCTGGGGTGTTTGAGTTTCGGGTTTTATCTGAGTTTGTATTTTGATTTCCTTGTGTACCCAAGTTTAGATCTAAAGGCTGTTTTACAAAACCAAGACAGTGGATTAAGCCGGATTTTCCAGATATCCTGGCTGAATTAAGTCTTGACACGGTTTCACAAAAGCAGCATATCAGTTACCATGGTGATTTATCCTGTGCAGCTAACCTGCTCCAGACCAGGCTAACAGCCAGGCTTAGTTAATCCTGGTGCCTTATCTGTTCAGTCAGCAGTCATGCTGATCAGAAACCGATGTGTTTTGTCAGTGATTCCGTTTTATTATCTGTTTTGGTCATTTTTATCAGCTTGCATTAAAATGCCACAGATTCAATTTGGCATTCAGTCAAGTATTATCATCTTAACATTATGATAGTAGAATATACCATTATCAACTTTATAATTATCCATGTGGGCATTGTTACTATTCGATTGTGTTTCTGAACACTGCTGTTGTTCTAAGTTTGGCAGAAAGACCTTTCATAGACTATTGGATGTGTTAAGGGGATCAGAGAAGTAGCAGATAAAGAAAGGTGTTACACATGCGTTGTCCTTTACAATGGAGTGCCCATTTTTGAATGACATTATGAAGCAGTTATATTGAGAAGGGCTTTCAGATGGTAAAGAGTGTTATTAGACAGGTCTGACCCATTGGCTTTTCCTGAGAATTACCTTCAAGAGCGTTACCACTTTTGTGGGGATGCCATCTGCTACCTGTGCAGACTGCCGGCTCCCAAAATTCAGCACCGCACTGAATGGAGCCATGCCTTGACTGTTACACAGATGATCTGTGTTGGGCTCAGATTTTTCGCTAGAATCTTAGCAAAGCCACAATTTGCTGCACAATCAGAAGTGTCTATTTGGCATTAAAAGGATATACGCACATCTTCATAAACTTCCTCAGCAACAGAGGAATGAACTACATCAAAGGGGGATTCTACAGCATTGCAGGTAACATGAATTATACTATAAAACAGGTGGACCATCTTTCTTTCATTTTTTGATACAGGAAAACCTAATTTTATTGAAGCACTGGACTGCACACACATTGGGATAAAACACCCCCCCTGGTTCACATGAGTTGATTTTGTTAACAGAAAATCCTTTCATAGTATCAATGTTCAGGTAAGTGTGAGTTATGGTTAGGCCTACTGTCAACTACTATTTTGTGCATTAAATTACCTTAACAAATCTCATTGCTTCAGATGATCTGTGATGCTGACTGCTTCTTGAGCAACATTGAGGCAAAGTGGCCTGGGTCAGTCCAGCCACATGGGCTTTTTCTTCATAGCTAAAATAAATATAAGAATGAAAAATGTGAGCAGGCACCTTCTAAGTCATTAGTACAAGTCATTTGTATATTGTAGTCAACATTTTATCCAGATACTTACCAGTCTGCAAAATGTTTTAATTTTTAATCTTGACCTGTTTCCAGGTCCTCTTTCGTCCAGTCATGGTTGCTCTGTATAGATATTGATAAGATGTGTAACAAAAAAACAGTAACATGAATTAATCCATTGTCAGATTCACACATTACAATATTAACTTCCACTGTTTATCTCTAAGTTTAAAGTTGTTCATTTGAACAAATGACAGGTAACTCCTTGAATGGTATGATTATGATGTTTTTTAGTTTTTAGTTTTTAGTGGTTAGGAAATGTATATTTTAGGCTAATTTCACATTCATCCGGAATTGTTTGTTATTGTAGCATCATTCCTTTCTTGAGTATTTTGTGTTTCAATTCCTCATAAGCCTCCATCAAAAGATGTTTCTTGTTTGGTTTGAAGTATGGCTTGATCTAGTGTGATCAGTTGATCCTGGCTTTATCCGTTTCTTAAAGGCCAAACCAGGCTCAGGAGGTGCGATTATGTCAAGCCAGGTTTAAGTAATTCAGGTAAATGTGTCCACAGATTTCTTTAAGAGACCATGAGTTCAGTCACAGATTCACTGATGCTACAAAGTATTAAAAGTATTAAAAGTATCTTTTGAAAATGAAAATCTAAGCAGGTATTACTTATTACTTTTCATTAAGCCCACATTTCTAAATTAAAAGTATTTTTTATTGATCTGATGTAGTATTCTAGTCTGGAATGTTGTGTTTTCATTAAGTGTAAGTGGAAAATCATCATGACTAACAGAACTATAGGGTTGAAGACATCAGTCTGTGTGTAACTGAGCAATATCATGTGTTTCACTTAATGAATTGAGTTACTGAAATAAATGATCTTTACAACAATATTGAAATTTATTGAATATTGCTGTATTAGTCATTGTTTAACCAAACTTGTCATGATTATGGTCTTTGTATTAGTGGAACAAGCAGATGAACTGAGAAATTTTGGCAAACAGATGGCAGCAGCAGCAACAGTAGGTGCAACCCAAGTTGAGGTTTCATGTAAAAGTCACACTATTTGAGCTGAGAACAGAAGAATGCCATTTTGTGTGTGAGGTTGCTGTGTCTCTTCTTTCTCATAAACCAGCATGTTTTCCAGTCACTTCACAGAGGGAAAGAAAAAAGCAGAAAATAATGTGGCAAGATAGAGGTTTCATTGTGGTTGTTTTTCCCACCTTTTTGAATATAAGGAACATTCTCCAAACAGGAAAGCATTGAGACAAAGCAACCAACAGAAATCAGATACTTGGAGCCCAGATATGAAGATTCTTCATATCTTCCAAAAAAGATACTTCCAAAAGGTCTGGTAGCATTTGACCACATGATCGAAGATGCAAGAGTGGCACTCTGTTTTTAGTAGAAATTACCTATTAGGGCAGTGTACTGAGTAAATCCAAGTACAGCAAAAGCCTGAATTGTTTTGGTCCACTACAGATAGTAGTCCACTGAATTATTCACTATCCTAAAAAGAAACCCAAAATATGTAGACTCTAAAGTTTGTTTTTCTTCATGTATCATCTAAGGATAGATCATTTGTCTGTGTCATGTCTCAGTCTTTTTCATCTTGATGTTCTGATTTAACCTTTTTTTTTTTTTTTTTTTTTTTTTTAAAAAAGAATTTATGTGGGTGGGAAGATCTGAAGAATATTCTCTGATTATGTTTGAGTTTCTCTGCACCAAAAATGATGGTATTTTTATTTTAGTGACCATGAATTATTGACGTGTGGAGAGTGCACTGAGGCGGACCGAAGTGTCTCTCTCTGTGGGTGTGCATGCATGTGTTATGAGACCCACTGGAAGACACAAAGCTCCATCTCGGTTTAGGTCAGCTAATACATCTCATTCTTTCCTTATTTTCTCTGTGAGCATTTGCCATCAGAGTTAACACCTTAGATGACCTCATACAATCTGTGCATCACTTCTTCATGTTTTCCTATCATTCCAGCACACACAAGGAGACATTCATCTTTCCAGTTGATAAATATTTTGTTGGACGGTTTATTTTTATACCTCCCCTTTTACATTTTTAAAGTAAAACTGGCATCTCCTGTTTTGTGTGGAACAGACAGAAACATAGCAAAAGGAAGACCCCACAGACAGGCCCATTCTGCAAGGTCAAAACACTGGGATAAGGTTATTTGAAATCCTACATTGATCACTGCACAGCAACCATTCTGAGGTTTGAACCGTGCCCTTCTGAGCATGCATACCATCATATATATATGGTACCTTGCAATAATAACCATACCCTTTAAACCCTTTCACAGTTTGCTGAGAAACTTTAACGTACGGTATTTTGTTGAGATTTTATGAGATGGATCAACACAAAGTAGTGCATGATTACAAAGTGGAAGGAAAATGGTACATGATTTGAAAAACATTTGACCAAAGAACATCAACTTTTTTTTTTCTTTCTTTTTTTTTTTACCTCTGACTCTACTTTGTTCCACCACTTTTGAGCTATGTCTCTACCAGCTTTGCATATTTAGACATGTGAGTGTCTGCCCAGTCTTGTTGCAAAACAGCTCTTGCTCAGTCAAACGGGGCAAGGACATCTGTGAAAAGTAATATTCAAGTTCAGTTTTTCAATTCAGTTTATTTATAAAGCGCCAATTCCCAACAAATGTTGTCTCTAGGCACTTAACAAAAAAGTAATTTCACTTCAATCACACATACATTCCAATTAATCCTAGTTATCAAACAGTGCATTAAACTCAGTTTATTATTTAAATTAGTTCAAAAAGTTTTCTATCTAAGGAAATCCAGCAGATTGCATCGAGTTATTGATTTGCATCATTCACTCCAAAATCAGAGGTTTAGAAGTTTTTAGAAGTTTAGAAGTTTTTTCAAATCTCATTTTGCATGAACTCGTAAATAACTAAAAATGGTCTTTATGTAGGGTGGCAAGGTTGATTATGTGGGTTATGCCCATACCAGCTTACTATGCCATCAACTTTAGTTTGGTTCTACTTGAGTGGTTTATTTACGTTTGAAGAATGAAGACCTATGGGCAATTAAAAAATTTATAAACAGAGATCTCTGTTTATAACTATGCACGGTATTTGATAACTGTGCATAGCCACAACAGCCTAGTACCTCCATTTCATGCTGGATACCAGCTTGGTCACACAATGTTGTCCACTGATAGAGAACCTGCCCCACACCATCATACTGCCTCCAACAGCAGTTGTTTGGCACTGACAGAGAGGATTTGGTAGGTTTTTCATGGTTACAACCCACTCAACTGTACTGCTCAATCCACAAATGCATTTTCCACACAAATCTGTAGCCATGTAAGGGGAAATAAACAGACTTTCAAACAGTATAGGATTTGGTGTTAAGAAGCACTGTTACATAGAAGGTAATATGCAGTTTGTTTCCAACGGGTTTTTTTCTGTGTGTATGTTTTTTTCTGCATGTACCCAGCTGCCCTGTCTGCAGACGTAGAGGAGAGGCTGGTGAGTCACCTGTTGTCACCGGAGCGGTATAACAAGCTGATCAGGCCGGCTGTCAACAACAGCCAACAGGTCACCATTTACATACAAGTGTCTCTGGCCCAGCTGATCAATGTGGTAATTGAACACAAGATTCCACCACTGAAAAGACATGCTGCTATCACACCATCATATCTAACGAATGGATGTTTTAAAGGATTTCTGTATGTGTCTCAACTGTGTCGCCATGTTTGTCTGCGTTTCAGAACGAGAGGGAGCAGATCATGACCACCAACTGTTGGCTAACCCAGGTTTGTTCAGAGGAACTCCATTGTTTGTTATTATATATGTGTGTGTGAAAAGACATTGCTGCACGCCTTTAGTTATATTAGTCACTCATACGCACACAAACATATTTATTTGTCGCAGTACAGTGGTTTGTAGGAAATTGTGCAGAGACGTAAAGCAAGTTCACTAGTGAGGTCAGCTGACAGCATGTTAGCCAAACATTCTGGTGTACTGCTATTATAAATACATGTTGACAGCTGACTCAACCAATATTTTTATGGATGAGCCATCCTGTTTACATATGACCTCAGAATTCATTTATTTTGTTTTTGCTACAATTATTTGCACATCTTTTCAAAGTTCCTTGCTGGGGATAAATAATAGATGATTTTTAAATGAGTGTGTGCGTCTTTTTTGAATTAAGTAGTTTACATGGATTTCCATAACTTTAATCTTGCAACAGGGATGGAACGACTACAGATTAATGTGGGATCCCAACGAGTATGAGGGAATCAAGAAAATTCGACTCCCATCACAGCACATCTGGCTGCCAGATATCGTCCTCTATAACAAGTAAGATGGCTTTATGACAGATGCAGTGAATATGTGTGTTTGTGAGCATAGTTGGAGTAAAATCAGGGGTTTAAGAGAAATTGTTGAAAAAACACAACTTTCTGAAAGATTTGGTAAGTCAGTTTCCCTGTTTCATGTCTGATTGTGAATTGACATGTTTAATCTTGTTATCATTTGAGGTAATACTTTTCAAGTTTCTTTCACTAACGATATCTCTGGTCACTACAAGAGCAAATCATACAGAAAATATGCATGTCTGTAATTTTCTGTACTTCATAGTTAATTTAAATTGGTTGATTGCTTGGCTCAGACTGAGCTTTAAGCATATCCATATGTCAGGCCACTGGGAAGGCTATTCCAGAAGCCTAATCATAACCTTCATTAAACACTCCAAACGTTGTTTTGATGTGTGCTTAGGATCATTTTCCTGATCGGACACAGTTGTGTCCAAGTTTGAACCATCTCGCAGCTATTTTGTGCCGCACACCAGTATCATTTGCAGCTAAACAGTTCTAGCATGATGCTACCACCACAATGTTTGACAGTTAGAAAGCGTCACCTAGACTCCTCAAAATATGCTGACTTTCTTTGGGTCCAAATAGCCCAGTTTGTCTTATCTGACCATAAAATCTTTCTCCAGAAGGTATTTAACAGCTTGTCAGTGTGACAAGCTGTAAATTTCAGTTGAACTTGAAGGTGTCAGTTTCAGAGCAGATGGCCCCTTTCTTGTTTGATGGCCTCTCGATGAACTATGGCACTGCTTTTTTTTTTTTTTTTTTTTTTTTTTTTTTTTAGCACTTTGCAGTTTTTGTTGACCTTTGCCTTGGTGATTCTTGTTTTTTATCCATAACATCAATATCATTTTTCTTGGACTGTAGACACTTGGATTTTTCTTGCATGTCTGAGAAATCCTTGAGTCTCCCATGGCAGCCATTTGGGGGTGTCTAAACCCTAGTTACCCAAAGCTCTGCCTTGGAGCTTCGGTCCCCAGTTGAGCTTCCACCCCACAGATTACCTTACCTGCGCCTCTCCACCACAGCTCCACCAGATTGGCGGCAGCACCAGCAAGCAAAAACCTGGTGGAACTGCGCGTCTGCTGAGCTCATCATACAAACTTCGATGCTCCTAAGAACGGTTGTAAATGGTATCAATGGAAGGCATGGAGAAACACTGTTATGATGACATGCTGAAGGGGGAGTGTTGGAAAGGTTAGGAAGATCTTAAAAAGAGAGATGCGGTTATGATGCAAAGTCAAATTTCTTTGAATTTATTTTTGATATGTGCAGCGTTTTCATAACAGCTGAAGGTAACATAGTTATTTGATTGTGCTGTAAAACTGCACTATGTGCCTGGAAAATACATAATACCCCCCCTTTCAATACATGTGATTTCACTGCAGACTCAAAGCAAATGTGATGGTTAACCTCCTTTATAATTTATCTGACATTAATTTATAATACATCACATTTTCTTCTTGGACAAGTAAAGGATAAAATATAGTCTCAGCAGGTTTGAGGCGGAAAGTGTTGCAAAGTTTGTAGCTTGTTTTTTTGTCTTGGTATTATCAGCTTATTTCCTGGAATTCAACTTATAAATACTGAATATGGAATATTTACATACAGGTACATTCACTTTAGATCAGGAAAAGCTCTAAATGGAACCAGAAATGGAAAATGCTATAATGTTGATATAATTGGGCAGTAAAACAGGCTTGATTAAATGCTTTCTGAAAACTGTACATTTAAAGTAGTAGCTATCAGGGGGTAGGATGTCTAAACATTTTTCTCAGCCAGAAAACAAATTTCTGTTAATGTCTTTTTTGCTTAATGGGTAAAGAAAAGTTAAGTTTTGTTAAGTGCAATGAAATTACTTTATTTTTAAGAGATAAAAAAAAAACTTTGGCATTGAAATGTTAAAATTTCTTCATAAAACTTTTAGATTTAATAGAGTTAGCAATTTTTTCACAAGACAAGATATTGTAGCTTTGAAGATCTTAAGCAATTGTAAAAAGGGCAGCAGGGCGTATGCAAATGTTGTGTATTTTTATTGCAACCCTTATCAAGACAATAACACTATGAAAACTGTCAAAACATTTGTCCGGGTTCTCTTTCAACTTTGAGCTTGTTAGCAGTTTCCAGATTTACAACTAGAAACATTCAGTTTACTTTGGCTAAGGAAGTTCAACTGCTGGAAGGTTTTACTTTTTGGACTGAGAAGGCTCTATGGACTTGAAAAAAACTTTGACACTTCTAGCTAAACCGGATAAGCTAATATTGTTCTTTTAGCATTAACAAGTCAAAAAACTACAATGATATATTTTCCAAACTAGAGGTAAACATCTATTTACCATTTAAATCTGGTTTAAGACCTCTAATACACTACCTGTAGATCAAACTTAGCATAATTATAACCTAGCCTGAGCACTTTGGATTGCAATTTCAAATCAAAAACATGAAATCTGTTTAACAGAAATAAAATCCTTTATAACAAAGCTGCCAGATTATCTGAGCATATAATGTTGGTTATAACATACAGCACAATAATTCTCCCATTGGAAGGTAGGTTAGAACCCGAGTGACATAATGAGGCATAAGAGCAGCAGCTCACCTTATTCATACCTTCAAAACAAATGCCTTTTGATCAGCTACTTGTCTATAATATAATTAATGAATCCCACTTGAGTTCATGTGGTTGTCTTGTGTGTGTTATACTAAAACCTGAAGGGCTTTTCAAAAAAGCCATTTATCTGTTGAATTTCCCCACTTCATGTAGAGGTTTGGTATTTAGAAGTCCTTTTTAGGAAATTCACTTTAGATAATAATAAATTAAGTCAAACAAACAACAAAGGTATTTATTTTGCTATTTTATACCCTGTATTGCTTCATTTATGCAACATTAGCTCACAAATGGATCTAGAAGGATTCAGAATTGCAGGTGTTAAACACAACCTTTACTAAGTGGGTTGATTCCAATTATGCTCAAATTATTCATATTTAATAATTTTGATATAAAGTTATCATTTTATTTGAACAGGTTCTTTCTTCTTACTGGAAGTAATGTAAAAGTTTTGGAGTAGCCCAGCCTAAGTTCTGACTAAAATTAGATCGAGAATCTATAGAGGGTCCTAAAGATCACAAAAGATGAATAATGAAGTCCAACGTACCAGTGGAGACTGACAGAAAGTTTGTCAGCAAATATAAAAAGCATTTGATTGCTGCTATGCCAGTAAAGTCATGGCTGGGATAACTAAAAACATTTCTGACATGCTATTTTGTTACAATGTGAATAAAAACAAGTTGTTTTTTTCAAAGAGATACTGCTTGTAGATTGTCTTATTATTTTTCATGTCATTTCCAGTCAGAAGAAAACCTTTTCATAGACCAAAAAAGAAAAAAAAAAAAAACTTTTAATCTTAATCATCTTAATCTCCCAGGGGTCTAAATTATTTTGAGCATTATTGTATAGTTGAAAGACAAAACCATAGAAATAAATCATGAATGAAGGATGTTTTTTTTTCCCATAGTGTTTCACTTTCTTCTTTTTAATCTTCTCATTTCCTTCAGTGCTGATGGAACGTATGAAGTTTCCTTCTACTCCAATGCTTTAGTTTCCAACAATGGAGATGTTGACTGGCTCCCACCAGCCATCTACAAGTCTGCCTGCAAAATCGAAGTCCGGGATTTCCCCTTTGACCAGCAAAACTGCACTCTTAAATTTCGTTCCTGGACGTACGACCACACAGAAATAGATCTCATCCTCCTCAGTGATTATGCCTCACGGGATGACTTCAAACCCAGTGGTGAGTGGGATATTGTTTCCCTGCCAGGACGCAAGAATGTAGACCCAAATGATATCAGATATCTGGATATCACGTATGACTTCATCATCAAGAGGAAACCTCTGTTCTACACCATCAACTTGATCATTCCCTGCATCCTCATCACCTCCCTGGCTATCCTGGTGTTCTACCTTCCATCAGACTGTGGTGAGAAAATGACTCTGTGTATCTCCGTCCTCTTGGCCCTGACTGTGTTTTTACTTCTTATCTCAAAGATAGTGCCACCAACATCTTTAGCAGTGCCTCTGATTGGGAAGTACCTAATGTTTACAATGGTGCTGGTCACCTTCTCCATTGTCACAAGTGTTTGCGTGCTCAACGTCCACCATCGGTCCCCAAGCACACACACCATGCCACCTTGGGTAAAGCGGATCTTTCTGCACCGGCTACCTTCTTTCCTCTTCATGAGGAGACCTGGTAGCTCTAATATCCGTGAGAGGTTCAGGAAAAAACACCAGAGGCAAAAGTACTCAGATCAGAGGGCATGTGGAGCAGAGAGTGGGACGGGCATCTCTGCAGGAGTGGCAGATTCTTCATCCTCCTTCTTTGTCAACGAAGAGTCAGCCAAGCGCTACGGATGGAGAATCAGTGACTTATCTGAGAACACAGACATCCGGAGGAGAATGACGCTCAAGAGCAATATTGATGTGGAGGATGCAGTGGATGGAGTACGCTACATTGCTGAGAAAATGAAGAGTGAAGATGATGATGAGGGGGTAAGTATTTGGAGGAACTATTTATATAGAGTGCCTTGCAAAATTATTAGCATGCCTTGAACTTTCTGTCACATTACAACCATAAACCTCAATGTATTTTATTGGCTTTAGAGCTAGACTTTGACTGGGCCGCTCTGAGACATAAATCAGCTTTAATGTAAACCATTCTATCATAGCTCTTGCTTTATGTTTAGGGTTGTTGTTCTCCTGGAAGGTGAACCTCTGCATTAATCTGGTATTTTGAAACTGTTTGTCTTGTTGAATTGTCCTGTATTTATCTTCTCCTATTAACTCTGAGTTAGAAAAACATCCCTCACAGCATTATGCTGCCCCTACTGTGATTCAACATGGGGATTGTGTCTTCAGGGTGAAGTGAAGGGTTAGTTTTCTGTACACAGGTGGACTCTGTTTATGAATTAGGCATACTCTGAAAGCCATTGGTTAGATTTTATTTGAGGATATTGAAAAAGCAATTCATGCCACATGATTACGAATTTGTAAAAAAATAAACTGTGTATCATTTTTCTTTCATATCATAGTTATACAATACTTTGTCTTGGTCTATCATATAAAATTTCAATGAAATACACTGACATCTCTGGTTGAAATGTGACAAAATTTGTTTATGAGTTACAAATACATTTATCAAGTATTGTATATATTTGTTTACACTCTGCAGACCTCCCCCTACTCAGTGTATTGTTTTTTTATTTCATAAAAAGTTATTTATTTGTTGTTTTATGTGTTTAATCTTAAAGAGGCACATCTGAATTATTACGCCATGCCGTGCTACTCCATATCCAGTGCAGCATGGGGTAATAATTAGGATCTAAATGCTAAGCTTGGTTCATTAGTCAGTCAATTACTTTGGTCCTGACTGACCAATGTTTGACTTTGACTAGACTGAAACAGGTTCATCAATACCACAGGGAGTATTGTGAATATTCACACAAACGCTTCAAGCCACCTGTAACTTATTTTTACTTCTAAGGAACCAGAATTGCATGTAATTTTTCAAGTGACCCTGAGCAATATTTTTCCAGACTTCCTGAGAATTTTTCTTAATTGGCTACTTTCTCACTCATTATCACCAAAATCCACATACCCCATCTGAGTGACTGAAAACGGAATGATTGTATGAAGAAATGTTTTGTACAACCCTTTTTAAAGCCAGAAGAGTTGTTGCTCAAAAACAACTATAAAAATGAGAAACTTGTCTCCATGAAGGCAAAACAAATAAAGCAGAAGAAGTTTGGGGTCACTCAAGATTTCAGTAGAATACATTGCAAATTAGCTGCACTGCTCCCATCTGTTGTATGCCTGCAGGTCTCTACAAGACAGCTTGATCAGCTGTTCCCACAAGGAACATATTGTGTGTTTATCAAGGAGGAAAAATCTGTGAAAGTGTGGGTTATTTTGTCCAGGAAAAATTTTTAATACAAGTTTTTTGGTATATTATATTATATTATTATTATATTTTATATGATAATATTACATATTATTATATTTTGGTTCCCTTTCTGAAGATTAACACATGTTGGGAACTGTTAATTGTATTTACTGAAGAGCTGATGCATATTAGTGGTTATTCTCGCTCTCTGCTTATTTCACTCTGTATACCTGCTTTTTTCTCTGCTGTTTATTGTTGAGAACAATGTCGCAGAAACCACATGGAAATAATTCATAGTAATCGTGGAAAAATTAAGTAAAGTGATCCAGAAAGTCAGCATTAAGACAACTGCAGAGATGCTGGATTGAAGTTAAACAATCACACACAGAAAATGTTCAACTGAATTACTTTAAAACAACTCAAAATGATTTACATTATGTTGCTACTTGCAAACTGTAGAAAACCTTGTGTCTGATTATCACTCTATAAGACAATAATTAAGTGCAGTAAGTCAATGAGTTGGCTTACTTTGTGTCTTGATTGGTAAGATGGTTACCACTGCATTTCAACAAAATGTGACATGCTTCTGGTTCTGAGGACAACTTGCTGTCATTAAGTGAGGCTTTTGGAGGTCCAGAGAGTCATCATTAATAGTCTGTCAGGTCTTTATTGTTAATTTTATAAATAGTATAACTTATTTTATGGCATGAGTTTTTTCCTAGTCTCAGGCAAATGATTTTATTTAAAGAGGCTCAGACTAAAAAGCTTTGAAGTGGATATGTGCCCAGATGTAATTTAAAAGCCACTTTAATCTGAGATTAGAACGATAGTGACAGTTATGAAAGGATGTTTGCTGTCACAGTCAAAAATCACTAAATTAAAATAATGACCAGTTACTCCTTATTTCAAGACTGTTAACACAGTGACACCTTTTAACAACTTCTCTGTTTCTCTGCAGATCATTGAAGACTGGAAATATGTGGCCATGGTGATTGACCGCCTCTTCCTGTGGATCTTTGTATGTGTGTGTGTGGTTGGCACTGCAGGACTTTTCATGCAGCCTCTGTTCCAGAGTTACAACACTCCAGTTATTGAAGACACAGAGCATAAATGAAACGTGAAACTCCACCTTTGAATTTCTAATATGCCTCTAAAATGAAATTTATTTTCTTTGAAATAAACAGATCTCTGATAGGACGTTTGACACATGAATCTTGCACGTCCATCACTTTTGAAACCCTGACATAAACCCCAGCTCTCCCTCATCACCTGCTGACCTTTGATCTTCTGATTTTATCATCTTCTACATCCCATGTGCCAATGTGTTCATATCAATTTATTAATTATCCTAATGTTGGCTACATTTTTTGTTAAAATACGAAATGTAAAGTACCATGAGTAAGTACTAATACTCCTTGAACCTTTTTGTATTTCACCACATTTCAACTACAAACTTTAATGTATTATATTGAGATTTTATGTAACAGACCAGTGGTATCCAAAGGCAGTCTGGAAGCGCCGGTGTCCTGCATGTTTTAGATGTTTCTCTGGTTCAACACAACTGAATTAAAGTAACTAGTAATTTGCTTACTCCTGCAGAACTGGCGGTATGCCAAAGAGCTAATTTAGCTATCCAAATCATCTGTGTTGGAGTAGGGATATATCTAAAGCATGCAGGACACCAGCTGTTGAGACGCCTTGTAAGTAAAGTAGTGCATAACTGTAGAAGGAAATTGAGGCATGATTTTCAGGATTTTTTTTAACAGGTAAAAATAAAAAAATATTATATGTATATGTATTTCTCCCCTTTTACCATTAATCTTTTCAAGGTTAATGGAAATGCAGCTACTGAGGAACACAGCAGATAAGACAGGGATAAAGTTTTAGTGGTTTAAAACAGGGTTGGGTTGTAAAGTAATATCCCAAACTTTGAACATCTCACAGAGCTATGTTAAATCATCATTTAAAAATGAATTCAAATGCAAGACATTTATTAGTAAAAAACCTGAAAACCATGTATCATTTTCCATTATATTAATAAATATGTGCTGTTTTATGTAGGCGTATCACATGAAATGGCAATAAAATACAGTGAAAAGGTTTAAGGGGTGTTAATACTTTTGGAATATCATTGTATAACCCAAAATGTCTATTATAGAAATAAATATAATTTAAAAATTTTACTGCTTTGGTGTTATGTTCCAATAAATTGATTGCTATAAATACAAGAAAAGATGAGACCATTATATTTACTCCAGTTTAAAGCAACATTTCATAACATGTTTTATACAAATCAAGATGCATGTAAAGTTTATCAAAGCCAGTACTTTTATATTTTATAAGGAACATAGCATGACAATTTGTAATTCGGATTTCTCTTTTCTTTTTTTTCTGGAATCTTCTTTGTTATTTTCAGAAATTAACACTGTTTTATTCTTTTCTACAGTCATCTCTTTCAGTTTCTAAATCAAACCCTCATAACACGCACAGGGCTTAAATCAGGGCTAGCACTATAAAACCAAGAGACTGCTTTTCTTTAAACGTCACCTTGCTGTGGAGTCAATAACATTTAACATTTTACTACTGAGTGCAACAAGACGAACTGTTCTGTGTTTACAAGACAAGATAACACCCTTTGTTTCTTTTTGGCAATAGCACATACACTATATAGACTTATATTTGCCTTGCAAATGAGACACAGGGGAAAACGGAACCAAAAATTATGACATGTTTTGACTCTGCACACTCACATGTCTCACTTGGAAACTTTTGCCCAACTTCATCAAAACTATGAATTTTTTTTTTTTTTTTTTTTTTTTTTTTTTTTACATGTGTAAAACTGGCTTAGTTGTACAATCAAAACATAATATCCACAAATGTTAAAAAAAATACTTTTGTTCTCATGGATGTTACTGCTCAGTGTGCTTCTTGTAAAAGTTTTGTTCAAGCGAATGTTGGTTTTCCTATCCAGCTTGCATTCATCACCTCTGAAATCAGAAGCAATAATGTTCATATAATTTATTTAGACACAAAGTATAAAGCCTGTCCCTTTTATTTCATTTATGTGTGCTCTTTCATCTTGTTTTCTTGATCCTTGCTGTTCTAAAAGATACTTATTCAATTTGAATCCAATTTCACTATCGTGATGATCATCTGTCACTCCTGCCGGTGTTTACTGGGAAAAACATTCTGTACTGAACAACTAACTGTATTGTTTCATTTCTTCAGTGATTTTTCAGTGAAGGTTGGATTTCATGTTGTTTTTTTCCTCTCCCACTGGCAAATCAAATGTCTCTTTGTGCTTTGAACAAACTGTGATGGGATCTGATGTCTCATAAACTGAGCAATAAAGGGGAATGATGGTGACTAAAAGCCATGATGAACTCCATGCTCAGTAACTGTTTTCTCAATCATGTGTTTTTTATTTTTTTGTTTTTTTTTAACAACATACAAACATGTTTGGGTCTCTATTTTTGACCTTTTTTAGGGGGCTGCTGTCGGCCTTTCCCTCATCACGGTGTACTCACAAATGTTCTTACAGCAACAGGGTTTTTTGGATTGCTACATTGTTCAGACCATGAGATGTAAAAAAAGATGAATATATTCTGAACAAGAAGTTCTGGAGGGCATTTGAGTGTACCTCTTTTCTCTTGAGTGTGAAACATTCATGTGCAAGGAGGAATATTAGTCAACAGATTCGCTGGGCGGCCTTTTGACCTCAGGGCTTGAAACCTCACCTTCTGTTAATTGGAGATGACATCGAGGCCATCTGACTGCTGAGGAAACACTGGTTGGGACTGAACGCACTCATAATAACTAAAGTCAGAATTCTGACAATCTTCCCTCATCTATTTTGTACCACAGCTGCTGCTTCCTAAAATATGGTGCAGTACTAAAAATGGATCATAAGCTAAATGATAGCTAAGCTTTTGGTTACATATCACAGACAATCCCAAATTGCAGTTTGATGCTTTGTTAATTCTTATAAATCTAACACCTAAAAAAACAGCTCCCGGTCTCCAACTCGACAAGTGATGGTAATCTTAAGCAAAAATTCCACAATTTTGATGAATAATTATTAACTTCAAAATAAAAAAGGTTAAAAAAAATCTTCATATAAATTTAAAATGAGAAGTGAAAATTCAACTACTGTTGCTGCAAAAACAATTTGACATGTCGCTTTTGTGTTGCCCTGTGATGGACTGGTTACTTGTCCAGGGTGTGCTCCGCCAGTGACTGCTGGAGATAAGCACTAACCCCCCGAGACCCTGCAAGGAAAAGCGGGTTTAGACAGTGACTGGATGGATGTTGTTTTAAAACTAATAAATATTACAGCAGTTTGCAATAGTTGTTCTTTTAATTTCAATGCATAGAGATTCACTTTATTACCAAAAGTATTCACTCACTCATCCAAATAATTGAATTCAGGTGTTCCAATGCCACATTGCCACAGGTATATAAAATCAAGAACCTAACCAAGCAGACTGCTTCTACAAACGTGTGTAATAGCGCTAATCCTGAAATTTCCCCACTACTAAATATTTCACAGTCAGAGCACGAACTTCAACCAAGCTTCAACTGACCTTCATATTAGCTTGAGAACGGTGCTTAATAGGTTTCTGTGGCTGAGCAGCTGTATTCCAGTGTTGAAAAGTCCACCGCCTCGGTTCAGGACTTTAAGGCAGTGGAGATGTGTTGTCTGGATTGATGAATGCCATGGTCTGTGCACATCTCTGACCTCAAACTGACAAAGCACTTTTGGAACGAATTAAAGCAAAGAATCTGAGCAACCCTTCTCATCCAACATCGGTGTCTGACCTCACAGATGCACATTTGGAAAAATGGTCAAACATTCACATAAAACACCCCTTAACCTTGTGAAAAGCCACTATAAAACAGCTTAGTCTGTTAGAGGGTCAAAAAAAGGCTATGTTAAAATGTTATGAAAGTTCATGTGCAAGTGACCCAATACTTATAAAATCTTAAATTTCAAACTTTTGAATTTCATTTAATCATGACACTGATTTTAAACAAGCAAACATTATTATTTTGAAGATCAAAATTGAAATTCAAGTACCAAGATCATATTTAAAATTAGTGTCTTGTAAAACACGAATATTGTCATATTTTTAAGCAGGTGTTCAGACTGATCTAATTAAAAATGTGCAATAACCACAGGATAAAGTTCGTTGTAGTTCTAATGTAATTCTGCTTTTTGTGCAGGTTGTTTTTGTTTTTCCACAGCTCTGTTCTTTGCAAGTAATATCAATAAACCCAAACACCCTGATATTTGCTTATTACAAAGCCTTTATTGTCACTTTAATACAAGTTAATATATTTATTTTACCAACAGTTCTAGTAACTTTCTTAGCTTATTGTGAAATTTTGTTTCAAAACAACTGTACCTTAACAATAAGTGACATTTTAGGCTTCCTTGGTGTGAAAGCTTCTTTTGTTTCTATCAGAAAATTGTCTAAAGTGCCAACTTTGTGGGGTTTTTTTTTTTTTACATTGGAAAATATTTCTGAGGTTTCCCCTTCTTTCATACACAGTTGACTGACAGCTTGCAACATGTGTGGAAGCTTGAGTTTAAAAAGAAAACATCTTAATGCCAATTTTCCTATGCAGATGTGGTTGTCGTGTTTTGTAGGACTTTTGAGTTGCTGATTTTTTGTTCTAACAATCTGTAGGGTTGATAATTCAATCTTAAACTTCCCACCTGTCAATTTGAAGTGACCTATTGAAGACATAAACCCCATATTTTCTTTTACTTTGGAAGAGGTTGATGATCACATTTAAGGCCTATCGATTGACCTAAATTTAAAACTTATTTACAAAATTGGCCTAACCCTATGTGCACTAATGCTGCATTTCTTTTGACCTCAATAGCCACAGCTTTGATCTGACAGACATATTAATTCTAACTTAAAAATATCTTGTAAAATAACTTGTTTGGTTTTCTAACTGCTGTGCTTAGAGAGGGCTACAGGCAGGGAGGTTTTGGGTTTGAATCTCAGCCATGGCCTTTCTGTGTAGAAGGGTTTCCTATGAGTATTTTGGTTTTCTCCCGTGGTCCAAAAACATGCATGTTAGGTTATTTAGACACTCTAAAATTGACCTTTGGTGTGAGTGCATGTATGATCTGTCTTGTTTATCTCTGTCCATGTATGTCTCTAATTTTTGAATGATTGGTGATCTGTCCAGGGTGTGCCCTCCATCTTGTCCATTGACTGTGAGCGAGATAAAACACTGAATATGTGGATATAGAATATGGATGAATAGATGTTCTCAGTGACCAGACTACTTGCCATTAGCAATGCATGTCACTGATAATGTATTTCTCAGTTTTTAAGCAATAAAACTGGTGGAATAACACATGTGGTTATACAGTACTGTGATTCACAACTGATTTCAAAAGATTCAGACTATCAAAAGTGGAAATAAAATTTGTTACAGCAGCTATTGGTACGTTTTTACGGTAATCATATTTGATTTTGAGGATGCCTTTGGTGATGAGTGTCTGACTTTCCAAGTTGTAGTTTCAACATTCCAGAAACTCAGAGTACAAATGGATCACACTATAACATCAAACCAAGTATTAAAAATGGAATCAATTATTTTGATGATAACAAAAAGATGTCTCCTTTCCTAATGTCTCTGTGCACAGTGAACTCTGAATTCAATCCTAATTCTATTTTAAACCTTGAAACCAGTTCCCCATCTTCCCACAAGATACTTTGTCAAAATTAGCTAGATTCCCTCAAAACTCAGAGCAGACAGCTAGGACAAACACTGCATGAATATAACAGGACATGCACTTCAAACACACACTCTCATGGTCAGAAACATACATAATCCTGTCTGTGTAGTCACAGTCACTGAATCTGAATTGGGTTCAGTAATTATAGCTCATGTGAGTAGCCCCATCACTGTCCTCATTTGACACATGAATTAGATTCTTGACATCTCCATCAATTTCTATTACCAGAGTGGCTCTATGAGAGTGGGAGTCGGGGGAGGGATGGAGGGATTGATGTGTGGAGTAGTTATTTATCTGCAGGGCTGGAGAGTCACTGAGGATCATTTTTGTTAAAAACTCATAATTTGCTTTATTCTGTGTTTTAACGATGTGTTTTATGGTTTATTTCCTTTTGCTTTGTCGTTTCTCGGTTTACAGCTGCCTTTCCTTCTCCTTGTGTCTTGTCTCATTACAGGCTGACTGTTCATAAAAGCTTGATTGTGACTGGATAGAAAAAACAAGAAAAAAATAAATAATGAGTGTAGCCAGATCAGTCTCCATCTCTGAGAGTTTTGTTTTGATTGTACTTAATATGTACTTCCTGTGTAGTTGTTTTTTTCTTACTCCCTTTGTGTATTTTCCCAAAGTACTGAATGCTGTTTCTGCCTAGATCAGTTTTATATATTCCTGACAGCCCTTATACTAACATTATATTATGGATGCATTCATATTTTGTCCCTTTTTTAATTTCCCCTAGTCAGAATCACAATTTATTTCTTTTTGCATCAGTCTGCCTGTGTGCTGGCTAATATTGTTAACTCATGTTTATGAAATATAGATTATTTTAAGAACTGAAAAAAGCTCAGAAAATACCCCAAACAGGACCTGAAAAGTGTATCATCTAAAGCAGCTAAAATACTATTTTTGTCTGTTAAACTGAATTATCTTTGGGGATTGTAGATTCAACTAAAGGAATGACAACAAATTGTATTTTTTTTAGTAATAAAATGCCTGAAAATTCGTTCTAAAATTGACTGTTTTGCTAAGTTTGACTGGTAAATGTTGAGTGAACTATGAGATTAAGAGTCATTTTATGACTGAAATACCCAGATGTCAGAATTAAGAGAGTTAACACACTCATTTGAACGTGTTTAGGAACTGGACAAAATAAAAAAAAAAAAAGTGTAAAAGCAGCCAAAACTTAAAGAAAACATTTAAAGAATTCATAGATTTAAAATATTAATCAAAACTACATTTAAAGGTTACTGTGAAGTTAAATCAGTGAGGGATGACTCAGTGTCTTTTCATACTGTTGATTAAACCTGTTGTTTATGTCAAAAGCTCTGGCATTTTTGATTCATGTCTTCTTGTTTATTTTCTATATCTGTGATTTGATTTTTCATTGGTAAACTTTTGTTTTAATTAAGTTTTTTTGTTGTCTTTGTTTAGATTTTTGCCAAATTTGTAAAAGCTTTATTTAGGATTTTGTTTCCTTTATCATAAGTGTTATAGCCTCAGTCATGGTGTGTTTACCAACCTACCAAGCAAGCAAATGCTTAAATTTGAAGAACAAAATTTCTTCAAAGGTTCCCAGATTGTAAGGACAGTGTGGCTTTTATTCATAAAACAAAATCAACCATAATGGCAAAGAATGGAAAACACAATGTCCCTCCAACTTCCTTCAGTGCACCTGTTGCCTCTTAGTTACATTTATTGGACTTTATTGGACATGTTTGTCTTGTAGAGCGATTACTGATGGCTGAAGCCCACTTCGTAAACCAACCAACCAACCAACCATAGAGACAAACTCTTCAGGCTTGCCGTAAATTAACTCAGCAATGCTATCTGAAAAGTCAGCTTTACTGTTGAGAATAACTTGACTTAGCTAGTCAATTTAAAAAGTGGATTTTTGGAAGCTTTTTAGACCACAGAGTGTGTATACTGGTAGTGGCCCATTTAGAGGAGCATGTTGTGAAATGGAGCACTGCTGTGTGGAGGTATATCATTCAGAGGCCAAATTTAGACACTGAAACAGAGAGGAACAGATGGAGCAGTAATACTGTAGCTTCACAAAATGTGACAAAAGAATTGAAAACAGAAAGATGGAGAAAGGAAGACAAGAGGGGAGTAAAAGATGTGGAGTTACGGATGACAGCAATGATAAAGGTCAGTCATAAACAAGAGACATGGGGACCTTGGCTGCCTGAGAGATCGACTGAGGAGCTGACATTAAAGACCATTTTAGAGTCTAGCTTGGGATCAATAAGCATTTCATTTTCTCTGAAAGACAAACCCACATAAAAGTATAGTGTGTAAGCATACATTGTGTGAGAACATAGTGTAAGCACTGACAACATTGGAAATATTTTCAGCTGCATGTATTATATTAAAATGTCTAAAAAAATAGAAGAAGTTTGAATTTATTTCTGCTTTGAGTGAAACAAAAATCTGTTTAGATTTTTTTCTAATCCCTATTACAAATATAAATGTATAAATTATTCTATGCTATTCTATTCTATTCTATTTTATTCACATGGTTCTGGGTGGGTGGTACAAAACCTTGCAAAAGTATTTCTTCATCTTAATGAAGAAAAAGATCCCCAAAGCATGATGCTGCCTCTACCACCATTTTTCAGTATGGAGAAGGTATGTTTAGAGTTGCTGTTAGTTTTCCAACATAAATGTCAGATTTATAGACTGCATAACTAGCAGTTATCCTGTCGACAGATTCTCCCACCCAAGCTATGGATCTTTGAGGCTGCTCTAAAGTTACCACAAATCTGTTTGTTCTCTAATGTTCTCTAACAAATCTATGATACCTTCACACAGTGGATGGATTTATAATAAACTAAGATCAAATTAGACACAGGTTCACTATGTTTGCTAATTAGGTGATCTCTAAGGGCACTTAGTTTCAAAGAATTTTATGTAAGGGTAGAAGAGTAAAGGGGTAAAATCCACGTGCATGTCACATTTTTTCAGATTTTAAATTGTGAAGCATTTTTAAAGTTTGAAGTAGTACATTACTTCTACAGGATGTATCCTTGCCCCAACACCAATGATTCAATAGGCTTATTCCACTCTTCTGCACACTGTGAAGTTCTGCAGGAACCTCCCCTATGACCCATTCATTTAACTCAAGCGTGTGTTGAACCTGGAAAACATCTCAAACATGAGAACAGTCTTTGGACACTACTGGTCAATTCCATAAAATCCTAATATGTGACAATAAAGCCTATACTTTTGTTGTGACAAAATATAAAAAGAGGTACTTTTGCTGGACCTTTTACATTTTGCATATAAAAAATAAATTTGGCCAAGATAGTAGCCAAGATAGATTGTAGATTAACTGAAATGAACACACAGGCACCTGGTGGAAGAGGTGTATCATATTAAAAGGTAGTGGTACATATGCACAGCAAAAATACATTTATTTTTTATTAAAAACAACATATACCTGTAATTCTACTTTCTAATTATAGACTACTATGTGTAGTTTATTACACAAAATATCAATAAAATACATTGATATCTGTAAGTTCATTGTAACAACATGATCTAGGGGTAGCTATGGATATTTTTGCAAGACAGTACAAGAGTGTAATGTGTTTCCTGTATTTGACTGTTGCTCTTATCTTTCCCTTGATCCCCTGCAGGACATTCCTTCAGGATTTACATCTGCCATGTCAGCTCTGAGGTCGATATTTATGAACTACTTTAGTGCATCACAGAATGTGTAGCTGTCCTGCTGTTGAATCAGCCTGCCATCAATCTTTCTCTCAGTGCAGGCAAGCCCCTTCTCATGCAAGGTCCAAACACTGTACAGGGATTTAAAGTGGGTTTTAGGCATCACTGTTATAGGGACAAATATCTCCTTAGGCCTGGTACCTGATGACAGATTAAAGGGCTGAAGGCTGCCTTCTAGTGGCCAAATGAAATACAGCAGAGTCCAGTTTTTCTGCAACATCAGTAGATGTCTTCAGGTCTCATTTTAAAAGGGATAAATATTAGTCACAGATTTTTAAACTCAGCATGAAACAGTGCTTTATTTACATCAGTATGCTCAATATCCAACAGTTTGTTCCAAAAATGTCACTCAGATTAGATAATAGAGAAATTAACAAGAGAAAGAGGCTGTTTAGACTCTTATGTTGAGATTGTAAAAAAGCTGTTAATTGAAATGTTATTAAGATACTTGAAACTGATTAAAAATGGCTTGCAGTGACATTGTCTTTGATAGCACAAAGAAGTGCTTTGTGGATTTGCTCCTTTTACAAACATGAGTTGCACTGCATGGGTGTGTGCCTGGTTAAAAAAAACAAAAAAACAAAAACACTGCTGGTTATTCAGAACATGAGGGAAAGATGCACAAATATTACTCGTTATACAGTAAATCTAAAGCATATTAAATTGCATTTACATGTATGTAAGGGAAGTTTTTGTTTTACGATTAATCTGAGAAGACAGAACGTGTGAGAGTGGGTATGTGTGAAAGAAAGACTGTCGTTTAATTAGTAGCAATGAGTTTTAATCTGATAGCAGTGAAAGCATTTAATTAGTAGCCAATGGCTAAATCCAGCAACAGCATGACCATGCAGGCTGCTTATAGTAGACACTGGGTGATGGGAAAGCAGGCTGAAAATTCTCAGACCTTTAATGGGTCTTGAGCTGGAGAGAGAAGAAGTGAGCAGTGATGAGGATGCGAGAGGCAACTACATCTGAGGACAAATGTGTTGGAAGAGTGCAGGGTTGAAGAGTGTAGCGTGACTGGCACTTTGGGACAAGCTGCAGGGCGAAAGGGGATGCTGAAAGCTTTTAAAAAAGAGTTATTGGACAGGCTGATGGTGGTGCACCGAATTAGATAGAGCATAAGCAAGAAGGGAATTATGGGAAGAAGGCTAAACATTTTTAGGTTAAATTAAAGGGTAGGAAGAGAAAGATGAAGTTATATTTAAATAACATGCCCCACTTTGTATGTATGAAATCTTATCCAGCAGATTTTGGTTGAAGGGTAACAGTGGCTACCTGTCTATATAGAAACACATACTAACCGTAGCTTCACTTCACTGGCTTCCCTGGAAGCAATCAGCAGTGCTACCAGCAGAACACATTATAGTGCAATAGTACAATGTCATCCCTATTCATGTGAAATTAACAGCTTATATGTAATACTCATATCCTCTTAAATATGTATCCTGTTACTTATTATTAGTTAATGGACAATATTCTTGAATAAAATATTTTATATCCTGAATATGTACATCTTTAGATATAAATGTATTGGCTCTTAATGTCTGCATCGTTTTCTTCCTGTGTATTTAGCTCGCTCATCTGCTATAACAGCAATGGAATAAATAATAGAGTTTTCTATTCTATTCTATTCTATTCTATTCTATTCTATTCTATTCTATTCTATGCAGTCTTGATTCTCCCTCTTTTTTTTTTAACATTTTATCTCTTGATGGATGAGACCAAATGTCCTTGTAGACATGACAAAAGTCACTGAAAGAATAGTCATTGATTGTAAGTGTCATCTGCTCTTATCCCTTTTTTGTTTTTGCTTTTTCATTTGGAAAAAAATCAGAAGGGTTTGGTAGTTGTTTCACTTTGGAGATTAGAAACTGAGAGCATTTCTAAATGAGAAACACATCCCAGATTATTTGGCTACACTATATCTTTTACTGACAAAGACACATGTTTTTGTTTAAGTCCATGTATGTAACTGAAATAACTTTTACTGACTAATAGCAAATGCAAAAGAATCTTTCCCTTGTAGGTGTCAGATCAGAAAATCATAAGTCTGCGACATCTCTTTTTTTATCAAAAGGTTTCCACCTATTTAGCTTCAAAACAAATATTCCTACCCCCCGTTTTAAAATCAAGTATTTAAAAACATAAAAGAACTGGGGATTTCAGGGCCAAAAGTTAATAAAAGATAAACGTTTAAAGGAATGCCTTTTTGTCTCTTATATACCAACTCTGTGGGAAATCTTTTTCAACATCAAAGGACTGACTGTTCTTAGTGTCTGATAGAGACCAGGAAGGGATACCAAACGACACCAAACACTTGTCAAAAAGGAACAAACAATAATAAAACAAATGAAGATAAAACCTAAAAATGTAGCTTCAAAAATATGAAGCAACATAAGTGGGTCAGTAGAAGAAAAAAGTTGACTTCTCTTCCAGTCTTATTAATTGGTATTGAGATTCAGAGCCTCTCTTGTGCTAAGGGAAGACCAAGCCAGAATTTCTCCTTGTCTCCTCCTATTTCTACATCATTGACCTTTTTAACACTCCAGAGATAACTGGCCTGAGTCCTTGCTAGATGGCGTTCTCTCTTTAATTTTACTGATCACACCTTCAATGCATTCCTCTTACTCCTCTCATTTTGTGCCTTGCTTTTTCCTCCTTTTTATTTTCATGACCTCCCTATGCACTTGTTGCAGTAATTGCAATTTTTGTTCTGAAACTCACAGAAAACCTTTTGTGGGCTTAACAGTTCAATTTCTTCTTTGCTTCTTGATTTTGCAACAACACTGCTTGTTGCAGACTGTGACACACAAGTCCCCTTGTAAACAGTGAGATAGAAAACATACGCAATTGTTGTCCAAGTTTTCAATTGATTAGACTGATTTATACTCCTTTGTACAGTCAATGAATGTGTTCATGCACACAAACACAAAAGTTGTACAGTGTAAGTAAATACAACATAAATACAAAATCAAGTCTAATAAAATCACTTAAATATAATGATTCACAGACAGATTTAATGCATTGTATTGCAATGTATTCCTTCCCCTTGAACATTTTCATATTTTGTCACAACCAGAGACAATGTGTTTTACAGAGATTTTATGTTGTAGACAAAGACAACGTTGTGAAAAAAATTTCAGGACTTTTTGCTTCTCAATATCTGCAAATTGTGTTGTGACTTTATATACTTTCCTCCTGAACCAAATTTCACTGCAGTTACAACTGCAGGTCTTTTAAAGTTTGTCTTTACCAATGTTACACATTTAAGCATCCGTAAACATAAATTTTAAAGTCTTACCAACATTTCTATTAAGTATTTTATTTTAGCTCTGGCTGTATATTTAGGGTTCTTGTCCTACTGGGAGGTTGGCCTTAGCCTCTCCATCCATATTCTTGTCAACTCTGACCAGCTTCGCTTTCCTTGCTGAAGAAAAACATCCCCACAGCATGATGGTGCCACTACCATATCTCATAGTGGGGATGGTGTATTCAAGGTGATGTGCATTGTTAGTTTTCCTGCTTTTATAGAGTTTTGCAAGAAGGAAAAATAGTTACGTTTTTGGCCTCATCTTCCCCGAGCACATTCTTCCACATATTTGCTGTGTTCCCACATGGCTTGTTGCAAACAGGGCTTCTTATGGTCATTTTGCCACTCTTCCAAACACCTTTTCTTTTGGGCTAGATTGTCCAACCTGTGTAGCTCCTCCAAAGTTATCATAGAAGAAAGAAGAAAAAAGAAGGCTAGTTCTGTTCTGAGGACTACTATGGAGCCACATCGAGATGATGGTGCAAAGAAAGATTCTTCATAAAATCAAAATTACTGACAACCCTGAGCATCCTCTTCATGAGACTATTATAAAACAAGTGTCTTCGGTCATAGGCATCTTCAGAGTCACTGTAATACTGACCGCTACAGGAGTACCGCTACAAGTACTGCAAACGTTGTAAATATAGATTTAGATTTTTCTTTTTGTGTGTGTTAAAGTTAGTCCTGATGTTTACTTTTTTTATATGGCACCGGTAGCTACTTGCTTTCAAAGATGAGCCAGTATTCAATTTGGGCTTGCCTCAGAATATTTTCACTGCTGTTTGATGAGGTACATCAATAGCTTTCCATTATATGAAATGGGCAGACTCTGCAGCTCTCTAAGATTCTGTTATGGAGCAGCTAATGCTTTATGCCTCCTCAGCATTGTTATGCCTACAAAATCAATTAAGTGACTAAATGGGCCACATGCAGCTCAGTGGTGAAAATATGGGATCCTTTTGGAGTGCAGGTGAGCAGTTATTGGAATGATTCTTTCAGTCATTTTTCATATTTTCTTTTCCTTTTTGAAATGCAGATGTAAACAAGTACATCTGTTGGACAGAGTTAAACAGACAAATGCAATATAGTCTATGCTTTTGCAAGGACAAACCCCCCGACGAGCCTGCTTCTATATCGGAAAAATAATTTCATTATTTCATCCTGTCTGACTCACTGTGAGTCAGGTCGCTAAGTTTACCCACAGGGTGAGAGGGAGGGTGTGCTGCGAGTAGGAGCTTGGGATGGTGGAGGGGAGGCGGGACGAGGAGAAGTTGTCCATGTCGGCAGAGCGCACTAGCCTCTACGCGCAAAGGAACGCAAAGGGGAATCTTCAGGCTTCACAGACGTCTGCAGGTAAATAGAGCCTGGAACGCGGTGTCCGAGATCACATTTTCTCCAATAAAGGGATCGCCAAACTCAGATGTTTCGATGAATTTCTTCGGCAAACTACCAATCTTCCTGCTGCTGGTGCTCCTCGCAGCCCAAGGTAAGAGACTGTCTGATCAAGACGCAAACAAGTACTCCAGTTTATCTCACTTTTGGTACATTGTTACCTGATTTTTCTCTTCTTGCTTTGCACACATAATGTAAGACTATATGTCTTAACTTTTATGCGCTCCTACGCAAAAATAAACGGTATTTACTCCAAATACCAATGCAGGCACAGAGAAGTTGGAATATTTTCTTTTTGGAAAGTAGTAAAAGTTAACTTAAGTTCATCAGCCAAGTTGTCCTGCATTTCTGCAAGAGGCATTTTGATGATGATAAATAGCTCTATTGCCAGTCAGTACAGCCTGAAACTCCTCTGGGAGTTCAGGAGTGCAAAAGCAACACAATGAGGACAGGTTGTCATATATATATATATATATATATATATATATATATATATATATATATATATATATATATATATATTATATTTTATATATATTGGACATATATTTATATATATTTATAAAATATATATATATATATATATATATATATATATATATATATATATATATATATATATATATATATATATATAAGATGTTCTGTCCCATTTATAAAGCATGCAGGTATTATTTTCATTCCAGAGTTTTGTGCTGCTGAATAAAATCATGAAACCTGGCTTTTAAATATTCCATGCTCCTGGTATGTCTACGTGGTGGTTCACTGTGGAGCTCTTAATAGCTCACACATAATATTTAAAATGCAAAATGGAGCTGGGAGTAGTTTACCAAAAGAGATGAACATCTGGGTGATGTGTCCATTGCTACTTTAGCATTTGCAGCTTTCGTCGAACAACCATCCATGCCAAAAGTGAGCTAATACATGGATGTTTTGCATCTTATTAATACCTCAATTGTATCCCTGATCATCTTCAGGGTTCCAGGGTAGTCTTCCATACCAATCAAACACAATGCCTTACAAAAGCATTCATGGCCCATGGATTCTTTTTTACATTTTTTTCATGTTACAATCACAAACCTCATTGGGTTTTATTTGATGGACGAACACAATGTATTGCACAATAAATGCAGTGTGCATCAACATTCAGGTCCTTTTTAGTCAATAATTTTTTGAAACCACCTTTTGCAACAGTTACAGCTGCTAGTCTTTTTAGATATGGTTCAACTAACTTTTCATAAACTAGAATTTTGGCCAATTTTCCTTTGGTAAAACAGATCAGGATGAATCAGATTGCATGAAGACGGTCTATAAACATAATTTTACAAATCTTCCCATTTGGCTCTGAACTTTAACTAGGCCATTCTGATATCTAATTAGGCTGTGTCCTAAACTATCCTATTGTTGCTTTGACTGTATGTTTAGGGTCTTTGTTCTGCTGGAATGTAAATCTCCACCTCAGCCTCAAGTTTTCTCAAGCTTCTAACAGGTTTTATTTCTAGACTTTCTTGTAGCTCCATCAATCTTTTCCACAACTTTTACCAGCTTCCCTGTCCCTGCTGAAAAAACCCCCAAAAACAACCAGCATCATACTGCTCCTACCATGCTTTACCATGGGAATGTTGTGTTCAGGTGATGTCCAATGTCACTTTTCTGCCACATGCAACATGTGGGCCATAAATTCACTTTTGGTGTCATTTGACCAAAGCACATTCTTCTACATGTTTTATTGTGTTCATGGTTTTTGGCAAACTGCAAATGGGACTTCCTGTGAAGTTTTTCAACAGTATTTATTTTCGTTACTCTTCCATGAAGGCCAGATTTGTGGATTTCACAATTTATAATTATTGTGCCAGAAGACATTTTTTTTCACATGGGCTCTGCACCTCCCTAGAGTTATCATTGCTGATTAATTATATTCATGAGCATTAATGTCTGATTGATGCTCATGAATCTCTTTCTATAAGATGTGCATAGTATGTGTTATTGTTTCATAACATAATCCTGCTTTAAACATCCCCACAACATCATTGTGGATGTGCCTGGTGTGTTCCTTGGTCTTCATTAGGTTGTTTACAGACTAATGTTCTCTAAATCATCTAAGAGGCCTTCACACAATGGCACACAGGTAAACTCTGTTTAGTATCTTTAGGCTTCTTGGATTTTATTTTATTTGAGCCCTAAGAACAATTCTAAATGGTATAATAGAGAAACTTTGTTGTGATGACGTGCTGAAGGCTGAGTGTCGGAAAGAGTAGGAGCTTCTTAGAGAAACAGATCCCGATTTCAGGGCATCAAATTGTCAAATTTCTTTTAGGTTATGGTTGACATATACAGTATTTTTAGAAAAACTGAAGGTAACATCATTACTTGATTGTGCTATAAAATGGCACTATGTGCCTGGTAAATGCATTGTACTGCCCCTTTAATCCAGGTTCTAGTGCTATTTTGATTTTTCTAGAGTCTACTGCATTAGGGACTAAAACTAATGATTTGATACCTGGTTTTAATGCCCAAAATGTTTCAGAATACTCTATAGAAAGTAAAGACACAGTGAAAACATTTTTTCCCCAACTTAGCTAAACTAGTCTTTATGTAAAGGACCAAACTTGTACCACATTCAGTCAGATGAATAATAAACAGTCAGAGGAGCATTTCTTTGTTCTTTTATTTTTGATAATAAGCACCTTCAATTAACCTTTGCAAATCTTCCAGTGACACAAATTGTCCGGGTTTCTACACAGTCTTGAAAATTGTGGAGTGTAAATTTCCTTAGCCATTTTCCAGGTGTGGATAAGTATTTGTAAAAAAGTATAGGAAAAATAAGAAAATTGGCTTTGGAAAAAGGTTTGATTTTTGGAGTGTTTCTTGTCTTCTATTGTCTAAAGGACAAAAATCTAAAGATACCTGATAGCATTTTAGGTTGACAACATGCTTTATTTTTTATTTGCCACGTCACACCTTGATCTTTACATCTCATTCATTAGTATTTTGGTTCATGACTTAGTGGCTTAATCCACAAATATTCAAAAAACATAAAAAGGTCAATTTCACAACATTTTAAACTTTACACTTTCACAAATTCAGGTGCTTTGGGATTTTTTACTAAAAAAAAATTAGGGAGCCAAAGTTCACAAACTGTGCTTAAAGAATCTTCCTTTGTACTCAGACCTTATTTGACAAGTACAAGAGTTACATATTTTGAAATAAAGCCAGTATATATTAGTACAAATACCAAAAAAGCTGAGAAATTGCCCTATGCCAAACCATCAGACTTGAGAGCCACTTTCAGCACTCTGTTATTTTGTGATTTGTACAATCTGGAGATGAGACTATTATAGGTGAGTATTTCATACTCAAATGTCTAGAATTTTTATAAAACCTGCTGAAAAGATCTAGAAAATTGAGTCTGGAAAAGTATATTATTTTGTAATGAAAAATATGCAGGAACCTAATTGATGGGTTGCACAGCAGTCTTAAACCTGTTATAGGCTGTTTTCACACAGTTTTAGTTAATTCTTGATGGTGTCACGATCCTTGGGTGTTTGGGTTTTGGGTTTCTTTTGTGTTTGTGTTTTGACCATTTTCTTGTTGTGCATTTATGTTTGATAAGTCTTTCCATATTTGTTTAATTTCTCTATATTCATTATTGTGAGAATGTTGTTGTCATGTTAGTTCATTCCTTTGTGCTTAGATTCTTGGTTTATTCTTGTGTTTTGTTCTTTGTGCATTTTGATTTATTTCTCTTAGATCTGTGTTAATTATCCCTCTTGGTTTGTATTTCCTTTTGAGTCTTAATTCAGCTTAATTAGTTAAATAGTCTCCCTCCCTCAACTTCCCTGCTTTCATTCTTCCTAAACTGTACCACATCTCCTCTGATTAGTTTAACTGGTTCCATTTTTCATTTTCTACCCTTTTCTCAGTATTTCAGCTCCTAGCTTTTCATTGTTCATTGCTGAATTGTCCATTACATGTTGTATGCTCCAGGACTTGGTCTTTTCAGATATCCTCCCCTGTAAATTCACCTTGTTGTTCATTATTAAATAACTTTATTTGCTACAGTCATTCTCTGTACATGGGTCCATTACAAAACCTCAACATGACAGATGACAGCTGTTGCCTCCTAGAGTGGCTCAACCAGGTTTAGGCGGCAATTTACTTTTCACATAGGACCAGGTTGGCTTTCATAGGTTTTGCCGCTGGTTAGTGAAATTATCGTTTTATATGGGGTTTCTAATATTAAAATTTGTTTGATCTGGAACATTTAGGTATGACAAAAAAGGTCAAACTTGAGGAAATTTGTAAGGGGGCAATATGTTTTCACAGTACTGTATGAAGAAAACTGCTGGTTGATCATATCTACCATCTGAACAATAATTAAAAAGTTACCGTTATATACAGTGAGTAGTCAAGGGAGATGAAAAAAAAAATCTCCAGAAGTCTGAACTGCAGAAAATAGTGTGCCCTTGGAGTCACAAAGACTCTATAACACCCATTAGTTGTTATATGCCAACATGTTTTTTGAGAGTCTTGCCAAAAAAAAAAAAATTCTCTCCTGCTATCACAAAACAAACTCATTGCGTTTGCTTTAACTGGAACTGTGTGCTTTAGTAAAACAAGACAAAGATTGACCTTTTTTTAGAACAAATGTGACCAATGTGGTCCCAAACTTGATGTTCTTTACACAAGGGGGAGAAAACAACTCAGATACCCAAAGCACACCCACCACAAAAGGTTGAAATAAAAAATGTATTTAAATCTACACCAGTAATAATAAAACTCAATGAAACAACTTGAAAATAGAGTCTGAAGATTGTATTTTACAATCACCAGGTAAGGGGCTGCATTTGGCATCAGGAGCCACTGCTTGATCCCTGCCTGCAGTGTTTCCCCATGAAGCACTGTTCTGTCCCCATCGTACTTCTCCCTATGCATGCATGCAGCAGAACCACCAACGCTGTGGAATGGCTCCACTCTTCAGGCGTATCACGTCCTCTCCAGCCCAAAGCAAACACACGTGGGCAGAGGTTCCCTTCTGCCCTGATCGTCTGCCCTGGGCTGTCTGTCCATCTCGTGGGACTCCGCGCCTGGCATGTGAGCTTCACTAGACCCGGTGTTCGTCAGGGATCGCGTGCGTCTGTGTCAGCAGCCCATCCAGCCAGTGTCTCCTTTCTTCCTCTTTGCTTGACTCCTTTTATCTGGTACTAATGAGTCTCTGCATTACACCTGTGCTAGCAGCCAATTGCTGCACTGCACCTCCTGACTCTAAGTCTAAATCAAGTTCAGAATAATGTATTTTTTCAGAGGGGTTTACTGAGGGAAATGAAAGTAAAAAATGCAAAACATAATGTAAACATGCACAATACCAAAACAATCCATGCAAAGAAAATACAGAAATCAGATACAAATATTTCTCACAGTGCAAGACAAGGATTCCAAGTGGCTTATGCATGAAACAAAAAAACACCTAGAAGAACACTAAATGACTACTGCTAAGAACAGTAGAGCATCTGTAAGGAATTGGGGCCTGTTTGTCTTCCGAGGGCCCTGGGAACTTTCTCAGAGTGCAGGGAATTATGAACACTTTAAACAGCTGGGAATTTTAAATAGTAATTTAATTTTTTCTGCCAAAAAACTAAAAACGAATACCAATTAAGAACCCCTAGAAGTGCTTATCATTTTGAAAAGATAAATAAAACAAATGCTTCTCTTACATTGATTTTATAGGAATTGTCAGTGTGAGATGAGGCTACTAAAATGTTCAATTACTTTTTTATAGGGCTTTTTACACATATTTACCTTGGGTGTCAATAAATGTGGAATGTGTTGTAAAAAAGGACATTGTTTTAGCAAACTAAATTAAATCTCCTACATAAAATGCCAAGAGTAATTTTCAGATGTGAGAATAAACTATCAATAAATTAGCTGTTATTTGCTGAAGAATCATTAGCTAACTGCTTTTAATACACAAATTAGAGGAGCTCTAAAAAGAAGGCTGCAGGGAGGATTCTTACTTTCTACATATGTTGTCTTTACTTTATGCTATGCAAAATATGACAATTCCACAGATCATATGGACTGTTTTTGTGTTTTCAGAACGTGATAGATGTGTTTTTTCTTTCAGTTTCTTGACCATCAGTGACAAACCTTATGTAGTGAGGTTAGCCACTGGATTGTTAATGTAATTTTTTAGCTTCAAAGCCCTGTATGCAGCTGCAAGTCTGTTCCAGATGTGGTTCCTGCAGATCTCCCTTTGGGAGCAGCATTAAGTGCTTTTATGTCATCATGCCATGTTTGCTGTGTGAAAGTCAGTGTCTTCTCACATCCTGTAACCTGACACAGAATTGTAGTTGAAGGGAGGATAAACTCTCTCGATTCCCTCTTTTATACCCTTCTGTGTCACTCTCCTTAGCATCAGAGATTTGCTGCAGCTTTGTCCTTGAACTCAGAGAATCTCAGAAGTAAGCAATGCCTTGAAAGCATGACAGTGTCAGTGCTCTCGCAGGAGAACAAATTTTACTCAGCTGAGATTAAATGTGTTTTTCTCAGTAAAAGTTTGACACTTCAAACTGGAAAAAAACAAATAGTGTATTTTCTGTTTGTTTTTTTCCTTCATTCGTCAATCTCTTTTTGACTGCAAGGGCTTCTGTGTCATTTTCAGCAGGAACTGTTCATGCAGATAAGTTACTTGAAAATATTCACTGACACACATATACACATTCACTCCCAGTGGGGATTTGCTTAGTGGGCTTCAAAAGGTATTGTTTCGCTCTATCCAGGATCTGGTGATTTGTCCCCAAAACAGAGGAGATGCTGATCCTGCGGTTCATGGGATTGGGGTATGTTATTTAAAAATAGAATCTGACTGAAGTGGCTTAGAGGTAGAGACTAAGAGGCCTGTTAAATGTAGAGCTGTTTGTTTGAAGTATGACATTCAAAATAAAGTTTCAGCCCACGGGATAGATTGGCGGTGTGCATCAGCATATTCTAGGACAGGATGGGTTCCTTCAGGTCTGAAAGGGAGTGATTAGACATAGACTGCATAATGCATTTCCCTGCAGCTTCTCGCCTGCATCATCTCCAGCACAAAATAGCTAAGGGAGGTGTTCAGCCACGCCTGCATTTTTCCTCATTTAATCCGCATTGTAGTTCATGCTTGACCCCTTATCTCACTTTACTGTGCATTTTAATAGGCTGTGGCTGCATGTTAACAGTGTAAAGAGGATCTGCCTCAAAACTAGCTGGACCCAAGAGAGCTGCAGGTTGCCAATAATTAAAAAAACACAGTTCATTAAGAAGTGAATGGTTTGAATCTGCTGACTTGGTTGCAGTGCAAGAATCAAACATATATTTTTCTTTCAGCAATCATATTGTAGAAGTGGTTTTGATCGAGTCACCTAGTATATTGGCTCCAAAGACTTAAATACTCATCTGAGCTTTGCTGTGCACTACAGAAAAGCTCTCTGGTTTCACTCCCAGAAGCAATATAGTTGCATTAAAGCCTGACAGGCAACCAGTGTGTGTGTGTGTATGCTGGTGTGTGGCTTTAGGACTGTGAGACAGCTTGAGGATCCTCTTAATGCGATTGTCATGTGATTATTGCAACCAAACGCCGGTGCACACATGCTGTGTAGCCACCACAGGCAAATGATTTTTTCCACCTTACTATAGATGGGCTTAAACATCATGGTCCCCTCAAACTTAAAGACCCAAACTCACATCTTCTTCAAGACTGTCTGACTGCCAAAATCCTCTGGGACACCCTGGTTTTTTGTTCTAAGGATTGCTTGGGGTACATTTCAGGATGAGAGTAAAGAAAGTAAAAAAGAAAGATTTGTGTGACTGGAGTGCTTTAGATGCAGGAGAGGCCATTTTGTCTCAAACTTTTCAGCTTCTGTTCCTTAAATAGCCTGTTAAAAGCAGTTGCTTTCTTTGCATATCAATCCTGCTGTCAGTGAATATATTCTTGCAGAAAAATGTTTAAATTCCAGCCCATAGTTGAAAACAAAAATGTTTTTTAAACCCTCATCCTTTTGCAACCTAAGTCTCCTTCTGATCTGACTAACCTGGCAAAATATATGTATTCTTTAATTCTGAAAGATATAAATAGAGATTTTAAAGCTATTTAATCTCAACTGCCTTTTGTCTTCTCAGAATTCATAAAAACATCGGGTTGCCACTGATTTATGTGAAGTTGCATTTGTGACATGGAGGCATGATGGATTCTTGAATGACCACATTTGGCCCTCAGGTTGGATTTTTGTGACTTAAAGTAAATGCAGTGTGAATCAATTTTACATCTTTAACCTTCATTTACAAGGATTCATTTGATGTTTTAGTCAAGTTAAACTCTTAGTTTAGCTGTTAGAGCATATTTCATATAAATAATACATTTCTCAAAATAATGTTTGTGACCTTCCTGCCTTAAGCACAAACGCTTTGTGGTAATAATTTGGTATTTGTCAGTGTGTTTCTCTTCATTTGGTGGTGGAAAATTAAGACTCACAAAGAGAACGGCTTTTAAGTGGGTTTAACATGATGAAACAAATGAAGTACAATGAATTAAATGTAACATTGGGGAGTGTAGTACAGAAATAGTACTCATCCTATAAGGTACTGTTAGAATTACATTTATTTTTGTACTATTTCCACATGCGTATTTGATGCAAACCTCTTAAAAACAACAAAAAGATATGACTTTACAGAGGAAACTGACAAGCCTGATTTTTTTATTAGATCAGAAAGAAATTTTACCACCATGCCTGAGTATGGACCCAGATGTCTGGAGAAGCCAACCAGACATCTGAAAGTCAAACTCATTCATAATAACTTTTATGTATTTAATCAGATATAATTCTCATATGAAAGAGAATTAATCTTTGGACTCATTCATCATCAATAAATACTCTGTTGAAAGAAATTCAGTTGTTTGTCACATAGATCATCAGTTTCTTTAGTTTTTCCATCACCAGTGGACATTAGTAAATTAGTCTTTGTTATCTCTGGAATCTTTTGTAAACTGTTTTTCATGTTTATTTGCTTTAATAAATAATAATCCTAAAAATGTATTAAACATCTTTTTTTCTTTCTTGATCTGTAAAGATGTTAAAAAACTGAAGTCTAATATGTAAGCATTTGATCATGAATATAAAAGGACAAAGAACTTTTCCTAAAACAGTTTTAAAATGTCCCTCATGTCTACACCATGGCCATAAGGACAAATAAAATCCCAATGTATTTTGTGGACCAAGGAGTGAAAAATATCACAATAAAACTTTTTGTCCTTTTGAAGAGATATTCCACTAACAGAAGTTCTCCACTTATCTGTAATTACCAATCAACAAGACTGCTGTCCCTAAACATCTAACACATAGGAGTAGCTTTTTGCTAAAACAGCAGAAGAAGGCATCTCTCGTGGTCTACCAAGGTCAGCACAAGAGTACTAGTATAACAACCAACAACAGCTACAGAAACAAGAAGTTTTAATAAAATAAAGTTGATTAAAAATCTACATTTTGAAGCCTGGGAAGTTTCTATCTTGTAATTTATAAATTGAAACAAGCATCTGAATAATGTGGATGTCTTGATATTTTTGACAAAGGTTCAATAAATCCCTGTCTTGGAAGAAAGTACATCCTTGTAAAAATAAAACTTGGATTCAAGACATGAATAAAAGAAAATTTCAACAATGGATGTATTTACACTGAGCCTAATAGTCCACAAATAATAACATTAATCCCTTTGAGTAAAAATGCTTAGTGTAACTCCTTCAGTAAGGGTGATCCATTAAAATTATTAATGATTAATAATCATCATCAGTAATTTATTCTGACAGAAAAAACAATTTCTTTGAATCTCAAAATCTAACCAATATTCTCCATGCTTTACTCAGGTGTTTTGTTGTTTTAGGATTTCTGTCACTATTTCCCACCCGTGTTTACGTCAACCCCCCTAAATCCCTGCATTTATTCTATGAACAAATTAATTAACATTTAAAGCTATTATTTGCTTATATCCATTATATCCATAGAATTAAGTATGAATAAGACTGATGCCTAATTAGGTAGTGTCCCTGGAGATAAAACAGATAGAGGTTGGTCATCTTCCACTGTTGGTAAATTGTTATAATGTTTTTATTCCATGTTATTTTCTCAATAGACTCTGGAAAAAGAAGAACAAATAGAAATTTAATCTTAACTGTAAACAATCAGTACATCTCTCTGAATCTTTCCTTTAAGTGTCTTGTTGAGTTCGGAGAACAGTCATGTTTAAATGCCATTATCTCAAGATCACAAGTTAATTATCTTATTAGCCTGTTATTATAAAGTACTTTTTCAAAGATAATGTGGTAATTTGTGTTTTTAAATCTCGGTCTAACAAAGCTTGTTCTCTTGTGATAAGATCATAATTACTTTCTGCTCACCAGAGACCCAAAGTCTCATTCTCACAGGTGGATGTCAGCTTGATAAATGCAGCAAGAGATTTATGATGAAATGTTAAAGGGTGGAGAAATATTTTTTAATGAGTAACTAGCAGCTGAAGAACAACAGATCCATGGGAAATCATTTTTGTTATAACTAAAAAAAACTTAGAAAGCTAAATTAAAGAATATAGAAAGCTAAATTTGATACATTTGAATGAAGCAGAATCACAAAATTTTGAGTCAGCATATGAACCTTGTGATCATTTTTCTCTTTGTGATGAAACAAAATATCATAAAATAGCTGTTTTGTATAGTAAAAAAAAAACTAAAAATCCTACAATATTCTTAATCTTAAAATCCACTGGATTTGCACATTGAGAGACTGAATTTCTTTGTTATTTTTTCTTTGCTAAGTAAGTGCACAGGTGGGAGTCTATTTAGTAATTAGGGGACGTATCAGAGTAAAGGGCGCTGAATACAAACGCATGGCACACTTTTCACTCTTTAATTTGTAAGAACTTTTGAAAAGCATGTATCATTTTCTTTCCACTTTGCCACTTTGTGTTAGTCTGTTAACTAAAAATCCAATAAAGGCATTTGTAGTTTAAATGTACTGAGCTGTAACAAAACATTAATGTATGTATACTTTTATAATTCACATTCACAGTTTGAGCCACTTATATCAATCATTTCCTGTTTTTAAACAAGATTTTTCCTGTATGAAATAACTTCGTATGTCAAGCGAGTTACAAAAGTATTTTATTCTTATTGATAATATATATTTCTTGCTGTGCTACCACACTTAAGAATTCATGGATATTTATATTAAAACTCAAAGCACATTAAAGATCTTGGGCTTTTGATGATCTAGACTTTCAGAAGGAGATCCTTGAGATGTATGCACCAAAGTTGGAAAAAAAATCCTACAAATATTTTACCAAGGATTTTTATGCTAATACAGATCAAAGGATGTGACGGGGGGAAAAAAAGAGTTGCAGAAAACAGAGAAAGAATTATACAACAAAGGCATCTGTATCCCCGAAGATCTAAAAGCAGGAGCAAACTTTTATATTTGCTGTAAGTTTGAGGCACACATATATTCGACATGTTCCCTGAGTCCTGATTCAGTCAGTGTGGTTGACAGACGTGATAGATAAGCCTGATCCATCATCTCTAGAGGACAGATATGACATGTACTGATTCCCTGCAGGTATATCTTTAACTCTGCAGCTGAAGGTCACAGGTTTAAACAGGCTTCTGGTATATTACCAGATTGTGCTGCAAAAATCCTCTTAATTCGACCGCCCTACCTCGTAATGTCTCAAAGTTTTAAGGTTAAACACATGGCTGAATTTTATGTTTCTTTCTTCCCTTTTATCTGCAGAACAGATGAGCTGTCAGGCTTTTTAGAGGACAGTGTCGATTTTTTTCTTCTTGTCCTTCCAGCAAAACAAAATGTATGAAAATGAGAATCAGTGCATTAAAGATGCTCAGGTCACATCTTTTAAATGGAACTGAAATTACAGCTATATTACCAGACTGAATAACAATAATTTTTAAAAGAGGTCAATTTATTATTTTCAGTAATTATATTGATTGGATTAGTTCACATAGTAACAATTTAATCTTTTACATTAGGAAAAAAGTATAGGGTGGCAAAATACACAAAAATTCTGCTAAGATGAAAACAAAGGACAGCTTTAAATTTAAAAATGTATACTTTTTCCTTTTAAAATCGGTCAACAGGATGGACTGTTAAGATGCAATAATATTGGCATATAGGCACCTGGGCTCACAATCATACAGTTCACTTGGGTACATATTCGTCAAGCTCTCCTATATGAAGAGCTTCATACTGTAGCTTGTGCTCAATAGGATGGTCATGGCTAATGCGGTAATCACCGTGGATCCTCTTTTGCACCACTGAGCGTGTCAAAGTCAGGCCATCAAAATCCCTGCAGAGTAGACCCATGCTATCTGGCTGTTCAGTGCATGTTTCTGCTGTCAATTTTCTCCTCCTATCTCCTCATGCCACTGCCTCCCTCTCTCTTTGTATCTCCTCTCCATATACTCACGCTCTCTGTCAGTGGTGTATTTTTGGAGGGTAATTAGTTCCTTCAGACTGTCCACCACAGGCTCCCAGGCTCATCCTGTTAAGCGCATGTCTGATCAAAGAGCCTCCCACAGGCCACGGGTCTTTCTGCAGCTTGCTCCTCCTGAAGCCACAAGAGACACTAACACACTCACTGTTTGTCTTGCTAAGTCTCAATCAGTGTTGCTTTTTCCTAAAGAGAAATTCTTGATTACTTGACTTGGCTTCATCTATGCCAGAACAAAGACTTTTTGAATTTGACATCATAAAGGCAGGGAAGGAAAACACAAAAACCCTGAAGGGCTTAAATAGTTGATGCGGGTTAGCCTCAACTAAAAATCATCCCATTCAAACACAAGTCAGTTGTTCTTCACGTAACTAGAATTATTCTGATAATAATAAACATTCTTAGAGATTTGACAATTCAGCAAAAATGTTTTACTTTCTTTCGGCCACATTTAATCTTGCTTCAATACTACAAAAAAAGAAAAACATCTGGATTATTTGTTTCTTCATCAAGGCATAAAAAGTTCATACATACGCTTTGTTATAAAATCACAGTTTTTATTTCAGTTGGCCAATGAAGGCACTAGCAGCACAGACCATAGACTTTTGAAATGACTTATTTAGACAACTCATAGTTTCCTCAGCTTGTCTTGTGTCCTTTTAGTGACCATGTTTTCCTCTAAAGGTTTTTATGTTCATCTGTTTTCTGTGATATGTCCTGCTGCTTTTTAGATTGAAGTGGTATGGTGAGTTATTGTTTACTTCATTTTGGCAAATTTTCACTTTGTGAAAAAAAGAGTCAAATATAAACCTGCACAAACCCTGAAAAGGAAACCCCGAGTTAATAAAGAACAAATGGCTATTTAGATTTCATCAAGCTAGCTAAAAGTGAACCAAATTTTGGTAAACTTGCTTAATACTGTACCACTCTGTTTATGCAGAAACTTATGTTTTTAGCATAAATTATTTAAAACATTTTACAGCTGAAAAGCAACATTGTGTAACATTGCATCCTTCCTTTTGTTAGCATTGCTGTAGATATTTTTTTTTAGATTAAACTGGAAATGAAAAGTTTACAGAATCAAAGTGTTTAAACCATCTGAACAAGTTTTAACAATAGACCCAGCTTGTATTTTATTAATTTCCTTAGTAGTGATGCATTTACTCAAGCATGAGCAGGTTTCAAAAGCTTGGTCATGAATTACCCACTGCATACACTAAAGCCTTATTTTACATATCAGGGAAATGTGGCAAGCAGAAATAGCTAAACACAATCATCTGAAGGGTAAAGGAGAGCAAAGGTTATAATTAACACCCTTAAACCTAGAATACTTAAGATCTTCCCTGGCAGAACAAGTTCAGGGAATTAGAAGAGTAACTGTTCCAAGAGAGGATGAGAAAGAAAGTATGGCTTCTTTTTTTTACCTTCTTTTTTATGCAACAAAGAACAAAAGGTCCAATTAATTAACTGATTATAATTGCCCTGGTTTTCCCTTAGCCAATTACAGGCTTTACCAAGGTTCTGGCACAGCAGCAAATCAGCAAGCAGTGTGCAGTTTTTAAGGCGGGTACCAAGAGCTGAAATTACGCAAGTGTCTCTAGAGAAACGTCATTTTATTAAGGTTTTAAGGAGCATCTTGCCTCAGCCAATGACCTCAAGAAACTTATAGAGACTTTGTAGCAGTACAGTAATGGGATGTCAGTGGTTTTTATTTAACTTTTATTTTTCAGTTTTTTTAAAAATTGTGACTAATGCTTCTATTGCATTTGTTTGCTTGTCTTTGTTATAAACATGATTGGTCTACAAAGAGCAACGGTGCCTGTCAGAAATCCAATAATAAAGGGTGTGAATCTCATAATAATTGTGGGTTTTGAAATCACTTATTTCAGCAAGTTTTCTTTCAAGTTGGAATGTTAATGTAACAAACTAATTGTTTCAAAAGTGCAATTGAATGCCAAAGTTTGAATGTATTGGTGATTTTCCCTAATCTACACAGGGTTATCAAATTGCATACAGGCTTAAATATTTACATATGTTTCAAGCTGAGCACCTAAAAAATATAAACGCCATTTGGAAACAAGAGAAACAGTTTATTGCCAAATGAAGCAAAGACTGAGCTGTTTGGCCATAATGAGAAGATGTGTTTGCAGCTGTCAAGGACACTGTTGTAACTATCAAGCATGATGGTGGTGGGATCATGGTGTGGGGGTGCTAGTAGTGTTGCTGGTGCCTTGGACAAAGTGGATGGAAAAATAAAGCAGAACTGCTTCCTAATTCTTAAACTTCATTTTGAATCTACAGCTAGATGGTTGCTACTTGGACACAGTTCATTGTTCTAAAAGTATAATGACACCAAACACACATCGGAACTGGTTGTAAAAAGTTTAATATTATACTTAAAAATGTGGTTCTGACCAGGAAAAAACCTATTTGCACAAGTTTTACCAATTCTGCCAAGAAAAGTGATGATTTCAGCCAGAATTATAGCTCATTAATGAAGCTTCTTAATAATTATAATTATGTGGGTAAGATAAGTTCCAGAATAATTTTAAACGTGTGCATCAAATTCTTATTTTTAAAATGCATTGAAAATGTATGTTGTATTATCATTCCACCCTAAAAAAGAACAGTTCAAGTACATTAATATCAAAAGTATTCATACCACCAGCAGGTTTAGCTCTAAAAGTAATCTTTTAATTTTTAACAGTATGTTTCTTCTGACTGTAAGTAATACTAATATTAACTAATGTTTCTCAGTAGCCCAGTCAGAGTCCTGATTTGAGTCTGATAGAGAATCTGTGGAGAGAGCTAAAGAGTAGGGTGACAGCAAAGAGACCTTTCAACTTCAAAGACTTAGAGCTCGTCACCAAAGATAAATCATCAAAAACCAGTGGAAACATGCAAAAAACTGTTCAGCAATCAGTAGTTTTTAATTGTTGTAATGCCAGTAAATATTTGGTTTATAGATTATTAAGAAGGATATAAATAATTTTCAAAATCTCATTTTCAAAATTGATACTTCTTTTACACTGTTTTATTAGCTTTTAAGAGATGCCGGTCTCATTTCTTTGCAAACTTCTTTGTTACATGAGAATAAAATATTAATATGTCAGGGGTACAAATAATTTTGAGCTTAACTATAATTTACTGCTAATTGAAATTTTGTTGTACATTTAAATTATTGACATAAATGCAGTTACTGCAAATTCTGCTATTTCATGCAGCACTGTTGGGTTCTACTTTCAACCTACCTTCATGGGAGACTGCATATTGTCTGCAGTCACATGTGATTTTATTGTTAGCTTTGCTCAGTTATCATAATCAAACGGGCTCCCCTGAGATGAGCTGATAATTGTTGTAACATCAGTGCTTCAGTGTTGTTGTTATTAGACCTAGCTAGATCTGTACCAAATTTATATAGCTCATCTCATAAAGGACGTTTTTTGCCCTAGCAAGTCAGTAATTTTTCGAGAACATGAACAAATGAACTGATCTGGGATATTTGGAAGATGTTCATCATGGTGCATTCTATATTAAAAATGTTTAGGACTTTACTGTATGAACAGCGAATATAACATTTATTTTAATACAAAGGTTCCTCTAATATTGTACAGTTTTTATTAAAGTGTCACTACTTCAGAGAGCCCAGTTTCATCTGAGAATGCTTTGGAAAACATCCGCCAAATGAAAAGAATGATGAACCCAACACTGCTGGGAATAAGACAAGAACCAATAAGGCAACCAACCACAAAAGAATTTAAAATATATGTTATGCTATACATGATGCACGGTCTTAACTGCAAAAATATGGTTATACCTTTGCCTCCCTTGATTGACATTTTGGATTTTTATTTTTAATTGACTGATAGTTGACGCTTCCTTAAAAAATCAGTTTAAGCAGAAGCACCTTCAGTATTTCCTCCTTATATTAGCATTAAAACATGATGCAAATTATATGATTGTGCAGAGAAAGGAAAAGACGGTGAAGGAAAATATGAAAATGAAACTTTATTGATTCATAGACCATAAACTGACTCAATAATAAATCTATGTTTTATTTAGTTGTAAAAAAAAAAAAAAAAACATCACTTTTTAGTGACTGTGTTTATTTCTGTGCAAATCAGATGTGACACTCGTGTCCTTTTTACTAAAAAAAAGAGGGTTTAATCCCTGAACTGACTCACATGGTAGTGTGTAAAGTGCTTTTTCTTTTTTTTTGATGGCTTCATACTGTAAAAGCCTTCAATAATATGTGCATCTCTCCTTAACTTGAAAGCTGTGATGGAATAGGTAATTATTAGCTTTTCAAGGTGTTTGTTACTTACATACATCAGTAATTATTCAGTTTGTTGTTCAAGGACATAAAAAAGGCAAGCAGCTGGTATTCAGTGTTGAGTTAAGAAAACATTATCAAGGAGAAATGAACATAAGCTAAAATAAAGGTAATTAGATCATTTTATGTGTATTTAAAAGTAAGAGTTGGAGCTCAGAGAAGCCCTGGTAGACTATTCTCCAGGGTTCCTATGGGTGCTATGGTGGCGTGACTGCATGCTGTCCCAAGTGAGGCAACATTTTCTGCTCAGACAGGCGTAGGTCTGTATGCCATTCCGAGCACAAGCATTACTTGTGGCAGTTTTCCACAATCTGATCTTTGGTTCAGTCTTCCATGCACACCTCTGCAGAGGCCTTTTTGTTCTGCTTTTTCTGAAGATAGGCAGTTATGTAATGAAATGCTACTTCAACGTCCTGCAAGAAAAGAATTAGAACAGTCTCTTTTCTGTAAGTGTTTTTAATGTAAAGCTATCACATTAGAAAAGGCTGATGGCAAAGCTTAAAATAAGAACTTTTTGAATTGAGCTCCATTTTTATACTTGCTAGAGGCAGTTTTTGTCAGATTTTAAAGAAAATCATCATTAAGTAATCTTATACATTTTAATTTTATAATTTATAATAATTATAATTTTATAAATTACCACATGAATCCTAATCTGTTTCTCATTTAACAAGGTCAGTATGTGCATCAATGGCAACAGTTATCAGTTGTGCTGGAGAAATAAATGGAAAAGGATCTACTTGTTATACAACCATACATAATAACCTACACGCTGTAGAAGCTGAAAAAGGCTGCTCATTTTCTCCTAAATTAAACTGAGACAGCTGCTGTGCGTCCTCGTCTCTTGCCATTACTAAAGTATAATAAAGCAGAACAGATTTTACTGATTGATGGTTCTAAGAAAAACATAAAGTAAAAACAAGATCTTTTCAGTTGTATAAAAGAGAAATTTTGAGGAATACACAAGGAACCTCTTTTGCAGAATGTTGTTTTTCACGCAGACTGTTTATAACTTTTATGTACCCAAAAGCAGCAAGCTCAGCACCTTGCCTGTACAGAGAAGAAGAGGCTGCTGAAGACTTCACAGAGCACAGCTTACGCTCTTACCTTCTGATGGTACCAGGGGCGGACCAGCATACGGGGCTACCAGGGAAATCCCTGGTGGGCTGCTGGCTTAGTGTGCTGGTGGTTCATGAGCTGAACCACCAGCATACTGCCCTGCGCAGACAAGTGCGACAGCAAGTACACAAGAGGCAACTGGTTCTGAGGCGCTGATGATTTGCTGGGCCATTGTGCCCCAAACTATGCCATATCAAATGGCTTCTCTGCTTCTTCTCCGCTCTAGTCAGGCAGATCAGCTCTGCTGTGCGCGACCGCAAAGCTGATCTGTAACACATGAACAAGCACTGCAGGGCCGGCCAGCTGAGCTGACAATGAAGAGCCGAGACCAGAAAAACTTGTCCCAATAAGCCAGGGCTACTAAAACAAACAGTAGCGCTTATTAAAAACTAAACATTCACAAAATAAGAAATGCCTTGTCCCTATGAGTGCCACATAAATTAAATCTCCGTTTGTCTCTGACATCCAAAAGAGAGATGCTCAGTGCAGCGGCTCTAGTTCGTCATCTCATTCCTCCACAGAACATTACCTCTCAATCACTGTTACTATAAACAACATTAAATAACTGAAAATATTTTTGTTGATATGGCATGTTTCTACATAGCCCTTTACACATTAATAATACTAATTTTTTGCATAGACTGTGGCTGAGGATGACCCAGTTGAGCCAATAGAAAGCCAGAGGGACCAAAGCTTAGATTTTGATACGGAGAAAGGACAAGAGCTGCCTGAAGAGCATCTACAAGAACAAAGGCAAAGCACTAGGGTTAGAATAACAACAATCTTACTCAATAAGTCATATACTAAAACCAAATAGTCAAATTCAATAAATTAGAATATGGTTGAAAAGAAAAATATTATATTGAAAAGAAGAAAAACTTGATTCACTGAGTGAAATACATTATATAGATTAATTACACTCAGCCTGATGTTTTCAAGCCATTTTTCTGGAAGTGTGATGATTTTCTGCTTACAGTAATGAAAACATGATATTTAAGGTTAGAATATTATATCAAACCAGTTAAAAAAACCATTTTAACAAAGAAATGTGGCCTTAATGAAAAGTATATTTAAAACCTGCTTAAAGATTGCTATTTTGGACATCATGAAAAATTACATTGATCATCTCAGAATAAAAATCGTCACATTATCAATGTAACTATGTGTGTGTGTGTGTGTGTGTGTGTGTGTGTGTGTGTGTGTGTGTGTGTGTATACGTTTATAGATCTATATATTTTTCATTAAAATTTTTAACCAAGCAGCAGTAGGTGGGCCAGTCTGTTAGGACCTGGATGGTACTACATACATCTGAAAAAAGATATTTACATACACTGAGGGAAAAGACAGAATTGTTTCCATTCTCACTATCTGACATTAAATCTGATTAAACATTTTCTTTTTAGGTCAGTTTACATTACCATTTTTGAAATTTGCTAAATGTCAAAATATTAAGAAAGTCATTTTTAGGAATTTTTTTATTACTTTCTTCAAAGTCAGAAGTTTTATTCTTTAGTTTGTAGTCCATGTGGGTACAGATAGTTTCAATGTGGATAATAACACTCCCTAAATGTCTTTTGGCTTTGACATCCTGCATCAAAATATTCATTTCTGGGACACAGAACTCTTCCACTTCTGGAACAGTGTGATGGCTAGACAATGTCTTGGTGTGAACAGATGAACATTACCCAACGATGAACCATACATGTGGAGTTCCATAATTCTCTTTCAGATATCTTGTCTTAATTCTTTTGACTTGTATGTCACATAAGTTGTATATGTGTGAAGTATTGTGTTAAAATATATCCACACCTGTTTATCCATTAAACTCCAACGTTCAAAATTGATTTAAAGCTTACAAAGCTTTGACATCCTCATCAGGGCTTTGCCAAATTGTTTAAAGGCATATTAGTCTTAGTGTAGGTCAGCTTCTGCTTCTGAATTAGCAAAAAGTCATGAAAAAGTAATAAAGCATCCTTTAAAAGAAACAGGATTTTAGCTATTCTAACTGAACTAAAACAGGAAAAGGTTAGTCTGCTTTCACTTTAGGCAATGTAAAAAAGGTTATGTCTCTTCTTTTACAGCATATCTAAACAACTGGCTTTCAGTGTACTCTTTCTTTGGTTGGAGCTAGTCCATTTTCCTGATCTTCTCATTTTGAAAAAAAGTACTTCAAGATCATGGTAAAGATTTTATGTACAGAGGTTTTGTAAACTTTTAGTTAAAGTCTTACAAGAAAATAATGGTAACATCGTTTACATTTCATTGTCTCTGACAGAAACTATTATTTTAGTTTTTGCTAAACATAATCGTATGCTTATGTTGTGTTTGCTTCTATTTATTTAACTTTAAAAGAATGGCAAATTAGAAGAAAAAAATATAGATTTTATAAGGATTTACTAATTATTAAACATCAGCATATGTGTATAGAATTTCCATCAGCTCCTGCCTGTTTTTTACTGTCTCACATACTTGGGAAATGTGGCTTGATGGGAGCAAAACATTAATCTGTGACTTTCTATAATAAGTTTCTGTTTACGGACACTGAAGATAAATCTATTTGGAGGGGTGACCTTTCTGCAGTATTAGTGTCAAGTTTAATTTACTGGGACTGATAATCATAAACACTTCCACAAAGCCCCAGTTTAACTCAGTCAATGTAAATTGACAGTTTTTGCCATTTTTGCTAATCTTCTGTTAATTTTTTCAACATCTTCTCTCTCTATTTTTCTAGGCTGCATCTCATCCAAGGCAGAGGACAGATTATTCCGAAGGTTATTCCGGAGATACAACCAGTTCATCCGACCTGTGGAGAATGTATCTGATCCAGTTACAGTGGAGTTTGAGGTGTCCATATCTCAGCTTGTTAAAGTGGTGAGGACACAAAATCATCCATCCATCCATCCATCCATCCATCCATCCATCCATCCATCCATCCATCCATCCTTACAGTCATCCTTACAGCTGTTCTTTTATTTATCATAATCTAGTTGCTCAGTATTTATTTTATTTCTTTAGGATGAGGTGAATCAAATTATGGAAACAAACCTATGGCTGAGACATGTAAGTACTGATGTGTTTTTTTATTCACTGAGTTGTGCTGTTTAAAAATCCATCAACATGTCAAGTGTTTCTGTTTTACTATCCTTCAGGTTTGGAATGACTACAAACTGAGATGGACCCCTGTTGAATATGATGGTATTGAATACATACGAGTTCCATCCAACAAGATATGGAGACCAGATATTGTTTTATACAACAAGTATGTTTTATTAAACAGATGCTAAGAGAAATATTTTTTGTTAAATCTTGTCTATTTGAAATTATTGCTACATGGCAACAACATATCATTTTACCTTTGGGAAAATAATTTATCACATAGATGGAATAAGATCTATATATTTAGCCTGTGAATTTTCTTTTTGACTTTTTTAATATTACCGGTTCCATTTTTACATATAGATTTGTCATACTGGCCTATTGAGCAAAATCTCATACTTTTACCATAAAAATGTTAACTTATTACACAATAAGTCCTGAACACAAACCAATAGGATACAAACAGAGCTCAAGTACTGCATATTTTTGTTTGAGACTGGATTGTATTTTTTTCTTCAATATCAGTTGTTTGCTTTGAATCCTCTGACCTTTGGAGGTAAATGTAATAACCTTAAAAATGTTCTCCCACAGTGCTGTAGGGGACTTTCTTGTAGAGGACAAAACCAAAGCTCTGCTGAAGTATGATGGTACTATCACTTGGGTTCCTCCAGCTATATTCAAATCCTCCTGCCCAATGGACATCACTTACTTCCCCTTTGATTACCAGAACTGCTCAATGAAGTTTGGGTCCTGGACCTATGACAAGGCAAAGATCGACTTGGTGCTGATTGGTTCAAAGGTCAGATGGAGTTTCAGAAATATGTTTTTTGTTTTTTTTTTTTTTTTTTTTTTTTTTTTTTTTTTATGTCCTTGTCTACTTTTTATAAGATGTGTTATTTATTAGCTTTAAAACATGGGCCATGAAATTGTATAAATGGAAAAGATGTTTTCAGTTGAGTAAAAAATAACCAGCTCTTTTTTATGGAAGTGTTGCCACCCAAACAAAAGATAAATAGAAGTATGACAGGTTATAACATGAAAACTGTATTGTTCCAAAAATATACCTTTCATATTAGTACAGTATAATATCATGTTATTATAATATACATATTTATGACATGATAACAAAAAATTTCTCATTCTTACAATATTAATATTATAATCTATTATGTGATAACACCTCGTAGAAACATGAAAAGATTATCATTTCAGCAATAAATCTTTCAAATTAAAACATGATACTTTTTATTGTTTGAATATAATATATGTTTACTTTATAACACAATGAAGTTAATGATGACTGAGAAAAGTCCTACCTATTGGAGCCGATTAAGTTCTATTTCATGCTTGGATTGAGTCATGGAGATGTTTTGCTTTTATTTAACAGCTTGGATTGTGCTGCGATAATCATGCGTTCACTGAGAAAGAGCCTAAAATACATTTAGCTGTGCAGGAGGAAGAATGAATCTGATGGCAGCATTGAGGTGGCAGCCTTTCTGCTCAAGTAGAGTAGCATGGAAGGCTCTGTGTAACCAATCACACAATAGTTTCACATCCAGAGGGCAAAAAGTTCGCCAGGGGGGTTGTGACAAGAAGGGGTGGAAAACATAAGGCTGGGAACAAAATGACTTGATTTTTGTCATGCAACTGGAACAATGAGAACCGATTTCGGGAGTTTGGCCCAACTATTCAGAACCCTTTATGTCCTCATTCAGAGTACCATGACACATTTACTGATTAATACTGACCCATTCAGGGTTGAACAAAGGCAAAATTAGCCTGAAATTGTCCCAAGTTAATGTGGGATGTTGACTCCCTCTGACAAACTGAAGCCACTGAGAATATTTATAGAGACAGTCATTAATGGTGCTTCTGAACATGGTGTTTTACGTTGTAAGAATAAACATGTTGTTCTAACAATATCTTTTTGTAGTTTGCATGATAAATTAGGTTCATACATCATAAAGTTCATACATGAAAACTTATTTGTTTTATATATATATATATATATATATATATATATATATATATATATATATATATATATAGCGGCTGGGTAGCTCAATGGGTAAGTCACCCGACCTTCACCCGGGAGACCGGGGTTCGAATCCAGGCCGGGTCGCTTGGTTGAGATATCCAGTGTGGGTCCTTAGGCAAGATCCTTCGCGCTACTGCCTACCTCATGATGAGTGACAAAGGAATACACGCCATGCCGGCTCAGACGTCGCCCGGCCAAACAAGGTCTGCGTCAGGTGCTGGGGAACCAGGGCACCTTCACGAAAAATGGGTTACTGGAACAAGACGGAATTGGGCGAGAGGTGAAAACTTGGATCTGTTGGAATGCTACTACTCAAGTAACCCTAGTCAGAGGGGTTACATGCAAAGAATGCGGGAGGAATGGTTACGTCGACATCCCCATTCAACACTAACTGCCAAACAACTAGTAGCTCAGTGTTCCAACATCCGCAAACGGCAAATGCTGTCACAACTTGAGATAGACGAGGTACAACACAAATGCTACGGCAAGGGGGAGCCAGGACGCCAGGTCAGAGGGGAGTTAGCTTCAACTCCCCACCCGCAGATTGGGTATGCAGCCCCAATAATGAACGAACCATCACAGCTGAACGAGGCAGCAACTGACCTGAGAGGTAGGATCGTGGCCCGAATGAACACCAGGCAATCCCGATGCCAATTACAACGGCTGAGTGAAGTACCATCAGAAAGTCTCATTGAAGATGTGAATGCAGCATTGAGAACGATCCCTACCAACACCATAACGGAAACCAATGAGCTGGTGTACAACTCAGCATCAGTGATCCTTGAGATGCTCGGCTATAGGAGCAACCATGAGATTCAATACCCACCATGGAAAAGACGGTTAGAGGCTAAAATCAAGGTAACAAGGAGGGAAGTGAGCCAATTGTCAGAGCTCCAAAGAGGTGCAATCAAAAGACCGGTACCCAAGCGGTACAGCCAGATGCCCATACCTGAAGCGCTCGAAACTGCCAAACAAAGGCTCCAAGCCTTGGCCAGTCGCCTAAAGAGGTACACGAGAGAAAATGAAGCCAGGAGGATTAACCGGCTCTTCTCCACCCAACCAGCTAAAGTGTACTCTCAATGGCAGGGTAATAACAACAGAGCAGACCCACCAAGGCTGGAGACCCAACAGTACTGGAAAGGCATATGGGAAAGGGAGGCGACCCACAACAGCAATGCACAGTGGCTAATCTCTCTACGAGATGACCACAGCAACCTCCCTGAGCAAGCCCCAGTAACTATCACAGTGGCAGATGTCCAAGAAAGAGTCTCAGGTATGAAAAACTGGACAGCACCAGGTCCTGACATGATCCATGCCTACTGGCTAAAGAAACTCACTGCCCTCCATGAGCGACTGGCAGCTCAAATGAACCAGCTGCTACAAAGTGGGACTCACCCTGAATGGTTAACTGAAGGGCGCACAATCCTGATCCAGAAGGATCCCTCAAAGGGTTCGGTCCCATCCAACTATCGGCCAATAACCTGTCTCTCTACAACATGGAAGCTCATGTCAGGCATCATAGCAGCTAAGATAAGTGGGCACATGGATAAATACATGAGTACAGCACAGAAGGGCATCGGCATAAATACCAGAGGAGCCAAACACCAACTCCTGGTAGACCAAACAGTCGCCCGAGACTGCAAAACCCGACACACCAACCTGTGCACGGCTTGGATTGATTACAAGAAAGCCTATGACTCAATGCCACACACTTGGATCATTGAATGCTTAGAGATGTACAACATCAACAGGACTCTAAGAGCCTTCATTGCAGCCTCGATGGGGATGTGGAAAACCACCCTTGAAGCCAACTACAAGCCAATTGCACAAGTGTCCATCAAATGTGGCATATACCAAGGAGACGCTCTGTCCCCACTGCTGTTCTGCATAGGTCTGAACCCCCTCAGCCAAGTCATCAACAAGACTGGCTACGGATACCGACTCAAGAACGGAGCCACCATCAGTCACCTCCTCTACATGGATGACATCAAGCTGTACGCTAAGAGCAAACGAGACATCGACTCACTGATCCACACCACCAGGATCTACAGCACTGACATTGGGATGTCATTCGGACTAGAGAAGTGTGGTCGGATGGTTACACAGAGAGGGAAGGTCATCCACACAGAAGGGGTCTCACTCCCAGAGGGAACAATAGCAGACATTGAGGACAGTTACAAGTACCTGGGAATACCACAAGCAAATGGCAGCCTCGATGAGGTCACAAGGAAAGGAGCCACGGCCAAATACCTCCAACGAGTAAGGCAAGTCCTGAGAAGCCAGCTCAACGGCAAGAACAAGATCCGTGCGATAAACAGCTATGCCTTGCCAGTAATCAGATACCCTGCAGGAATAATAAGCTGGCCAAAAGAAGAGATAAAGACCATGGATGTTAAAACTCGGAAACTACTAACCATGCATGGAGGGTTCCACCCTAAATCCAGCATCCTGAGACTATACGCGAGCCGTAAGGACGGAGGCAGAGGACTAGCGAGTGTGCGAGCCACTGTCCAGGACGAAACATCCAAGATCCATAAATACATCAAGGTCAAAGCCTCAACCGACGATGTGCTCAGCGAATGTCTCAAACAATGGGGACCAGAGGATGAGGTGCTGGAGGAACCATCATGGGAGGATAAGCCCCTACATGGGATGTACCACCGACAAATAACTGAAGTGGCTGATATCAGGAAATCCTACCAATGGCTGGAAAAAGCTGGACTCAAGGACAGCACAGAGGCACTCATCCTGGCTGCACAGGAACAGGCCCTAAACACCAGAGCAATAGAGGCTCAGATCTACCACACCAGACAAGATCCAAGGTGTAGATTGTGCAAGGAGGCCCCTGAGACAGTCCAACACATAACAGCAGGGTGCAAGATGCTGGCAGGGAAAGCGTACATGGAACGTCATAACCAAGTGGCGGGCATAGTGTACAGAAACATCTGTGCAGGATATGGACTGGAAGCCCCGAGATCAAAGTGGGGCACACCCCCAAAGGTGGTGGAGAATGACCGAGCTAAGATCCTGTGGGACTTCCAGATCCAGACAGACAAAATGGTAATGGCGAACCAACCGGACATCGTGGTGGTGGATAAACAACAGAGGAAAGCCGTTGTGGTGGATGTAGCAATACCAAGCGATTGCAACATCAGGAAAAAGGAACACGAGAAACTGGAGAAATACCAGGGCCTCAGAGAGGAACTGGAGAAGGCCTGGAAGGTGAAGACCACAGTGGTGCCTGTGGTCATCGGGGCCCTCGGGGCAGTCACCCCCAAACTGGAGCAGTGGCTAAAACAGATCCCAGGAACAACATCAGACATCTCAGTCCAGAAATGCGCAGTTCTCGGCACAGCCAAGATACTACGCAGAACCCTCAAGCTCCCAGGCCTCTGGTAGAGGACCCGAGCTCAGAGGTTGAGAAAGACCACCCGTGGAGGGTGAGAAGGGAATTTTTTTTTTTTTTTTATATATATGATGATTACAGCTGGATTTCACTTGATAGACTGAGGCGCTTTCCAGACCTGAAAGGTTGATGTTGAACTTCACGAAAATGTATGTGATGTCCACTTTTACTTTACTAAAGTGATTTGGCCATCATGAAGTTATACACCTTAAAGTCAAGGAAAACACAACCGTTTCACACAACCTGTTTCAGAAAACTGATCACAGCTGAAACCATTTATTTGTATCAGTGAAATAAAAAGACATAACCTTTTCTTTTTGCTCACAGGTTGACATTAATTTAGCCTAAACTTTCTGAGTTTTAGGTCAGGTAGGATTACCAAAAATAATTTCTATATCCTAAATGCCATAAAAATTAAAGATATTTTTATTACTCTTGTTCAATTCAAAAGTTTCAATAACCTAAGATTACTATGCCTTTAAACAAAAAAACCCAGATGTTGATGCCATGGCTTTGTAAGCTTCTAGTTCACCACATTTGAGTTAAATAGAGGGATATTTGTGGATGTATTTTAAGGCACCAACTCACATGAACTGCTTTATTGTAAGACTCTATGGAAAAATCAAAAGAAATCCATCAAAATATGAAGAAGAGAATTGTGCAGATCTAAAAGTCTGATTCATGGTAAAGGTACAGTGGTTGAAGCATCATGTAGCGTGGATGTTTTTCTGTAAGAGGGACTGGTGCATTTCACAAATTAGATGGCATCATGAGGAAAGAACAGTGAAAATACTGAGGCAACAACTGAAGACAATAGCGAAGACATCATATCTTGGGGAAAAAAGAAGCTTCCAAATAGACAATGACCAATGGACAATTAGTTACACACTGGCTTAAGGACAGCAACGCCATAGTTTTGTGGTGGCCATCACAAAGTTTGCTCATAATCCAATTGAACATTTTTTTTTTGGCATACCTGAAGTTGTGAGAGGCAAAGGGGCCAACAAACATGAATTTATTACACCAGTTCTGACGGGAGGAATAGGCCTTAGTTCCAGTAAACTATTGTGAGAAGTGGTGGAAGAATAATCAGAAGGTTTGACCTAAGTGACACAGCTTAGAAGGCAATTCTACCAATTATTAAAAAACTGTATCTAAACCTTCTGACTTTGAAAAAAATGATCATTCTGACATTTTGCAAATACAAACACTTTAATTGACCAAGAATGGTTTAGTCTGATTTAATGTGAGAAAGTGAGGAAAATGTTATGTGTTTTCTTATAAAGTGTATGTAAATATCTGGTTTCAACTACATACGTTTATAAGGTGTTTTTTTTATTTAAGATCTCCCTGTGTTGAGCTTTTCCATACAGATGCATTAAATACTATTTAAAAAAAAATCACACAAAATGGTAAGTTTTGTTATTTTAGTGTCATATTAGCTTTAACTGCAAATTAAAATAAACTCCAAGAGGGAAATGCATGTTAAACTGTTATATAACAAGTAATTTAGTTGTCATTTGTCATATTTATAAACCACATAATAAAAAAAAATGATGTTCCTCCTTTCTAAAGGGCACTGCTAAAGTAATATCTTCTTTCTGATGTTATAAGATCTGAAAGAGTAAATTTATTTTAAAAAACTGAATTGGGATTAAATAGCACTTCAAATTGTGACACCTGTAACCTGTTGATGATCAAGGTGCATGAGGATTTGACTAAAAATATCAGTCTGCCTTGTTGGTCATCAGTGTTTCCAACAGCCTGCTTTGTATGTTTCTTTGGTTATCAACTACTTTACTGTAATGGATGAGAGTAGTCCCTCCCACTTCCATCACTGCTCCATGTTTTACCTCAACATTATAAGGTTTCTCAGTAGATTTACAGGTTTGGCACCTGGAGTAAAAGATGTAAGTCAAAAACAAAAGCACGGCTATCTCTTCTTTGTGGGTGTCCATGCTGTGTGTGTACTTCTAGCCGTAAACAATCCCTCCAGTTCTCCAGGGAATAAACATTAGCAAGAAAAAGAAATTAAAACTGTGTTTTCTTGGTAATTGGAATTTCCAGAATTTCCTATAATCTATCACTTCAGACTGGTCTGGTCTGGTGGTCGTTTGTTGATAGCATAACATGGGACTGGCAATACCAATATTGCATCAGTTGGTTTGGTTTGTTTATTTCTAGCACTTAGGTAGTGCAAGCAGACTCTAAATTGTCAAAACTGGTCACCTTTCTAATGTTGGGCTTCTTTTAAAATTTGTTATTTGTATTTTCTAGGTGAACCTGAAAGACTTCTGGGAAAGTGGGGAGTGGGAAATCATTGATGCACCTGGATACAAACATGACATAAAGTATAACTGCTGTGAGGAAATCTACCCAGACATCACCTATTCCTTTTACATCCGCCGCCTGCCTCTTTTCTACACGATAAATCTCATCATTCCTTGCCTCCTCATCTCCTTCCTCACGGTGCTGGTTTTCTATCTCCCATCAGACTGTGGGGAGAAGGTCACCCTGTGCATCTCAGTCCTGCTCTCCCTCACTGTGTTCCTGCTGGTTATCACTGAAACCATCCCGTCAACATCACTTGTCATCCCACTGATTGGAGAGTATCTTCTTTTTACCATGATTTTTGTAACTCTTAGCATCGTCATTACTGTCTTTGTGCTGAATGTCCACTACCGTACTCCAATGACTCACACAATGCCGGAGTGGGTGAGGATGGTGTTCCTTGGGGTGCTGCCCAGAGTTATGCTGATGAGACGGCCTATTGACCAAGGCTGTTCATCACCTGTCAGAATTACAGGAGCGACAGGAGGAGGAGTCAGTAGTGGAGGTATTAAGAAGAGAAAGACCAGCGTAGGAGGAGGAAGCAGCTCTGGAAGTGTAAGTGTTGGTGGTATAACTGGAGGCGTAGCGTGTCCACCACTGGATAGTGGCTCAGGAGGTGGAGGAACCTCCTCGGCTGGTGGCTCCATGAACTGTGTGGAATATGGTGACGTGAACCGTGACCTTAACCGAGATATGACCAGGAGGTGTCCCTACAGAGGCAAGGAAGTACCAACTCCTGTTCCACCACCAATGGTACCTCAACCTCCTCCCCAGGCAAACCCAGCTCAGGGGCCTCCAGAGTCAGACCTACCAAAGGTGCCGAGGCCTCTAAATGCCTCGTCTCCAGTCAATGCTGTTGTTGCCTTTTCTGTGGTGTCGCCGGAGATCAAGCAGGCCATAGAGAGCGTGAAGTACATTGCAGAGAACATGAGGACACGCAACAAAGCCAAGGAGGTACATAAGCAAGCATTTATTTTGAGATTGAATATTTATGTTAATATTAGATTTCATTGCCTAATTAGATTCAGAATTTCTCTCTAGAGAAGATCCAATAATACTGTAAAATTAGTATTCAGTGGCTGACTGCATAATCCTATGTGTGCAGTGGGAACAAGCCTCTGGGCATTGGATGAAAGTTGATGTTTTGCAAAGTGATGCTGCACAGATTTTATCTGAGAAAAAATAACGAAATAAAATTAATAACACAATAATGCCAAATGCATATCACCAGACCGGCTGCAATATGTGTATGTATGATTTTCTATTAACAACACAGAACCAATAGTTCAATCAACTTGATTAAAACTAGTGGTTAAGGGTTTTCATTTGATGTTTATGATAAGGAAAACATTTTAGTAATCAATATGTTTTACCAAAAAAATCTTATGTTAAAAGACATTATCAGTGTTGAATTGTTTCACTTTTTTGGACTTATGTCTTAAATACAACCAGTTTCACAAATCTCTCAAACTGCTTCATAAAGCACTGTCACGGTATCAGTACCTGAGAGTCTACCTAATCCTGCCAATGCTAAACACGAGCAGAACTTTGTCACTGTGCAGACTGGTTGCTTACAAGAAGATAAAATTCCTATTGAAGTGATGCATGGTGGCAAAAACTCTGTGACCATTTCCTTAAGGAGATGCTTGAAGCTTAATTTGTAAGAACTGAATCACTCAAAACGCAAAAAGCCAGATCTCTGAAAAAATGTTACTAAATTTAATACATTTTATGTAAGCATCAAGTTTTCTAAAATGAAGAATTATTGAAAGTGTGGAATAAAAATTATCTCAAAGCAAAATTATGCTTTTACAATACAGAAAAGCTTTAAAAATATGTATTAGTCTTTCAGCAGTTTAACACTGACAAGAAAAACCTAATCACCTAATCTTTTGGAGACTTTTTCTCATGACCGTGTTTCTATACGGTAAACCAAATAAATAAATACAATTCCTCTTTTTACCATAGCAGTGAGGTATAGTTTTATTATTTGATGAAGTGAACAGTGAATGCAAATTCACACATGCTCTGATTTACTGTCCTTAATCTCTAGTTTGCTCTCACAGTTTGCACAACAGAGAACTGTGCCTGAACATACACATACAAAATGTACATGTGTGTTACTTCTACATAGTTAGTAAAATTATACTTTTCTCTGTAAACATTGTAGAAAGCCTTTTCACTTGGCTAAATTTGGAGTTTAAAGCTGCTTGTTTGTTCCAGAAGCAGAAACATTCTGGATAGTCCTGATATCTTTGTTGCGTCGGCTCCATCTTTCCTCAGCAACACGGATCTTTCTTCGAGGCTTGGAGAATAGTTAAACTGCTTCCTCAAAATGCATAATAGCATTATGGTCACTGGATAATCATAATCTTATTTCGTACACCTGAAAAACCATATATAGCACCCGGAAAATGTGCTTGGCTCCAAAAGGCTTTCCAACTAACAAATAACCTAAAAAGCAAACAAATTCCAAAAATATTTTTTATATTTAATATTTTCTGTGGCCAACAATCATACATAGTAGGCTTTCTAAGCCTTTTATTAACCTTGACATTGTTTTGTGGACTTCCCTTACAAAATCTTTTTTGTAAACTGCTGTTAAAATCCATGTGTCTGCAATAAACTTTTTTTCTGACTGTATCTACTTTAGATTCTATAGGATAAACACAACAATATATGTGTATATATATAATATTTTCTTATTTTTCTGCTTTTTTTCCAGTTTGCCCACATTGCTTAATTTCCTTTCCGTTCTCTTTTCAGGTGGAGGATGACTGGAAGTACGTTGCCATGGTCATTGACAGGATTTTCCTGTGGGTTTTTGTGACAGTATGTGTGCTGGGAACGCTGGGACTCTTCCTCCAGCCACTTATAAGCTTCTTAAAATGAAAAACTTGCCTTGCCTCATTTTTTTCCTGCTTTTCTTGTCTATTCCCATTTCTTTACACCTTGAGTTACTCCAGGAAATGTCCTGCTCTTAGCAGTGTCAAATGCAGCACAAGACTATTGTTGTTCCCGTTCTAGGCTTCTGTCACTTCTTCTCTCTGTGTCTTACTCTTCTCTGGGGCGCCATCATCAGCCATCTTTTCTAGCTCTTAGCTGTAGACTTCTTATAAGACTTCAACACATCTCCTCATTCCTCATCTATTTTACCCTTTCAGCTGCCAATGCAATGCTATAGCAATGCTGCTATCTTGTCTCCTTCCCAGGATCACATATTTTCCAAAACCTGACTATCTCATCTCCCATCTGTTTATTTTTCACCTCTCCAGTGTTGTGCTTTCAGCTCCCACTGGTGAAATCATTTCACTGTCATTGTCCGTCACTCTTTGGAGCAGTGGTTTAGATGTCAGTTTCCAAGAACTTCTTGGAAACATTTTTCAGTAAAAAAAACCCCAAGAAAACATGAATTACCTTGCAGTAGCACTTAGTCATTGTAAGCCAGTCCAGTAATGACACCGAGTTGGGAATTATGGCACAATATGCTGATTTCTGGCTATGACAATAACATAGATGTTTTCTGATAGAAGATAATGATGTTTTTGTCTACATAGTTTAGTGCATGCTGGCCTTTCACCTTTATTAATGACATGTTTTCCACCATATAAATATGTACAGGATATGAATTCAGAACAGGGGTTTGCAATGTATGGAGGCACTTTTAACCACAAAATGTACAATTAAACCTGTAAAATGACTTGAAACAATAAAACTGTCTAATGCAGTTTATTATAATCAGTAACATTTTATGTTTTTGGTTTTCTTTGTTTTATTTCCTGTTTTTTTTTTCTCTTTTTTCTGTTTATATTGAAGAAGCAAGTCTACCTCACAAAGCTGCTGATTTTTTCCTGCTGAAAGGCTGTCTTGTGAATCTGCTGTGACTCTCATTTTTCCAGGTCTAATCCCAAAATATCTCCAGACAGAAATAAATAACTGACCAAACTGACTGAAGGGCTGTAGGATGCAGATTGCAAATAATCCCTTTGTTAGTTACTACTGGTTAAAGAAACGGAACAAGACCTTCAGACTGAGCTGATCAACAGCAGCACGTTGTAGCAGCCACAGGGCAAATAGTTAGCACTATACCAAGGATGTTTATCAGCTGAGAAAATGTGAACAACTGTCTCATGCAAAAGTAATGAAATATGAAATTTTTCAATTCAGCTTTTGCTTAGATGCTTGGAAAGTTTTGAGTTTGAGGTGTTTTTGATCAGGGAAGCTTTCTTTATAACACAGTGTTCTGAGTAGCTGTAAGCTGGACTCCCTCATGAAAATTTACTTCTGAATTTCCAAATTAGAATCATTCTGTGTCTGCTTTATTTTTAAATCATGATATTTTAACACATTGAGTTTGCGTTTACGTGTATCTGTAGCACATTAATAACAAACATTCTTTCAAAGCATAATGTAAATGAGCATATTTAAATGATGATTATTCAAGGAAACTCCATGGAAAGGAAAAGAGGTAAGTTCAGTGTGGCATATTGAAGATACACAATCACATCAATTGTTATGCACCTAGAGGAGCTTTATTCTTTATTTCCACCCTCTTTTAAAGGTCACTCGTGAGCCTAAATGTGACTGTCAGCTCTAACGAAAACCTCCACACAAATGTGCTGAATGTTTAAGGTAGTGACAGCGTAACATCTCAGTTAAAATAGAGTGTGACTGTGGCTTTGAGTAGCCCATCCCATGCCCCTGAACAGCTCAACAGTTCGGTTTAATCCCAGTTTGTGTGTACTCAGTGAGCATGTACACATGTGTCCATGCACATGTGTTTGTTGGAGAGGAGAACAGAAAGGCTGCACGTGTCTCCTGAAGATGTAAGACTAGTTGAAATGGTGACAGAGCTCATGCATGTAAATGTTAGTTCCTGTGTGCGCCTGGTAATATGAGTCTCACTGAAGTCAGATTAAGGGATGGATGGAGGCTAAATATGGAGATGAAGCTGGAGCTGTAGTACAGATACATACAGCAACCAATCTGTCTCAGTCTTCAGACTGACACAGTCATATCAGCTTCTGCCTGTGACAGATTGAGGATTCTGTCAATTAAAGATCCACTGACTTTTCGATCTATATTTGGATAGTAATAATCCATGCATCAGACAGCTAACAGGCTCTTGTCATTGCAACGCCTTTCAAACTAATAACGTAGCAAGTGAAACAGCAGACAAGAGGGACAACACTGTGCTGTTTTATCCTTTTTCTTTTTATTAACCCCCCTATTGCTTCAGGACAATTTTTTTTCTTTGATTTCACCAACAGAATGAATAAAGACTCAGAAATCAGCAACTTCAAGACATCTTGGGCCACTTAGTCTGAATTTGAAATGATGTTCTTTCATTTTTTAAAAGAAAACAGATCTTGATTCATTGTACTTCAAGTGCTTGGTGGCAGTCAGGTCATAGTGGAGTGCTGCACAGCTCTGGGTGGTAAATTCAGGGATAATACATTATTGAGACCACCACATGGATGAATATTTTACATGATTCATTGCAACCAACTCTTGACTGCTGGAATCCAACTCACAGATGGCAGTTGTTTGTGGTACTAGGACAATATCTTGCTGTACATAAGACTCTCTTCTTGTCTGTCTCTTTCCTCGTACTTCTTGCTCTTTACGTCAAAGTTTTTTTTAACCTGTGCACATGTTAAAGAAACTCATGGTGGGAATACAGGATGAGACAGGGTCACTGCACTGCAGAGAGGTGGATGGTGGGTTAGGCTGCTCTTTTCAGCCACTGGGTGCAGAATGGTACATGCCTGCAGTCAGTCGACCGTGGATAAGCAAAGGAGACTCAGAGCTAAATAATGCATTCCAGTGGGAGCCTTCAAAACACATGCACACACAGATGAAGGGTCCTCTCCCGCTAAAAACTAGCTACTACTTGCACTAGAGTACTGCCCACACTTACCCATAAAGAGCAAGTTTCTAATTTTACTCCTTGGTTAATATTTATAGATGGGGCATAGAACCATTATCTTGGAACTATAACAATATCTCCTAGAGTTTTCTTGGATTTCTTAGAAAATTATTCAAGAAATCAATAAAGAGGGTTTTTTTTAGCTATATATAATAAGGTTTAATTATTGAAAACACTCATTTTTATTGCGTTTGCTAAACTGAATTGGATTCTAATGTAGCAGTAAAAGCCATATTCAACATTTTTGGAGTGGAGTTCTCTATAAATGTTATGAGCAGTTAAATCTAACTGCTCATAACCAGATAACTCTGGTTTTAATTATTCTATAAACATCCAGATAGCTGGAGATGCATATTATGAACCTTTAATCTATCATCATGTTGGGATAAGGCTGTTATTTACATAGAAGTTATTCACACAAGACTAAAAAAAATATTAGGCAGTGTTGCAAAACAATTATTGTATGTGAGAATTGAACATGTATAGCATATACAGTCAGAGTAATTGTCCAGTTTAAAAGCAAAGTCACACAAAAAGTAAAAAAATATAACAGTTTAATTATTTAATTAATTATTATCAATTCATTTATTAGGGAGTCACTCTGGCCCGAAGCACTTTAATTATTCTGTTCTCAGTAAATGTTTCACACAGGAAGCTCAGTGGTCATGCATTATCTTCTTCTTTTGTATTATGTGTAAATCATAATTGATTTCTTTATAAATAGCCACACATGGCAAAGATTTATAAAACAGTGTGTGCATAACGCATTATATTTTTTAAAAAAGGAGTTGTGTGAAGATTGTAGAAGTCCCAAACACACAAATAAAACTTCCATCTTCTGCTGAATCCTTTCCATCTGTTCACGTTCTAATGTAGACCAACAGACAGGGCAGCACAGACCAATAAGACTGGGGGCTCTAAAGTTCAGAGTTTAAGGTGACTTTCTAAATAAGGTGTAAAAAGTAAATAGAAAGAAATAGTTGTAACTCAAGTTGTTTACTTTAGGCATTTTTTTTTCACAGTGTCATGTAACATCCACATGAAGAGGAATAGGTGGTGGCAAAAGGTTACCTTTTTATGTTTAGATAGTATTTGCACCAGCTTTTATGAATTATTAAAAAAATCAACTGGATTGTAAAGCTTTATTGTGAAAGACTGCAGCATGAGAGGGCTTTTTCAGAAAGAGGTTTCTTTCCCTTTCTTCCTTCTTTTTTTGCTGGAAGGCGTGAGAGGACGTGTAAAAGTGCAGAGGCAAGCAGCACTCAAGTCACACTTTTATTAGAAGCAAACTGTGAAGGATTCAGCACCTTGGACAGCAATTGCAGCATCACTCATTTTCACTATTTCAGCACCTTAAATGACAACTGCAAACACAGAAAAGATAAAAACCTGAAATGTCACATGTCAAAAACCGTGTAACACCCACAGACCATAACAGAATTTACAAATTTACACAATGCCACTGGATTTGTTTTTGTTGTTTAAGTACTCCTGGTTAATAAAACATTTCCATACAGATATAAATTCCATTCAATTTCATAAATTTTATAAGCCACATCGGTCTTTATAACTAATTATTTCCAAGTGGGATATGGTAATAAATTAAATGACCCTACAGAATGGAAATCCTAATTTCATTACTGCTATACATCATGTTGTGATTTGCAAAATTAATACTTTAACATTTATCTCTGCCTGACGCACTATATTTAAGCATTTCATTTAACCCAGTAATTGTTATCCTGATGTTGGAAATTGGGGAATCACCTGAGTAATTAGGATTCATCTACTTTAGACCATGAGCTGAGAAAGTCCAGCATTCAACAACTGAGATATTTGAAAGTAAAACAATCAAGTTACAACCCCCCCAAAAATCAAGACACCTACATGTTGCCAATTTTCCAAAATCAAAAAGTGTCTTAAATCTATCAAAGATTCCAGTGAAAACTTCTTACTTCAGTCACAGCACATGCAAAGTCACATCTTCCTCACTGCAGATAACATTTCCTAGATACCTTCTCCAAATTAAAAGTCAGTCATCTATTCCAAAGCCCTGACATTCATAAAACCTTATTCCTATATTTTAAGATTTATGTTATGGGGAAATGCTTCTTACTCCAGAAGTAGAAATTGTCGCAACAATATGCCTGTGTGAACTGATTATTGACTATACACAAATACTATAAGTTTACATACCCATATATGACAGTACAGAAATAGCATCCTACAGACATGATAACTGCTCTTCTGAGAGACTGTACTGTTACAGTGTCAGATGGGCATTACTTTCCATCAGTTATCATTTTTTTATCAGATCAGTCAGGTGAAATCAGAAGGAAAACCAGTCTGAGGCAGCTGAACTGAGGTGTCATGTTTCAAGTCAGTAATAGTCTGTGCTGGTGTGGAGGAAGAGTAGGGAAGGTCTTTCTGCTACCTTTTTCAGGTCAAGATTGTAGATCCTGATATATATTTGGAACTGAATCTTAGTAAACATTCAGTGCCAATTTATGCTAATTTCCCCCTTTTACCATTTTGTAGTTAAAGATCCACATGCTCTTGCTTATTTTTTTGCTGTTGGATTAGTCTGTAGTGCTCTGGTACAAAGGAGAATCAAAGCATGAAATGACTGAGCTCAAACATTGTTGAGGAATGGGAGATTTTAGATCAAGTCTTCTTCAGAAGACTTTAAAAAGATCTCTTTAAGTCTTCTTATAGCTCTTTTGGGAATTTCTCTGGTATAAAAGCTTATCTAGGATCCTTTTACTGGCACATGTGAAACTACTTACTTGGTGTTTGCCTTTGAAGTGTGTGTGAGATTTAAGTTTCCTTTGCTCTGTATAGTCCTATCTCATTTATCAGCAACTTTTCTTAAAAAGAAAAAAAACTCATTGAAATGACAAACTGATTAAGCTAAACTCCCAGGCCTGAGGAGACATGGCTGTTTCCTTTTATCAATTAAATGTTTCAGTGAAATTATGCAGCCTTTAATTATGGGCACAATGAAAGCTGAGAAAACAAAAACAACCCCGAACAGAGGCAAGAAAAGAAAAACAGATTTGCTAAAAACAAGACTTGGTACCCACATAGCAGTGGAGACTGTATACATCAACTAACACACTCACACCTAGCTGTCCCCAGTTAACTAAAAAGGATGGGCAGGACTGCAGCCAGCGAGAATTTATGTTTCTGAATGATTAGGGATGAAGCAGACGGGACGATCTCTGAGGCAGCAGCTGCCCACCCCACAGCTCCAAGTGGAGCAGAAAATTAGGATAATTTCATTGTGATAATCAGCCTCCCGTTATCCCTGTCACTCCCACCCAAAGGGAAGGAGAAACAAGGAGCTTAGGGGATGAGGAGAGAGTGAGGGAAAAAAAAATCTGTATTTAAATGTTTTATTTACAGGAAGAAAGAAGAAAGGGAGAAAATAAATACAAAAGAAAAGAAAATGCGTTTTTCATGCCTGGCTATCTTCAGAATGTATGCATGTGTTTTAGTGAACTGCATTTGTGTAAAGGTCAGCATTCAGCCACATAAACGGCAGAAAAATGGTGCGGAGATTTTGTATTATTTGCTAAAGAGTTTGAGTAAATCCTGATGATTTTGCCTAGATATTCATTTAATGATGCCCAGCTGGAAAATGAGCACACTATTTTCAAATTTCACAGCTCCAGTCTATTGTATGTGGAATTTGAGCCCTCATTAACTGGAGGGTGCATTTGTATAATTGCCTTAGTTGCTTAACGCAGCATTGTGCTTATTAGTTTTATTAGAAAATGCCAAACATGCAGAGACCCAACTAAACAAATAAATTCATCCAGTTCTATCAACCCACACCCGCTGAGAAAACAGCAGGTGTCGCACAGTAAAGATATCACTTCCCACATTTCTTCATCAGATGTGTTGTTGGCCACTCCAATGGTTTATAAAGCTTTTTCATAATTCAAGCAAGATGGCAAACACTGTTAATAATTTTAATTGACTTGAGACTTGCTTTCTTTCCTCATATTTTTTTATGCTTTGATTTTCAGCTGCTTGATTTTCTGTTTAATCTTTCTAGGTGTGATTTTGTTTATTTCTACCCTTTTCATATCTCATTTCCCTTTTCTTTTCTTGGTATAGGACCCAAGAAAAGACAGGAATTAGGCAGAATCCTATGTGTGTAAATTAGTTAAATAAACCAAAAACCAAAGCAACAAACTAACACAAAGAACACAAGAGGCCTCAAGAGGACTGGGACATAATGATAACAGAAAAATCCAGCAAGGAGTGGATAAAAGAGACATCAAATATAGCTAGTGAGATGATTAACAATGAACTGGTGAGTCTAATCAAGTAAATGTGCTGCAGTAAATGTGCTGCAGCTGAAGGTGATCATAAACTGAAGTACTAAGGTAGAAGGGCTAGACATGATAAAGAAATTATGGAAATATTAGAAACAAATACAGGAGGAATATTCCTGAGCAATATGGACACAGGAAATAATGAAATTGAGGAAACTATGGAAATAACTCAAAACATGAGAACAAAGACAGACAAAACCTAACTTAATGTCCTACACATCATGCTTTTCATTTCCTTTTTTACTCTGTTCTGTCCTGTAAACAATAATTATTGATTAGTTTTTTTTTTTTTTTTAAAATAAAACATACTGCCTCTTTTACTACTGAGTGGAAGAGTCTTAATCACACCTGAACACATAGCTCAGTATTATTGCAGGTTCTTACATTTGATTTATCCCCTCTTCTGTCACAGCCTTCTAAGACCCCAGCACAAGATCTCAGAACGTTTTTCAACAAGTTAAAGCAAAGCCATTTAACTGTAACATCAATCCGAGAATATTTCGACAAAACCAGTGGCAGATGGCACCGTTAATGGTGCTTTTATAACAACTACAAAAGCTAATTAAAATAAAAAATACCTAAGATTCAACAAAAGACAGTAGAAATTAAATGTATTCTGAGAATAAATAGGTAAATCTTGGAACAAGACCATTTTCACATAAAATAAAATCCAAAAAGTTCTTATTAGATCTTAATGATTAAGACCTAAGTACATCATTTTAGTGAGAGCAGGACTGGAGAGAGGAGAGGTTAACTGGAGGAGTAGGACCAATGAAGAACAGGTTATTGGACAGTTAATATTTAATCACAGTTCAAAAACTATGTCTGCAACACAACAAAAGTAGAACTCTGCTGCAAGTGATATTGTAATATTCTTTATATAGCTTTATCTTTTTGGACTTTTCTCCTGGAAGTAGCGAGGTTAAATGGTACTTAAGAGTTACTCATGTTGATTTATACAATGAATTAAAAACCAGCCTGTATGCCTATATTAACTTATCTTAAATGTGTTGAAAATTATTAAACTTTGGTATTCCTGGTTCTCCAACAGTTGTACAATTACCACAGATGGTACCTGAGCTGCCGTTTGTGGTGCTTAGAAAGTTTGGATAGCACCCTGAGCGAGCCCCTCCTTCGAGCCCCTCCTTTGAATGCTGTGCACACACCCAAAGACTTCCCCACTTCTCTAAATTCTGTCAAACACAAACAAAAATATAATAAATAACAAAAAAAACTTCAACTAACTTAAATATAAGAATCTCCTTTTTGTATTTGACCAGTCTATATATTTTTCTTTTCACTTTTGTCTCAGCCTGAATTGTTTCTCATTTCTACAAAGAACTGGAATGAGGAACAATTAGGATTTCTCTTTATTATATTTTGACAAATAGAATGAAGATTTTAAAAACAAGTCAATTGTGTATTAAGTAATCGTTGTTCACTTCACAACCATGTATTTGACATCTGAGTTCAAGTAAAACTTTTGAACCAAAAATGGTTTAACGCAGTTCAGAACCCTTAAAATCTGTCAACTAGCTCTTTAATTTAATACCAAATCATAAAATGCAAATCAGATCCCAGCTGATGTAGTTGAAAAGATGTGTTCCTATCCTTCTTACAGTGGTTACACTCTGCACAACATAGGGGAGTACACACAGCTCAAGTTGTTTGTTAGTTTTGTTTGGTGGCGTCCCCAGTCCATGCTCCCCTGAGCAGAACACCATATCAAGAACGCAACTGATAACACAGGCAGTGAATTGACTTCTAGTAACACTATACTTTTGCAAATGCCTCTGTGTAAAAGCAAAAACATTAAGGTGTGGGTCTAAACAGTAGGTAACGTTTATAAAAATATATTCTTTTACATAACATATTTGTTAAAACTGTCACTATGTCCTGACAGTATAATATGAGACAGATAATCTGCCTCCTACCTGTGGTCCTGCTGCCATTTGCAGAAATACACGCTCCCAGTCATAAATAACCAATAAGAGCAATGAGCAGGGTCTTATCGCTGTCAATCAGCTTGTGTACGCGCAGCTCACACCCTCCCCCTTGCTCTCTGCTGCGCTACAGCTCCTCCCCCTCATCGGAGCCTGCTGTGAATGCGCAGACTAGTGAGCATGACCACTTGAGTTTGTAAATGCTGGACAGGAGCATTGTGAGCTCACAGATTATCGGGTCATATTACACAGTCAGGACACAGTGACAGTTTAGACAAATATGTAAAACAAACAAACAAACAAACAAACCCAACAACATATTTTTAAAAATGTCACCTACTGCAGATTTAATGTGTTGTAAACTTGTGGCTCTATGATATTTCTTTCTGCCAAGGTCACCACTGCCATACATTAGTCTTTAAAGTTTTAATTAAAAAAAATCAAAGTAGTGCTATAAATATCATTATTCGTTCTGGGACTTGTGAAGACTGCATAATTTTAAAATACAGGGTCTCGACCACTCTAACAGACATTTTTATCAGCTTTGATAAGATTTTTGATTTTATTTTACAAGACTAAAAATATCCCAGACCTGCACAGCATTCCACAAAAGCAAGGCGTCCCGTGGTTTAGAGCACATTTAAAAGTCCACATCTCTGCACCACTCGCCCCCTCCCCTTCTCCCTGTCTTGTCCTCTTCCTCCTCCTCCTCCTCCTCCTCCTCCAGAGAGACTTCCCGCTGTGCCGCTTCCTATAACGTCTCGATTGGAGCTGCAATAAACAGGGACACGAACTAACAAGCCGGGCCTTTGCCCGCTGGATAACTGCAGGAGCGCGGTGATTTTACGCTCGCTGCTGACGAGACCCTCAGCGAGTCATTTTCCTCAGCTAAACGGGACATTGTAATAATAGCAACAACAGAGGACTACAAGCTCTATCTGTGGGATTGGGAAACAAGATGAAGTTGACGGTCCTCCCCCTCCTCCTGCTTCTCCTGACGGTTTGTCCTGTGTGTCATGGTGCCGGTGAGAAAACTCTTTATGTCAGTATTTGTGATTGTTTCCAATTTGTCACTGTTCAGCCACGTTATTGCCTCACAAGAAACACGATTTTAAAAATCGTCATGGAAAAGATCCAGCGAGAAAGGTGCCCAGAAGTTTTCAAAATTTTACACGAAAAGGACAAATTAGAAATGTGTCCTTTCGTGGTCTCAAACAAACAAACAAACAAACAAACAAAACAAAACAAAAAAAACAGTTAATTTACAGCAGTTGTTAGCTTATATCACCCTGAAAACAGTTCTATCAGAAAGTTGAGAATGTAACTTTAATCGCACTCTTGGAATGCATTAAATTTAATCGTTTTTTTTAATGAAATATAATTCTACAAATTTATTGGGGACTAAATTAGAGGTATTAAAGAGTATAAATACAACAGAAATACAAAAATGCTTTTACTTTGAGCTAAAAACAATTATAAATTGGTAGGCATTTAAAAGATTTATTAAAGTTGGTTTCACCAGTCTTTCCTGCAGTCCCGCATAAGGTTTGCTTCAAAAGAGCACTGCACAGCAATATGATGACCTCTGTTAAAGTTGTTTGTTCATCAGTTAAACAAGAACACAAGAGTCCAGTTTCAGTGTCCAGCCTCCTGTAACCGTCCTTGAATGTGCATCATGTGCTCATGGGTCATAGACATTCTACCAAGAAGTGCCTTTAGATGGCTAAAGTTAGATGTAACCCTGTGACAGGTTAAAGTGCTCCATCTTCTCCTTAGAACTACCCCCTTTGTGTCTGACATTAGAGCTGTCTCATATCAGTGTTACAGATTCTGTTCCTCCAGAGACCTCCTATTACTGACTGATACTCTGGGTTCCCATTTTCTGGACACAGTTATATTATCCACATACATTATGCACAGTTCTGATTGCTCAAAGTGTCCTATCTAGCAAACATGTTTACTCTGATTTCCTTGAGCTTCAATTTGTAGAATAGGATTTCTAGAGAAATCATATCTGTAAGTATTTCATTACATCCCCATGTTCTTCACATTTGTAGAGATTTTGTTAAAAGTTGTTTTGTGTCACTTTGAGAAAGTGTCACAAGGTAAAGTTAATTTGAATTTCGTTAAATCTGGATTCAACAACATGCATGTTGACAACATGCCAAGTTTAAATTGAGAAATTCGTGATCCGCCACTCATGTTCAGGGGTTAGTCCTGTTAATTGCTTATAAGTTAAATAGAGAAATAAGCTGGTGAAGGTTAGGTACTTAAAATTTGAAGATGATAAACTGTATCATCATTTTCTTTGTTACTAGCTTCATCTCCCAGTAAATTTGTTTCCTTGGCGGAGATGGAGGACGCTCTGCTTAAGAACCTTTTCCAGGGATATCAGCGTTGGGTTAGGCCCATCCAGCGAGCCAACGACACTGTCAAAGTTCGATTCGGACTCAAGATCTCTCAGCTGGTTGATGTGGTGAGATGACTCCTACTAAATGAACACATTACTTGTTTGCACCCTCTTACATTGAAGCAGTGCTTTAATTTGATCTTAATCTAATCTAAAACTGAAAAAGGAACATTTCCGAGACACTGGGTGTTTTCCAAATTAGTTTTTCCTCAAGAATGTCAAATAGAGAAAAACACTGGTCGGTGTCCAATGCTGGTTTTAAAAATATATTAATGCCACATTTTATGAAGGACTGACATTGAACTCCATTACTTTAATTTCATTTCATGGATTAATAATGATCACTAAACACAGGAATGTAGTTTTCATTCAAGCAAGATAGGCACCTAGGCATCAAATCAGCTTGTTAATTTATATATAAAAAAACCTTTGCCTGATTTGCTTTTAACTGTCTATAATAAGCTGCTGTCTTTCAAAAAGTTTGCAAAAAATATGTCAATGCCAATCAAATTCCATACCTGAAAACTCCTCTTAAAGCTCTAATTTGGTAACCTAAATTGTAAGTTGCAACTAAGTTATTTTGCACTGTTTCCAGACTTTAGTGGTCCAGACAAACCCTTAACTGTTCCAGTACAAAGTCAGTGTTTAATTTGCCCTTTCTGTGACAAACTTAACAGTGTTCTACTTTTTCAATATGAACTGTAAAACCAAATTTATTTTACAAGTAATACATTATGTATTCTTGCTAAACAAGAATGATTAACTTACTTGATTAGAGTTGATAACATACCTGTTTAGGGCAATATGTTTGAAGGAATATTTCAGCTAGCTTAATTCTTTAGTTATCTGAATATAATACATTTTGTATCACAACAATAGATCATCAAACTTAAACATGTATTTCTGGAAAACCAAGGTGTCTTGCTGAAATAACTGTCTTGAAACAACAGAAATCTGGGCAGTATTTTGTTTTCCAGATGTTTCAAGACTCATTGAAGCTAAAAGAAATCCTTAAGCTGCTGTTACACTGTTTTTGTATCTTGCAATGCAAATGCAGAAAAAAGTGTTATCAGGGTCTAAACATAAGAAAATTAAGGAAGTTTTGTAGAGCATTAAGTTCTGTCATGTCTTTGAACTATGTATCAGTTTGATAGTGCATGCATATTGGGATTAGTATTGTGGAGATTTAGTGTTCACCTTTTTCATACTTACTTTTTCTGTCTTTTTTCATATTAAAGGATCAATAATCTGAGAATTATATTTCTATTCTCCATGAGTGTCCCCAAGTAGTGAAATTATTATTTGCTGAATTAAATAGAAAGTACATGTATAATTTTCAAGCATCCATGGTATCGGTGAATGAAGCATCAGAGTAGTGTTATTAGGTTATTGCTGTGTTATTGAGTCCCATTTGCATCAGTTTTGTAGCAGTGGTCCACATGTGAGGTAAACATGCCATGTGGGAGCTGTGGTACTCAGGTAAGATCATTTTTTGACAAGCCCAGAAAATCTGTAGCAGCTTATCTTAGATAAAAGATAAGCTGCTACTGTAATATTAACATATTACAGTGTTAAATGTGTAAAGTGATATGGGATGACTTCTTTCCTATGATGTCAGATTATTCCCACGCTACTGAAACAAAATGCAGAAACAGAATATTGTTTGTAATGGAAAAAATGTATGTAAATGTGATCTCAAATCAAGCAAACATAGCTATAGTTTGGTATTAATGCACCCCCACTTTTGTCTTACCTACAAAGTTAAGTTAAACATTAAATTTCAACTTTAAAATTCTTTTAAAGTCTTTTTTGACTTCTTAATTATTTTATCATATCACAGCTTCAACAAAGTTTAACTATATTTAAAAAAATGCTAAAAGAATAGATTAAATCCCATTTTATATTTTTTGATAAAAATGAATCATTTTAAATAATAGAAATACTTATCATAGCAATAGTGTTATCAATTAAAAACACAGTAAATGAATTAAATTCCATTTCTGCTTGTAAGTAATATGTAGGTAGGTAATATTTCATGTTCAAATCTTAAATATAGGTATTTTAGGGGAAAATATTTATGTGTGAATGGGCACTATGGTTAATTGTGTGGACTAACAATTGTTTATTTTGATACATAGCATATTTTTACCTAAACCTTAAGCAGTGACAGGTAGCTATAAGTTCTACTCACTTGTGTGTTATTAAGAAATACTTATTTAGCAGAGGAAAAATACATATAAAAATACAGATGTAAAATGGGGTAAAATACAAATCAAAAACAGACAGACCACTGGTGCAGCACAAGTTGAAGCTCTACATGGTTTTAAAATAAATCTTGAGCATCACAGTCTCTTACTGTGGTGTTCTTTAAATATTTCAGGATCTATCTGTGATAGGTTGACATGGTTTAGGTGTTTCAGAAGAGAAAATTGGAAAAGCGGATGGAGGAAGCACTCTTCTTTGCTTGAAATATTTATCTCAACCATTTTGGATTTAGCTTACTATTCTTGGTCTTTTCACTGGAAACAACTAAGAGTGAATACAAACTCTCAAGGCTCTTCTGCTACTGGACCATTCAGAGCTTGGAAAGAGAAATGGCAGGAGAGCCAACAGTAAACACAGTAGCTTCGCTGTTTATGTCCCCAGAGTCTCCCTGGGCAACTGCATGGCTCAGTATTAGATTATGGTTCACATCTGGTCTATGTGATCACCAAACCGTCCAACCCACTTTGACAGCTGAGGCTTAGACTGGATGATCTGCTGCAGCTTTGGATACATCTCCTTCAAATGCAACATCCACAGCCTTTCTGCTTCATCTAAAACCTGTCTTTGCTGATGTGAAATAAGTTAGCTACATCCCAGATGTCATTTCCTGACTTCTTCTGTTTACTATTTGACATATTCACATTGTACAGCTCACATCCTTAGTCTGATTTTAATATGAGTAAATTGGGTTCTTTTCCAGAAAAGATTTTATTTCTTTTACACATGAAAAATAGTTAAACAGGGGACAATAGCAAAGTAGACAAATAAGTATGTAGAAAAATTTGTAAAAACTGTAGCTAGACCAATATTTCAAAAATATAATTTAAAGAAAATAAGATATGTACAAGATCCTAACATGAAACATATGTATATTCTAAAAGTACAGTTTTATACAAATACCCATGACAGTTTAACAAGATTAATGCAAAATCCAATGTTATTTAGATTAATTAAAAATAATATAAGGTGTACATATGGAATTAGATTAATTTCCCAAGATCTGCTGATGTTCTATTTTTTTCTGGTGAGCATCTGTAAAATATAATACATAATTTTCCACATAAACTGAACATGTCATATAAATCTGACAAATGTTAAAAGTAATCTGTGATAGTGTTACTTAAGTACTGTTTTTGCTTATTGTAATTAAAGAATTTTAGGTTTTTGTGTTTTATCTTATTAAATTAGCCTGCTGTTGGTTTGCCTTTTATTATTCTTATTGTTTTATTGGTGAATAGATATTTAGATATTTTTTCTAAATTTTAGGATGAGAAAAACCAACTTATGACAACTAACGTTTGGTTGACTCAGGTAAGCCATGCTCATTTCATCACTGTAAAACCTTGACATTTGCAGAAAAGAAAGAAAATACAGTCATTAATTTATACACCCTTGACCTTCCTGATATTATTTTCATCAGTTATCAGAGTTGTGTAGTATTCTGCAAGGTTACTGAGATATAATGTATTTTGTGTCTATGTTGGCCAGGAGTGGATCGATTATAAGCTGCGATGGAATCCTGATAAATATGGTGGAATCACCTCCATCAGAGTTCCCTCGGAAAATATCTGGCTTCCAGACATTGTCCTGTATGAGAAGTAAGATACACAGATGTCCCTCACACCAACTGACTGTTACTTCCATTTGTGCAACCCTTTCTATACCCTTCAGTCCCACCTGGTGGTGACTGAATGATACAGTAACGTTACACAAGCACCAAATCATTTTGTATTTCATTACTGAAGACATTAAGCCAAATATGGCATTAACTTTAGCACTGTCACAGAAGAAGATTTATATAAATATAATGCAAAAAAATCTTATTCCTTCTTATAGTTAAGCGTTACCACTGCAGCACATATATCTACGTTTTGTAAAAAGTTGCAGTTTAAACCTCCCATGAGCTTAAGGTTTTTATTTAATATCAGTGTGGAAATTACACTAAAAATATCTGTAATTTTTGATACATTTTTATTAAAATTTTCATTTAAAGGCTGTTGCAAAAACCTGATCCCATAGAGTAAAAGTTGTTATGACATTGAGTAGTAGTAAGCCAAGGTTCCATTCAGTTTTCACTTTTCTATTTTAATTTATTACACTGATAAAAATGAAATATGACGAAGGTTTAACCACTAAACATAAATACAGTGATATACGATAATGTGATTTGGAGAAAAACAAACAATTCCTGATTTTGACTCTTTTGACTGATACATTTCTTCAGCGCTGATGGGCGCTTTGAGGGCTCCCTGATGACCAAAGCCATCGTAAAGTACAACGGTGCCATCACCTGGACACCACCTGCTAGTTACAAGTCTGCCTGCACCATGGACGTCACTTTTTTCCCCTTTGATCGACAGAACTGCTCCATGAAGTTTGGGTCATGGACCTATGATGGCAACATGGTGGACCTGGTCCTCATGGACAACCATGTTGATCGAAAAGACTTCTTCGATAATGGAGAGTGGGAAATACTCAGTGCCACTGGAGCCAAAGGAAACCGGAAGGATGGGTTGTATTCCTACCCATTCATCACCTACTCCTTCATCCTGAAGAGATTGCCACTGTTCTACACACTCTTTCTCATAATCCCCTGTTTAGGTTTGTCCTTTCTTACTGTCCTTGTGTTTTACCTTCCCTCAGATGAAGGAGAGAAGCTGTCACTCTCCACCTCTGTCCTAGTGTCCCTCACTGTGTTCCTTTTAGTCATAGAGGAAATCATTCCCTCCTCCTCCAAGGTAATCCCTCTTATCGGAGAATATTTGCTCTTCATCATGATCTTTGTCACCCTTTCAATTATCGTCACTGTCTTCGTCATCAATGTACACCACCGCTCCTCAGCCACCTATCACCCAATGTCGCCATGGGTTCGCAGCCTCTTCCTTCAGAAACTGCCCAGACTGCTTTGCATGCGAGGACACACTGACCGGTACCACTACCCGGAGCTGGCTCCAGAAAGTCCTGAATTGAAGCCTCGCTCTGGAGGTCGGAGGGGAGGTTGGAAGACAAGCAGTGGAGCATGTGGACAGGCAGCTTCTGATGGGAAGGAGGAAGAAGCCTGGGCCACCATGTTGGAGAAAGCCATCTATTCGGTGCGGTACATCAGCAGACATATCCGCAAAGAACACTTCATCCACGAGGTGTGTGTAGGTGTAAGTAGTTTCAGTCTGTTGCTTTTCCCTTAATTTATGGATGATTCCTCTTTTCCACAGGTGGTCCAAGACTGGAAGTTTGTTGCCCAGGTGTTGGACCGAATCTTCCTGTGGGCTTTTCTTACTGTCTCAATTCTGGGCACCATACTTATCTTTACTCCAGCCTTGCAGATGTTCTTGAAAATCCCTCCTCCAACCGCAACTGAGGAGCCACCTTTACACCAGTAAACAGCACCAACTCTATCTTCAGCAACTGAAGAGCTGCACTCAAGAATTTATAAGAAGTTACGGCTGAGCAAGAAGAAGCCATCAAAGACTCTTTGACTTCTTCTGATCACATTTATATCTCATTATATGTATGTTTCAAGTGCACAAAAAAAAACAAAAAAAAAAACATTTCACATAACTGACAGCATTTTTGGGGGTGCAGCTTATTTCATTTATAGGATTTCTTCACATACTGGTATTCACACATGTTCACCCTTTAAAACTGAATGAATGCTGATATTCAATAAACTGGAATCTAGAAAGTAAAACAAAAAAAAAATATGCATATAGTGTAAAAGCTGAATTTATGCACTTAACTCACTTGGTCATATTATTTTGTTTCAGATGTCTTTTTTTCTACATTCATAACCTGCATGACTTCTCTTTTATCAAGTTGAAAGCACCCAATTAGGATTTCCAAAAAACTGATTCTTTTTTTTCTAAAATAAAATGCTTGTTATTGCTTAAATGTAATTTTACCTGCAAAACATAGCCTCTTGTTGACTCTAGTTTCTCGCAGCATAATTCAGCTACCAGAAATGTCCGTTAAAAAAGCCTTGAGTTTCACTGTTTTTCCAAAATCCTTACAGAAATTACTCAGTGTGTGTAATTGGCGGATAATCAGGGGTCCTGTGTCTGAAACTGTTCAGTACAGTTTTAACTGTATTTATGTTTGCTGAAAGCAAAAGTGCATTTGAAGTAAACTCCTTTAAAAATATAAAGTTCTGTTTTGAACTGATGCGTACTTTATGGCATTAATAAAGTTTTAAATAAGTCTAGGCTTTAGTTGCTGTAATTAATGCAATTTTTGGTCCTTTTTTGTTAGATGGACTTGTATTTAATTTGATTTTAAGAAATTATGCAGGAAAATATATAAACATAGATTCAACAAAGAAATCAGAGAGGGTAACTGATAACTTATGAAAAAAACAAAACAATTCTTGCTGCTGATATCGCCACCCAGTGAAGAACACAACATAAAAACTAATATTTTCATTAAAAAAAAAACAAAAAAAAAAACTTAATGGGTAAGTCAAACTTAAAACCAACCTTAAAAAATAAATAAGCTAAAAATGACATTATAAACTAAATGTTAGCCTTTTAAAAAATAAGCAATAAAAAGGTGAAATGTGAAAAAGGTTCTTTAATGTGTGAATGAATATCTTCTTTCAAACACAATCGAAAATAAATAAACAAGGACAAGGTTATTTGCTGTTACTGTTTTATTAGATGAAAAGTGAATGTCATAAAAACACAACTTCTTTTTAACTTATATCTAAAAAGGCTATATCTCAGTCAAAGGTTGTAAAACCCATTTCCATTAGAAGACTAGTAAGAAAAGTTCAAAAAATTGCAAAAATACCTGCTACAGACCAGAATGAAAAGCACTATCTGCACTGCAATCTATAAATCCCATTAGGATCAAAATCCTGGCTTTTAAAAAGTTGTAATATTTGTGTCCGCATTCATGAAGTCCCTTTCTCTTGTTGTTTTCTATCTGTGTCGACCTGTCTGGCTGTCCAGGTGAGCCTGCGCATTTCGCAGCATCTCCATCAACTGTTTGATATTTTTGCTGCAATACACTGAGATTAGAGAAAAGATAGTCATTTTAAAGTATAATCTAAGAAAGTCAACAGAAAATCACTTATGACTTCATTATGAGCTCCAAATTGAAACAGCTGATATAAATATATTCTATGCTTAGACGATGGTTGAAACTATATGTACAAAACTAGTGAACTTGATTACTTTCCATACAAATGTCACAGTGAGGTAAGTGTTAAGACTGACTCACTCAGCCACAGTGCGGTCAAACATCAGGTTGCCCATGTCCATGTAGTATTGAGCGCCTGCTCGAAGTGCCGTCCACTGCTCATTAGCCTAAAGACCAAAGACATTACCATTCAAGTTTATTTATACTGCACATGTAAAAACAACTGCAACATTAGCTAAAGTGCTGTACTTACAAGTAGAAGTACACCTGTAATTTGTCTCCATTCTAACTGAGCAGGAGTTGATTGGAGTCTCTGACTGAATTTTGTGGGCTCTAAGAATTACAATCACAGACACAGCAGAGCATTACCTGTTCCTGGATGGTGAAACCCCACATGTTCTGAGAGTGGTATGGATCCCAGTATCCCACCTGTCTCTTCAACCTGATGAACTTCTTAGCCGCCTCTTCTTTAATAAACGGAGCAGCAAACACCCTTAAAAACAAAAGCAGGTTCCTGCTCTTCAACTAAAAGAGGTTAAACATATTACCACCGTTAAAAGCAACGAATTACAGGAAATATTTAGGATTTTCTTTGAGTTATCTGGTTTGTAACATCAAAAGAATCATGGAAGATGTTCTTTACCAAGAATTAAACTAAATTTAATAGAGAATGTGTGGATTGCAAAAATGTGTTTTAATCTCAATTTCAATTGGAATTTTAAGCAATAGGCCAACAAAAAGTCATTTATAAATTTGTAATGGATTCAGAATGATACATGGTTTTAAAAGAATCTTTTACGAATAATGTGAAACTGTGGCATGCATCTGTAGTCATCCACTTTACTCCGATATCCCTCAGTAAATTCTAGTTAAGTAATTGCCCTCAGTGGTCACCATCTGTAGCAAGATTTGATATGGGCCATATGGGCAGTTGCCAAGGGAGGAATAAAAAGGAGGGTGAACGAGAACCAGATAGAAAAATATTTACTTATCTGTCAGTTGTGCCCTGTTGTTTTTATGCATGTCCAGACAACAGGGAGTTGTTGTCCCCTTATGCTTAATAGGCATCCCTGCTTGCTGCTAAGAATAGGAAGACTAGCTTTAATGCTTTTGGGTGGGGCTGCACTGCAATTAATGTTGACCCAGAGCTAAGTTTTTGCATTTTAATAGTCGGGTGCCGCAAAAGATGGGGCATGCCGATTCATGTGAGAACTACTGGTCACCTAATTGGTAAAAACCGTCTGCCCTTATGTAATCTAGTATCAGTATAATACAACAGTTAAGTAAAGGCCTCTGAGGTTTGTAAGCTAACTTTAGTTTACAAGTAGAATAATAGAGATAAAGGAACTCAGCAGATAAGACAAGGATAAAGTGGAATAATTTAACATCCAAAAATTAGAAGAGTATGGCACAACTGCAAACCTACCAATAATGAGCATTAATCAGAGAGGCTCCCAAAAGATTTATGCTAACTCTAGAGAAGCTGTAGAGATTTACAGCTCAGGTGGGAGAAACTTTCAACATGATAAAATTTAGCTGTGCAGCCCACAAAACTGGCAAAAAAGTTATAAGAAGATTATAAGAAGTCCACTTCAGGACAAGGTGCTCATTTCTGATCAAAAATAAACATTTCTGGCCATCATGCTATATACTGCGTGTGGCGGGAAACTAATGCTGAAATCAGAGAGTTCACCCTGAACCTACCATCTCGATTGTGAAACATGTTGGTATGCTTTGAGGATGCTTTTCATAAAATCAGGGATAGTGAACCTGATCAGTTGATAGGAAAACGGATGGTGCTAAATATAGGGGATCCTGCAAGAAAACATGTTAGTGGCTCCAAAATATTTCAGACTGGAATGGAGGTTCACTTACCAGCAATACAATGACCTTAAGTCTAAAGTGACAACTACAATAGAGTGGTATAAATCAAAGCAAATGTAGGTGTTAGAATGGTCTAGTCAAGAACCAGAGCTAAATCTTACAAGGAATCTGTGCCAAGACTTGAAAACTGCTGTTTACAGATGTTCTCCATCTACATATTGCTGAGTTTGAGTTATTTTGGATAGAAGGATCTTTCTTTATGTGCAAAGCTGGTAGAGGCAAACACCAAAAACCTACAGCTGCAATTGCAGCAAAAAGTGGATCTACATAGTACTGACTGACTCAGTGGACTGAACATAAATGCACATCATACTTTTCATTATTATTTGTAAAAACAACATTTGAAACCCATGTATTATTTTCCTTCCATTTTATAAGTATTTGCTACTTAATTTGGTCAACCACAGAAAATTTCCAATAAAATACATCAAAGCTTGTAGTTGAACATATGTGCAAAAGGTCAAGGTGTATAAATACTTTTGCAAGACACTGTAAATGTTGCATGAATCCAAATTCATTTAGAGCTGAATTGCTTGGTGACAAATTGAGTGTGTTGAAATGAAGTTTGAGCTCTAAATCTAAAATACGCAGCTTTATTACTTAAAATCAGCAAAGAAAAAAAAAAATTACCTATCACTTAAAATCGCCAGCAGGATCATTAACTTCATGTCTAAAAAAAATGTTAAATGCAATTTACAGTAGAACAAAAGAAAAAGCAACAACAAACAAATATCAACAAAAATTTCTGACTTTCTAAATAAAGAAGTAAACACTGAAGGTCAGAGGCAGAGTGATTGAGACTTACCTGCAGCTTGAGTAGGGAGCTGGCAGCTGAATGTCTGCCCTCAGAGCTTGTCAGCATGTAGGAGGAAACAAAAGTTTCTTTCACTGATTTTTAGCAGCAATGAGAGAGGAATGAAAGGACTCGAGCATCAGGCACAGTCGCTCACCCAAAGTCAGCATTCATATGTTGCCAATGATTGCTCAAGCATTCCAGGCAAAGTCACAAATATACACATAATTTTGAGATGTACATGAACAAGTCAGGCTGTGAGATTCAGCTGAAAGGTGTTGCTGGCTGGAGGAACATAGGCAAAAGCAAACACATTTTCAACATTTTTTACTCGGACAAAATTATACGTTAATCAAATGTTCTTTGTTTTGCATTAGTGCACAAAATTTGCTCACAGCTCACACATTTTCATGTACAGACATTATTGTGTACATTCTTAGTTCCTCGAAAAACAGCACTTAACATTTTCAACCTTCCTAAAATTGCTTTCACTAATTTCTCATGTTTCAGTCTTGAAAAGAAGTGCATTTATTCTGGTCACGTTTGTGCACTTCAGCCATACTTCCACTAGTTGGGGTCATTGTCAAAGCTAAACAGAATAGATACAAACGTTTTGTTTGCAGGGATTTGCCCAGTTTGCTTTATGTTTGGAGAGTTAAAAGTGAACCTATGCAGATAGCGTAAAGCGTGGCTGACTTCTCCCAAAATAAGGTAAAAAAAAACCAGCAGCCATGACAATATTATGTGGAGAGAAGAGTATGTGCTAAAAAGCTGTGTGTATGCAATAGAACATAGTGAGTGATATTAATATGTAGCTAAACTGCATAATATAGGCTTAACACAGAAGGGGGGAATGTAAAATTTGTGTTAAAATCAAAGGCCAAGACTTAAAATAAATATCAAAGTAAGTCCCAGGAGATCTTCAAGTTCCATCTTGTTGAAATAAAGCTTCAAAGATTCACTTCTTTAAAGAATGAGCCAAAGATTTCATGTGAATTCTTTGCATCATGTTATATTTGCAGAATTTTGAAAATGCTGATGCAGCTGCATGAACACAGCCATGGAAAAACTGAAGTTTCCGTCAGAGTTAATTCACACATTTAATAGTGGTAAACAGAGCAAAACCGAATATTAAATCAAACTAAATATGAACCTAAGTAGGCCCGAGCATGCATATAATGACCTGGGGTAGTGTAATAATTGTATGAGTCCTTCTTTGAAGATTCACAGTTTTTTTAATCCACCCACATAATCACCAAACTCTCAGATCTCTTTCTGCAGATCTGTTTGTGTTTTCCAAACTGTCAGACTCTGTCACCTTCCTCACCTGTAACAGCACCGCTGACCTTTTCCACAGTTAATTTTAAAGTATGTGTGAGAGATCTGACCTTTCACTGACGTTTCATAAAAAACAGAGTCAGTACCTGCACAGAGTGACAAATTTGCAGGCTTGCAGTGAGATGACACAGGAGAAGCCGTCTCTAGAAAACAAATGTGCCAGTGACTTCCTGTTTCTCCCAGGTATAAATATGATGTGACAGAAGCTCATTTCTATTAGCCACACTTTAAAATGGGAAAGACAAGAAAACATAACATAGCATTCAAGTAAGAGAGATGCATTTTGATATTCAAAGTCTCTGCATCTCTCAGACTTTATGTCAGATTATTTTAGGATTTCTGTATAAATATTTATCAGAGCTGCAAATAACACCTTAGACTGGAAAAGTGACAGAAAGTATTTTAGTGTAAACATTGTGAAAATAATTAATTTTGATACAGAAACCACTACAGCTACAGCTATGACCAGCAGGTTTAGCCATGAAATAAAAAGCTGGTCTACTAAGTTAATTTTTCCTCATCTGGTATTTGGTTAGACCACTTTGCTACTGGTAACCCATACTGTTTTAATTTTATGTGGTTCCACTAGAAAGGAGACATTAATCGATCTTCATTTGGATTTGACAGTAGTAAAGCTACATACTGTTTTTTTTTTTCTTTTTCTAACTCTCCTGCCTAAAAACATGTCAAATGTGCACATATTTCAGGAAATGGTATATGCGAACAGACACAAAACACGTACTGAACGATGCACAAACACACACACTTTGGTGTCTTTCACACATCAAAGGTAGCAACTCAAACTAGAACTAAAACTCTTCTGACCCCATTCTATCAAACACCTGCACACATATGCACCCACTGGGGTGGATGTTTTTTTTTCAAATATTTAATTTATAAACATGGAAAGATGGTGATTGGATCATTAATAATATGCAGAAAACTTAAAATAACTATTCTGTTATTTATTTTTCAGAGATAAAAATAGAACACCCCTATAGGCGTCAATTGAGCAAAATGACATTGTGGGCTTCACATCAGTTCATATATTGTTTACACATATTTTTTTCTTTTTATTGTTTTAATAAATTTACTTCCAAAAGAAAAGAAAAGTTTTGCATAGATCTGTTACATATTATCTCAAGAACAGTAATGGGGTTTTTCATGTTCATTTTATTTCTGTTTATAGAAGATTAATCCAGCCTTCGACCTGTTTTCCAGAAATCAAATGAATAAGCTGGTCATCTCTAAGAACACTTAAAGAAACAACTTGCAGTATCTCCCTTTTCACAGTGTATCTGGAAAATATTCACATCGCTTCACTTTTTCCATATTTTGCTATGTTACAGCTTCATTCCAAACTGTATTAATCTCTAATCTCTGTCCTCAAAATTTTACACACAAATACCCTATCATGACAATGTGAAAAAAAATTCAGAGATTATTACAAATGTATTAAAAACTGAAAACCAAGAAATTATATTTACTTAAGTATTCACAGGCTTTGCCATGAAGCTCAAAATTGAGCTGTTTCCACTGATCATCCTTGACATGTTTCTACAACTTAAATGGAGTCCACTAGTGGTAAATTCAGTTGGTTGCACTTGATTTGGAAAGATACACACCCATCTACATAAGGTCACACAGTTGACAGCGCAGGTCAGAGAGCAAACACCAAGCATGAAATCAAAGGAATTGTCTATAGACCTTCGAGACACAATTGTCTTGAGGTACAAATCTGGGGAAGGACACAGAAAAAAATTCTGCCGCTTTGAAGGTCCCAGTCAGCACAGCGGCCTCCATCATTCATACATGCGGTCTAATCTGAGCGATCGGAGGAGAAGGACCTAAGTTAGGGAGGTGGCCAAGAACCTGATGGTCACTCTGTCAGAGTTCCAGTGTCCTGTGAGGAGAGAGGACAACCTTCTAGAAGGACAACCGTCTCCGCAGCAATCCATCAATCAGGTATGTATGGTAGAGTGGCCAGATGAAAGTAACTCCTTAATCAGGGGCACATGGCAGCCTGTCTGGAGTTTACCAAAAGGCACCTGAAGGACTCTCAAACCATGAGAAACAAAATTTGTTGGTCTGATGAGACAAAGATGGAACTCTTTGGTGTGAATGCCAGGCGTAATGTTTTCAGCAAACCAGGCACGGCTCATCACTAAATCAATACCATCCCCACATAGTGTTGGCAGCATCATTCTATGAGGATGTTTTGCAACAGCAGGAGCTGGAAGACTAATCAGGATACAGGGAAAGATGAATGCAGCAATGTACAGAGAACTCCTGGATGAAAACCTGCTACAGTTTGCAGTTGACCTCAGACTGCAGTGAGGGATCATGGAGAGGTTTCAGAACCACTCTCTGAACGTCCTGGAGTGGCCAAGCCAGAATCCAGACATGAATTTGATTTGAACATCTCTTGAGAGATCTGAAAATGGCTGTACAGACGTCTTCCTTCCAACCTAATGGAACTTGAGAAGAATTTCAAAGAATAATGGAAGAAACTGCCTAAAGATAGGTGAACTAAGCTTGTGGCATCATATTCAAAAAGACCTGAGGCTTTTAAAGCTGCCAAAGGGGCATAAACAAAGTATTAAGCAAAGGCTGTGAATACCTATGTAAATGTGATTTCTTAGTTTTCTAATTTTGATAAATTTACAAAAATCTCAAACTTTTTTCTATAATGTAAAAATGAAATATTAGTGTGTGTAGAATTTTTGAGGACAGAGATTAATTTAATACAATTTAGAGTAAGGCTGTAACATAACAAAATGTGGAAAAAGTGAAGCTCTGTGAACACTTTCTGGATCCACTGTAAATATCAACACATTTGTTGTTGCTTTGTGTTATTAGTAAATATTTTGCTGCTGAAAAAAGTTGTTTTAATTCATAAAAATAAAACCTGACTAAACAGCCAGTAAAACTCTCCATTGGTACTCAAACAAATAAAGGGAAAATCTCTCTAACGCTGTTTGTGGTGCTATTTCTCTTTTTAATTACCATGTGCTTTAGACAAGCAGTAAGGCCATAGAGCCTCATCAGTTATAAGTTTGCTTGGGGCCAAACAAACACTGCAGAGAGAGAGATGTTTTTATTCTTCATCTGGGTTTGAGCAGAAAAGCTTTTTTTAACACAAAGAATTTGTTTGCTACTCCTTCCTCTGGGGACAGAGTCATGCACAGAGTAGTCAAGGAGGAGAGACTTACAATAGCTGCATTTCCATTAACCTTGAAATGGTGCAATTTGAAATAAAGAAAATAAATTTGCTTAATGGAAACATGCCATTTTTGAAAAAATTCTCCTTTTTCGAGAAAAAGCTTTGACCTCAGGATGAGGTGGTTTTTCGGCCACATCAGAATAAGTTTATTTCGCAAAACCGCAATGGAAACACTTTTTTCACATCACACGAGTCAGATGATGAACAACCAGATGTTGCCACTGGCGCAAACCATGAAGAAGATGACAACAGGAAGTAGTTGGAGGATTATGGTGCGGCATATATATATATATATATGGTGTATTATATATATATATATATATATATATATATATATATATATATATATATATATATATATATATATATATATATATATATATATATATATATATATATAATACACCACCCTGTGCTTCATAATACTTCATATTACAGTAAAATACAAACAACAAACAGAGAATAAAATGAACAAAACTAAAATACAACAGGTCTGAGGAACTAAGGCTGTTATGTTTTTCTTATGTAATGCAAACACATTTCCTAAGATTTGATCTGTCCATACTTGGATTGTTCACTCCAGATTACTGCAAAATGTCCTTACTGGCCTTTAGATCTAATCAAAACTATTTTTTGTTTCAGGACATGGTGTTTTGGATTCTTCAAAATGAAAATTTAGCTAAGATTGTACTTATAATCTTGTTTGCCACCTTTGAAATTCAGTGTCTGCATCTGATTGGTTGACCAGCCCATGGTGACGACTCCTTCACCAGAAGCTCAGGCTCACATGTGTAGATGCGTTGAATTTAGGTTTACTGTGAAAGAACTAAAGAACCAATTAAGAAGTCATGTCTGACTGATTCAGCAATAGCACTGATTAAGCTTTAGAGATTTGGCTGTGATAAATGTTTTTATTTGTATTGTATGCTCTGCCATTTATTTTTGCATAAGCTGTTTGAGATTCCAATTTTCCTTCATGCACCTTCATTTCAAGCAGCTTTTTTTTCATTTTGTCCCACCTGGTCCATACCCATCAGCCTGCCACTTTGAATGACCTTCTGGCAAAGCAAATTGTTTGTGACTAGTCAGATGTTATAATCCAAAAACAAAACCCAAATAAACATATTATTACATCAGTAACTCATGTATTTTAGGTGGGAAAATGTTTGGGCTTGTTTAAGTTATTTTCATTTTTAATAATTTAAATAGTTCAAAACGAAACCAGTCACAAAGTTTGTTGCCTTGTTAACCACAGTTATGTAACATTTCCTCTTCCCTTATGTAACCTCTTTTCAGTTTTTATTTTTAACCTTTTTTAGTTTATATAAATTGATGTTATAATTGATTTAAAGACTTTTGAGTCACGGTCAAATGTCTTAGGTGATGATTCTCACCTGAAAGGAAGCAAGCAAGCAAGAAAGAGAGTGGCAAGGACTCAAAAACAGATTGCATCTTTAGAAGGAATAGTTCAACTCAAGTTTTCACAGCAAAGCAAAAAAAAAAAAAAGTAAACAGACATGTCAATAAAATTTAATAGAAAGCAGTAAGTTGTTTTAAGTCCTTTGAAGTTTTACAACATTGTAATGTAATTTTTTGCACTGATGCCTTGCAGCTAGGGCTCTTGTTTAATTCATAGCTATGTAGGACTTTCGCTGTCGACTTTGCATGCTGTCGTGCATACACACTTTTTCTCTATTTACTATGGTTTTCTCACACAGTCAAAAAACGTAGATAGATTAGTTATGGAGAAACAGAAACAGATGTGGTTTGGGATTAAATACAACACTTGTGTAATGATGCCATGTGGTGCCAGATACTCAGGGCTCCTTTAGCAAGTTGGGATTTAAAAAAAAACAAAACAAAAAAAACAAAACAAACATTAAATGGCTGAATGATGCACAAGAGACTGGGCTGTTACAAACATCTGACAGCTGCTACTTTAGCCTCCAAACGTCTTTGTCATTACACTCAATTAATATAGTGATAAGTATAACAACTGCTTTTGGATCTTTTTTTTTTTTATGTCAACAGATGTTTGTGAAAACATGAAGATGATTACTGGCTGAAGTTTCAGTGAGCTCACTGTGGGTCTTGGGAGATCTAGAGTCTGGAGTGAAATGATGCAATAACTGAAGTTAGTTAAACACGTGCCTTCTGATACAGCTTCCTCAATCATTATTATGCAAGGTAACACAAAATACTTGAGTAAGAATTAGTTAGATGCCACATCTCAAAACTTTTTTTTAGATAAAACTCCCTTTTCTGCTGGTAAGAGTGACAACATGGATCCAGTCACAGAAAACATTTGGAGGAATAGGCAGTGTTCTTGCTCCCTGCCTGTGGGGTCCTATTTTCATCTGAAATTATTTATGGACTGAAATAAATAGGTCACTTGATTATGAGCCAGCCTGGCACAAAACTGAGACAAATACAACGAAAACGCAGTTGATGAACCTCATTGTAACACCGGGAAGTGGGAAATTGCAAAGCGGCACATGGCGCATTTATAGAAAAACAGTTGACAGCTGTGCGACAAGCAGGATCGGCTGGTGATCGCTGCTTGCTTTATGGACTGGAGACACTATTTCTACTCGTTACACAGAACTTATGGAGAATGGAGTCCCTCGTCTTTTTTTCTGTTTTGTTTTTTTCTACACGAATGAACAGGAACTATTTTTAAATAACTTGTTAAGCCATCTCAGAATAATCTTTCATATACTTTAAGTTCATTCACCATTTGTGATAAAATGAATATCAACAAGAGCAGCTATTATGAATAAGTGTCTTAATCCTAAAAGGTAATAATTAGTCTGTATGTTGTGACAATATAATTATAGCAGTTCTCTGCAGTTAAACCAATTCACAACTACAGCCAGACTTTTCTTACCTCACCATAATAAACTGATTACATACAATTTGTTTACCAACACTCTAAGTGTACATGAAAGGAGTTTTTGCCATTTTAATTGGGGTTATTTTGTGTATTTCTATTTTGAACATATGTAGTCACTATATAAAATACATTTGTTTTCATTGCACAATTTAGAACCATAAATTAGCAAACAAGATGAAGCCAATTAGTCAAGAAACAAACTGGAGAGAGCTGCACAATCTGTTCTATCCTGGTTCCAGGCTGCTAAGCACCACTCATCAAAAGTTTAAAGTACAAACCTGATATCAACTCTGACCTTTTCACTCGGCTCACTTTGATATCTTTTTGACAGGAAAATTATATTTTGATTTGTTTTCTAAGTCCTGTAGAAAAATTAATTTTCTGCTAATTTAATGCAGCAAAATAGACCCAAAACCTACATTAACTATGTTTGGCCTGCAATAGAAATATACCAAAGTCAGAGAAGAAAGTGTGGAGCACAAAAATAAACTTGGGGCGGAGAATGAAGTTATAGGTTATAAGAATGACGTCGTGATTTTTATAAGGTTGCATATTAGTTACCTACATGAAAATACTAAGGTTATACAGTCCTTTTTTACTCAAACCTATGGAAATACTGAGGCTATGTGAAATTTCTATCCAGCTATTCTTCCATCTGTACATCGTCTCAAGCTTTCCCAAGATAGGGCAGCAGAGGTAAAAGCTCCAGGAGAGCGACCCAGATATTTCTTCCTAGCAATGCTCCCTCCAGCAAGTTCTGGGTCTGGCAGGGTCTCCACTCAGAGGCACATGAAAGGAAAACATCTTATAGGGAGGCACCTGAAGACATTATGATCAGAAACTGCAACATCTAAACCTAGTCCTTTCCTTGAGGAAGAGTAGTGAATCAACCCTGAGTTCAACCATAAGAAAGCTCATTTCATCCAGTTTTGAGCTGAGGTTCTTTTGCTTATGATCATATCTCATGACCACAAGTAAGGAATGGGATAGATATTTTCACATTTAGGCTCAGCTCCTTCTTCAACACAACATGGAATAAAGATGCAGACAAGGCCCCTTATTTTCTGTCTATCCATCTGCTGCTCCACCCTGGCATCAGTCATGAAAATCCTCCCAGGGAAACACAGCCTCAACCTTAGAAGAGCAGAACAGAAGATGCTCAGTTAATTGCTCCAATACGAGCTGAAGTTCATCCCTTTAAGACACCAACAGAACCACATCATCTGCAAAAAGCAAATATTATCTGATGAGTTTCCCAGACAAGGCATCCTCCTCTTCACTACTTCTTCCTAAGATTCTATCCATGAACACCATAAACAATATCAGTGATAAGGAGCAACCCTTGAAGAGTCCATCATGTACTGAGAACACATTTGATTATTATATTAAATTTTAAAGCTACTAATTTAAGACAAACAAGGGTTTTCACTATTCCTTTGTTAGCCTTAATGTGCAGATAAAAAAGACCAGACTCCTTTTGGTAGAGTGTCATTGTGTTCCAGCAAGAATTTCACCGATTCCAGTATTTGCTCAGGCTTTTATATGACTTGTCAATGCCTTTCTGACCTTAAAAAGATTTTCTGTGGCACCCCAGCTATTCTTGGTACTCTAGGCAAATAATTTATTGTGTTGCACATCTAAATTTTCTGTGAGTATAAGGTTGTATACTTGTTTTCTACTGGTTTCTATTGGTTAGATACAAAGAGAATCCATATGTTTAAGGCTATTTAAGTGTTTAATTTGTTTACATGTCTGTCTCTTTTTTAGCATATATTGATGACTTTTTACAAGGATGTTTACTCTGATTTAATTTACAGGATAATCCATAGAACATGTCATTCATATAAATAGAGTAAAAATCAATATTTTTTATGGCAGCTGACAGTAGCTTCTGATTTAGAGAGTGATAAAAAGACAGATCCAAAATCCCCTTTGTGAGATATTTGATTCAGCAAGATGTAATTAAACTGGTAAACGTGGCTCTTCCCAGTGCGATAATAGTAAAAAATCAAAAAGAAACTGTAAATTGTCCTTATCGCTTAGAGTTTAAATTATCACTGGTGCAAAAGAAATGCAAAGATTCACTCCAATACAGAACAGTCTAGTCTGGCAGATGTGAAGCAATTTAAGTTAAAATCTTTAGGGTCAAGTAGCTTTGCCAAATATGATACATCATTTTGAAAACATGGAAATGTTTACACAATGTACTCTATTTTAATTATTAATTAAATATTTTTTGTGATTGTCTACATTTGTTTATTAAGCATTAATTTACACACTTTTGATTTTTGCATAAATTATTCATTTATGAAACACCCTTCAATAACCATTTCTTTATTAAATCAAATCTTAATCTGCTAGCTAAAAATGCATACACTTCACAGTTTTTCAACCAAATGAAAGAAAGAATAATTAAATATGATTGAAACTCAATAATGTACAACCAACCTTATAGCAAGGTTGTTTGTCCCTGTGGTTATCACATATGTCCAAGGAAAAATGTATGTTTGTGTTTCCAAAACACACATCAAGATATGATCCCATGCACTTTATATTTTAAATAATTAATTTCAATGAGTGATAAATTTGTAAATTATTGTAAATTATTTAATGTGTAAGCAACTAAGTGAATTGATAAATTATAGCAATTTAATAATAAGCCACAAAAACAACTAAGAACAGGTTCCACATTTCATGACTATATTTTTAAACCCATGAGTACACCTGTGACAAACAACCTCAATTGAGCTGCTGTCCAATATCTGAAATTAACAACTGTTTGGATTTAGTTTGCATGTGAAAAAATTATTCAATTTAAAGCTATTATTTTCAACTTTTTTTTTTACTGGGTTTACTCTGTGGGTTTAGCTCAGGTGGATTTGCTGGCCAGCCAAACACAATGATATCATGGTCATGATAGCAGGTATTGGTACCTTTGACAATGTGGGCAGGTGTCAAGTCCTGCTGGAAAATTAAATCAGCATCTCCATAATGCCTGTCAGCAGAGACAAGCATGAAGTGCTCTAAATTTTCTTGGACTTCATAAAACTCAGTGGATCAGCACCAGCAAATGGAATGGCTCCCCAAATCACCACTGAGAATAGAAACTTCACACTGGACCTTCAGCAACTTGGGTTCTGTGCCTCTCCACTCTTCCAGATGCTGGGATCTTGATTTGCAAATGAAATGTAAAATTTACTTTCATCTGAGATGAGAACTTTGTACCACTGGGCAACAGTCCAGTCCAGTCCTTTTTCTCCTTAGCCCAGTTAAGCAGGATATGTCCTGCAAATGTCTGTGTGGGGTGGCTTTTGATCACCATTTCCAGTTGCAGCCCAAGGTTTATAGATCTCCTTCTCTTGAATGGGTTTTGCTTCACAGTCCTCTACCATGCTTATTCCTCCATTCAGCTCTCCAGTAATTTCCTTGGACACAAACTACTGCCACAGCTATCTTTTTTTAGGGATTAACTTGTTTTACCCTCCATTTGGAGAATGTCAGTGACTGTCTACTGGACAACTGTAAATTCAGCAGCTTTCTTCAGGATAGTGTAGGTAAAAATAAGGCAATAACATTGTACTTCTTTTTTAGAAATCATATTTTGTTGAGTTTTATGAGTTATTTAAATTTTCTGAGACTGAACTTTGGACTTTCATTAGTTGTAAGCCAAAACTACAAAAATGAACAAAAGCAACGCTTAAAATGTATATCTCTCTGTAAAAAAAAATATGAATTTCTCTTCTAGTGAAATTTCTATAAATAAAATAAATTCCGTTCTGGATCATATTATAATGACTGAGATGCACTAGTGCCGCTTCACTTCAAAGTTTTGTGTTTTTCACAAAATGACCACTACAAAAGGGACAGACTGTTAACCAGCCTGTCTGTGTGAGTGAATCTGTACCTGGTGCTGCGTGACGGCGCCATTCTGAACTCCACTCTGCCGTCTGTCAGTCCCCCCCCCCCCCCCAACATTCTCTCCCCTCCTCATCCTCTTTGTCTCTTCTCTGCCTCTCGTTCATTTCACCGGAGAGCCGCAGAGGCATCCTCGAGTATCCGACACGGAGAGCAGCGGAGTTCAGTGAACAGCGTCAGAATGCGGTGCCACAAGTTTTGGGATCCATGTTCGGTTGGGATTTTTATTTGGACAGCCATGCTTTTTAAAGGTAATTTTGAATAAGAGTCACCTTTTAATGATTTTAGGTTTGATAACGCTGTTTGATATTTATTTTATTCTAACACAGAATAATATTTTATTCATTGGGATGAGCTTTGTTGTAGTTTTTGTTAAAGAGCTTTTTTTTGCGTGTGGGAAGCAGGTTAAAAGGGAGGCTGCAAGTTTGTGAAAGAATCTGATATTTTAGCTGCTCTTTTTTATATTGGGATGCTTTTGAAAAGATTTAGAAAACTGAAAAAATAATTAATAATAATTAATTAAAAGTAATTAATAAAAGGGCAGACAACTATCAAAAATAGTTATTTTCAAACACTCTGCACATGTCTGCTTACATATATGTACCTTCTGCACATTTGGTTTTGGTTATTCATGTGTAAAGTGTTACGCATGCATGGTTTTATAATTCTGTCCTAAGCTCCATTCCATCATCATCAGCAGGAGCAGCAGCATCCTCATCCGCAACATCTGGGCTGTTTGCTTCCCACTTTCTAGTGGAGGGGTTTGTTAAATCTCAACCATCAAACTCAATGTGTGAGTGTGCGTTACCACCCACAGAATTATGTATTGACCAGTCCTTACTCCTTCCAATGCCCTTATCTCACCTTGTTAAACCCAGTCTCTGGCCATGCTGTGGGAAGGAAGATGGAGGGGACTAAATAAAAAGATACAGATCACATCCAAACTCACAACAACAGGCCTATCTGTCATATTTCTGTTGCATGGCTGAACACTGTTAGTGGTAACTTTGAGTTGAGCTTATTAATAGATATTAAAGTTTCACATATATTGTAAATTTAAAGTTTTGTCTTTGTTTTTCGAAAACTGGCATCAGTTATAAGAACTAAGAACATGTCAGATACGTAAATAATAATAATAATAATTATAAAAAATGTAGTTTTAAATTATTTTATTTATTAAGGGGAAAATGCTATCCAAACCAACTAGGTGCTAAGTGAAAAAGTAACCACCCCCTCACAAGTTAAATCATGAATTAACGGTCATTAAATGTGATAAAACCACAATTTAATGCCAGACATGTAGAAGCAAAAAAATGCATAAATAGAACCTGTAAAACAACACCAAGCAGGGTAAAAGATCTAAAAAGACAACACATTATGTCCCAGTCTTAAGGAATTAAAGAACTAATAAGAAAAAATCAAAGACTGGAAACAGTCAGTCTGGAAAGGTTGCATAGCCAAAGTAAGATTTTGTGACAAAAGAAAACCACTGGAAGAGCCAGTGTTCACAATTGGAGAAAACATGAAATGGTGGTAAATCTTCCCAAGACTGGCTAACTTACAAAATTACTCTAAGAGTACATCGACCAATCATCCAGAAGGTCACAAAAAACAAAGAAACAATAAAAAAACATAACAGCTTAAGCACTGCAGGCCTTGCCTGAGTTAAAACCCCTTGACTGTCATGAGGACACTGGTTTTGTGAACTGATTAGACAAAAGTGGAACTTACGCTGTCTTTTGGGAAAAAAACAAAACAAAACATGCTGACAGTCATACATGGTGGGGCGTATTGGCGCTGCCGAGCTACTTTACGACCTGGACAATGGTATGAAGCACACCAGTGAGTTCACTTATAAATGACTGAAGATAATAAAATAAAATAAAACAAACAAAAAATTGCAATGAAATTTTTGGGATTGCCAACTAAAAGCCCAGACTTAAATCTAATGAAGATACTGTAGTGTGACATTAAACAGGGTATTCGTGGTAGAAAGTTTTACTATATTCTAATGTGGTTGAAATAAAAAAAAAATCTCCAAACAAGAGAGAGCAAATTTCTACCACAGCAACGCAAAAGAAAAATAGTGGCACAAATGCTTTATGGTAGTTGTTGCTGACAGGGGTGGTGAAACTACTAGTAATAACTTTTAGGCGGCAGATACTTTTTTAACATGTCCAGATGGGTTTGGATAGCTTTTGAATCAGGTGGATTAGCAGCAAAAGTAGGAAACTAAAATGATAAAAAGCAAGGAACAGTTGCACCTTACATTACTTCTTTTAGCAAGTAATTTTTTTGCTGTTTTGGTTTGTTTTTTATTTTTTATTTTAGTTTTTCTCAATCGCTTTGGTTCATTTCTCAGAACAGAATTTAAATTCTCAAAACTACTTGTTCAGTCTTCAAATTATTGTGTCACTTGTGCACATCAAAAAAACGGTTTCTAATTTCTGTGAACACATTGCAAATGCTTTTGTACATCCATGTAAGTGATTATGTACAATTCTCTGCTTTTTCCTACATTTTGAATTGCTTATGTCATGTTGATCAAATTGTATGAAAGGGGTCTCTGTTGAATAGTCTCAACCTCCACAGCATTTCCAAAAAAGTTTGTCGTATAAGTCTTAACATGCAAAATTCTTGAGCAACTTATCATAATAAGTCAAGCATATTTCTAGACATTTCCATTAGACTTTTTTTCTAAATCTGACCTGAATTGGTCAATTGCTCCCAGGTGAATTCTGACTTTCTCCAACGTAGGTAAACGTGTGAAGCATTAGATCAACCAATGATCAACCAGTTTTCTGAAATAGCTCAGAGATATAGTTCATGAACCTTCAAATGGCAAATATATAGTGTATATAGCCCAACACAACACAATGATGTTCCATTTCTGACAATGGAAGGACAATGATTTGGACAGGGTCGACAACCAGAGAAAAGAAGAAGAGGAAGAGGAGTGAGGCTGTGGTGGAGTTAGGAGGCAAGACAGAGGAAGAGGTGGAAGAGGCTGAAGACATATGCCAGTTTCCATTGCTCCAACATAATCAGGATATGGTTTTGCTGATGGAGTTCCTCTCACTCTACTCTCCTCATTCCTTAACCCCATCGAGGAATTTTTGTAATTCTGTCAGATTTGTCTGATTTCTGTCAGAAAATGGTGCAATCCCCATTAAATAATCGAGAATAGGAAGACTGCACTGTAATTCCAGCAGCACTGCATGTACAGTTTTCCTTAATGAGATTGTCTTATGTTGTCATTTCTTCTTGTGTTTTTTTTCTTTGTGCTCTGCAGTGCTGTCTTTTCCTTTCTGTATCTTAATGACATGGTCTGTCAACAAATTACAGTAAAAGCATAAATGTGAATCTTGTCCAGTCTCTTACGATTGATCTTCCACAATTACACTTTACAATACTTGTCAACAAAACTTTAGCCATAGTTTACAGCATCCCTCCACAGTACACTGTTATATTGGCAACATGACTGATCAATTTGACTGTCTTATCCATACACACTGAAGCAAGGGCTTGTCATACTGATGGCACTGACGTTCACTGACACAAATATTTACTTCTGAGAGATGAACTAAGGATTTTGAAAAAGAGACTGGCTTTTGCAGGTAATCCCTGGTATTTTGCAGTTTGTATGAACTGTTTTGCAAATGTGGAGGATTCGAGAAATGTACTAAAGCGACTGAGAAAAACTGTCAATTGCATTTAAGTGGTCTTTGGGTATTGGGGATTTCTGTCAGAAAATGGTGCAATCCCCTTTTTTGAGCCTATAGGCAGTGATAGCCCCTACATTAACATTTTTATTTTCAACAAAAACTGTGGTTGTGTGTGATTGAGAAAGCAGAAAATTGCAGTTTTGAAGCACCTTAAAGAATGTGTTAGGAACTATAAGCCAATGAGATGAGAACGAGACAGAAGGTTCGATTCAATAGTAAGATAACCTAAAGCTCACCTTTAGTTGTCTTCATCTCCCAGTAACAGAACATAATAAGTAAAAAACTTAAACCCAATTGCAAAAATCTGACTATGAGATGTAGATAGATAGATAGATAGATAGATAGATAGATAGATAGATAGATAGATAGATAGATAGATAGATTCTAAAATATGCCTTCACATCTGCAGCTTAAGTCTGAGCTAATTTAGAAGTCTATTGAAATTTACATTTAAAATGAGTATCCATAAATTTCAGTAAATGTGCAGAAACATAAAATCAATTGGGGTGTTGTAAACATCAGATGCTGATGAGAGTGAAGTTTGCTCTGTTTCTGGTCAAATTCAAGGCTGCCACCCATGCCCCATATGGTTCCCTTCTATTTTTTTGTCTGCTTCTTTGTTTGTTTTTTGTTCATTCCCTTTTATTGACTGCTGCTATACAGGTTGTTTTTCTTGTATATTTTATGATCATGACCAGATGAAACATAATGTTGCATGAACCTTATGAACAACCCCATAGTAACCATGGTCTAAGGAACCAAGTCCAAGGAAAATTTAGATAAAATAAATGATTTTTTTTGTACATTAATATTAACTTTTATGACACTGCAGGTAGAATAAACCAAGGAAATTTCTTGTATTTTGTTATTTTGTCTGTTATTGTATTTTTGCTTCTACTCAGCAGTACTTCTCACTGTTTTAGTTAAGCCAATTGTGAGCATAGAAGTGATGCAAGGATATGTTATTTAAAAACATGGGATGTCAACAGATGATTGGAAAAAAAGGAAGTTGTATTAAGAATTACATGAAAAAGTGTCATTTGAAGGAGTGATACTTTGAAAGCTGGAAATTGTTTATATTCTGTTTTTGGAATGTTTAGAGGTCCAAAAATCAGAAATAAATGTATATGGAATAAACTTAAATAATAAGGAAACAGACTAAATTAATCTTATCTTATGCAATGAACATTTTTTGAAGTAAATGGAAAAGCATGCTGTTCCAACAAATTAGGTTTACACAACTGATACTGGATGACCCTGTCTGGCATATTTAGGAAATTTCATATTTGATGTTCATTAACCTGTGATAGTGATAAAAAAATGACAACTAAAAACATGTTGAAAGCCTATAATCCTTAGGGGTTCCTTTGAGCTCTCAGGAGATAATGATCAGTATCTCATGATGTGGTCTGCATAAACTCAGAGCTGCCCCACAAAAAAAAATACTTAGTCCTGGATTAGGATTAAACATTAATCATTTTCAAAGCAGTACATCATAATTTTTTCAAGATAAATTCAAACATATCAGACTCCATTAACACCATATTCCCTGATCTCTTCTCACCAATGAACCCTTATGTTGGAAATTCTGTATTAATAATCTGTTGCTCCTCAGATTATTTAAACATCCCACACAAAATGATAATGATATGTGTATGCATGCCATTTTAAACACATTTTACAACAGAATACCATACAGTGTGTCACAATGAATTAGGTTAGTCACAGAAAGTTAAACTCTCTTGTTCTAAATTAATGTTTTTCTTGTTTTTAGAACTATGGTCTTCTAAACCTCTCTTCATCGCTTACCTGTCATTCTTTAGATATCCAAACTGTTTTCTATTTTTTTTGTCTTTAGTGACTTTACCGCTATACTATTTTGTCTATTTTAGTTTATTAGGGCCCGTATTCACAAACATTCTCTGTGTCCTCTCATAGCGCTCCCATCTTAGCCTAAAAACTCCTGCCAAGGAGTCCTAGCTTAAGAGTAATTCAGTCAGCTACTGAGAGTGACTGAGCCAGGCGATGACAGAAATTTCCATCTTTGGGAAGAGGTGTGGTTGACCCTGTAACACTGTCTTCTAGGGACTAGGATTCATTCCTCTTCTTCTTCTGATTCTGTTTAATGTGGTTGGCAAATAACTTAATGGAGCTTTACTGCCACCAAATGGTAAGGAGTGTGGTAGTTTTTATTTCTTGAATCTTTCTGAAATAAATCAGTAGGTCTAGTTTTGCTTGTAATTGGATAAACAAAATCAGACACAAAAAACCAAATACGCCCCCAGTAATCAGTTGATAGAAATTTACTGATCATAGAATTTGACTGGATCAAGAAAACTGTGTCATGAGGATGAAACTAAAATTAAATTAAATTCCACACAGCATCATTATGTTTGATCGCACCTTATTTACATCACCTTCATTACTGTGATTTGTAACGGCTTTACACCATGCTGTTCATTTTACTACATCATCCATTTCATTATGAAAGTGTAACTAACCCCCAAGTGAAAGCATAACCCTGCCCCTGGCAAATTTTGAAAATATTCTACCAAAGTTGGCGGAGCCAATAGTTAACCCCTCTAGCGACTTTTTTTATCAAAAAATCAACTAGTGATGAATCTAGCAATTTTTTTTCTGTGTTGTTGGAGACTTTCATGGTGACAATGCTCTACAGCTCAGCTGCAGTCTCCGCTATGTTCTGAGCGAGCAGCAAATGCTGCGGTGAGCCTCTCGCGTTTCTAAAACACTGCAGTCAGTCTGACACAATCATCCATCCTGCAGCATACCGTCACGAGTAGTCAGAGCAGAGGAGACCCATTCCACTCCCTGTCCACATTGTAAATAAATCACACTTTTGCTAAGCTGTGTAATGCTGTCACAATGCTATCACAATCAAGGCTCACCACGGTCACACTCAGCTTGCTATTCCATCTCCTGACTTACCACCAGGCAGGCCTGTGTGTCTGAGTAAGATGGCTTTATGTTCGAACGTGGGGCTGTGACGTTGTGTACCGGCTGTACCACTGTAACCAATAGGAAATTTCAGCTGCCTAAGCACCGTTTGACTGAAGTAGGCCAGTATTGAGACGGTTTTAAGTAAAATATTGCAGAATTAAACAAGAAAATGTCAAACATAAAGATAGAACCCTAAATAACTTATTTAGATTGTTTATCGGCAAAAAACATTGATTTGGGGGCTAGTTACACTTTAATTATTATTAATGTGGATGCTCAACATTTCACTGTGATTGCCTGCTTGTATAAACTTATTTTTATCTGCCGAAATGAACAATATAAAATGGATAAGCGAAAACCAAACAGGACAGAGGAGCAGTGCCTGCTATTGGCACAGTTCTATTTTACAGATAATATCTCTCCTTTCTGTCGGTCTTTCCACTATCTTCCCTGATTTACCCTCCCAGAGTCCCAGGAGGGGTCAATGCAACATCCTCCCCCTTTGCTGTCCCTGAGGGGTCGGAGTGATCCCACGTGTGCTTTCACGAGTTTTTGCATCCCTGGCATCTTACTGTGACATCTGCCTTGCTCTACCCAAGCGTCGAACTCGTTAAGGCACTCCTATGCTCACTACTGGTTCTCCTGTCTACCCCCAACCTAACATTTTGTCATTTTAGGAGCTCTCTTAAGGCCTAAGATGAACTGTAAATATTTTTTTTCTTATCAGGATAAAATTCTGGGAAAAATCTAAGAACTCTCCTAAAATGAGGTACGAGGAGCTACATTTAGTCTGAGGATTCTTTGTGAATACTGCCCCTGAGTTTTAGAGAAACTGTAAAAACTCCTTGCAGAACTGATCAGCTTAAAGTTCAATAAGTCTATTATATTATTTTGTATCATTATTATTTTTGTTAACATTATTTTGTATTATTATTTTATATTTATTAAAATGTATTTAGATTTTTTTAAAATAATGTAGTTTCAATTCTGTAGCTAAACTAATTATACGTTATTACACAAAATATGCATTTGACAATTTTGACATATTACATTTTTGTATAATTACCTACAAGTATTCATTTAAACCTTCATTATTTTTTTTGTATATTTCATTATGTGCTATAATAATTATTAATTTGCTCACACACTAAAAGGCTAGGTTAATTAATCACTCTGAATTGCCCTCAGATGAGAGCGTGTGCATTATTGATTGCCCTTTGTGTCTTTGTGTTGCTCTGCGATGGTCTGGTGACATGTCTGAGATTTACCCCACCAGTTGTCCTGTGTTGACTGGTGATAGGCACCACCCTGCAAGGATATTTAGGTATAGAATGGATCAAATAAAAACTTTAATATCATGAAGCTTCAGTATATTTAAATCTAATTTAGATGTAATATTGAGTATGGCTTTCCTGTACAATGCATAGTTTAAGTTAAACTAAAAGACACTCAGTCCAAATTTATTTTTTTCAAAACAGCAGATTTTAAATATATTAATCTTCAACATATTTGAAGTATACAAAGTATTATTCAGACAGAAAGTATACTAAAGGATGTCAAACTTTACTACAGTTATTACACCTTTTTGATGCACCGATAAGGCTTTTCCCTAGTTGATCCCAATTTCTGCCTGTCTCTGAGGTCTGACTGATTCTGATTTGATTTGTAAGGGCTATAAGACATAAAAGAGCTTGAAAAAATTTTAATTTGGTCATAGTCTAAAAACAGCTGGAGTTCTTAGTTTTGGGGCTTTTAATTAACAGCAAAAAAAATGACTTGTCGATAACAGAATATAGCCTGTGGATGGAAAATGTATTAAATCTGATTTCTGGCTGATTGATTGATGCATCTGTAATACTTTTTAAAGCACACGAAATCAGCAAATAGTACAGCAAAACCTATTCCAAACATTCCAGATTTCAAATCACATTTGATGACATGGCCAAACTCTGGCCAAACTCTACTATGATTGTGTGGCTCCACTCAGTTTTTCTATTCAGCTCAACTCCAGTCAACCAGAACTTTAAGGCTGCTTTCCTTTCCATGTCTCATGCTGTATTTTTAAAACAGTTTGGGTAATGGGCAAACCACCTGGATTACCATCTGAACATCTGTATGCTTCACTGCTGTTTCCTCTGGACAGACTCATTCCACTTCCAAATGATTATGACTGAAATAATGAGGTGCTAAAACATGGCCTTAATTTAAATCACTGTAGACTTCAATCCATGAACAACAACAGAGGAACTAGAATGCTAAAATGAAAAGGAAACACTTTCTTATTCTTTTGTTTCCATACTTTTGGAGGACACTTATTTCTTGCAATTATAAAAACAGTAGTGTTGCACACATCCATACACTAAAGGAGAAATTTTATGTTTGCTGCAATCCTGTCGACATTTTATTGCTAAAACTTCTTTTAGCAATAACTAAGGTGTTTTGTAATCTGAAGGACAGATAGAAAAGAGTAAAGTGGGATATGTTGCAGTTTTCATTTCATTTGTTTAAAATTGATAAGGTACTGTCCTTGTGTGTTTTGTGAAGTTGCAAATTAAGCTTACATTTATTAGACGTTACCCAAATAAGTATCTTTAAATGTAATATTTCTCTATTAAAGAGAATGGACGTAATACGCCCCTTTCTAATGTATGTTTACTGGCTCAGATTTTCACTTTAAAGCTTGAGATGTATAGTCAAAACTTGCATGACAGTATCACAGATGTGAAAGAAACTCAGCAATATCTGATTCAGCTGGGGGGCAGAGCAGAGCTGGAGTTGCAGCTATGAAGTTGTTACCAACAAAGTCAATATGAATACCTATCATTACCTGTAAAGTATATATAAATGATAAGAGAGGCACCTTTGGTGCAAAGTTACAATGTTAACTTTGTAGTATCTGGAAAATAAGACATGCTTTACACATTTTATAATAACTAAAAAGCAGGGTCCTTTCTAGTTTGATTAACACTGACCAGACCTTGATTGGTTATTAAACAGCTTCAAAGAACAAATATTATGAGTCAGTTCATTATTTTCCACTTGGCCCTATCAAGTGTGGACTTTATCTTATTATCATTCTGTATTATTACGTGTGTGTTTGGCCTACATGTGAAATTGTTGCCTTGTGATAACATGTATATTTATCATTTCACATCACTGTCTGATTTTGTGTTTGCATGTTACCTATTTTCCCTGTTTCCTATACCCACACTAACACCACCATTATATTTATATGTAACATTTGTTGGAGCATCAACAACAAAGGCCCTCAGGGACGGACGTCTGTCAGTGTTGTCTTTTTATGCTGCATCAGGGTCCCCCCTCAATTGTATAACTGCTCTGTTTCAGACTGTTTTAAGATTAGAAGACTTACACGTTCCAAACCGCATAAAAGATTTTACTTTTGCATTTGTTCCTGAGAATCATCAAACACGTTTTAAAAAATGAAATTCCTCCCTGGTCTTTCATGTTCTTTTCCAAGGTCATACCTAAAAAGGAAAACTTCTGAAAGCAGGTTAACTAAACTTGAGCTGAGTGAGAGTGCAGATATGATCTCTTGAAAGCTATTCAGTTCTTCAGTTTTCCAATGCTCTTTGTCTTTACATCTCTGTTGTGTTTGTTATGTTGATTCATTTGAATTCAAGTTAATTTATTTTGAACCTCAGTAACCAAAGTGAATTTCAGATCCCATGTGATTCCTGGTTGCAGAGGATTTTGGCAGCAAGGCCACTTAAAGACACAGGTTTTTTTTTTTTTTTTTTTTTTTTTTTTTTTTTTTTTAAAGTTAGCTATGTTTATTAAAAAAAAACAAAGCCAAGGAAGTGGTTAAATTTTGTTTTTGATTCTTGGCTATCTTCTGAATAATATGTTGCTGCTTTTCTTGTTGCTGTTTGCAGAAACTGTGGGGTTTTTGACAGTTTCTGATGAATGTACAGATTATGTATTTGTTGTTCTTAGTATTAAATTGTTTAATTTTGCCCTTAACAGTGAATATGCAAAAATTAATTCTAAGACCTATAATTTTCCTGCATGGTGTATATAAAAATGAAAGATCAATGATAGAAACAAGAGGATCTGACAGAGACTGAAATAATTTAGGGAGTATGCTTTGTAAACAGATGGAAGGAGGGATTCCTTGAAGAGGGAACAGGTGCGAACACCTGAAAGTAGAGCAGCTTAAGTGATGCATCAACTCAGGTACTAAGGGAGAATGGTGAGAAATGAGAAAATAACACCAAATTACACATCTGAAACCATAATAATACGTAACACATTAGATTCATCTACTGATAAAACTCAAAAAGACTAAAAACACAAATGCATTTGTATTTATTTTATTTTACTTATTTGGTCTGGTTCAATTTGGTACTACCATTTCGTAGCCTTCATTGAACTATGGGGACAATTAAAAAATGCTCGAAGCTCATGTTTACTATTTTGAGACCTGAAAAAAAAACAGAGTAACTATGAGCATCCTTCTGATGGTAGATATAATTTGTTGGAGTCATTTGACCACATTTCCTCACAGTAAACAGTATATAAAATTACTTTAGGTCACTTGTTGTCAATAGTGGTAACATCCCCCAAATGGGAACAAATTGCTCCATTGTTAGTGCAAATATTGCAAAGCTAAAAGCTTATTTCAGATTTGAAAATATATTCCAGAACACTAAATGACAAAGAGCTAAATGACAAACATACTGTTGCTGCTGTGTAATTTATTGCCATGGTACAGAGTTTTTTAAAAACAGATGTTGGCGATGGTGAATTGCCTGAACAAAAGGTATTGAATAAACACCAGTGGAATTTAAATATAGTTCAGATAGGGACCACTGTGGTCAATGCTGTTCTGCTATTTGTAAAGTTGGGAGTCTACGGAAGTACATTGTTGTCATGGAAGAACATAAGTAATAAGCTTTGAACACTATCATGTTATAACCTCATAATTATGTTGTATAAACGTGATAATATATTGTATAAATGTGATAATTATATTGTATAAACGTGATAATTTCATCCAGATGGCGGCAGTAGCATACTTTTAGTGCATGCATACTAATGAAGATTAGTACAATGGCTAATTTACAGGAGTTGGTCAAGTTCTACTTCATGCTTGGTCTAAGACATAGAGAAATACTGATGCTGTTGCACATTGTTGATGAAATCATTATTAGTATGAGCATCCTGAGAAGGATCCTAAACAGATTGGGACTGCACAGAAGGAAAAATCAGTCAGATCCTTTAGATGTTGCGGCCTTCCTAATTGACCAGCTGGAGAGTTATGGGAGGCTTCATAGATATAAGTTTCACCACCTTAAATGTGTTCAACATGGATATATTGTAACTCAGAGTACAGTAAGACATCTGTTAAAATTCTTGACCCCAGTGGTGAGAAACGAAGGCAAAGGAGGCCGCTGATGCGATGCATGTAGGTAAATCCTGGATCTAATGTCTTGTGGCATGTCGACTTCGAAGGAATCACAAACAATGGGCTATCCAAATTTTTAGCCAAAAATTGGTGTTCTTTTGTGAGAATGTGGCTGGTAAAAAGAAAAAAAAAAAAATCCACCACCTTCTTACAAGTATAAAATTCCAAAAGTGGGAACTGGGCTATGCTGACATTGGACCGAAAAATGTTGCCTATTTTAGAACCTCTTTGTCAATTTTACAAGAGTCGGTCTGCATAGTACAGCAGATACAGACATGTTATCTGGTAAACACCAGTGCATGTGTACCTAAAATCCCAGTCACAAATCTTAACTGAAAAGTTAGTACATAACTGTGGGTTGTGTATTTTAAACAAAGTATCAAGCCCATACATGCAGCAGTCACTGTGATCTGCATAAGAAACTGTCAACCTAGTTAAAAGCTGTTTTAAAAGGTGTAATCTCTAGATAATTAATGGCTTCAGTAAACATGGATTAGCAGTTGGTGAATATCTTAAATAGGAATGGAAAATCAAGTATTATATAACCAAAACACCTCAGTTATTTCTGCTCAGTTGCATTTTCAGCATCTATCAGTATTAGAAATCTGGTGGCAATCTCTTAATTTATCCAAAGCATAAGAAAAATACTGGTTTATATAATATTTGGATTACCCAATTTACATGAATGTGCCAGATTACCTTGTCAGAAAGAAAGAAAAGAACATCCTGTAATTATGTGGGTAAGCAGCTCTATCTGGATGGGTGCATCTGAGTGCTTCAGGGTGCACAAAAACACCCTGATGGCCATTTAGTGCTCTTCCTAAAATAGCATTCCTGTTTTTTTGTTTTTGTTTGGGTGTTTATCTATGATGTGGTGTGAGAGAAACAGAGAAGGAAAAAAAAAGTCCCTCAGGCTGCCTGATGAGCATGTTTAGAAGCCTCATCTGAATGCACTGACCCAGTAAAGAATATTCAAATAGGTCCAAATCACCAAGCTGGATTTCTCAGTATTTGTTTTGTTGTGAGTGTGTGACTGATAGAAGTTAGAGCATACATAGATGCCACCGTAAAGTAATGAAGTTTTGACTTTCAAATAGCATAAGAGCATTTTTTGATAGTGTCTTATACCTACTTACTTTTTCTTACATGCTCTACCGATGACTTTTTTGGTAATTGTTTTGCCCTGTATTCCAAGTCATCAATAGGAAATTACCATGAATAGCAAATAAGGACAAAAGTTTGGAGAGCTGGGATGACAGTGTGTGCAAGGGCAACAAGAAACACTAAGATAGAGGGAATGATGCTGTAAAAATAAAAAGAAGACTGAGGGATTTACTGTTCATTGTGACTAAGGGTTAGTGGTAATAAAGATGGTATAAAAACTGATGTGAAAGATGGGAAGCTTGACAGAAATAGAACAGAGAAATGATGGGGATCGTCCACAGTTGATTTTCACTTTAAAGATGCTAAAGAATTTTTGTATCCCTTAATAATTGTGCATAGAGACAAGTTTTTAATCAGGTGAGGGTTTTTTCCATTCATCCATCCATCCATCCATCCATCCATCCATCCATCCATCCATCCATCCATTCATTTTCTAGCTGCTGTGTTTATTCTTGCTTCAGATCATAATAGATCAGTGTTTTATGACTTAGAAATGAGGATTTTCTTCTTGAATGGTTGCTGCTGCCATCTTGTTCTCACTTTGAACACAGCTGTCATTCCATCTTACTCCTTCTGATAGTGCACATAATTGTGAGATGGAAGCAAAAGTCTTTACAAATAAAAATCTAAAAAGGTGTAGTGTGCATTTGAATTCAACATCCCTTATTCTAACCAGTGTCCTAATTCGCCGAGTGAATAGAATCCACCTGTTTGAAATCTCAGAATAAATACAGGTTTATTAGAGAACAGTAGTGAAGAAACGGTATAATAAAGACCACCAAACAGGTCAGGGATAAAGTTATGGTGAAGTTTTAAGCAAAGTGAGTTTTATCAACTAATTAGAAAGCTTTCAAAAACAAAAAATGGAATGAAATCATAGTTTGGCTGTCAATGGAAACATTGTGCTGATTTTTTCCCTATTCTCAAGTGTCTGCATATTGTCTTTAAAAAACAGTTTCATTCTATGCTTTTCTCTACTGTTCATTGCAAATCTGCAGCACTATTTTAAGCCATGAAGCTTATTTTAGAAAGAGGTAGATTAAAGGAGAGTGGGACATAGCTGGACATGTGGTCTTATCATTAGAATACAAACCTTGGAAAGAGTTCTATCCAAAACACATATCCCTACATGTTGCATTTTGTTAAGTTTGAGTGCTTTCACAATAAAAAGTGATAGTGATTATATGAAAATTGTCCAGTTTTCATTAAAACTGTATTAAGATCAAACCCCTTAGTTGATGCTGCTGTCAAGAACCTCAGTTGTTAAAAGAAACTCAACCAGAAAGCCTAAATTATTTGTTTCTGCAACACTATGTCACTGCAGAGACTGGTTTTATCATTTTTTTTTAGAAAGAAAACAGAACTTGCAGTGATAATTTGAAACACCATTATTTGGAGGTAACTGGTTTGTTGCAGAAACAGTTATACAAGCTTTTTTAAAATGGCTGCTAGGTAAGTAAGAGGCCAAAATCATTGCCTTAATGATGTAATTTGTTTGTTTAAATATTTAGAAACATACAGATGATAACTTCAACACTTGAAACGTCCAATCAAATGTCTTGAGTTAAAAAAAACTTCAAAAAACAAATAAACAAAAAACCCTGACCCTTCTTGCAGTAATTTCCCTGATAAGCACATCAATGAACTACATTTCACTTATTTAACTTATTAAATATGGGATACTAATTATGTTATAATATCCTTGAAAAACATATGTTTTCCTGTGTTTAACCAGAAACTGGAGCTTTATAAAACTTTGATGAACCTTGATACCAGTATTTACTTTATTTAGTATTTAATTATTATTTTAATAATAATTAATTAATTAATTAATTAATTAATTAATAGTATTTAATTATTATTTTAATTATTTAGTATTTAATTTATTTAGAGACCTACCAAGAACCCACTGCTGTCCAAAGGTTTGATGATAAATGTTTAATTTATCTGTTTAAATTGTTTTTTTACTGTGCCCTCAACACTGTGCTGCACTGTTAATTGAATTTTAATCTTGTTCACAGCTTTGGCTTCCCAGAGATAAATTAATATTTACAGACATCATTGAAATTTTTCATTTAGCTGACAAACAACAGTCAGCAAATTAAATAGTTTAAAGTTACTTGATTGACCCAGCGGTTTCACTGATGGATCCATAACAATTCAGCACAAAAAACGAAAGTTCTGTTATTATTAATTTTTAAAAAAATGACTTTTAAACACTTTTTCCATTCTTAAAAATTTAATTTTTTGAAAATAGATTTAATTTTGATAAGATACTACCCTTCATACATCTCATTTCTGTGCATTTGTGTGGCTGAGCAGCTCTGCAGCAGTTTGGTATGTCTCTAGGTGCAACATGTGGGAACATTTTGACTTAAAGATTGTTTCCTCCTAACATGACCTTAATATATTAAGAATCTTAAAGCTAATGAACATGTTTTCTGAATATTTTTACATCACTGGTGAGATACTTTTGCACTAGATTTGGACATGAATGGGATTTGGGAAAATTTACTATAAACCCTTCTGGTCAAAATAGTATATCTTTTTTGACTTACACTGGTTGCTTCTTACTAGGCTCTGTTATTATTTATTATTCATTTTTTTATGTAGATACATTTAAGCAGAAACTCTTAACTTTCAGAAAAGGCACGAAAAATTCACAGAATAAGAAATGTTCCAGCTCTTCTGTCTCCTTTAAGTTTGTTACTGAATGGCTTTGTTCTTTTTTCATGGATTTCTGTGTGATTTTGCCGACTTTTAATATTTGCTTCATTAGTGGGGTGATTACAAAATGATACTCCTAGATCTTTTCCTTCATCCTGAGTTTGTGGTACACATTTTGTTTTTGAATTAAAGTTGCTGTTGTGGTTAATTTCATCCAATTATTTAATTCCCATTGAACACAGTTTTATGATACAAGCAGCATGAGAGACTGAGTTTTCAATTCTTCCTCACTGACTTTATTAGTTTAGTTCTTTTCTCCTGGCCCCCAGTTCACATATCACAGTAATAAAACACAACAGAGACACAGGAGGGATGTTGGCAGGATAGCAACTGTTGATGAGGCTGCATTTGAATTTGTGTACATGTGTCTGTGCAGATTTTATTCTGCGTTTATGGGCAAATTTATGATTGCTCCATCTGCTGAGAGTTTGTAATTGTGTTGTGTCTTTGCAGAATTAAAATGAGAGACTACCTTAAGGACTGAACCATGTTTGCTGGCAGACCAAGAAAAATGCAGCAAAAATATCTTTCTGCCTCACTCTGAAATGTCCTAATCCATCTTTCACAGAACACCTTGTGGTTTCATAGAAGCATTCAAAGAGGTTTTGTTGTGCTCAGCAGCCTTTCATTGCTCCTCTGTCTCTGACCTTAGGCTCCATTCTGCTATAACTCTCCTCATTACGATCTTAATGGACCAATCAGCACCACGCAGGCCAAAGGCACATGTCTCTTCACATTTTTCTTCACAGTTTCACTGCTATATTTTCATTCCTTTGTCTTTATTTCTCATTCATACTAGCTATTTGTCTATGGTATCCTGTTTATTATTATTATTATTTTTTTTTTTTGTCTGATTCCTACCATTCACCATTTATCAGCAGAATGGCCACTTGGTGTCTGTATGCAGGAAGTATTGTAATTTTTATGTCAGGAACTGATGTGCTTACCATATGTTGTCCACATATCAATTACACATTGGACAGCCAAAATTTTTTAAGAGGTATAAAAATGCACAGCAATGCCAAAGCCGTATAAATCTCTTTTTCTCGGCATAAGGCTGAACTCGAAGGTTAAGGGGCGTGGCCTTTTGGTACCATCAGCACATGACAACTAGTTGCTGGCCTTGAATCACAAGCTTCTTCTTTGTCTTACATACTACATTAAAGGCACCCTCTGATTGCAGAAACTAGGGCTATGATATTAATCAAATTTGAAATTCAGTTTAAGCAGCAACTAACAAAAACAAAATAATCAAATAAAACAAAATAGTCATCATAAATGCATTGTTTTTCCAAATTAAATGAGTTATTGTGTTAAAGCTCTGTGATTTTGGCAATGGCAAAAATAACTGTGATCAGGATATTTTTCCATTTGAGTGACATCCCATCCTTAATCTGCAGGTCCACCCTTTGGAGTGAATGACAACCTCAGTTGTTTTGTTCTGCTTTCTACAAGGTTAAGGAGTGTGTTTATGGGAATTGTTGATCATTCTTTCAGAGGCATTACATTCTATAGGCACTATTTTGTGTTTTTAACAATAATGTGATTTTAGTTTTAATTTTGTGCTATACCAACTTACCAGGGACTCAAGATGGAAATTAGCCTGTATGGCTGAATCTTGCATATTTAACTAATAAACTCATGTTGATTAATGTTTATTGTCCCTTTTAAATAAATAGTTGACTATAGTGTAGGTCCATGAAATAGATCCATAAATCTCCTTTTGTATTAATGGAAAAACTAAATATTTTTATTGTTTTTGACCGAAACATTAAAGTAAAGACAAACAAATCTATTGCTGGAGTTATACACATAATACTCACAATATTTTACTTGCTATCACCAATTTGTAGGGAGACTGTAACCTGTACAAAAAGTTGGAGGTGGCACAAGGTATAGTGTTTTAGTAAAGGTACTTCGACAATAAAAGCAAAAAAGAACTGGCCCAAAGTTAATAAATTCTCCATGATGTACTTTTTTAGACCATATTTTCACTCATTATCAATATAAAATGCAGCTTCAGATACTTAGGCATCTGGAAAACAATCACTTATTCAAGATTTTTTTGTGTACAGACACATTCTGCATTGTATAACAGAAAGCAGTTTGTGTGTCTCTGTCATAGTGCTAAAAATGTATGGAAGGTTGTGCAAAAGAGGATCTATTGGGGTGATAAGAGTCAAGCCAACAAACACATCATTCTGATCATCACAAATTGTAAGACTATGTTAACTCTCAGTCCTGTCACTCTGTGTGCGCATGTACAGGTTACAGTCAGCAGATATTAGTGCAAATGTCAGCATGTGTTTATTTATTCATTATTCAACTAAACCTCTGCCTCAACACATACAGACCTCATCCCTGTAAACCTTGGATGTTCAGGGAAAAAAAACATCAGAACCCATCCTGGCACACTTCTTACAGATTAAGTGATGAGGTACAGTAAGTGGCAGCTTGTTTGAAAATTCACCAAGTAATTTATAATCTGTCTGGAGGCTGATGCCAGCAAAGGATAAAAGGTTAAATAACCATTAAAGCACTTTTTTGGATTAGAATTAAGCAACAGTGCTTTTTAAGGAAAACGGAGACAGAATCCAAGCCAAAACACTAAAAGGATTTAGAAAAACAAGCATAGTCTGGAGCTTTGTTGTTCTAGGTATAGGTTATTGGTTTAGGTAATTTTAAATTAATTAAAAGGAAAAATAATCAAATCAAGACGTGAACGCAGTAGTTTTGCCTATAACCAGAGAGTAAGCTGTCTTAATGCCATCCTAAGATCTCCCTTTGTTGCTCTATAGGAACAGATTAGTTTGTTTTGAAAATGCAACGAATACAAATATTGCAACAAACCACTCTTCCCTTTTCTTTTATTTACCAAGGTTGCTTGCAGGGGGAACACCAGAGGAAGCTATACAAGGAGCTGCTGGCCAACTACAATCGATTAGAGAGACCTGTTGTCAATGATTCAGCTCCTATTCTGGTAGAGCTGGGCCTCACGCTGCTGCAGATTATAGACGTGGTGAGGAAAACAGTTTTTGTCTCCTTGTATGTATGTGTGAAATGATGTTGAACGGTCTGGTCAGTTTAGAGTACAGATCAACTTTGTAATGTAAGGAATGAATGAATGTAAGGAATGAATGACCTTATTATTATCGCACACAAAATTAAAAAACCCAAACATATATATATATATATATATATATATATATATATATATATATATATATATATATATATATATATATATATATATATATATATATATATAGTTAAGTTCAAAATTAGGAGACGGGTACAGGTATTTTCAATAATAGCTCCAGAAGGGAGATATGGTTGTGTTACAGCCTAAAGCTCTGTGCACACACAGATGCATGGAGCTGTCACCAGACATCTGCCTTTGTGGGGAAATATTGCAACTCTTCCACATTAAATATCTAAAGTTTGTCCTGAAAATGTCTTTTTTAGTAGCATCGGTTTATTTTAGAAAATAAGTTTAAGTAACTTTTAGTTGCCAAGCAGAACTGAGCTCAGTTCCCCAGATTAAAACTAGATTTTAAGGAAAATAAAAACTACTTTGGAAAGTGTTCTTTGTAGTCTATTCCTGCCCAACACTGTTGGTAGAAAGTGACTTTTATCTTAATCCAACTTGGAGAAACCATTAACTTTAGCCTTGAAGAATCTGGATTTATGCAAAATAAAGATATGAGAGATATGTCTGCCACATGTAAGTTATTAACAGCTCATAGCCTCACTATATTCATCTATCCATTCATTGTCTTCCGCTTATCTGAGGTTGACTCGCAGGGGCAGCAGCCTAAGCAGGGAGACCTAGACTTCTCTCTCCCCTGCCACTTGAGCAAGTTCCTCCGGCAGAATCCCAAGGCGTTCCCAGGCCAGCATAGTCCCTCCAGTGTGTCTTGGGTCTTCCTCTGGGTCTCCTTCCAGTGGGACATTGCCTGAACTCCTCACCAGGGAGGCATCCAGGAGGCATCCTAATCAGATGCCTGAGCCACCTCAACTGGCTCCTCTCGATGTGGAGAAGCAACGGCTCTACTCTGAGTCTTTCCTGGATGACAGAGCTTCTCACCCTATCTCTAAGGGAGAGCCCAGACATCCTGTGGAGGAAACTCATTTCAGCTGCTGTATTCATGATCTCATTCTTTTGGTCACTACTCAAAGTTCATGACCATAGATGAGGGTAGGAACATAGATTAACAAGTAAATCGAGAGCTTTGCCTTTTGACTCAGCTCTCTCTTTACCACGACAGACTGGTACAGTGCCCACATCAGTGCAGATGCAGCACCAATCTGCCTATCGATCTCACGCTCCATGTTTCCCTTATTCATGAACAAGATCCCGAGACACTTAAACTCCTCCACTTGGGGCAGGACCTCTTCCCCAACCTGGAGAAGGCACTCTGCACTTTTCCAGCTCAAGACTATGGTCTCAGATATGGTGGCGACCACCCATACTGCTTAGACTGACCCATCAGCTGCTCCGGGTTCCCACATGCCAAAAAATATCAATTGGACTCCTTCTTCAGCCTGACAGTATCACTCACTGCTGGTGTCCACCAGCAGGTTTGAGGGTTGCCACTGTGACAGACACTGACAACCTTGCAACCACAGCTCCAGTAAGCTGCCTCGACAATGGAGGCACAGAACATGGGCCACTTGGACTCAATGTCCCATGTCTAAATGTTTGCCTTGGGTGACTCTACCAGGGGCATAAAGCCCCTGACAACAAAACTCCTAGGATTATTGGGACACTCAAACCCCTCCACCACAGTAAGGTGGGAGCCCAGGGAGGAGCCTCACTATAAAAAAATTGAACTATCCATTTAGGCAATGACTGCTAGAGCCACAACAACAATTGCTAGGACAGATGTTTGCTGTGAAAATGTTAAAGAAAAGTGAGATTGTGTTGAATGCAAATAAAGCTGTTATGTGCCAAAGGAGCAGGTACATCTTTTTTAACTTTGTTCATAGGTGACATAAGCATTGTGCTTTTCATGTCTGAAACTGTGGGTATCCCTGGAATAACTGATATTGCAGGGTTATGTGGCTAAACTATTGCTTCTCTACTGTTTTGCTACTGTGGAGATAACTGTTGCACTTCATCTTTATTGCTTAGATCCTTTGGGATCATCAGTATTTTTTGTAATAGTTGTCAAATGGTCTCATTGCAAAGCCCAGAAACAGAGCAGCCATGATAAAAGTTCTTTTTTGAAAGAACTGAAGAAACTAGATGCTGACTTACTGAAGATATTTTTTACTGTATGGATTACTTTTTGTTATACCACATCATCTATTTTCTTTTCCTTGTCTTTTTTTTGTTTCTGTCTGCAGGATGAGAAAAACCAAGTGCTAATGACCAATGCATGGTTACAGCTGGTGAGTCAAAGTTTCTTAGGGACACATTATCAGTGACTGTATGTGCTTCAATTACGTTTTATGACACAATTATTTTCAAGGGCTTTGTTTTGATTGTGTTACTGTTACTGTTACTGTGTCTGTTATGTTTGTTACTGTTACTGTTACTGTGTAGTGTCACACCATGAAGATCATGTTGGTGAAATTTAACTGTGCTCATTCAAATATTTTTTTTTTCCCTTCATTAAAACTGTTTAACCTCCAGAAGTTGGATCTAGGGTTATTGTTTCCACTTTGTACGTTGTTTCAAAGCCTCTGTGAACGTTGCTCTGTTTTGTCAGTACTGGACAGACGCCTACTTGAGCTGGAATCCGGAGAATTACCCTGGTGTCCAGAACCTGCGATTTCCTTCAGACCAGATCTGGACTCCTGACATCCTTCTTTACAACAGGTCAGGACCACCTTTTTTAACTCATATAGTTTTTTTCTCTCTTTTTCTTACTCCAACAAAATACTCCAAATGATGCATTTTGACAGTCTTCTACAGCAAATAAACAAGTATCTGTTTCCTGCAATTTTTTTATCTTTCAAAAATGTGATTGGATTTATTTAGTGTTCTGTTTGTTTTTTTGTATGTTGTAAATGTATAGAAAGTTTCTCACTGTTACATTTATGTAACTTATATACAAATGGGACAGTGCTTTACAGCTTCAGATAATTAGCCGAACTTAGCTTATACAGGGTAAGATAATAACAACTGAAGAGAGAAAACAAGCAATAATTTGAATAAATTTAATTAAACAAAACAGTTTTTAGGATCTTCTCACCTTGTTGGATAAAATGGATCACTATTATTCTTCATAAAAGCATGATTTTTGATTTTTTACATTTCTGTTGAATGAACTGGTAATCCAATGTGCGACAGTTCCTCGGTGTCAAAACCAGAATAATGCAGGCAATTTATTTATTGCATTAGAATAATCAAGGAGTAAATGGATGAATGAATGAGTAGATTCATACCGTATTATCTGAGGTAAAAATCCTCATTGTTAAAAACAAGGCTGAGTGTTCCCCCTGTATTTTGTGATTCAGATCATGTTGGTGCTTTTCGTCAGGCTTTTAGGTGAGGTCAGTTACAGACACTTTGTTTTCCTCCAAAACAGCTGATTGCATTTCCCACATGCATGGTTAAGAGAAAATAAACTGTTTGACATTAGCTCAGTGAAAATTAAAGGAATAAAGAAAATTAAACTGACTTGAAGAAACCATTTAAAGCTGAAAGAGGGTTCACTGCAGGTGGTCCTCATTGATGTTGCTGAGAGGATGAAGGAAATCTCAGATTAGTCTCTCCATATCTGTGTTTTACCCAAACAAACACACACATTCCTTTATACACATCCCATGGACAAAACAAAGGTTGGGGAGTATTAACCCACATTTTAAAAGCAAAGCTTTTAGACCTATGAGGATTACCTGCCATAATCTCTCTGCTTACACCCCTCTCTTGTCCCCATCCCTGCCTTTTACCATGAGCCATCACTTTCCCACTCTGTTCATCCTCCCTCACCATTTCTCAGTTCATCACAATCTATTTTTGTCTCTCTCCTTCTCTCTTTCATGAATCACCCTCTCACTATAATTCACTCTATTCAATCAGCTTTTTCCACCATATTTTATTGTTTCTGGCCTTCACCTACTCATATTTATAAATCATTCCATCTAACTGAGCCTGTCAAAGTGTCAGCATTTTACTGTTGGTCTCCTCTTGTGGTCAGCCTTTCTTGTTTCTCAGATAGCTTCTGTTGTGGCATTACTCTGATAACTTCTTAGATATGAGAAAAGAACAAATCAAATATTTTTAAGAAATGTTTAGGTGCTGTTTGTTAACATTTCCAAATACTTTTGTACAAGTGTTTCTAAAAATGCTAACAATAATTACAGCAAGTCTAATTAGGTTTTTGTTCATGACACACAGTCTAGATATGAAAGGTGATGATCATAATGTCGACTAGGGGCAACAGGTTGTTTATTTGTTTATGTAATGCTTATAACCAACTTAAAGCTGCTTTAAGTAACGTTCATAAAAATGTTTTTTCCACACATTTGTTAAAACTGTCATTATATCCTGACAGTATAATATGAGACAGATAATCTATGAAAAAATCAAGCTCCTCAGCCTCCTCCCTGTGGTCCTACTGCCATCTGCAGAAATGCACTCACAGGAGGTAATAACACATCACACATCATTACGCAGTGGATCATAAGTGTGCAGCTAATAACATGGAGGGTGACTGTGTTGAACAACAGACAGATGTATTCATTGTTGTTTTGCTGCTCAGACAAGAACTCACAATCAGTTTACTCATTAATCCGGTTTTAATATGAAGTTCATGATGTTCAATAGAGCCCAGTTTGGAGATCAATTCAGGAAGTGCATTTAAAATGCTTACAACATGTGATGATGTCTTGAACTAGTTAGTGCATGCAAACACTAACATGAATATTTTGCAAAACTATTTGCGGTATGCTAGACTATTACTGCTCAACATGCCTCTCACCACAAATGAACAAAGCTTTTTTTTTTTTTTTTTTTAGGAAAAAAAGGTTTAAAATGCTTTCCAGAGTGGGGATATGTATATCTTTTTAATGTCATCTAATTAATGTATTCTTGTAGACTGAATTTACAGATGAAATGAAAAAACAAAGACATGGAGGCTTGCCTTGTGCATGCCTGCTCTCTTAGCTAGTGGCCACAACAAAACATTTTCTACATCTCTGTTGCTTTCTTTGCTTTCCCCATTTTCTATCATATGGAGCCCCCTAAGGGATATGCGGGATGTTTTTTTCTTTTGCATTTCCTCGCAATAAGTTTGCATTCCCTCGCAATAAATACTGCATTACATCGCAAAAGGTTTTGCGTTCCCATGCAATAAATTTGTGAATACACCCCGGTCTATTTTGTATAAAGTCACAGTGATAACAAATGCCAGTTTAAAATTGAATACATGTACACCTTTAAAGATCCTGAGTGAAAACGTGCTTTAAACATTCTTAAATATTTGGTGCAGAAAACTGGTTCAAAGTCGATCTATTAACTGGGTGTTCATGTTATGTAATATTCTGAAACTGCTTGAGAATTATCTTTAAGCTTTTTATCATGCTTTACGTTGTACTGTATTTACATGGATTGAATAACTTAATTAGACAAACCCCATACAAAGGTATTTTCTAAAATCTTATTTAGTGAAACTTCAGAATCAGTTCCAATAAAGACTTTTATTTGGGCTTTTTATTTTAATCAAAAGAAGAATGAGATGGAAATAATGTTTTTTATTTTGCTCATTCTGTCCTGACGTGACAGCTGAGTTGTTATCACATTGACTAACACTCATAATACTGTTTAATGCAAGGATGGTCCTATATAATGCATATGTTGAGTCATGCATTTACCATTTACACTGTATCCATGCATACTGCCCGGAGAAATTATATGGCTTATCACCACGAGTCTATACATACTGCCTGGGGAAAATATGTCCCTAATCACCATGTTTGCATCTCTTCTGCTTAATGATTAGCAAACAGAGTGTTCCAGTTCAGTAATTACCATGTGTCTGATGCCTATCAGAATGACTCAGTTTGATAAATAGAATGGAAGATTTTTTGATTTCTTTCCCGACTGAATGATGCAAGTATGATATTAAGATGTGGATTTGAACGACCTATATTCTGAGATCTAGAAAGATGCTATTTATTGAGAAAAAAGCACCTCAGGGTGTTATTGACAGATCTTTCAACTACGTTTAAAAGATCTGACCGTGAACTTTACATTGGCCCCTGCTTGCCTGGGAGTATGTGCTTGGACAGTTGTTTGTGTGTGCCTGTGTGGAGTAAATGCTTGCATACAAAGTATTAGCTTCTAAAACAGCCACGCAAGCTGTTGACGTCCTTTTTCAATGTCAGTGGTCAATGGTTTCACTTGACAGAGGATCAATGAGGCACATGAAGGACGTCAAGCTCAGGTAGAGCATAGATTATTTCAGTTCCCAGGTGACAGAAAGGTCTAAGTTTGGTATAAGGCGCACAAATTTTTAAGTAACTGTTTCAGATAGTTTTCTTTTTCTAAAAATCCTTGTTGTTGGTAAGGAAAATGCATATTATAACCCCAAAAAGAAGAACTGAGCTTTAAATAAATGCCTGACTGTATCTAAAATCAGGCTTTAGGTGTCACAGTTGTTCCACTTTTGCCTTGATTCAAGAAGGCCCTGGGTTTGAATCTTGCCCTCAGCTCTTTCTGCATGAAGTGGATGGATTTGCATAGATGGATGGATTGATGTATCTAAAAGCTTTGCAGAACAAAAAATTGCAATACCTACACAAATTGTTGCTCATGTTTTAATCATAGTATGAACACTCCTAATATTTTTGTAAGAAAAGTGGGGATCACTTACTTTTACAGATCTTTACCCTGACAAATTTTTAATTTTTATTTTAACCTTTACCCTGCTTTTTTCCCCTTCCCGTTCTTTCTCAATGATTCTAAGATAAAATGAAGCCGTTCAGCTCTACAGATCTGTATCTACAGGATTAAGAATATCCTACTTTAAGTTGGAAACATTTTGCTCCTTGTGCATGTAGTTTTCTCTTGAAGCAAGTGAACTTTGCCACCTTAAGGCTGTCAAACAGAATGTCTCACATCGTGTTTCCCCAAGGGTCACTTAGTTTATGGGTTATGACGTAACGTGTATGGATGGATGGTTCTGACAACACCACAGCCTTGAATTGGAGGCACTGACCTCAAGGTGTTCTCAACTATGAATAGCTGAAATCTTCCCTCATTGTGTTTCATTTTCCTCTTTTTTTAATTTTACAGAAATTAAAACATTTTCAAAACATATTAAATAACTCAAATTAATAAGAAAAAACTGTCACTGGTGTTTTTGTTCTTTCAGTGTTTTACCCAACAAATGCATCATTAAATACTAATGTTCATTTTAGAATGTATTATCATAGAAATTATGCAAAATAAATACATTTGGTAATCTCCCCCATTTCTAAAGTTTTTAAACTTTGCTCTTGTTACGATGTGTGTGTGTGTGTGTGTGTGTGTGTGTGTGTGTGTGTGTGTGTGTGTGTGTGTGTGTGTGTAGCAGCAGGTGTTGAGAGAGTGAGAGGAAAGCTTGGTGACTCATGTCCCATGGTGGTGAATACCATCACTGCCACCATTGTCACTGTGGGTCAGCGTCTGGTTCCCTCTTGCTCCACGCTGAGGTCTTCACAGTACTCTTTCTCCAGTGAGTGTGTCTGTGTGGGGTTTAGACTCCCCACTCTCTCAGGGATATCACTTGTCCATTTGCATTTCTAATACCTGTGATGTGTACATTGCATATAAAGCACATTATGCTCATATCTAAGGGTCTCAAACAGAAATTAAAAATTTGCAGTTACACATAGCAATAACAGTATACGCTCTGACTTAAACAAAAACTCATTCCAGGATGGGCTCTGCTCAGCTGCATTCAGGAAAGTCCGGCAAAGTTCAAATTCATTTGTCTTCCCACATGTCTAAGCAAACAGCAGCTTATGACTGCCAGTTAAGAAATAAGCTTAATTCATCAAAAAACATGAATTTATCAGACTGAGACAGACTGAATGAATCCAAGGTTAATGAGGTTTGATTACGTAATGCTTTGTGTTTTTTTAAATACTATGCTTATGTAGAATTAATTTTGTAAACGTGAGTATATAAGGGCTAGGTGTTTCATGGGTTTTCAGATCACCATATTGCTTTTATACCAGAGATGTTTGTGTATAATGAAAAATTGCCTTAACTCCTAGGTAATTTTGAGGCTATCATGTAATTTCGCAAAGCAGGACCTAAATGCAAGGAAGAGACTGGAAGCAGTTAACTGAAAATAAACAATTTTACGTAAAAAGAAAATTTAAAAACTAGTACTCTGGGGAAACCAAATTACTACACAAGAGGATCACAGGGAAACAGGTTGGTTGTAATAACATATTATGACCAACTGAGAGATATTTAAGCTGGAGAGTCGATTACTAAACAAGGACCAAGTGGTTAATTAGAAGCTGAGTACAGCTGTGAGGGAAGGGAAGTACGGTAACTGAAGCTGAAATGGGAGAATTGTCTGATAGAACACACAGGGAACAAGGCAGCTCAATATAAATATCAAAATAAAGCAAAACCCAAAGCTAAAATTTCATGACATAGTAAAGTGATTTAAGCAACTTATAACCAGAAATACAACTAAATAAAAAATACTTACTCTTAATGTTTCTTTAATCTGAGGATTACAAAATCATGAAATAATCAGAGAGATTTTTCATTAGTAATCATGTAGTGATATGATGCAAAAATAAAGGCAGGAAGGAGGACATTGAGAGACCGGACACACTCCATTATCTTCCATAGTCTGTGTGACGTGAGAAATACATATACATTTAATTATATATTTAATCATGTCCACAATGATTTTGGTTTCATAACCTCCACAGCATGCTATGAAAGCACACAGGGCCCGTAAAATCAGTGGATCAACTTACATGGTGGATAAAGTGAGCCGAAATGGGGGGAGGGTTGTGCTTGCATGTTCAATTTGGAACTATGATCTGAAAGAGGCTTCTGTGAGTCACAGAATCACTATAATATCCAGTCTGCACTTCTTTTTCTGCCACTGCATTGCTCACATTTCTTTTTATTTTAGAATTTTACTTTACTGAAATATCTTTACTGCTGGGGTTTAACTCAGGTGGTGTCCTTCTCCTCTTCACCAATCTGCAAACAAAGTTGCATGGATGTAGATCCCAAAGAAGGGGAAAAAAAGCATCATTTATCATCTCCCTGTATCACAGGCTGTCTCTAGTCAGTCCTGTTGCTTTTCAACAGATTGTTTCCACATGAAAATCACACAAGCTGAAGTCCCTTTATGAACACAAGATGTCACTGTAGATAAAATAATACTTCTAATCAGCAGGAACGGCAAGAGAAGCAGAGTGTGCTGGATTTACACTTTTAAGACACAAAAATAAATATTAACAGATTTTAAATATTTTTATACAGCCATTGGCAAATACGCAGCAGTTCTTAATGATAGCATCCAAAGCAATATTGTCACTAATTTTGAATAACCCTGTTTATCTTTATACCATTTTAGTGCCTTAATATAGACATTCACCCTTTTGTATTTGCTCATTCAAGGCATTCTTCATTCATACTGGAATTTTAAAAAGTTGTTTAATAGGGAATTAACAGTGGCTTGGAATAATTATTTTCAGCATAGTAGTGTACCTACATATACTGGTAAAATAAGGCTAACAACATGTCTAACTTTTCTGGAAATTATTAGTCAAAGCCCAGACTTCATCTTGTTCCATGTTGACTCATAAACTGTTGGACACTAAAACATCACACCAAACATGGAAATGAAGCAATTCTCCTTTTTATGAACAGAGAAGTTGGCATGTTATGTTGAGAAAGGTATATTTTTTTCATGTGTTTTAGTTATTAATTCCAATTTTCTAATGACAAGAGTTTAGGCAGTTATACACAAAAACATTAACAAGCTCATAAGCACCAAATTAAGCACCCACCAGTTATGGTTCAGTATCCATGGGATTGGTAAACATGCAGATTAGTGATGAATATGTAAATAACTCCGTTTGTAAGGAGCTGGCAAGGCAAAAATGGTGGACTTAGCTCACTTTTTTTGACTGACTGTTGGATTCTCCAGCATCAATCCGTAACAACATGGCTGCAATCCTTTCATCACCACTTATGCTTATGTCTTTGTTTTAAATTCAGCAACTCCTTGTTGCTTTGCATGTGTATCAAATTACAGCTACATCTTGGATTATTAAATTATTATTATATAATTTGTTTTGTATTGATTGTCCATGTTGCATTGACACATTTTAAGATGTAGACTTTCATCCAGCTACTTTCATTCAGAAATCTCTAAACTGTCCTCAACCCAGTAGATAGGCAAATTCAAACATATAGAATAAAATAGAAATATCCTTTATTGTCCCATGATGGGGAAGTTTCTTCAACAGCAGCAAAGTGGCAGTGACAGGCAAAATAACAGAAAACAGACTCTCTCTCTCTCTCTCTCTCTCTCTCTCTCTCTCTATATATATATATATATATATATATATATATATATATATATATATATATATATATATATATATATATATATATATATATATATATATATATATATATATATATATATATATACAGAATAAAAAATACTGTACACTAATGCCAAATTTCAACATGAATACTGTGTAGTTGTAACAAATATTCCAGTCCAGAGGAATGTGCAAATGAGTTGGTTAACATAATTAGGACATGTAAAATATGAATATAAAATAAAATATGCCAAAACTGTGATTTTTTTTTTTTTTTTCCTTGTGAGAATATTGTTTTAAAATGGATACGTAAAGTCAGTTCAACATATTTGCAAGTATTTTCTAGTCTGTGGACACATTTCTTTTTAAATACCAATAAAGAACGATATATTTGACAGACTTTTTCTATTGTAACTCTAGCTGTTAATTCTCTAAGAGTTCCGACTTTTTCTTTGGTACTTCAAGGTTCAAACTTTCACCAACAACAGAAGAACAACTCATTAAAACTAAATTAGAGTTCAACCAGAGTGCCAGAGCTGAAGCAGAGGGTATGTGATGGCTTTTTCCCAATGTGACCGCATAACCCAGACTGTTTACTTGTTATTTTGACAACAATACAACTTAGGCTTTGTTTTGGTAAATAATTCATTTTGGCTCATGTTTGAATATTATTCAAATGAGACCAGATCAATTCTAAACTTTTAATGTTTCAGGAGCTATTTTCTGGTTTTGCTGATTTGGCTACAGTGGATTTTTAGTTACTGAATAATAATATTTTTGCTTAATCTTAAGTTTAAAAAATACTTAAAAATTTTTTTTAAATATCTGTCCTGAAGCACAAGAAAATATGACTGATAATTAGAATGCTTTGTTGTTGCAGGGCTAACTATATTGAATTTCCTTCTAAACATTAGCTAATGGGTAATTTACAAAAGTCCCTTCTGTCCTTCTTTCAGTGCGGATGAGCGCTTTGATGCCACATTTCACACGAATGTCCTGGTGAATGCTTCAGGCCACTGCCAGTACATCCCCCCAGGCATCTTGAAGAGCACCTGTTACATCGATGTGCGTTGGTTCCCCTTTGATGTGCAGAAGTGTGACCTAAAGTTCGGCTCATGGACTCACAATGGCTGGCTTTTGGACCTCCAGATGCTCGATGTGGACACATCCACTTACATACCCAACGGAGAGTGGGACCTCGTGGGTAAGTGAGCATCAATGTGCTGTACATCACTGGACCTGAGCAATGGGGAGAGATACATTTAAAGATTGTTCTTTCAAAGTACATTTTTGTGTCTAAGCTATTACATAGACCCAAGCCATGTAATTAAATAAAAATGAATACAGATCAGAATGCAACTCTGTATCCAGTCTGCCAACAGACAGGAAAACTAAATTTCTGTCCTTCTTAGATGTTTTACAGTGTTTCTTTGTGAAACAAAAAGTCACCAAACTGTCCAAAAAGCTTTTAAGCCAGCGATCTAGCAACACTAGGTTGTCTTCAGTCTGTGTCTTCTTGTCCCCTATGGGGTCATTGGAAATCTTTATCTCAGTATCTGGGCCCGTATTCAAATAGAATCGTAAGACTAAAAGTAGTCTAGTGATGTAATTTTAGGAAAATTCTCAGAATTTCAGGATAGCTAAGATTTTTTCCAGAATTTTACCTCAGTAAGATAAAATATATTCACAAAACATCATAGGCCTTTTAAGAGTTCTTCATGTGACAAAATGTTAAATCAAATATAAATAAATAAATAAAACTTGTATAAGTGCACATGGGGTCAGTCTGACACCTCCAGGATGGTGAACGAAGGGGGTTGTCGCATCAACCCCTCCTGGGACTGTGGGAGAGTCAAGCAGGAAAGATGGTGGAAAGACTGACAGAAAGGAGATAGAAATGGATGTAAAATGGATAGAACTGTGCCAACAGCAGGCACTGCTCCTCTGTCCTGTTTGGGTTTCACATATTTTACTTTTCCATTTTATAGTCGTTTTGCCAGATGAAAACAAGTTTATACAAGGAGGCAATCACAGTGAACTGCTGACAGTTGATCATCCACATTAATAATAATTAATAATTATGATGAAACAGATGACGTAGTAAAATGAGCAGCATGACAAAAAGCCATGACAAACCACAATAATGATGAGGATGTAAATTAGGCTTGATCAAATATGTTGATCCTGTGTGGCAATTAATTTAATTTAGGATAGTTTTATTATCATGACACAGTTTTCTGAGTCCAGTCTAGATTCAATGATTGACAAATTTCTATTAAATAATTACTAGGGGCTTGTTTGTTTTTTGTGTCTTATTTTGTTTTGTGTATCAACCAATCACAGCCAAAACTAGACCTATTGATTTATTTTAGAAATACTCAAGAAGTAAAAGCTACCAGGCCACATTCTATTTTTAAGACAGAGTAATTTGTATGATAGGGTATGAGTTTATTTTTTCATTTTATTTGTTTTATTTGTTTTTTTGGGTGACATTGGTCCACATATTTTACCATTTGGTGGAATTTCTGTCATCTCCTCATTCAGAGTTGCTCTCAGCAGCTGACTGAATCACTCTTAAGCTTGGCAGGAATTTGTAGGCTAAGATGGGGGCGCTATAAGAAAACTCTGAGAATCTTTGTGAATACGGGCCATAATCCCTTCGCCTTTCTCACTGTATCTGAAAAAATATTTTTGCCAGTGTTTTAGCTTCAAGACTGACTCTTTTTCTTCTAAATATTTCCTAATAATGTTTTGTGTTCTACTGACATACTTACAATGCATTTCAAAAGAATCCATACCCCTCAAACTTCCCCACATTTTTTCATGTTACAACTGCAAGCCTTAATGTATTTTATTGGGATTTTATTTGACAGACCAACACAAAGTAGAACATAACTGGGAAGTGAAAGAAAAAGGATGCATGGTTTTCAAAGTGTTTTGGTAAAAAATCTGGTAAAAGGGGTGTGCATTAGTACACTTTACTCCGTTAGCCTTAAATAAATCTAATACAGGCAATTCCTTTTAGGTGTAACTGAAATGCCAAACACTAAGGCTAGGTATGATGGAAAACTAACACCGCACATCACCCTGAACCCACCACATCCATTGTAAAACATTGGTTGCAGAATCATCCTGTGGAGTTGAAAGAAAGACTGCAATAAAATAATCTCGATTTAAGCATATTGATGTGTTAGAATGGTCCAGTCAAAGTCCAGGTCTAAATCAATTGAGAATCTGTGTCATCAAACCAAACTAATCTTTGCAAAGAAGAATGGGCATTTATTTCAGTCTCTAAATGTGGAAGGCTAGTAGGCACATATCCCAAATAATTTTGGCTTCAAGACATGGTTCTACAAAGTATTGACCCAGGTGGACTAAATACAAATGCATGCCTTCAGCTTCAACTACTTTGCATTGGTCTATCACATAAAATTCTAACAAAATATAATGAAGTTTGTGGTAGTAACATGACAAAATGTGAAAAACTTCAAAAGGAAGAAATATAATTGAAAGGCACCATAAATGCAGTCCCACTGCAGTGACATACAGTATTATTCAATCAATTAAAATATGTGTTCCAAACATTTTCTCAGATTAAAAGTAAATAAGAACCTTTAAGCAGATGTTAAACATATTTTTCACTAAGTTCACATTTCTGTATTAAACATGTTTTGATTTTATTGTTCTGATGAAATATTCTAATTTCAAATATTGTGTTTTCATTAGCTGTTGGTGGAAAATCATCATTACCAGAAATAGAGGCTTGAAAACATCTTAAAAACATCAGTCTGTGTGTAATTAATCTATATAATGTTTCCCTTGGTGAATTAAGTAACTAAAATAAATAAATTGAATACAACTATATAAGAGTCCTCTGTGATGTAATAAAAAAAAAAAGTTGGGTTGCCAATGAGAATAATTTAAAACATTTTTAATTAAACCATTGTTGATAAATGCTTTGTTTGAAGTCTGGAATTATGTAAAGTGCTTCATTACAGCCTCTCTACTCAGGCTGCACAACAGATTTCTACCAGGACCTGCTGTGAGGACAGAAAACAGCACCAATTCCTCCTGCGTTGAGAGGCAGAGAGAACATGAAGAGCAGAGTTTATGCTGTCCAAATGACAAATGACAAATTAGAAATGATGGGACAATTTGCATTTCATTCAAAAACAAAATAACACACATTTAGTATGCATCACAAAAATGTGTTTGTGCTAGGGGTTTAGGACTATTTGATTTTTGATGAAGGATGAATATGTCAGGATTTAAAAAAACTCATGAAAAAAAAGAAAACTCATGCTGTTTTTTCCACCCTGGACAATTCAGAAGAAGGTCCTTGTGTTAAGACCCCCTATTGTAACAATTAGCAGAAAATGGGTGTCAGACAGGGCCAGATGGTATGCAGTGTGAATTTTTGACACTCTGGCAGGCATGTAACGACACCATATGTGAGCCCATCTCAAGAGTTTGAGCTGAAGGTGAGAGAGCTCCTCCATCAAAAATGAAATAGTTCAGCCGCTTCTTTTTTCTGTCTATAACTTTTTAATACAAAGTTGAAATAAGGACAAGGTAAAGTTTACATCTCTGACAGTCTCAGTCTCTTCAGTGGGTTTTCAGGGTCAAGAAAATAAGATTCAGTTCAATGAACAGAGGGAGGTGTTTCTCATATTGACCATAAATTATATAGACTCACCTTTTCTTTCCCTTTTCAGCTTATTCACAGGTGCACAGACTGTATTCTTACACTAAAATATGGGATTTCATTTTTATATCCAAAGGTGCAAAATGAATGGCAATGCAACAAAATATTTGATATCTCATTTCATAAACATTTATGTGATACAAGTTTAACTGATTATGATTTATTTTCAAGTGCTGGAAAAAAAATATACTTTTTCTTCTTCCTAGGTACTCTGAAAATGTAACTATATTCACAATGAATTGTTTACATTAATATAAAACAAGGATTTTCTTAAAAACTTTGAAAGATTAAATGCTGTTTCTGTCTCACTGGATACTTATCGATACAGTAAAACTAAACAGAGGTGTTTTTGCGAAGTAAACACCAGCATATCTCCCTTACATGACAGGTTATAGCTTACAAACTTTTCTGCACACTTAAAAATAAGTACACCGTAGAACAAATTAATAGATTTCTGCATGATCCTTACAAAACAGTTTACAACTGCATTGAATACATTATTTGAAAGGAAAAAGCTCTAATTTACTGGGAGATGTGCTGAATTTTTAAATGATTGATTTATTGTGTCTATACAGGTGCCTGAAGGATGCCTGTCTGTCTGGTACATTTGGACCAGAGGTGATGTCACAAAGTGTGTACATGAAACAGAACAGTCAGTGTTACACTGCTCCGCAGTAAAGTAAAAGTTCATCACTGTTTCAAAACAAAGAAAGATATACTGAGGAGTGTACATTTTTTACCGTCTTCACCATCCTATACTAGTGATTAGCACAATTAGTTTGATTAGTGTTACTAACTGGAAACAGTACCCTTATCTGAACTGTAAGTTTTAAGGCAACCAACATGTCCACATCCAGTGTTTGAATCTTAAAACGATAAAACAGAACAATTTTGCTCTAAAACCTCAATTCTTCTGTTAAATCAACCTGAATAAGCTGCTGACATGCCTCCGTAGAAAATAGTTTCCTGTTACAGCTGTTGTGCTTCCTCTGGCTTCATTTTAAAACACCTCACTGATACTGGAAAGGCTAATTTTGAGTCTTCCACACCAAAGCATGGTGTTGTCAGTGCAACCAGTTAACACATAGGTTAAGTTGCATTTACAGATGAGACTAAACATCAAACTTTTAGTTTTGGACTGTTTGATCACCGATTAGGACAAGTAAAGAATCCGCAGTTTCCTTTCACCAGCCAATATTTCAGTGTGTCATTAAAAATTACTCAGTTAGGGCCAGAAGTTGAGCTTTCGGTCATTGCTGTGTGCAATTATTTATTGATAAAAATACAACATTCTCTCTGAGTATGTGTCCATACTTGTATCAATATTAACATTAAGGTGTAGACAAATAGAAAGGATTAACTACTGTTAGAAAATGATGGATAGTCAGCTAGTCATTGGCATTTAAACCTTCAGATTGTTGGTTCAAGCCCCAACAACAGACCTGCTAAATTACATGTTCTTTGTCTGCTTTATATTTTTCTCCAGGCTCTCCTGTTTTCTCACAAAGGGTAAAGACATGCATATTGGGGTTAATGGTTAGCTTCATACCCATATATGTTTGGTAGATTTTTGCACCAATTTTAACTGGTACATTGCTTTACACACAATGGTTCTGCCCTCTTAGACTTCAACAAAAGAAACAATAATTTTTTGCTAGATCTTCATTTCTTAGTTTCTGCTTTTATTTCTAGCACATTTTAGATCCTATCAAATCAAACATTTCTTTCAAAATCTTTAAACTGGGTGACTTTATCATAGCTAAATGATAGCTAAAAGACATCTGTGTGTGTGCGTGTATTTGTTATGTGTGTGTCCCACAGGTGTGCCAGCCAAGCGTAATGAGCTGTATTACGAGTGCTGTAAAGAGCCCTATCCCGATGTGACCTTCACAGTCACCATGCGCCGCAGGACTCTTTATTATGGACTAAATCTGCTCATTCCCTGTGTGCTGATTTCTGGCTTGGCTTTACTGGTCTTCCTATTGCCAGCAGACTCTGGAGAAAAGATCTCTTTGGGTGAGAGGAAATCAATGGAATCACAAATGGACCATGTAGTGTTGATGTCAGACAATGTTTATATTTATGCATTTGGCAGATGTTTTTATCCAAAACAACTTACAAATGAAGATTTAACTGTTAATATCAAAGCTAACAATAAGCTATTAAGAGGGGAGACAACTGGTCAGGGTCTGTCAAAAGTAACAGGGGTGACACTGTAGAAATAGAGCGTAGGCATAGAAGGAAATGCAAAAAGTAGTGCAGAGGGGGTAGGGAAGTAGAAGATAGACAGGGTAGCGCAGTTGGTCATTCCACCACCATGGAAAGACACAAGAAAAGAGTCTGGATTGTCTTGAGCATTTTGTAGGCACTGCTAGCCAACAAGCCCTTAATGACTGGAGGGATCGAGTCGTGTCATAGACCTTTGAGAGAACTTACAATATATCAATAATTTATGAGGATATTGAAGTTCAGAAAGAACAGAGCCAGCTTGAGTTAGGTTGTCCAGTTTGAACATTATGAACATTTTCTCAACAGAAAGTCATAAATGAATAGTACTACTACAAATAATAAGGGCTTTTCAAGGTAAAATGCTTTCTCTCAAAGCAATCACAGCAATCACAATCAGTATATTTTTAGGTGTTTCAGGGGGTGGGGTTAAGCAACCTTGGGCAAATCAAAGCAGCCACAAACTGACAAATGACTGTTGTCATGAAAATCGATTGCATTAATATGTAATTACAGGAAGACTTTCACACACCAGTGACCCCGATCACATATTCACCTGCTGTGCTCTTGTTCTCTTTCACTGTGTCTCTCTGTCTTTGTCACTTAGGCATCACTGTGCTGCTTTCGCTAACTGTCTTCATGCTTCTGGTAGCAGAGATTATGCCTGCCACATCTGACTCTGTGCCTCTTATCGGTGGGTTTCATGTTATGTGTTTGCGTGTGCATATAACATTTTAAATGTGTGTAAAAGCAGAATGAAAAAAAAACAAGCAAAATTTAAGGAAAAGTGACACTACTGGACTTTTGATATTTCTTGGTAAATTTCTGTGCAGCTCTGTCCAAAAGTTTGAAACCATTCACCATTTGGTTACACTTTGTTTCCTTGCAGCCAGAATTTTTATGTAAATATGGCCTCTTTTCTTAAATATAAAAGTAGGCTACTAGAAGTCAAAATAAGAAGCTGAAGGCCTAATCATTAAAACAAATATGTAAAGCAGATAAACAGTTTTTGAAAGTCATATGAGTGACTCAGGATGCTGGAGAGGAATTCAACCTGGAGAGACTCACACAGAGACAGACAATTAGAGAGTTTCATTGACGTAAAGTTCTTTGGCGCTCGGACCCCGGCAGAAGACGTGTATTCTGAGAATTGCCATGAGCTTGAATGAACAACATAGGGTAATGATTTAGGGTCATCTTCTCCCGGGGGCCTGGACCTGGTGGTGGAGTAGAGGTGGAGGAAAGGGAGCCCAGACGAGCCCGATAGGGCGAGGGTGGAGATGGGGTGGCAGTGGGACGAAGCTTAGCTAGCGAGCAGGTGGAACCAGGGATTGTGAGCCTTATATCTGGATCCTGGACGATAATTGGCAGCAGCGGAGGCATGGCCCGGTGATGGACAATGCAGGTAACTGGAGAGAGTCAGCCAGGTTGAATTTACGGCGAGCCTTCATTTATCCTCTAGTTGATCATCTGTTAAATGTCAAGTTTCCAGTTAATATATCTTGGGAGTCACCTTTTGGGTCACCAAAATCCTCTTTTTTCCTTCTGTTATACTGTATTATTTTTGACAATGATCATAGAATAACTAAAGAAATAGGAACATATGGTGTCTTTGTGACAGTGCAAGAAAAAAAGTGCTAAAAGATTCAACTTAAAAAGTTTCTTTGTCAGGTTTTGCCTTTATGACAGCACTGGTTCCTATCTTTAGTTTAGAAGTCTTTTTATGCCTGAATGATTGAGTGATTCAATTCAGTGATTGAACTGGAATGTATGTCATGGACTTGGAATCTGTCTGTATGATTGGATTGAATTTACGTTTTCATAAAATGCCTTAAGAAGACATTTGTTGTGAATTGCAGTTATATAAATAAATTGAATTTGAATTGAATTCAGAATGACTGTATATGGCTTAATAAATACCAAAAAACAGTCCTCTGAAAATCATCAAGTACTGGACAGACAACGAGTTAAAAATAAGTCAAAGAAAGGAGCATTTTTTTCAAAAGACCTTTATGGAGTCTGAAGAAATGTTTATCAACAGACATCTATCATATCAAGTGTTTAGATATTTCAAGAAAAACAAACTCCTTTGAATACAAAAAGGATCAATTATAAGGTATAAAAATGGAAAGCATTTGATTTATGGAAACTAAACAACTGTAATCAACAGTAATATGAGTGCAGATGAATAACATGATGAGTATTGTCCACATTCACCTGTTATGCATCTCATGCATAAAATATTTGTTGTTGTCACCAATGGAAACAGCATGACCTTTTTATAATATTTTCTTTTGGCTTACTAAAGTAAACATTGGCCTGAAACCTAAATTTAAACCAAAATTAAATAAATATCATGGGCAGGTCTGCTTCTAATTCAGGGCTGCTGCCCAAGTACACCATGTCCTTGGGTTCTGGCTAAAAATCACTGCACTTCAGTTCTGGCTCAGCAAATACATAACTGCTTAAATTTAGGCTGACAAATGCAATCAGGTAATGTTGTGGCTAGGGTTATGTCCATTTTTTTATCTACAGTGTGAAATTACACCTAGGGATATGGGCTTTTGTTTGAGGTGTACAGTAATCTCAGCACCAAATATCCTGGGATTTGCCAGGTCACCTGTAAAGGAATGTGAGTCCAGAGGCTTAGAACTCTGTGTCCTATTCCATTTCAGGGGCAAAAAACATACTTTTAATTGAGTTTAGCAATGTACTAAACACAGGTCCAGTCACCACTACTCTCGCAATTTTAAATCTTCAATTTCTTAACTTTTTTTTAATATTTGTTTTTTTGTTTTTTTTTTAATTTAAAACTGATATATTTTGTGCTCAATAATACATAGAATTATCTGAGCAATGCATTTTAGTGCACGTTTTGCAGACTTAAATTCCCTTAATTTAATTTTTTTTTTTTTTATTATTATTAAATCATGGTTGAATCTTCTCTGTTGCATGTAAATCAGACTAGATGTTATGCACAATATCTGCCAAAAGTATTGATAATACTTAAAGTCTTACACATTTGCTTACAACAGTACTAGACTTGCATGTATTTTATTGGGATTATATGTGATAGTCCAGCAGGAAGTAAAGGACATTGTAAAGTGAAAAAAAAGAATAATGATTTCCAAATGTTTCTACAAAAAGAAATCTGAAATGTGTGTTGTGCAGGTGTATTGAGACCCCTTTGCTTCTAAATCACATCCTGTGGTATCAGTTTCCTTTAATGGTCATCTAAATAGTGAATAGAGTCTACCTGTGTGCAGAGGTGGGTAGGATAGCCTAAAAATGTGTTCAAGTAAAAGTAACAGTACTCCAACATATTTTTACTCAAGTAAAAGTACAAAGTGGTGATCCAAAAAATTACTCAGGTAATAATTAAAAATGTATTTGGTAAAAAGATGACTCAAGTACTGGGTACTTGAGAACTTGTTTTGAGATCATAACATTTGATTTAATATTTTAAAATGATGTAATCAAACAGACAAAAATATTGTCATATGCAAATTCTAAAGAGTAAAATAAAATATAATACAAATACATGACATAACTGCAAAATAAGAAATTGAAGTAGAAAATTTTCCAAATAATTTTACTTTTCAAAGTAAAACTGATTAAATCAATACTTACAGGTGGCAATGTATATATGTTAGATCAGGGTAAGGTACCGCCAGTGTAATATACACGGTTTACTGTATCTTCACTTGATCTCCAAATAGCACAACAGGCTCAGCAGACAGAAAATAATAAAGAAGCTTGTGTATAAACAAGAAGTCTGTTTAACATAAACTGTAGGTGTGAGTCTCATGCATTTTTGGTTAAAATAAGTTTGTTCTTCATTCAGTGAAGTTACTCGCAGTGGGTAGAGTTGCCAGAAATTTTACTCAAGTAAGAGTAGCGATACTTCATAATGTTATTACTCAAGTAAAAGTAAAAAGTACAGTGTAGGAAAACCACTCCTAAAAGTTTTTTTTCTTCAAAGTTACTCAAGTAAATGTAACTGAGTAAATGGAACTCACTACTCACTACTCACTTCTGCCTGCGTGCAATTTAATATCAGTATAAATTCAGCTGTTTTTTGAAGGCCTCTGAGGTTTGTTAGAAAACATCAGTGAACAAACAGCCTCTTGGAACAAACCAGACAGGTCACAGATAAAGCTGAGGAGAGTTAAGTTATAAAACAATATCCCACACTTTAATCTTCTGATGAAGCACTGTTTAATCTATCATCCACACGTGGAGAGAGCAAACCATGATTATTGCAAATTTTGTAGAACTGCAAACCTACTATTGCCACCTACCTAAACTGACAGACCAGGCAAGGAGAGTATTAATCAGAGATGCAGCCAAATAGGCCAGTTCTTAAAAGAGCTCCAGAGATCCCCTGCTCAGGTGGAAGAATATGAACAGGGTTTGGGTATAATTTGGGTATAGCCAGTTTACCAAATGTGGCCTTTATGGAAGAATTGCAAGAAGAAAACCATTTAACTTTTTAGATCTAATTCAGTGGAGTACATCTATTCAGCAGTCTGGTATCAAGATCTGCAAAAGCCTCTTGAAAACTATTTGATTTAACTTGCGTGTATCTAAAGCCTCCAGTATGGTATGTCCCAGGGACCAGGATTGGGAAGCACTTTACTATCCTTACTTACTTATTATGTTTTTATACTTACTTTTTATGTTTTTCTACCCAACAGCTCAGTACTTTGCCAGCACAATGATGATTGTGGGAATGTCTGTGGTGGTAACTGTCATAGTTCTGCAGTTTCACCATCATGATCCTCATGGGGGCAAGATGCCCAAGTGGGTGAGTGAGTGGAGAAAACCTATTCAGTTTAGTCATGCACCATAATATCAATAATATAATAGATGCTGATATGGTCTGTCTCTTCTCAGGTTCGGGTGGTTCTGTTGAACTGGTGTGCCTGGTTCCTCCGTATGAAACAACCTGGTGATGAACGCAAGAAGCCCCAGTACAAGTATCGTCATAGCTCCCATCATCACTCCAGCACCAGCTCCATCGAGATGGGCACAATGCCAAGCCTCACAGTGCCTCTGTCACAGGCATCATGTCCACCCTGCACAACAGGCACTTCTAATGGTTCCATGAGTCTCTACTTTGGCAGTTACCATCCCATGGAGAGCCCACACTGCCCAACTTCCAGTGACTCTGGGGTTACACTGGGCGGACGCACTCGTGGATCCCTAGGTGATGAAGCTGAGCCACCTGGGGGAGTTGGTGGTAGTGTTGGAGGTCTTGGGATGGGAGTTGGCATCCCCCCACCGGAGATCTTGCGCATCTTGGAGGAGGTGTCGTACATTGCCCAGAGGTTTCGGGACCAGGACGAAGCTGAGGCCATCTGTAGTGAGTGGAAGTTTGCAGCTGCCGTAGTGGACCGACTGTGTCTGGTTGCCTTCTCTCTCTTCTCCATCATTTGCACTTTCACCATCCTTATGTCAGCTCCTAACTTCATTGAGGCGGTTTCCAAGGACTTCACATAACTGGCTGCTGAAAAACAGAGAGAAGGAAGGAGGTGTAAATAATCAGAGAAATAAAGAGAGAGATTTGGAAGGGAAATAAGAGACAATGAGGAGTGTATTCCTCAACCAACCTACTTGGCAACCATTTGTTTAGAGGTGAGCGTTTAGTGGTTCATTACAAAAATAATATTTTCTTCAGAAACTTTGTAAATAATGTCATACTAAGCAACTGTTAAATAATGTAAACACTTGAACAAATGAGGAGATATAAACTAATTACGATCCTGTAATTAAAAACTTAGTATGTGTGTAAGAGAGAGATGTAAAATCCAGCTATTTGGAAATAATGTAAATCTTACATTTAAATGCAATATTGACACAAGAAAATACAGACCCATTAAATAAATTATAATATTGTTGAAAAGTCCATTTATTTCAATAACTCCATCACCAAGTGAAACACATTATATAGATTAATTAGACAAAGACTGATGTTTTAACACCTTTATTTCTCTTAATCATGATGATTAACTGCTAGCAGCTAATGAAAACACATTTAAAAATAAAATATTACATCAGACCAATGAAAAATCTATTTTTAAAAACAGAAATGTGGGCTTAATGAAAAGCATGTTTCATACATGCTTAAAGGTTGTTATTTTCAAAAGGTACTTTTAATCTGACAGACGAGACTCATCGGGATGTATATTCTATTTTTTAAAAATATGACTGTATTGTTTTTAAACACTTTTGACTAAAAATAGAATGTTGCTGACACATTTTCCTGCTAATCAGATTAATTGATATTTCTACTCCCTCTCTCAAATATAAAGAATGGATTATTAACTGAAAAAGACAGGTTGGGCATATTCTCAAAAGAATTTGTGGAGGTTAAATGATGACAAACCTGAGAAGCAAAGGCAGATTTAAGGCAGATTCACTCCTAAAATAGCCTCAGCCTCAGCACCTCTATGCATTGACACAGTTTGACAACATTTCAAGGAGGTGGAGGAGCAGACTGCATGGAAAAAATACCAGCTGCTGAAAGCTGGCCTGTAATTTTGGTGCAAGAAAAAATGAAAAGAATGCAGCCTACTGCATTGCTGGATTTACAGAAAATTAGCCATGATACCTCAGAAGATGGAATTCATATTCTCTTCTGGTGAGCCCTGCCTGATACTTTTGCAAATACTTTTTTCTAATCAAATTAATTGAACTGGTGACCAAGATGTACCTCGCCAAATGACTGCTGGAGATAGGAAATGCCCCCTCCCACCCCCAACCCCCATAACCCTACAAAGATAAACAATGACAAGACAATGAATGGATGGAAATTGTCTAAGTTCTCTTTAGAATCACCAGTTTTTAACATCAGAATCCAAACTATGAGGCTTTGCAAATAGGGTTTTATTATGAAAAACACAATTAAACTAACCTTGTTAAGCCATTCTACCTGGATTGTACAGCTAAGGCATAATGAGGAACTTTTGTCCCACTCCATGGATTGTGATAGGATGCACATTTTAGTCAATGTATTTTAGCTGAGGATGTATGGGGATGTATTGTTCTACTGTCTCTTACGAACTGCTGCATCACTGACTGTTTTAGAAACCACTCTGACTGGTCTTCCATTCAGATTATGTCATTAGACATTAGAGGAATGCCTCAGTAGATTATGACCTGGAGTTCTCTGTTAAATAAAATATCAATCTGAGTGATCACCTTCTATGTTTATCATTGAATAAATGATAACTGCGACCTGATGCAAAAATAGATGCAAATTATTCCCATCTGCTGGACTTGATGACCATGTTTTGACCATGCTTTGGCTTGTATTTAGTGCAATCTGCATTGTGAATTCAGTGCAGAAATAACAAAGAGTGGGAACCAGTCAACTGCAAGAACTGAAGGAAATTTTGTTGCTTCTTATACCCCTTCACTTCTCCCTTGATAAAAAGAACTGCGTTATTTACTGTGTATTTACTGTATAATAATGATATGCATTGATGTCCCCCTCACTGTTTCCTCCTGTTTACTGCTGCTCTTTCATAGAGAAGCATCATCTCAGGCAGAGCCTTCACACCAACTCATTTCTATAAATAAAACCCCTTTCTAATTCTATAAAAGTAATCTCATGTTGATCTTAAGATAGTTACCAATATTTACCAGGATTTATTAGATACATTTACAATCCTATTTTTGTCGCCATATATCTAACATTCTGAATAGATTGCATTGAATATGTATGTTTTTTTTCATTAACAATGATGAGATTTTTAGCTGTTCTTGATTGAGATTACACACCCTCACGGGATCAAAAGAAGACTAAAGACACTGACTAGAAAAAAAGGAGACTATCAAAATCAGATCACTGTGAATGTTTTATTGTTTTAATTCGGATTATTAGATTATTTGTAGACATTTCTACTTTGCATTTTGTATCAAACTTTGCCCTCTCAACTGGCAATGCCAAAATTTAGGATTATATACAATGTAGGATACTTTGACAATGTTTATTAGTAATAAAAATGTCAGATATGTAAGTTATCATAACACAAAATCCACAAACATTTGTCTTAAATCCAGTCAAATTCTGTAATTGTAATCCAATGTTATGCATTATTATAACAAGTGGCCACATGGGTGTGACGACGGCTTGGTGGCAGAGTAGTCGTCTTGTAATTGAGAGGTTGTAGGTTTGATTCCAACTTCCTTCTATTACATGTTGATATGCCACTGGGCAAGGCACTTAACCCTAAATTCCCTGCTGATCGTATGATGCATAAATGTGTGAACATTTGTGAGTGTGAATGTGTCTATGGTGTAATGCACTTTGAGTGGCCAGTATGACTGGTAATGCACTATGTAAATTCAGTCCATTTACCATGTTATTAATATAGCAAGTCTTTAATTTAACCACTGAAACCAACTGGGATTACCAGTTTTCATTAATAAGCAGTTGGATTGTTAAATTTTACTTCAGAATGCCAAAAGTGAGAGTTGGACTCTGCCAAGGTTGCCCTTTGAATTTCTAGATGCAGCCAAAGTGTTGAAGGGATCCATTTTGGTAGCCTCAGGATTTGGTCTCTGCTTTTTACAGAGGACCTTTTGTGGTCCTATTGGCTTCATCGGATCTCCAGCTATCACTGGAGCCGTTTGCAGCAGAGCATGAAGTGGCCAGTGAAGATCAATAGCTCCTAATCCAAGATTTCTGTCTTGGATTTCTGTCTTGAGCCAGAAAAGGGTAGAGTCCCTTCTCCAGGTTGGGGATGAGGTCCTGCCCCAAGTGGAGGAGTTTAAGTATCTCAGGGTCTTGTACACAAATAAGGGAAAAATGGAGTGGGAGACTGCTAGGCAGATTGATGCTGTGTCTGCAGTTCTGGTCTGTACCACTCTGTCGTGGTGAAGTGAGAGCATCGCCTTTTGGCTCATCTCTCGATTTACTGGTCAATCTACATTCCTCATAGCTGTACAACAAAAACGGCTGTGCATACAATCACTTTAGTGAGAAGGTCCATAAAGGTCATCTTAATCAAATTTGGTGGACCTTGATTTGGTTTAAAAAGATATATAATGGGAAAATGGTCTTAAAAACATACAAGACCTAAAACAGTATATTGGGATCTGATGGGGCTCTACATGCCTTTTGAGTAAAGGTACTAAGTATACGAGTGTTTGTTTTGTTTTATTGCTGCAATTAGGAATAACTGAGAGTCTCAGAACAGTGATGGATGAAGAACAGTATGCATTCAGATTCTTCACATTTATTGGTACCCATGGTAAATTATTATAACGTGTAGAAAGCCCTAAAATAGGTCATCTTTTGTTATGCAATGTGTTCTAATAAGGTTCCTAGGGCCTTTTTTAACCCCAGCACAGCTTATCAATCTCTAAATTTTTATGTTTGTGATGACCGTTTAGAACAATCTTTTTTCTGACCCCCAAACAATTTGCTGGTATATACAATAGCTACAGTCTAATGGTTGTTATGGAGTGTGGTTGACAACAAAAATGCATCGCTTTGCTGCAGTTCTATTACACTGAGCTGGGGATTTTTTTTTTTTTGCCTCCTTCATCATCCTACTCACCGTGCATGGAGGCAAGATAAATATGGCTCGTTATCCAGCCTCACGGGCAGTGGCTAAAAGAAATGGCCCTCTGTCATGTCATATTGAGGGGGACAGAAAATCATGGATTAATAATGAGAAGTTCCTAGAAATTCAGATTAACAAAAAAATATCTTGTGAATATAAAAACACTTCAGTTACATTCGATTTAAAAGGGGTTAGATTGTTAATAGAGTATCATTGTTGTGTTAAAAAAAAACAATTTTGTAATCAAATTAAAGTCTGTAATTTTCAACATTTTTTCATTTGAAATTAGGCTACAGGAATAAAAATATATATTTTTAATGCTTTTTTTTTTTTTTTTTTTTTTTTACACATTTTTAACAGGGTACCAACAAATGTGGCTCTCAGGGTTTTAGAGTAATTTATGTAAAACTACAATTTTGCTTTGTGGACCAGTGCAGTTATTCATTTTAATGCTTTACTGGGTTCAATTTATCTGTAACTTTATGATAGCAGGATAAACATGACTAACCAAACCCTTTAAATGAAGCCTTTCAACCTTAAATATAACAGATAAAAGGGGTTTGATTGTTAATGGAGTATCATTGACCCAATTGTCTGTTGTTAAGACAATTGGGTCTTAACAACAGACAAAATCTTACCACCCTCATAGTGATGATCATATTGTACATATGGAAAAAAAAGCTCTGGAGTTTAAATGATTGATCTGTTTTGCAGATGGAGCTGAGAAAGGGAAAATGAGTAAAGTTTATAAATGTGTTCACATCCATCTCCACTTTCTAGTTTCTGTTGTGGTTACAATCTGTTCATCTCTGTCATTCGAACCATGCATTCTTGACTGTGTTAATAAAGGATATTTATTCTGTGTATGGCAGACTCTTTTTTAATGTATGTTACAGCTACAATATGATACATACTGTAATATAAAAAAACAGAAAATAGGTGGATGTATTTAAAGTAGTACTGATAGTAAGAATATTGCTTGTTACATTAGCCAAGATTCAGAGACATGCTGAGTTGCAACAGAGTGCCAAATTTACAGAAACAGGACTGTTTCACCACTGACAAAAGGGAATTAGGAAGAGAAGAAGAAATGTGACTATTTCTCTGCTGTCAAAAAGTGAAATAGTGGCTCAGGAATAAGAGCAGATTGAAATTTTAGAACAAAATTAAAAATAGGTCAAAACAACTAAACAAAAAAACAAAAGAACTAATGTAGACCAAACTTTTTTCTGTTTTGCTTTAGTAAATATGCTCTAATTTCTTTGTTGCACAACCAAGGAAAACATCTTCTGAACATTCTATTTTCTAATGTTTAGTGGATGAGCCTCTATCAGCAAGCCCCAGATTTCAGGCAATAAAGCTTCTACAGTAATTCTTTACAAAATGTAGTTTTATTTGAATAAATATTAAAGACTGGAAAACACTGGCTGGTTCAAAGAAGGCGGAAACTGTTTCTGGAGCATCAACCTTGTTCTTCTAAAGCTAACCCATTACCCCCAAACGAAACCATGACACTGTAATCTTCACCAATGTTGAAATTAATGGAAGTACAACTGAAAACTAGTTAAACATCAGGTGCAAAGGTTAGAGATACAAGCTGAAAAATATGCTACTTCTGTTTGACAATACACTGCATACCAGACCATAATAATGCTTCTTCCATGGGGCTTAACTGAAAATGTTCTGCATAGCTTTAAGCTGCTGTAAGGTACAAGGAAAGTTAAGCACAATTATTTCAAATTAAATAAATAAATGATCAATAAATATCTTTTGATTAGTGTTTTTTGTTTGTTTTTTTTTTTTGGTCACAATATATAGAAAAATAGTACTTTTGCCTTATTGATGTTGGGTTTGTTTCCTTTAGGCTGCCCAGCCCTCACAACAGCAAGGACCACCAACATAATCACTTACATAATAAAAATATAGCTGTATATAATTGGTGAATTTGTGTCAAAGAATACATTTTATTTAAAGGAGGGCTATTATGCTTTATATCATGTTATAATGTCATTCCCTTATCAAAAACATACCCAGAGTGTTGCTTTGACTCAGTCATGCATGTTTGAGGAATCCTTTAAACCCCCCATGGCAGCCTTATAGCGGTGCTTTGATGCCTGCTCATACATTTCCACAATGCTCCTCCTTGGAGCTGCAATCCCCAGCCGAGCTTCTGCTTCACAGATCACCCCTTCCCCTATGCCTCTCTCACACTGCTCCACCAGACTAGTGGCAGCAGCAATTTGCGAACATCTGGTGGAACTGCGTGTCTCCTGAGCTTTTCATACAAACTTCAATGCTCCTAAGAACGGTTGTAAACAGCATCAGTGGAGAAGCATTGTTATAATGACATGCTGAAGGTGGAGTGTTGGAAAGGATGGAAGGTTTTTGGAGAGACAAGCCCATTTCAAGGCATCAGATATGGCTATGATGCAAAGTCAATTTTCTTTTAAGTGGTTTTTGATATATACACCATATTCATAACAACTGAAGGTAACATAATTACTTGATTGTGCTATAAAATGGCATTATGTGCCTGAAAAATGCATATTACTTACCTTTAAGAATGGATTAGTGTTTTCATACAGAAAATAGATCTACAGTAGACATCAAAATATTGCACATTCGTGTGACTGACTTTAATCCCACTCATTGTTACTATGTTTGTAATCTTAACTTTACCATAATCTCAAAGTCTGTCTTGTCCAAATTATGGGAGTTAAATTATGGGTGTTGCTCTTTTCCCACATAAAGAAGGCATGTTTCCATATTCTAAACATGAAAAACATGTAAACGTCCCCACGACATTAGTCCTACCGAAATACATATACTTAAAAAAAGTCAAGATTAGCAAACCTAATGAGAAGATCCCCTGTCTTGCACAAATAAGTATCAAAAAGAATCAACCTTTGACACTATATATACAGGTAATATAAATGATATTTCAGAGAAATACATTAAATCACAAGTTTCTGCACGCTTACAGTTACAACAGTTTGATTTGTATTTCTGTTATGCTCAAAACCAAGAAATAATGCAAATTTTGACCTTGAAAGTAGTCAAGTCCATTAAAATCCAATTATGCAATCACTGGCCACATTATGAGGTAAAACTTGCTGAATCCCATTGTTGGAGCATCTTTACTTGGGGGTGCCTTACTGCAAAATGGACAGAACAACTGCACCACATTAAGGAGAGGATGGATTAGGGCATCGCAAGATTTTGGGTAACAACCTCCTGCCCTCAATAAGAGCATTGAGGATGGGTTGTGACTGGGTCTTCTGGCATGAGAATGACCTGAAACACACAGCCAGAGCAACTTGAGGGTAGCTCTGTAAGAAGCATTTCAAGGTCTTGGAGTGCCCTTGTCAGTCTCCAGACCTGAACCCAACAGAAAATCTTTGGAGGGAGCTCAAACTCCTTGCCCAATGATAGCCCTGAAACCTGAAAGATCTGGAGGAGATCTGTATTGAGGAGTGGGCCAAAATCCCAGCTGTTGTGCGTTCAGTAACGATGGGTAATGTCTGACCTCTTCAAATAAAGGTAAGCAAAGGTTTGTAAACAAAAGTTTTTGTATCAAATATAAAGTTCTATTTTTCTCTTGTATCAAACACTTATTTCATGCAAGAAAGTGTAAAGTAGTTGTTTTAAAATATCTGTATTTTTTTTTTAGATTTTGTTTCATACAGCTGAAGTGTACCTACGATGAAAACTGCAGACCTTTACATTCATTGTAAGTGGGGAAACATGAAAAGTCGTTGGTGTATCAAATACTTATTTTCCCCACTGTACATCATTAAAAATACTTGCTACTGTTGAATGAATGATCCATTAACAAAAAATGTGTCTACATGAGTCTCACCAGCTTGACATACTGTGGTATTTTTTTTAAAACTCCCAGCAGGAAACAAGAACTCACACTACTCGGTTTCAGCTGTTTAAAATTCTCCAACCAAGAAGCTGTTGATGAGAACATCTCACCTGATGTTGCAGCCATAGCTGTGTTTGTTTTTGCTGTTCTATTACTTCTCATCAGCAAATGGAAGCAGATAGTATTGAGTTTAAATCTAAGTGTGAGGGTGCCTTATGTTTAAAGGTAAATGAAAAGTACTTCTACACTGCCAACACAGACATTTTCACACACTCGCTGTGCACAGTAGGGGTTTGAGTGACACCAGATTGAATTGGCAAACTGCTGAGCTCAGCACACAGATAATGTATTCTTCCTAGGGGATCAAAAAGTTATGAAACAAAACAGACATTACCATTTTTTTCCAGGCAACTCTGATTAAAATGTCATTTGTGAAGGTTCATGATTTATGTTGGTAAACTGTGTTTAGATGCAAACCATGAGCAGATGACTGAAGCTGGAGGAGAAAATGAGAAAAGGGCAGGAAAGTATTCAAATCTGTTAAAAGTTCAAGATGAAGCTTAGCCTTATTATCCAAAATAGCATTGACCTCTGTCTGCAGAACTGCTGGCCCAACGTTATTTTCAAAAAAAAAAATAAAGCTCTTGGTTCATATATGTTTATGAGTGGCAGGTGTTGTATAGGAGATTGAAACTGTATGTGCATATCATCGGTGGGTAAGATTTGGCACCTAAATCTTATTGCATTCCCATAACAGAGATGTTGCATGTCACCTGGGGCCATTACCACCTCTCTTGCTCCCACTTCACGTTTTCTCATTCCAGCCCCAATCAGTCCAGCAGTCTGGCTATTCCCTGAGGGTGGAGAGAAGAAACAACCCTGAAAGGTGCTCTGGCCATCTGTCTGGTCAAAAAAAAAAAAAAAAAAAAAAAAAAAAAAAAAACTCTTAGAAAAGTTCACCACTTTCTAACCTATTGTCATTTTTCTTTCCAGATCATAGAAGAATCTCCTTATATTAAAGTTTATCATATAATTGACATTAAGTCAAAAAAGTATTTCAATAAACAAACCAGCATTCTGGCTTGAAAAAATTCTTTAAATGCACATGTGGCACATAAACCACATGACAAATAAACAATATTGGATACTTGCGATGTGTATAAAGCACACCTGTCCACAGAATAATTTCTTTCATTCCAACCTCATAGGCAAAACAAAAACACTGACATCCCAGCTTTCTGGAAAGTGCTGTGGTCAAATGAGAGCAAAACTGAGCTCTTTGCCATCATCTTCACTCAACCATATTTGGAGGAGGAGAAATTCTGATTGTGGCCTTAAGAATACAATCTCAATAGTCAGCACAGAGATGGAAACCTTATCCTTTGGGACTGGTTTTCTGCCAAGGGCACAAAAGCTTTGAGAGACCAAGAGACAGGAAAATGTTCAATAAAATTTTGGACAAGAACCTTTTTTCCCAACATGACATCAAAACTTACCACCAAGGTAAATAAATGAGTGGTTGTAGAAGAATCGCATTACGGTCATGGAGTCTCCAAACCTCAAACCTCCAGGAAATCTTTGAGTTGTGGCAACCAGGAAATCTAAAGGATTTGGTGGGTTTCTATGAAGAAAAGTGGGTCAAAATCCCTTCTGAGATGTGGGTAAACCTGGTACCCAAGCATAGAAATGTCTTAGTGCTGTGTCTGCCAATAGGGATTTTGCAACTAAGTAAAAAGTCCTGTTTTACTGGGTGATCAAATTCTGATTTCTCTCAGTGGAATGCAATTCAATGTTTAACTTTCTTGTCCTGGATTCTTTTCTGGATTTTTAGTTGATGCCCTGTCTCTCCACATTACAATTAGGCTACCATGAAAAATGTAAGTCTTTTATTTCCTTTGTAAAAGCGAAAACTGAAAAATATCATCAGAGGATCAAATATTTAGTTCCCTCTGTGTAATTGAACCTTAACAAAAGAACTGAACAATAACCTTTTAGTTTAGTCTAAAGTAACTGAATGGTAAAAGAAGGTTTACCTGAGAGTTGAGACAGGAAGACTGAGTTTTTTTCTTTTTTTAAATCTTAGCTTGCAGAAAAAAGAAAGCTTCAGAAGTATAGTTCTGCTCAGCATCTCTCAGAAAAATTAGTAGAAAATAAAAGAGTATACAGTAAGTATAAGGACAAAAACACCAGCATTTCTAAAGTGATGTTTCATGCAATAACTTTTACATGTAACACCATTGCTGTGATCTTGGATAAGTCAGTTACTCATTATGGTGAAGTCACAAACCCTAAAATATAAATATTTTACATTTGAACAGCCCTACATCTTCTTTCTGAATAACAAGTTGCCAGACTTTTATGTTCTCTGTAAAAAAAAAAAAAAAAAAAAAAAAAAAGAAATGCAGCTTTTTCTTAACTGTCAATAACAGTTTGTTAGCTGTTTGACAATTACATTAAAATGTTTGCATGAGTATTTTTGTTTTTGCCCCAGTTGGTAAAATCAGTGAACATCTGCTTAATTACCAGAATGCCCTCACATCAACTGATGTGTGTTGATCATGATTTCACACAGATGTTGTTCCAGAGCAGGTTTTGGAGTGATGTTTTTGTAGTAGTTCAAAACAATTCAGTTGAATTCACCTTATTTATAAAGCGCATTTTCACAATAAATGTTATGTCAAGAAACTTTACAAGAAATGAAATGCAGTCCAATCATGATTTCAAGTTAAGTGCATACATTCTAAATAGATCCTAGCAATTAAACAATGCAGTTAAGTTCAGTTTATTATTCAAAATGGTTAAAAGTTAACAAAACCCAACAGACTGCATCGTCTTGACTTGCAGCATTCACTTCTCCTGGTTGAGCAATGGGTTTGGTTTATAATGGCCTTTTTTTCAGCTTGACTAAAATAGTTGGTGTTTGCGTCTTAAAATTATTTCATATCAGTCTCGTTGCCCTACTTTCTATAAACTAGAGCAGGTACTGGGGAAGAGCCAAATGGAAGTTAGCCACAATGATGTTGTCTGAGGCAACAGTAGGGTGGAGTAAAACAGAAGAGGGATACATATGCACAGATATACTGAGTCGATTTTCTCCTCATAGATATGGGACTGAAAGAGTAATAATGGACTAGAACCATAAAAGTAGGTTGATGTGACACCTACTGGCTAAAACTAAAAATGAATGTTACCAAGTTAATAAACTGACCTGATGGAAAGGAAACGTTAACCTTAAATCCACATAAATTAAAATAGTTGTTGCTAAACCTGTCAGTAAAATATTTTATCCAGTCTCCAGGTTAAATTTTTCTGTTCCTATCTCATCTTTTCAGAATGTTCTACATACTATTTATTTAGTTAGGAGAAAAATACCATTGATTCATGATGTTTATGATATGTTGTAGATCAAAGTGATTCATCTAGCAGTTCAGTTTGTACCTTTTTGCAGTCTCTTGCATCATTTTTTTGGTACATTAACTCCAGAAGCTGACTCTTCACATTCTGCTTGGTATATTCCACTACTATGAGGCGGTTTGGTGGAAAGATAAATTTTTTATAGTTTTTGTAGTTTATAGTTATGCTTATTATTTTATAGTTTTTGTATTCTGGCTGTCTGAAATATTAATGCTGTGTTCAATCATTGTACAGTTGATTATTTTCTTGTTTTTAAAGTCATTGATCATAACATTACCTCGTTCTGGGATAAAATTGTTGCTGATCTCAAAACGTTCTTGCTTAATTTAAAAAATGTGATCACTGTCATGAATAATTACCATCTATCGACCTTTTAGAGCACCACTGATCTATCAAATCAAAACTTTGAAACAATCTCCTTAACAGCGATAACAGATTTCCCAGAGTGACTAATTAAATCATTTTAAAACTGCTCAACTGCTTTTTCTAATTTTTTGTCCTTTCTTTTCTACTCTTAAAATGTGTTTTATGGTCTGAAACATTTAAGTGATTTAAAAAAAAAAAGCAATAACAGAAGAAATCTAAAATGAGGAAAATACTTTTTTAAGGGACTGTAAATATTATAAAATTATTATATCTAATCTTTAATATGTACTTTAATATGTTGTGATCCATTCTTAGAAATTAAAATTATATGCTTAGCTTTTTTTTAACTTGATAAATGGATAAAGGTTCTTTGGGTCCTTTTATGGGTTGCTGGTTGTGCTCTTGCTTGCCACCTCCTCCTACCTCCCATCATCCAACCATGTCAGTCTTGTCAGATCTGCACATGAGGCACTGTCTATTGGAAAATTCCACAGTCTTAAGATTTATATTCAGAATTTTGAAAAAGAAACAACAGGATTGTATGTAGTTTAAACAATTTATTTGATTAAACAAATTACTTGCAAAAATATTAATGCAAAATAAACACCCTGGGTGAGGAGCCAGAGGATTCCAAAATTTATGACATCCCTGCTCTGGTTTTCATAAAGCCAGCAGTTTGTCAAAATGACCATCATCTTTCAGCAGACAGTATCTTTTAACATAATCTGGTATACACAGACAGGTCTAGTATTTCAGAATCTAGATCAATTTGCTCTGGTAGAACTATACATAAATATGGGTGGACCTTTCCCCAAATGTATGGGTAACATTTTATTCAAATATAGACCATCTTCTTCAGCACACAGATTTATTTAGTAGAGATATTTAGGGCCCAGATCCACTGATCACTGTAGTTTGAGAATTAGGACACACAAACTCTGGTTTGCACATATTTAGCTTATGCAATGGCTTTGTAAAATTGCCCCTAAGCAGTTTCGCACCTTTAAATGAACCCCAAGGCACCATCAGGCTCAAACTGAGAAACTGTGGTTCAAGTAGCATGAGACATCATTTTCAAAATCTGACTGGTCATCTCATATTAAAAAGCTAATAGAAGCTGAGAATTTGGGGGAGATACAGAGGACAACTTCACATGGCATTACAATTCTTTTATTATGCAAAAAAAAAAAAACTGGGGTCACTTTGGATCAGGATCAGTACTGGGACACTGCTTATTGTGGGTTCAATGAACCATTGTAGTAGTTCTCAAAGATTTTCTTTGTAGAGCCCATGCTTCTTCTGTCGGCTCAAAGTTGTAGAGCTGTGACAAACCGAATTTTACTATAAGATCTGAGAAATAAGTGCCTTGAGTATTAAAGTTATCAAAGTATTCTTTTCATGTCATTTTTGTTGCTGTAGTAAGCTGCAATGAATTTTGGGGGGTGGAAAATGAAACAGCCTGTATGAAAGCTAATGTAATGCACTTCAAAATGAGGGAGATCAACGCTGGCTTAGGCTGAAAACAATTCTTTTAATTCATCAGTCTTTTCTCCTTCTGTTCACCTTGTGGCTGTCCTGACAGGACCGATAATTCTTTACATAGCTCCGTCTGCAGCCTGGAAACAAAACACAAAGTTTCACATGTGAGACAAACTGAACCCCCTTATGCAAAAATATGACAGCTAATATGTATGTTCATATTCAAGTCACACCCAAACAAATGAGCTCAGCTGCCAAGTGATGATCTTGCCAAGTTTCAAGGACAACCCACAGAAAGCAGATCCAAAAGAAAATACTTAGATTAAACTATATTCTGATGCCTGAATGCTGTGAAAATTGGGAAGGATGGCAAATTTTCTGTGTGCTCAAGGTAAAAATTTTGGGTCAAACAAAAACTGTTTACACTAATCAGCAGTTTACTACCCATCATAAAAATAACATAGTTGGTGAATACAGAAACACTGCGAGCAGCAATCTCTCTCTACCCAGTGAACACATGGTAAAGCCTGATACATAATCCACAGACACAAAGTAATCTGAGTAAAAATCCATTTGGATTATGAGTTTAAAATACTATAATCTGAAACATTTAAACTTGATCCCTGGGAGGTTCTGCCATAAGGAGTTGTTTTACAAATGTTAGCCATAGAGGAGTCATGTTGGTTAATGGTTGAACATTTTTACATAGGTGTGACAAGACAATTTAAATTATCTTGATGTTTATGTTGCTGGTGTAGTCATCTTCAGAGAACCAGATAGTAAAAAGTAATTTGACATCAGATGATTTGGAAGCATTATGGTAAAACTAACAACAAATCATCTTATACTACACAAAATTTTTTTTGAAGATGTCCTTCAGTTAAAATAAAAAAAAAAAAAAAAAATCAGTTTAAAAAAGAAAACTAATATAAACATGTCCATTATTGTTTGTTTCTTTTTGAATTAATCAAATTAAAAAGTTATTGTCATATTACTGGCAGCAAATTAACAGAAACTCAGTTTGTCATTATCCACAGCCCTGGTTCCTGTGTTTTACCTTGTGTTCTGGAAGTTTATCAGTTCCTTCATGAAATGTGCATCTGTCTCTGCCCTGCTACCATATGGTAACCTATCAACAAACCACATACATGACACAGTTTGTACAATCAAATTTTATCATAAGGGAATAAAATTTAAACCAAACTATAAAACTGACTATGCCTCGTTACAATTTATCTGAACATCACTCCATCTGAAAGAGTTTACATTTCTTCCCCACATTTCAACTGATCTGTGACATATGGTTCATAAGCTTAGAAGTCCATCACTATCTTTCACAGGACATTCACAGTCTGCTTGCATGTCATCTAATGTGACTGAAGGATACCCAAACTGTAAGCTTTGACAAGTCATTTTAATGCTGTAAAAGGATACGCAGCTTAAAACGCATGTACTGACATGCAACATGAGCCAGAAAATATGCGCCTTTTTGGTAAATCCAATATAATATGGTACCTAGCTGATATTTATACTCTACCAACTTTTTCAGATATATTTATGTAAAACAGGGATTGTCCATATTAATGAACAAATGTACACTGTTAGAAAACATACCAGATTTTAAGATTATAGCTCAAAACATAAGCTGTAAGACGTTTTTGAATATAGGTCTGTCAATCATAGTCAATAGGGTCTCTTTTACTGACATTCTGTGTCATCTGTGTTTCCCTTTGTGTTTCATTGATTACCATTGTCTTGAGTGTGCACTTTTAGATGGATTCTTGCTGTATGTATAGTGCCTACACGAGTGTCTGCACGAGGCAATATACATACAGCAAGAATCCATCTAAAAGTGCATACTCAAGACAATGGTAATCAATGAAACACAAAGGGTGTTTCCCTTTGTGTTTTGCCAAACTTGCAAAATGCTATGTGAGTAGGAAAACTAAAATTACACATTGCCTGAATACAACAGCTAGTAAACCCAGTGGTGGTAGCATCATGTTGTGATAATGCTTTTCATGCTTTTCTTTAGCAAGTGCTGTGTAGGCTAGTTAGGAGTTAAAAGATGGATGGAGCTAAATATAGGGGCAGTGAGAAAGAAACCAACCCACCACAGTGACATGATTATAAGTCATATTTTTTATATGAACAGATGCAGGGCTCCTGTCCCATAAAGCACAAGTTTACCTAACAATGACAAAAATGTTCACATATCATGGGTTAACATCTTTATAGAGATCAATGAATGTTATTAGTTCAAATGCTTAAAAACGTTATGGTTGTTGATTTTTATTATTTAAAAGATGTACAACAATATTAAAATTTGCCTAATTTATGAAGAACTACACGATGGAAATGCCTCCTATTCAACTGATTGGTTTATGGAAACAGCCTTGACAGAATGTCCAGTTAACACACATACATCCTCACACACAAACAGAAACACAAAAACCTTTTTCTTGACATAGTTGGAGGATTGGAGACAAGTATTCTAACTTTTTTCTCAATAGCTACTGACACATTCTTAACAAGCACTATAATGGTGTGATCCTTATGTGCTTCCTTCTGATAATGTTTCATATGCGCTTGCTTGGTTTGATTTCAGCCCTTCTGCCGCTCTGCGTTTTCTCCAGTGAACCAGAGAGAACAAGTGCATTAATCATATGTGGACAGAGAAACTTGGTTGGTAGAAAATCCCTCTCTGAAACAACCCTACTTTTACTTTAATGGCCTCGCAGAAGGTGGGGACATTCATTTTACCTTTTTCAAGTATAAGAGAAATATTGATTTTTTTTTTGCATAAAAAAACAACCATGGCATCTTTTTGGCAACTTAAATGCCATTATTTTGGATGTTTCCCCTGATATGAACATAATTGCATCCAGCTGCAGAGGGGCTGTGCATAAATATTTTTACTCTCCATCAGTATCCTATACACCTCTGCAGATATGGTACACAGCTTTGTACCAGTCTAGGACCTTAAATTTCAATGAATCTCTGCCTTCAAGCACAGTGCCACTGAGCCCACCAGCAAATGCTAGAAACATGAACAAGACTTCCCCCTTTCTTGTGAAATGTTTAGTCTTATTAATTTTTAGTACTTTTTTATTTGGACATCCCTCCTGTCTCCTCTGAGTGTGTAAAATATAAATGACTTGTCTGACAGGATTCAAAGTTGTGTTAAATGAAAGTGAAAATGTTTTCATGAACACCCACAGGAAACCTCTCCCCAAGCTGAGAGGGTCTCCTCTGAAGTACTATAGAGGAAGATGCTCTGAGGCACTATCTTTTTTTCCTCTCTGTGCATCAAGATCACACATTTTTAAATGCTTCTGATAAAATTTTAAACATTTTTCTATTAAAAAGGATGCTGCAAGTGCAAATCATGTGCCATCAGTGCAATCAACTCGCGTAACTGTACCAGTTCCACATATCAGAATAGGAAAATCTCAAAAGATTGTCAGCATTTTGACACATTATAGTAATCGCAAACAGCAGATATCACTTTCTTACAGCTTTTCTGTCTAATCTGTTCATTGTAAATGAGACTAAAGGTTTGCCATATTGTATTTAATTCTATCAATTCCTTGAGGGTTCTTTATGCCTGATACATAGATCAACACACTCACAGGACTCTAGTTAGACATCATTAGATAAGGAAGCTAGATTTTATAGCAGGTGCATCATTTCTTGCTCTAACTCTATCTTCCTACTCTTTGTCATGCACCATTTGTTGCATGTTTCATGACTTGTTTTAACACCCTGAGGAAAGCATCGACACAGCACCTCTACTCCTCAGGACCCTCCCCCCACCACACACACACTTCTCAGGTAAGCATGCGTATAAACCTCACTGATGTCTCTATTAATGCAAGAAATTACCATATTCTATTCTATTCTATTCTGTTCTATCCTATCCTATTCTATTCTAGACCCATCAAGAGCTTGTCTTCTTTTTGCAGTGTGAAACACGGAGGTTGAGAGCGACTGATGCCTAATGAGGACCGATAATGGATTTAAATATAATGGCAACGAGTACAAGACAACCATAAAAGAGAAATGTTTGTGAAATAAAGTTTATCTGCATCTGAAGGGCTATATTTCAGTAACATATCTCATTCTCTGTGTCGAAAAACAAGCAATTTAGATGATTTTCAGTCTCTGAATGACAGATTGGTTGGAAAATATTCATAATGTGTGAGTCTGGAATGATAGCAGTTATTCGCAAGAGATCACTTCACATGTAGTCCCTGAATATTCATATCCTAGCCTTCATCACTAGCACTGAGGTAAATCCTCTGCTGATGGCCTGCAGTCATATTTGACTTGCAGGATTTTGAAGATTTTGGATGAAAATGTTACATAGAACTGAGATCAGCGATAAGAAAGTGCTTGCTTGTCATTTTGTGACAGTACGTTGGATGGTGTTTCGTTGATGTATATTTCTGTTTCACATGAAGATTTTAGCTGCAGATCCTAAAATGTAGAAGAAATATGCTGCCCTCTGGTGTTGATAAACATAAGATTGCAGCTGCACTTTCTGTAGAGAAAAGCTGTAAATTTTAACGTTTTTTTGTTTAATATGTACAAAAAGCTGAAACATATTCTCTCTTTTAGTATCAAGGCCAGTTTCTAGTTCATTTAAAAAAAAAAAAAAAAAAAAAAAAAAAAAAAAAAAAAAAAAATTGTTTTGTAGTTCTGATCAATGAACTAAAGATGATTCAGAGCTTTGAGAGAATTGTTCTTTATTCTAGACTTTAAACAAAGAACTACAACCCATTGGCATCAGGACGCTATCTAAGATTCTAATCCTGTATAAACAGAACTTTTTCATCGTCAAATAAAGCAAGGGAAATTCCCAATATGAAGAACAAAACCACTACAGGTAAACAGTGTAAAATGATTTAAATTCAAGTGACCAATAAACAAACACTCTCCCAACAACATGCACACATGAATCACATATCTTATCAGATGTATGCTTCTTCATCCTCTTAGTGCTTAAAGGTTGTAGAGGCAAGTAACATTCACATATGCAGGACAGTGCATCCATATTACACACATTTTTTTGTGCTTAATCTTCCAACATGGAACTGTCTCATGAAACAATCTGTTATTTCAGAAACACATTACAGATAAAAGTCTTTTTATTGATATTAAAGATTTACATCCAATCAATAACAATTCAGTATCGATATTCATGTAACTCCTTTCCTTCCTGGCTTTAGATTAGATACTTTCTCTCCTTTCACAATATACTGCAAAAACAGAAGAGAGACAAGAAACCATGCTTTCCTGCTCCACTAGTTATCCTCTGCGTGGTTCTTGCTCTTGTCCCGGGGAACACGGCCCATGTTAAAAAACTCCAGGTTGGGCCTCATGTCTGTCAAATGGGCGAGTCGGTTGGACATGGCAAAGAAAGCAGCGATGGCCGCAATATCCCAGGCGTCCTCGCAGTCGAAGCCAACTTCCTCCAAAGACTGAAAGTGCTGATCTGTGATGGTGTCACAGCGACACACAGCCATCGCAAAGTCCAGCATGGCATGTTCCCGTGGTGTGAGCTCTGCAATTTTATAGTTAACAACAACCTGAAACGAGAGAAAAAGCTTTTTTAAAAAAAAAAAATCCTTGCAAAACTATTCATAAATGTAGAAGCATTACAGATTTTCTCAAGTAACAAAGAAAATGAAAATTCAAATTAAAAAATGAGATTTTTTTTTTTTTTTTTTAACCTTTCACCATACATCAGTGACAAATGATGTGTTTAAATTCCCAACGACTCATGGCTTATTACTGCTGTGACTATGCATTAAAAAAAAAAAAAGTAGAGCACGCAAAAATGATGATACCTGATCAGAAAGAGTAGGTTTCTTTGAGTAGATCCGGTGCAGAGCACCATGGGACACCACACAGTAAAGACATTTGTTGTAACTGCTCGTGGCAACCACAATTAGCTCACGGTCTGCCTTGGTTAACTTGCCTGGGGGGGGGAATAAAAAAAATAAATAAATAAATAAAAAATAAAAAAAAGAAATTCACATTTTAAAGACATTTAAGGGCAGCAGTTACTGTTACTGTTGACTAAAAAAAAAAACAAAAAAAAAAAAAAAAAACAAAAAAAAAACAAAAAAAAAAAAACCCCAAACTATTGTTGAGCATAAGTTGTCATCATCTGGAACTATGTAAGGTAAACAGGTACTGTTGTCATATAATTTTTGATGCAGGATGTCTGAAAAGGTGGGCTTCACGTAACTGGGTAGTTGAACATCCCTCCTTAAGTTTAGACAGGTGGCCTAGACAGATTTGCATCAATTCTAGGTTATTGCAATGGAAAAAGTTTGGGGAAATCATTAAAGTCCTTCTGAGGGATATGCTCAGTTATTTTGTTGAGGAAAAAAAGCTTAGCTCAACTTAATACAAAAAAAAAAGTGACAATAATATGAATAAAGAGCAAGTTAATTCATAGTCCATCTTTTTTTTTTTTTTAGAGACCTAAAAAAAAAAAAAAAATTGTCACAAAATTGTGATTTTGTGGTTTTCACTACTGTGAACACATGGTAACCCCAACAAAGACTTATATGCAGCAATGTAACTTGTAAAATTAAGCATAATGAGACTAGAAGAAAACTTTGATGCCATTGATTCTATTAACCTGATTTCCTCACCATATTATGTAGGAAGTTATGTTGTTGGTTTCTTGGGCCTTTTGCACAACATTTGGTGAGCTTACAAAACAGCAGCATAGTACAGTGTGGTAGTCTCAACACTATTTGAAGTTATGCTATCAAATGGCTATGGTTTCCAGAGTTTACATATGCAAATAACAAAACAAAACAGGGAACACATTAAAGTGAAAACACACTTTAATGTGTTTTCTTAGGATCTTAAATGATAAACCAACACAAGGTAGTTCATAGTATTACTCTAATTAATGCTCCCCTTGCCAGGCCTGTCTGTTTAGAACATTTAGTTTAACCAAACTCCATTTTAATCTTCTCCACAACTTTATCCCTGACTTCTGTTATGTTCCTTGGTCTTTATTATGCTTTTTGTCCAGTAATGTCCCTACAAAGCCTCTGTCTTCACAAAACAGCTGTGTTTATGCTGAGATTAGAACACCCTGGCAGATTTCATTTAGTAATAAGGTGACTTCTAATGGCAACTGGATGCACTGGATTTTATCGAGGGATATCCGATTAAAATGAGCTGAAAACGTATCGATCCCACACTTTCCAGATTTCTTTTACAAAAAAAAGGCCCGCTGAAAACCATGCAGCATTTTTCTTCCACATCACAGCTATGCTTTACTTTTTTTTTAATCTATCGCATAAAATCTTATTAAAATACATTTAAGTTCGTGTTTTTTAAAGTGACAAAATTTGGAAATGATCAATATTTATGAACACTCAGCAAAAACACAATAGGCATTGCATGTGCAAACTTGCAAAGCCCGTGCTTTCTGAAAGCATTCCTTTGTGCTGCCTTCTAATACCAAGAAGGATTTTGTTTTAAAAGAAAAACTAAATTTAAGAGTATGTAAAAGTGGGAATAATTTGTTGAATTCAAAAGAAATATAACTAATTCCCATGTAGAGACGATAAACACGAACCTGTGTCCTTGTTCATCAATTCATTGTAGTATGCGAAGAAAGCTCTGAACTCTGATGGCCTGCGAGAGAGGACTTTGAAGACATTGGGTAAAAAGCCTCCCTGTAAAAAAAAAAATAAATAAAGATTAATAAATCAAATGGAAGCTAAAATCCTTTAAAAAAACAAACAAACAAAAAAAAAAACTTTTATTTTCTTGTATTAACCTTTGACTCCACTTCCTCCATAAGCTCCACTATATCATAAGGTAAGTCCTTCTTATAGGGGATAGGGTAGCGGCTGATTTTCTCCGGAGGAGAGTTACTGCAGGACCGTCTGCTGCCTGAAGCCGTCACAGCAGCAGCCTTTTCCCGCAACAAGCTTCCCGTCCGGAGACACGCCTGCATGGAGAGCAGAGACAGTCCAGCAAAACAAAACCACTCAAGAGTAACAAATGTACTGAACTACTTACAAGTTGCGTGGACGCAGGGACACGAAGCAACTTCAAGAAGATGTTACTCGCCATGACAGTCAGGTGACGAGATGACTGGATGGGTTATTATTGCTTTTTTAGTTTACTCAGTCTGGTTAAAAGGAAGTCAAGTTCAGACGAGCTTTTTAAAACGATGTAAATGTAATATTAAAGTTATATCTCAGTTTTTGTTAAAGATAATGAAATGCAGAACATCTACCGCAGTGCTGGTGGAAATAACTGAGTATTTTCTGCCTTTTTTCTAAATGCGTTTTGTTTGCTTCGATCTTCTATCATATCTCAGGAGTCCTGTAAAACCAACCAACCAATCAACGCGCAATACTGAGTCACGCCTGCTGTTCTTAACGCCCCCTGCACTAATTCCTTCTCACCGCTGGGTGGCAGGCTATGGCCGACCTGACGGTGTAACTGTAGCGCTCGTCACACATTGACCCGGAAGCAACTTTACTGCAGTAGGTTTTCTACTCCGTTCGAGTTCAGGAGAAGCGATTCGGACAATTAAAAAGTATTATTTAAGGAGTAATCGAATATTAATATAGACATGTTTTACCATGTAAGTATGTCTATATTATTCTCCTGATGTAGGCTGGACCGACTGATTATTGGTTTGTTTTGCAACGTTTTACTAGCGTGGTCATGATGGTTGCACACTCAAACTTCTTCTGACTGGTTACTCTTTTGTTATTGGTGTTTACAGATTTCTTTGGAACATGAAATCTTACTACACCCGAGGTATTTTGGACCCAACCTGCTGAACACCGTGAAACAGAAACTTTTCACTGAAGTAGAGGGAACCTGTACTGGCAAGTGAGTGAATTCAGATCTGTCCGTAACATTATACGTTATATATGTTTTTATTAAAATCTCTCTTGCTGTTATTCCTCATTCATGTGTAGCTTTGTGTTTGTGCTTTGTGTCGTTTTAATGTACAATAAGAAGATATATTGCAGGATATCTATTTGTTTGAGATGTATAGAGCTTTCACTAAGTAGTAGACTATTTTTCTATCAAGTAGATTATTTTTATAATGATTAATCTGTCGATACATTTTCTAATCCACCAACAAATCTAAACAAAATTTTTAACTTTTTATTGTCATTTATTGCTTATCACAAAAATGTAAACCAATATTGTCACTTTAAAGTATGAATTGTGTTTAAATTGCTACCTCCAGAAAGACAAAAGTGAATAAAGACCCTTATTATATTTATGTATGTACAAATAAATAAGAATGAAAACTCAGAATTTTAAATAGTTCAGTCATGAAAAAACGTTTACAAATGAAGCATTTGTCTTCTTTATTTGAAAGTGAAGCATACACTTTATTCGCACTGTTTTAAAGTATAGCTCAGATGGAATGACTGAGACTGAACATGACTGAACAACACAGCACATTTGTAGCTTGTACAATTGTAGCTTTTGTATAAAGGTGTAAGAAAAATAAAATTGAAAAATTCATGAACATTATGTTGCTGAACCGTTGAAAGATAAACGGGTATAGATGATGGATTATGTTGCTGACTGAATTAATGTTAACAAATATTATAGGCAACTTCAGCAATAATGTTGACAAGTTGCGATAGCCCTAACTGCATTTAAAAGCTGTACATGTGTTTTTTGTTGTGTTTTCCAGGTATGGCTTTGTCATCGCAGTTACTACGATTGATAACATTGGGGCAGGCGTAATCCAGCCAAGCAGAGGTTTTGTCCTCTATCCCGTGAAGTACAAGGCTATTGTATTCCGTCCATTTAAGGGAGAAGTGGTGGATGCTGTGGTCACTCAGGTTAACAAGGTGAGATTTAGTGCAGGTTTATGTCCTAATTTTATCTTTTTGTGAAAATATTAAATAAATATTGTGATACAGTAGGAGTTGGGCAAAAAAAGAATACATGTGAGTAAATATTCAAAGACTGGAAAGGGTGGAAAAACAGCTTTCCAGTAATATCTACCTTATCTGGATAGCACAAAAAAAAAAACAACAAAGAGAAAGAATTAACAAAGTCATAAAGCATTTCATGTGTCAATTTTTATTTTTCTTTCCTTAGTGGAAACATTCACTACTCACCTGTAACAATTTCTTTTTGGAACATGTTGTGATTTGTGACCTCCATGTTTTTGTCAGATTTGTCATTATTCAGAAGTCATGTGATGCTAGCCAGGACATGACAAAATATCTAGTTAGGGACATTAAAATACAATAAAGCAGAAACTTTATTTAAAAACCTTTGACTGAAACCCTTGGGATAAACCTGAACTTGAGATGCCATTTCAAAAGGAGAAGCCCTTTTTTTTTTTTTTTTTTTTTTTGTCTTATCACAAAAGAGTGTTTGGCTGCAACACACATAAACCACTGAAAAGTTTATTTGGTGACAGCTTATAGACACAATTTGAACACTTAAGCGAAGCTGTAACTTGCCACATATGTTGATTCCCACTAAAATCTCAACAACACCTTTTAAATCTCCCTTCTGTTCTCTTTCCTATTAAAACTGGAGAATATTTTTATTTATACAATCAGTCTGCTAATCTTCTTTTGCTAGACCAGTGTCAGTTTCTGTGGTTGGTAATTATTTTTATCTGTAAGATGAAGTTCTAGGTCAACGTGTCAGATGTTATTGCTACTTTTACATCACTCTTTCTGATGTTTACACTTGTAAGCCTTCACTTTAATGAAAAGTGTTTCTGTCTCTTGCAGGTTGGACTGTTCACAGAAATTGGCCCCATGTCTTGCTTTATTTCTCGCCATGTAAGTCAGTGTTAACCTGCTGGACTTAATTTGTTGTTGTGTATGCCAATTTAGATTTTGTAATGTTCAGCAAATGTATGTAATAGAAATTTCCCTTTTGCAGTCCATCCCTTCGGAAATGGAGTTTGACCCCAATTCTAATCCACCTTGCTATAAGACCGTTGATGAGGTGTGACTATTTTTTAATTTTACTACTTTTTCTGAATCCCTGCCATTATGTAAAACAGTAGTCCATAGTGTTCTCATTGTTTTTTTTTTTTGTTTGTTTTTTTTTAGTTTTTTTTTTATCACAGTTGCATAGAAAGAAATGTAAGGGAGTAGCAAAAAAATATGCGTGCAAATGGCTGCTGTTATTTTGCTGTAGTTGTTTTTAACATTAGCCAGTCAGACATCTAGAGTTACTTTAATTTCTTCTTTCAAAGGACATTGTAATTCAGCAAGATGATGAGATCCGGCTGAAGATTGTGGGTACAAGGGTTGACAAGAATGACATCGTAAGTGTTTTTATTTAGTAAAGCTGTGCTTGGATTTGACACTGAAAGGGGAGTCAAAGTACTGAGGAGCTCTACCTCTCTGTGGTCTAAACGGACTATCTTACTTATAGTGGTTTTGTTATGAGAGTACATCTTAACTTTAGCTTTTCTCCCATGATAAAGCAGCTTTGTTACTTGACTTTGTTTTTATCTGCTACAGAGTAACATTTGTTTTAACACTTTATTCATGTATTCATTACCTTTGCTTTTTATAGCTCAGTTTGCTATAGTGCAAGGTGAATTTGTTACTCATCCATATGGTTAATATTATTTTATGCTAGAAGTCTGTTAAAGAACTATTTAGGTTGAACAAGGGAAGTGTTAGCTCTGGCTCCATTCAGAAATTTGCACATAGCCCCTGTTCTTACCAAAGTGAATTGGCTGTTGTTCTGGACAGACAATGGATCAGTTTTATTTTGCCAAACTGTTGAGCTGCCTCCCCATCATTGCCTATTATTGTTATTAGACACATTTAGTTTTTTTGGCCATTATAGAGAGTCAAACAAAAAAATGTCATGCTGTGCTGCTTCAGTCTGATTTGATGCTAAAAAATAAATTATTTGTTTTTCAGTTCGCAATTGGATCTCTCATGGATGACTATTTGGGTGAGTGTTTTGATCAGTCTAGTATGTCATTGTTGGTCTGCTCTTAGAGCGTGGACAGAATTAATGCATTTGGATTATACACATTTCTTTTTTATATATGCTGCATTGTTCATGATAAAGTTTGATTTTGAAACCATTATTTAAAAAAAATGTTTGTTGTTAAAACATTTTTCTTGATTGCATTTAGTCAGTAAAGTAACATTTTTACTTCATTTTCAGGTCTTGTGAGCTGATTTCAGTTTCACTGCGGCATATCACATGGAGATTTTCTGCATCAATCTTCTTATATCTTTGTACATACTTCTTTTTACACTTTCTGTATGGTATGGTGAGAGCTGATGCACCATAATCAGTTTGCTTTGTTGTTCTTTACATCCTATATTTGCTGTTTGTTAGAATTCATGTAAGAACCCAAACAAATACTGATGTCAAAATTAACATGTATTGTTAATGTTAGTCACCCACAGAAAACGATTAGTTTTGTTCCTGTAGAAATTATAATTTTTATTTTTTTTATTATTTTTTTTTTATTTTATTATTATTATTTTTTTTTTTTTGTATGTGGACTGCAATAAAGTATTTTATTCATTCTTACATCTTTGTATAATTGTCTGCAGCTCACTATATCAGTTCTTTTGAAAAGCATGTTTTTAAACGTGGCAAAGTTTAAAGGTGGGATTTTCAATTCTGTGACATGGCTTGACATGTGAACGCGGACATTTCAGGGGCGCGCACGTCTCGTGGCCGTAAATACGTGGGTGGAGCGCGCCCACGTTCTTTCTTTCTCTCGTCCTGAAGATGGCGGCAGGGGTGAGTAAGATGGAGAGCTGTTAGCAATGGCGCTTGCTTTGAAATTCACGGTCACAATCAGACCAAAATCAGAGCCATCGTCGCGTTTACAGCAGCTGTTTTTAAGAAAATAGCGTGATGCGTTTGTTTGCTCGGTGTTGAGGGGTTTATTTACAAAGAATGAAATGCAGTTTCCTGTATGTGGTTAGCTTTTGCTATCCCAGCGAAGCATTGAAAGTGCTGGCCCGGGGTTGTGCCACGTTACCCTTAACTGAAATCATTTGAATCACGTTTTTGCGTTTCCAGATAATTCCTTTCAATTTTGTACGGGAGCTGTTTGTTCGGTACCAAGTTTGGTTTGAGGGAATTTTCTAAACTGGAGGAATAGCTTTAAATGCAGAATTTATTGCTATTTGGCGTTTAAATAACTCTAAAAGCCACTTCAACAGGAGTAGTTGATCAATAGTTTTCGATAAACGGTGACTACAGGCTTTCATTTAGCGCCTATAAATCTCCTTTCCACTTGTACAGTGGTTTCTTTGCATAGTCATCTTTAAATGTATGAGCACAGAGTGGATAGCTTCATTCATTCAACTAAGGAACCAATAATCTAGTTTCCTGCTTGCTACTTGGTTTTATAATTGACAATTTTAGCCTTTTTTGTTGATGCTTTTAATCAGTAAATTAGAAATGCTAATTCATAACAAGGCCTGATTAAAAAATCCATTTCAATGAAAATGCTATGAAGCTAAATTTATAATTTTCTAGAAGACGTGATTAGGTTAGACTTTCTAAATGTTTCTATTAGATGCTGTGCATAAATAAATGTTTTTGTATCTCTTTTTAGACTCTGTACACATACCCAGAGAACTGGCGGGCCTTCAAGGCCCAGATTGCAGCCCAGTACAGTGGCGCTCGCCTCAAGGTGGCCAGCAGCCCTCCTGCCTTCACCTTCGGGCAGACAAACCGCACCCCAGCCTTTCTCAACAACTTCCCTCTAGGCAAGGTGAGTAAAACTGGTTAGTTGGAGGGAAATGGGCTGGTGATGCTTGAACTTTTATGTCAGTGTGTCCTCTGGTGTTTAGATATGTCCCTGTTTAAACAAGCCAAATTTCAGCAAACTGCCTTCTTGGCGTTTCATTAACTCCATGGGAATGCTTTTGCTGATTAAATAATTGAAACTGGGTGAGACAACCAGCCTTGCATACAGGCAAGGTAGTTGTAATAAGCTTGACTACAGTTGTGTTGTATAACATGTATGTCAAAACTATTTAATTATCAGAATTAAAAATAAATTGTTTCTACTTCTAGGTACCAGCCTACCAGGGTGATGACGGCTACTGTCTGTTTGAGAGTAATGCCATTGCTCACTACTGTAAGTGTTATTGTTTTAAAATAGCCTTGTTTAAATGTTAAATAATGTTACACTGTTTAGATTTTCCTCAAAGAAGTATTGGAAAAAGCAGGGTTTAAGTATTTCTCCTTTGCATCAATAAAACCTGAATTTCAAACAGTGCTGACTTTGCAACTAAAGTAGAGCTTGTGTATCAGGAAGAAATTCGACAAATGTGGCTACGCAATATTCGAAAGATATATGTAATTGTGGTATTTTTAATACTTCAATGACCGTTGTGGTTATTGTTAACCCAGAGCTTTAGTTTTTTTATGTTGATAATGTCTCCACCACTCCACACCATTAAACAAGTAATTTTAATGTACCTTAAGTTGTGCATAGCATTAAATCTATTCACATTTTACCAACCTTCTTCATTGAACAGCGCATGCTTTGAAATCTTATCCTACATGTCCACAACAGACAAAGTGGTATTTGAAATGAATGATGCATTAACCGGTTTAAACACGATTTCTTTACCTTGTAACTACAGTGAGCAATGAGGCCCTGCGTGGGGCCACTCCTCAGGCTGCTGCCCAGGTTCTGCAGTGGGTCAGCTTTGCCGATTCTGAAATCATCCCTCCAGCCAGTGCCTGGGTCTTCCCCACTCTAGGAATCATGCAATTCAACAAGCAGGTATGCAGTTCAACATTTTACTGGTTAAAGGAGCGACCTGGTAGGGGCAGTGTAAATCGGCGCAACGTGCTAATATAAAAGCAGATTCTTGTCATGCAGAGTAAATGTTTTCTGTTTGGGTGTGTACAGGCTACAGAGCAGGCTAAGGAGGACGTGAAGAAGATCCTCACGATGCTGAACCAACACCTGACCACTCGCACTTTTCTTGTGGGAGAGAGGGTCAGCCTGGCTGACATTTCTGTGGCCTGCTCCATGCTTTGGCTTTTCAAACAGGTTTGCTACACACACAACAGTCATGTATTTCCATTAAAAACACTAAAGGGACATTGCCATTTCCTACTGCTCTGATTGATCAGATTTTATTTTGCCTGTGCTCTGCAGGTGTTGGAGCCGTCCTTCCGTCAGCCTTACCCCAACGTGATCCGCTGGTTTGTCACCTGCGTCAACCAGCCTCAGTTCAAGGCTGTTCTTGGAGAAGTCAAGTTATGTGAAAAGATGGCGCAGTTTGATGGTGAGTTACAAGCAAATAGACAAGAGGGTACACACGTTAAAACCAATGGGATATAATTTGTTAAAATCAAACTGGGTGTTTTACTGGTCTGGGTTTTTGATTTCTGTTCCATATAAATTCAACACAGCTGCAAACACAAGCACTCTGGGAAATGGATTATTCTTTTTAAGAACATTTCAAGGTTTGTCTGCAGTCAGCCAGAGGATTGTTTTAAAAAAATATGACCGAGTGATTTTCTCTTCTTCTAGCCAAGAAGTTTGCTGAGATGCAGCCCAAGAAAGAAGCCCCAGCCAAAAAAGAAAAGGGTGGAAAAGAGGCAGCCAAACCCCAGGAGAAGAAGGAAAAGAAAAAGGAAGAGAAGAAACCTGCTCCAGAAGAAGAAATGGACGACTGTGATGCTGTTTTGGCTGCGGAACCCAAAGCCAAGGACCCCTTCGCACACCTGCCAAAGAGGTAAATATCCTTTGTCTCAGTTAGCCACGTCTGATTTGACTCGAAAAAAGGGGTGTTTTGTTACACCGGACAGCACTTTGTGATTTTGATGGCATATTGAGGATTTATTCAAGGTGTTTAATGTATAAAGTGAAGGCAGGTCTTTGGAAGGAGGTCGTAGTGGTTGATGGAAGTAAGAATAATTTGTTCCAAATGGGGAAAATGGCTGGTCCCCTGTCATTGGGCAAGGCAGTGTCCTGTCATGGCACAGAGTCTTAATCTGACAGGGGAAGAGAAAGTAAAGACCATGTTCATCCCAGTCGTCTCTGATCAGTGAGTGAAAGGCTGGTTCATGCTGTGGTCACAAATGAACTTGAGTCTGTGTTGTTGTTGGTTACAGCCAGCAGACATTTTCTATATCTGTCAAACATACAGAAGTCTAGGTGAAGTTTATTTATATAACACATTTCCAACAACAGCTGCTGTGTTGGGCTAGTTTATTTCTGTAGCACATGGTGATGCAATAAAATACAAGAGGATTAAAAAAGACACTAAAAGCAGCTGAAGTAACCAAGGCTGTTGAGCCAAAAATGTTTAGGTCAACGTGTGCTAAATGCCAGTCCATAAAAATGTCTTCAGTATAGGTTTAGAATGTTTCCGTGATCTAATATTTAGAGGCAGATTATTCCACAGTGTGGGACCAGCCCCAGAGAATTCCCCATCACCTTGAGATTTAAGTTTAGACCTTAAATTGGGTATCAGCAGTTTTGATGCATTGGTATTTAAATGTGCGTCCGAGTTCTGACTGAACTGTTTTCTGCCACTGTTGATTGAAAAATTAGCATTTTCTCCAGCTATGTGCACTGAAAGCACACCTAACTTCTGTCTCTCCTTGCAGCACATTTATCATGGACGAATTCAAGAGAAAGTATTCCAACGAGGACACCTTGACAGTAGCCCTTCCTCACTTCTGGGAGCAATTTGACAAAGAGGGCTACTCAATCTGGTATAGTCAATACAAATACCCTGAGGAGCTCACACTTACCTTCAAGAGCTGCAACCTTATCACAGGTGAGACTTAGCAGGACTGCCTCAGTGTAAAAGGATTCATTTGAAATATTCTGTATTGTGACTTTTTTGTTTTGTTTGTTTGCTTGCTTACTTTCTCATTTGGAAGAAAGAACATTTTGTTGACTTTGGTTCTACACTTCAGTTGTAGAGAGTTCAACCATTAGTTTCTCATTTACTAGTTGGCTCTGGCGTTTAGGATGACACAAGTTTAATGCGTCTTCGGAAATAACTGCTGTGAACTAAAGAGTCTAGAAGTCAGAGATACTTGAGTTTATACTCGACGTTTTTCCATTTTTAAAAAAGGCCCAGACCAAAATTAAATGTCATCGCAGGTTATGATTAGATTTGTAGAGTAGCTACTTGCTGAACAAAAGGCAGAATGTTGGAATGCTAAGACTTGGCAAAATGTGCATAAGAAGGTGAACTTTTTGAAACACAATCCTGTTAAACCACTGGATTATTTTTACTAGCATTATTGAATTAGAAGTGCAATGACATTATTTATTTATTTATTTTGAGAACCTGCTGAAAAAACATTGGATTAGGTGATCTGTTATTTTATTTTTTTTTTTCTTCAGTATTTAAACTTAAAATGCCCATTTCCCACCTTCAACATGCTGTGCTATAGCTACCACCAAACTTTCAAAATATTTTTTTCTTTTATGTTTTGCAATGATCAACCATGATGATAATGAAAACATTAAATTTCACATAATGGCTGTTTGAAAGAAGCTCTTTTCTTGATGAGGTCTTAGATTGTGCAGCTCATCAGAGGTTGTTTTGAGTTGGGCTTCCTAAAGTCATCATCTAGCCTAAATCCCTGAAACAAACAGGATAACACTAAATAGTTGCAGGGATTCAGATACTTGATGAACAGAAACCTCACTATCAAGAGCAAAAAGTACCCCCCCCCCACCCCTGTCATTGGGCAAGGCAGTGTCCTGTCATGGCACAGTGTCTTAATCTGACAGGGGAAGAGAAAGTAAAGACCATATTCATCCCAGTCGTCTCTGATCAGTGAGTGAAAGGCTGGTTCATGCTGTGGTCACAGAAAATCCTGCCTTAGACTGTGTCCTACAGGAATTAAATGTTGGACAGGTGCTTTAGTTATAGCCAAATCTAGGCTGACACAAATTTAACTGGTTTGCATAATCCCACTAGTAGTCAGTCTAGTTCCTTCCAGTCTTAAGCGTATCGGTTAAATTATCCAGTTAATACAAAAGGTTTCCTCATTGTAGCAAAGACTGGGAAGCAATGTTGGGTTAAAATACCCTACATGTTTCAAATTCCTCTCTGGCTTTTCCAGGCATGTTCCAGCGCCTGGACAAACTGAGAAAGAATGCCTTTGCCAGTGTCATCTTGTTTGGTACCAACAATGACAGCAGTATCTCTGGCATCTGGGTCTTCAGAGGCCAGGAGCTGGCCTTCACTGTAAGTATAAGGACTGTAAACTTTCTTTTCATAATGCTGTCATATCTCAGCATATTCATCTTATGTTGCCTACTGATTGTAGTTGGTCCTTTTGTGTATTCAGCTTTAAATGCCAATACTTGGAAAACACAATGTTGAGCTTGTTTGCAATGGAATTTTTTTTCCAAACATGCATAAGAAGAAAAACCAAAAGAATAGCTGGTCACCACAGAAGTGTTTTGGTGTGTCAAAGTACCGCAGATCTTTGGTTATTTCAGATCTTTTTTTAATGTGACCAAAATAAACACATGAAGGCACATTATAAGCTCTTATTTAATGCACCAAATCTGTCCTCTTATTTTCTGCTGATCTTGCCTGTAAATGTGACATATTTAGCTTTTCAAAGATTTTGGTTGAAGTTCCCTGCCATTGGGCAAGGCAGTGTCCTGTCATGGCACCAAGCCTTAATCTGACAGGGGAAGATAAAGTAAAGACCATATTCATCCCAGTCGTCTCTGATCAGTGAGTGAAAAGCTGGTTCATGCTGTGGTCACATCCACTAAAGATGTTCTCTGAGACCAGGGGTCTTCAGCCTGCTTCAACCTGCAACCTGCTTCCTGCATTATACCGTTCTTACTTAGCCAAAAACTGAGAGCTGAGGTGATATTAGGGAAATTAACTTCTAGTTTTAGCCGGGGTTTTTTTTTTTTTTTTTTTTTCCTGTTTTCATGTTAAATCGGCATAGAATTGATACTAATGATAGAACATCTTAACTGCAGGACGTTTTCTATAAATACAGAATCAAACAGTTAAGAATAAATTCATTCTTTCCAAAAGTTAAATTTTCTTAAAGCAATGGAAGTGAAATTTTAGCTTTTTAATAGCAGTGCTGTTGGGTATGTATATACATGGTTATGTCATAGGTAAAATGGTTGTTTTGAATTGTAAAGGTTGCTGACCCCTGAGTTGTACAGACAGGCTTTAAAGATGCTTTCATTTTAGCCAGTTCTGGACCAGCATGACTGAAGTGTAAAGTTATACACGGTTTAGAAAGGGACTTTAGAGTAGGTCATTTATAAAATGGCATCACTTTAGTTTAAAAGCCTTTTCAACTGTTTCAGAGCTCTGCTCTTCATACCTAAATATTCTTTGCTATCTTTATTGTAGTTGCTAATAAGCTCATTGATAATGTTGCACCAAAATGTATTCTACAAGGATTCAGTAGTACTATCCTTGATGATCTTTTATTCATCTGAAAATCTGCTTGACGCTAGATGAAATGTATCTGTTTTTTCCCTCCCTAAAATATCTTCCTCTTGCCAGTGTATATAAACATGCATAAAATAAAACATGGCTGCTAATGCTGTGGCTTCTTCTCCATGCTTGAAGCACAAAGCAAAAGTAAGCGCATGTAAAGATTGGCCAAACAATGATGTAGAAGCATAGTCAGTTCATTAAAACACTGATGCACAAAAAGACTTGTAAAAACTCAAAGGTCATTTTTAAAAAGGGTTGGCAAAAACACAATTTTCATCTGAAAGAGCCGAAACCTACAGATGGGCCAATCAGTTGGTCAGTATCTCCTGATGACTGATTGGTGATCATCAGAGTAAATTCTAATTTTATTCATTGCATTTCCTGGAAGTTTTGATCTCGCAGATATTTCCAGTGTACGAATACATCATCCATCAGACGTTCTTTTTTTTTTTTTTTTTTTTTTTTTTTTTTTTTTTTTTTTTTTTTTTTTTTTTTGTAGTTTACAAAAAAAAAACAGGTGAAAATTAGGAAGGTCCTTTTTTATAGACATGACTTTAATTTTTAATTCCTTTTTCTGGTTGGTTTAAAAATTACTTTTAACAAATAAACTTTAGCAGATTGATCTCTTATGATGCTCTGGGGGCTCAGAAAAGCTGAATCAGTCAAAATCTGAATGTTTGGCTAAAAGCCTGATCATTGCATCTCTCGTGCTGTTGCAGCTCAGTATTTCATTTTGGCTAAGCATTGTTTGTTTGTGGATATTGTGTACCATTAGTGTTGGACTGGAAATATTTTTCAACCTTTTTTTTTTTTTTTTAAATGTTCCATGTGTGAATACAAACTGGTTTTGCTTTTCTTTTCTCAGAAAAGATTGAAAATCTAATCTGATGGTGGTGGTGCATGCTCCTCACATACTACCCAAGAGTTGTTCCCTTTTGATTCATTTTCCTTTTCTCCTAGCTTTCTGAAGACTGGCAAATTGACTATGAATCATACGATTGGAGGAAGTTGGATCCAGAAAGTGAGGAGTGCAAGATCATGGTTAAGGAGTACTTTGCCTGGGAAGGAGATTTCAAGCATGTGGGTAAAGCTTTCAACCAGGGCAAGATCTTCAAGTAAAAGGACATGGAGGCAGTCGAACTAAAGCACTTTGTGCTCCTGCTCTCAACACTTAAAAATAATGGACTTTCAGCCACATGTGCTTACTTTGCTGCAAGAATGACTTCAAATAACAGTGTTTGAAGACGAGTGAATTGTCTCAATGGCCCCAAACTGATTTTTCTGTTATTTGACTTGCAAAATAAAGCATTTTCCTCAATGTGGAGAATTTGAATTCTGTGGTTTACTACTTCACTACTAAGATTTGACCTTTTGGTGTAATGTCTACATTTATTTTAATGCAGAATAGTTTATTTTTTTAATTATTTTTTTTTTTATTTAATAAAGGCTTGATTGATCCATAATCATACTTGTGCAATCATACAAAATCAATTACCTTTTAAGTTGAAGAAAATTAGTAGACCTTACTGCAGTGATGTAGGAATATTTAGAGTATTACCTATGCAGTTGTGGCCAAAAGATTTGAGGCTGAACTTTTTTCACTGAGTTTATTGCTTGAGATTTTGTGGTGGCAATTTACTTTGTGTATGGGTTACTATGAAGAGGGATCAGATAAAATGCAATTATTGTAAAGTGATCTAATTTGCTGAAAAATCTTAGTTTTAGCTCTGGGGTTATGGGGGATATTTAAGACCCCCCCCCCCTCTTTTTTTTTTATTTTTTATTTTTTTTATAGCAAATATTGCCTCAAAAAGATAAATGTATGTTCATTTTGTTTATCAGAGGCAAAGATATTCCTGGTAGTAAGGTAGAGCCCAAATGAACCATTTCCAGAATCAGGAACTTGGAGCAGTGATGTTCAGCTGCTTTGCAGAAAAGCATCATGGTGCCAAGAAAGTCTAAAAAAGGTAAAGTATTTCAACTCCAATCAAAAACCTAAAAAGTTATGACCTATAGAGTTGGTTACATGTGCTGACATTTCAGCAGAAGTATGTCACTGTAGCTGTTGACATTTAGACTATTTTTGTCTTCCCGAATGTACATCAACCTATAGCCTGCAGTTTACAGCCTGCTAGTTTCTTTTTTTGTTCTTTTGTCAAGGCTATTTTTAAGGGGGTGAATCTACATAGTCGAGTAAAATCTACTTTACAGTTTTTAGTTGTACTGGATATTTGCATGTCAGACAAATTTTTCCTCAGACACCATACTTTGAAAGAACAAAAAAATGCATTCTTTTCCCCAGGGATACAAAGTCATTTTAATTTCTTGCTGCTTATTTTTGACATAATTGGGCATAACTTTTTTTGTCTGTGTGGTGACAACTTTATCCAAATTCTGCAGTGGGAGGGCTCTATGAAGATGCCATAGGAGTTCTGCACTTGTCTTTGTAAAGGGTTAAATTTCCTCAGTAGAAAGGACTTCTCTGTTCTTGACACCTTAAGTGAAAGGACTAATTTCTTTATTGTTGCTAAGTATGTATTTGCCTTAAATCAGACTAAACTTTTCCTTGTTTTAGGTCTGTTAGGATTACCATGATACTTTGCTAAATGTCCGAATGAGCCCATCTTTTAGAGAAAACTATATTGCTATCTTTGAAGTCAGATGTTTACATATTCTGAAACTATGGTTTGAAACAATTTGGAATAGCTCAGATATTGAAATGGCTTTGTAAGCTTCTGATAAACATTTGAGTTAAATAATTTAACACCTCAAATATACTGCTTGTTTGATATCATGAAAAAAATCAATTATTAGGGATCTCCAGAAGTCTGATTAATCCTTGGGTACATTTTCCACACTTCCAGATACCATGTCCATTTTTTTCAACAGGTTAGATGCAACTTTAAACACAATGTAAATGTCAAGCCATCATTCCATTCAGGAAAGAGATTCTGTATTCTATAAATTGGGTGAAATATTTGTCGACCTCAGAGAAACACCAAAAGACTCTGAAGATGCTGGCAGCAGAATGTCATTATTCACAGTGAAACAAGTATTGTATCAACATTTATTAAAAGGCCACTCAGAGAGGAAGAAGCCATTACTCAGCATTATTAAAAAAAAGTCAGATTACATTTTGTAAAAGCTCTTGAGTCAAGGACCTTCATTCTTTGGAATTAAATAAAACTGAAAAGTTTAGCCATAACCACCATAGTTGTGTTTACAGGAAAAAGAGGGAGGGGGGGGTCTTACAACTTGAGAACACCATCCCAACTGTGAAGTTCAAGAGGCATGGTGCTTTTCTCAAGGAGGTCCTTTACCTCATAGCTTTGTGAGGAAAGAACATCTTAAGACAGTGGTGTCCAAAGTCAGTCCTTGAGGGCCAGTATTCTGCATGTTTTCGTTCTCTCCCTGGTGGTAGTAACTACCTCTTCAGCATGTCTTTGTTCTGCAGAGGCCTGCTGACGAGCCATCATTTGATCCAGGTGTGTTGAACCAGTGAGAAAACTAAAATATGCAGGATCCTAGCCCTTGAGGATCGACTTTGGACATAACTGTCTTAAGATCATTCTGGAAGAAAAAGCTTGGGTACAAAAGTGTCTTTCACATAGACACTGACCCTAAATGCCAAATTAGTTCCAAAGTTGCTTAAAAATCAATGCTTAGGTGTGCAAGCATTAATCCATGTAAAGCTGCTGGTCCAGGGCTTCAGGTAACATCCCTGGTTGGGTCATCAAGTAGTGTACAGCGCAACTGAAGGATGTGTTTGCAAGCATATTTAATATCCCACTTAACCAATCAGTAATACCAACTTGTCTCAAAAGTGTCATGATCTTTCCTGTTGAGTCTTAAAGCCTAGGCTGCCCAAATGATTATCGCCATGTGGTTTTCTTACCAATACCAATGAAATGTTTTTAGCGGTTCATAATGAACCATATCTTACATACATGGTCTCCCTGTAAATCTGGACCTGTAACAGTTTGTGTGTAGACCAAACTGCTCTACAGAAGACACAATTTCTACCATACTCCACCTGACTCCACATCTTGAGAAGGGAAACACCTCGGCCTGTATCCTCTTCTTCAATTTAAGCTCAATTTTTGATACAATTACTCCATAACAGCTGCTGAAAAAGTTGAAATAGACATTGGTCCTGAACTTCTTCATAATGTGGTTGCAAACAGTTGCAACCACCATGTTTGCTGTAGAAAAGAGTAACATCTGGGCAGTCAAAAATCAAGAACAGTCATTGAGAACAGCTATTAAGTACTGTAAAGTACACCACAGTTGTAGGTCAAGGACAATGTTGGATCTGTACGCACAATGGAAGCGGAGAAGCTGAAAGTGTGGACAGAAAGTACAGAAAATAGACAGAAAATAAAAACAGACTTCACTCATTTATTATTGATGGTAATGCTTTGAGGAGGATCAACTCCATCAAATTTCTCAGAGTATCTATCCAAGGATCTAATTTTTTTTTATCACCAATACAACACCAGTTGTCAGAAAAACGTACTGTAGCAACTTCCCCCTTTCCACAGCCTCTCAAAGGCATTCAGTCTTATTCCACATCTCATCACCTGACTGACATCCTGGTTTAAAATCTGCAAAGGCTATGAAGAAAAACAACTCAATAGGATAATAAAAACAGCAAGCATTATTGGTGCCCCCCCTCCTCCGACCACCACCACCCTCTCCCTCATGAAAGTGATTTTTAACCAGTGCTGTATTCTTAGGACCATATCCACCCTTCCAACAGCTTGTTCTCCTTATTTAATTCTGGGAGTTGGCACAGGAGCATCATCTACATGTCCAACAGGATGTTGAACATCTTCTTCCCACAAGCTTTTAGGAGGATAAACAGTATAAGCTTACTAACAAGTAAATATATACATATATTCATACATACATATAAATTAGAATATACGTTACAATGAGGCTCATTTGTCAGATTTAATTTAGCAAACAATACCTAAAGAAATTGTCATGAAGTAGTCTAATCAAGTATCTAACATCACTAAACCCTTATCTCAATCTGGGCAGAACTGAACACATGACACTCAGTTACACCACTTCTGTTTGGAGGAATGGGCCAATATTATGGTGGCTTATTGTGAGAGGCTTGTGGAAATGCACTTAAAACGTTTGGCTTGGGTCAGTTGTTTAAAAAGCAGTTCTACCAAATACTAAGGAAATATATTTCTGAAATAAAAAATATTTTGGCATTTAGCAAATAGGGTAAGCAAATGGGCCAGTTCAATTAACAGTCAGTTAATATTACCAAGTTATGTCTTGGTTTGACTGGGGAAAATTCAAAACATGTTTGACTGAATTCAACTGAGGTCAGGCTGGGTCTTTTCCCATCAAACATTTGTATATTTACATCTAAACCCCTCACATGCTAACAGATTTTCAGCCATGCCCACTGTCCCAAACTTGCTCATACTGGTGCACACTTTGCCCAGCTGTGATTTGCTGGTAAAATTTGTCAAAAAAGATTTTGGGTTACCAACCAGTGCACAGCTTGTGAAAGTGAGACTTTGGGACACTGGCTTGGCATCTAGTTGGGCTGCATGTAAATGCCAGACAAAAACATATAACAACACTAAAAAAGAAAAACATTATGTCAGCCACCACTGTAGATCATTTTAAATGCAATCTGTAACAGGTAGAAAAGACCTTTTCAAAATTTTGTTTTGTACTGTTATTACTTTCAAAGCCTCTAGGGGGCAGACAAAGGCTGAAATTTTACAACCTGTTTGAATGATATCAATAGAAAAAAAAATACTTGTAAAGAGGTCACCTATGTGCAGATTCTTCTTCTTTAAACCGGTTTTTGATTAGATTTTAGAAGTCAAAAACAACTTAAGGACTTACTGGGCCCCTTAAGTCAAGAGTTAGTAAGTTTCCAAGTTTGTAATTGTGTCAAAGTTTTTTCTAGTTTCACATTAGTTTAGTCAGATGCACATAATCATTTATGCACAAGATATTTTTACATGCTGCAACAGTAAAAGTAGGAGTAAATTAAAAAAACAGGTCTAGTCGATAAGAGAAAACTAACTCTAAGCTAAGACACTAAGGAATTGCAGACAAAGGTCCTCTTTAAAGTAGCTTTAAAAGTAGACAAGCAAATTCATTAGCTTGTTTTAGATTTTTTGTTATTTGAAGGTCAAATCTGAAAAAAAAAAAAAATCTTTGACCACACCCTTATTTGAAATGCTGAAATAGATTGTTTCAGAACCTACTTCTGCAAACTGTAGCCCTATAAGAGGAAGAACTGCTACCTCTGAAGGAGGTAAGATCAAACCCAATTTGTTTTCCACAAATAAAGTCTGCTTCAGAGTGTGAATGCCAAAATTAAAGCACAAGCTTTTTTTTTTTTCTTTGTAAAGCTTCCGGATGCATATGAATATTGTCAGTCACAGTTATTACTGGTCACAAAAAGTGCTTGGTTTCTTTAGACACACCCAACAAACCAGATGAAACTTTTGGTCATGTGTCTGTTGCCTTTCCCACACCTACAGTCTGCTTCTGTGTGGTGGTTCTTTGTTTGGCACATGTAGCCGCAGGTAAAATAGAGCACCTGGAAGAGGACAAATAACGAATTTCGTTTCAGAGGTCATATGATCTTTGAAATGACTGTTTTGCAATGTTCTTTGAAACACAGGACAACCAGCTGTAATTTAGTCAGTGAAACTGTTAAATTATAAGGGTTTTAAGCTTTTGGGTGGGTTTGGGGGCTTTCAGCCTGATTCACATTGTCCACACACACATGGTAGATGCCCAAGGGAGGACTCTCATCTTAGAATGAGTCAGATGTCATTTTTTCCTACTTACTAAGCGGATTTCAGCAGCGCAACCGTCTCCCTCTGCAGTGTTGAATCAGGGAGGCCATTTTAGTTTGTTCTGTGGCTTCATGGAAATCAGAAAATGGAAATGGTCCCACAACAGTGAAGCGCCCAAGTCCTTGAACACATGACTCACCCATCCTGTGGATCAGTGTGGAGCAGGGCTGTAACTTGAGCAAATAACTTTTCCTTTGAGCAGAGTGTTGCAGCAGTTACAACGATGGAGATGGATAACCCTTCAGCTGCTCATGGACCTTTGTTACAAAACATTTTTATTGTGAATTAAATTTGAAACTGATGAAAGCTGAAACCATGTACTTTAAACCGCTGTTTTAACACTAGATTTTGGTTTTATAGCAACATAAAGTCCGATCAAGATTAAAGCAGTTGTTTGGATTTATGGTCTTTAGAGTTAAAACGCTAAACTAAAGCCTAACACAAGAACAATAAAGCAATCTTTTGCCAACAACAACATTTTCTCTTCCAGTCCTGCCAACCGTCCTTCCCTGATCTTGTTTCTCTCCTAGCCACACACCCACCACTTATTCCTTCCACTATGATCTGGATTTTTTTTTTCTTTTTTGTGTTCTTCCACGAAGAAGGGAGAGATGGGAGGGGAAGAAGGGGGGGCTCTTAAAAGTAGTTGGAGCACTGAGGAGTGCTGAACACAGAGAGAGGCTGTATTGTTTCACCACACAAGGACCCTGTGTGGTTGCCGGCTCTCAGTAGGAGCTTTAGGCATGGTATGCATGTGCTGAGCATCTGCTAGTAAAAAGCGCATCTGGAAAAGGGGGAGGAAGCCTATGGGACGGGTAGGTGAAACAGTCGGTAGTCAGTTGCTGAAATCTAAATGTCCAAAGGAACCTTGATGTATTGTACATGCTAAAACTACAAAAGGTGTTCTACATTTTGTAACTTCATATGGATAAAGAGTTAAATATGCCAATTTGACTTGTCTATCCAGTTAGTAGATACAGTGGCTTGCAAAAGTCCTCATATTCCTCATTCTCACATTAAAAACTTTAATATATCTTATAGGTAATTTAGGCAATACACCTAAACAAAGTAATGTGTAATATGAAGTGGAAGGAAAATGGCATGATTTTTTAAAATAATGATAAAAAGAAAATCTGAAAAGTATGGCAAACATTTGTATTTAGCCCTCCTGAGTCAATAGTCTACACAACCCCCTTTCGCTGCTCAGCTTCAGGTCTTTTGTAGTATGTTTCTTTGAACATGTTTGCCTAGTCTCAGTGAGATATAACTGAATGTGTAAAAATTAATTTGAGTCATGCTACAGATCCTCAATTACATTTAGGTCTGAGCTTTGGCTGAGCCATTCTTACACATGAATATATGTTATCATTTCATGGTAGCTCTGGCTGCACATTTTAAGTCGTTATCCTGCTGGAAGGTGAAATCTGAAGAGAAACATCATGACAGCATGATGCTGCCATTGCCATCTTTGACTGTTAGAATAATGTATTCAGGGTGATGGATAATATTAGTTTCCCTCAATACACAGCATTTTGCATGTAGGTCAAAAAGTTCAATTCAATTCAGGTTTTGCTATGAACTTTGCATGGCATGTGGCAATTACCAAATAAGATTTCTTAGTGCTTTCTTTCCATATTGGCTTTGTTCTTCCCTCTCATAAATAAAGGCCAGAATTCTGAGGTGCACAAGTAATCACTATTGACAAATTCACCCACCTGAGCTGGTTCTCTGCAGGTCCTCCAGAGTTGCCATGGGCCTTCTGGCTGCTTATCTGATTAATGCTCTCCCTATTAATTTAGGTGGACAGCCATGTGTTGGTAGATTTGCAGATGTGCCATACCCTTTCAGATGATGGATTAAACAGTGCTCCATGGGATTCCCAATGCTTAGAGTTTTTTTTTTTTTAAAAAACTTAATCCTTCTTTAAACCTCTCCACAACTTTACCCCTTACCTGCCCAGTGTGTCCCTTGGTCTTTGTGATCCTGTTTGTTCACCATTGTTTTCTAACAAACCTCTGATATCTTAGCAAAGTTGGATTCAAAAGACTGCATTAACACAGCTTGACTGACTTAATTAGGTGACTTCTGAAAACAATTAGTTGGAATGGATTTTCTTTAGGGGTGTCAGAGCCAAGGGGGGTGGAATTCAAATGAATGTCCCACTCTTCAATGATGTGGTTGGCAAAAAAATTTAAAGCTAAGTTCATCTTAAAATCTAAAAACTTTGTGCATCCAATAGTAAAAGGAGAAAATGTACAAGAGGTATGAAAGGTATTGGAAAGCAGAGTTCAATGTCTTCTGCTATAATGTGGAGGCCAAGCACTGTGCAATGCTGTGTTCATAAAGAGACCCAGTTTGTCTTCCAACCTCTACATTACAAAGCTAACCGTTGACTGAACATCAATGGTTAGCGTTAGTGTTGATCCCAGTGATATTTTCTCTTGACTATGAATCTACAACATGACTGAACTGAATGTGTGTTCTTATGTACGTAATTTGTCAACCTTTTTAGCAACCACGTTTGCTTAGTCATTCCCCGAAATCTTTCACAAAAAGTTTAACATACTTAAGACAAATTCCTGTCTGGAAAAAATGCAGTAAGTTATTTCAAAAACACAGGGCATTTATCTGATAGGAATGACAGGATTGCATATTAACTACTGGAGCTCTTAGGAAATTAGGCACAAAGGGGAGTGTGAAACACCATCTGTGTTTTAGTTATAATTAGCTAAAAAGTACAAATCCCCAGAAAATTATCTGTTTTTTTTACCGGCTCAACAACAAGCTGAGCAATATTTTAATTAGACAAATAAAATAGTCAGATTTTTCATGGGAAAGCATTGTTTAAATTGCTGAAGATCTGAAACTTAAAAAGGATTTTACATGTTTGCCTCATTAAAATAGACATCCACCCAATTCTTTTGGGCTAAATAAAAAACAGGGGGAAATACATCTTTTCACAGCAATAAGAACAGGATTTGGGTCACTCTTTCTTTAAAAATGTTCGCTGTTTTTAGCAAAGTTTAACAAATTGAAAAGCAGATTTGGGTGCACCAAAGTCTGCTTCTGAGAAAAATTCACTGGATAGTTGTGTTCTTATTTAATATGAAATTAAAGAGAATTTAAAAAGCATTACTGTTACAAGACAAATATGCCTACTTTGTGTTTTACCTCACGATTTTCCTTGTAAGAAGATTTTAATTTGGTGATGAAAATTTTGCCTCAATTAAAATTAAATAGACTCCATCTGTATCAACTTAGCCTGGTAAAAACCAGCCCCTAGTTCTACGCTTTGCTTCGTACAGAGGGTCTGGATCCTTGGCTATTAAGAAACGATTGCTGGCTGGAGGCGTGGACTCTGTTGAAGTTTTAAACAATTGGATCTGATTTTACCCAGTCACTAACATTTGCCAGTGAGGTATGTAATGTGTCAGCTCATCCATGAAGGAAGCTACGTTATGAGGCTTACCAGAAATTGTGTGCGCTGTAAACAACCATCTACCGCTGTGAGGAGAGAAGCACAGAGCTCACGACATCTTTGCCAGCAATAAAATGCCTTAAACATTCCTCTTGACCTGGCTTTAATTGCTCAATATTTGAGCAATTAAAGGGAAGGGAGATGAGAATCAAGCGGAATTGTGTAGGAAGGCAATGACCAGGCTAGCACCAACTACCTGTGCCAAATGTGTATCACTCTTGAATTGGCGTTAGCGGATGCACAAAATCAGTTCAGGGGCCGCAAATGACCCCAGACGGCACTTTTGACATCCCTGCTTTAGGCAATCCAATCCCACCCAAAGACCTTTATGTGAATCCTTTGGAGCTTAAAGTATGTCTAGGACACAAACAACTTAGCAGAACAGATCTTTATAATCTAAACTTTACATGTTTTGTTGAATTTCAGATAAAGCCAAGCACTTCAATGCTATATTAATATCAGTACAAATGCATAATTGCGTGCGGTGAGAAAAGTGACCTTGGCCATTTCCCTTTCGTGTATTTAAAGGGTGTGAGCACTCATATTTCTGTAGCTCTGAAACATAGCAAAGTAATTTGGTACTGGAATGGAATGAAGGAGGTCAAAGGTGAGTCCACAGAGGGGAAATAGCTGAAGGAGGCAGGGAAGAGGAGGATGGTGCACTATCAACAAGCAAGACATGGCTTTACAATAACACCCAAAAGTGAAGCACATCAGCTAAGGCAGTCATTGGTATGAGAAGTGTTTCTTAAAAAGTTATTTACTAGTGAGTTCTCATTTCCCTGCAGCTGGAAGAGACTGCAAGTGTGAGAGCGGAGGGGAAAGTGCGTGACATGAGGGAAGAGAGGAGCACAGAGGGAAAACAGACGGCCCCTGCACTTATGGGTTTGAAACCCCAGAGTTGAATTTGGCTCATGTTACCAGAATCCGGAGGTGGGGCATGTTGTCAAACTAAAGCAAAACTGTAACAATGCACTGACATACCCAACTTTCAAGAAAAGAAATGTTGATAACTGTCTGTAAAAACTGTGAACATTTATATTCAAAACTGAACCACTAACGTGCATGTAGGAGTGTGGGATTGGTAAACACTAAATGAAGAAGGCCTAAATGTCTCCACAGTTATGGTTTGGGTGTGTGCTGATTGTTCAATGTCTTTTACAACACAAGGTAATCCTTTGTTTTCTCATAAAACATAAGCAGAACAGGTAAACCTGGGTTAGTTCCCTTCCCTGCAAGACTTTAAATCCCTATCTCGCTGCATCGCTCTACAGATAAAGAGGCAGTTCAGACCCGGAGGACATTTCTGAACAAACAGGTACCTCAGTCTGACTTCAAGTGTTAACTTGCTGCTCTTTTACATCCCACCCATGAAGAAAACAGCAGTGTTAAGACATTTTTAGGTATGACTGGAATGTCCAATTGAGGAACACAGTTGCCTAAGTCAAAGTGTAGCAGACGAAAGGTCACAAGAGGAAGAAGTGCCCCCATTTTGATCAATAGTTTAGCACGACTGTGGATTGGAAGGAAGGCGATCACAAATCTAAACACAGCTAAAGCTGTTACTTGTCAGATCAGTGGAGTTCTTTTCTCGAGAGAAGATATGTTAAGCTAAAGCACAAACAGTGCCTTGCAAAAGTATTCATACGCCTTAAACTTTTTCACACTTTCTCACATTGGAACAAAAATGGTCAATGTATTTTGGGGGGATTTCTTGAGACAAACCAGCTCAAAGTACTGTGACTGGTAAGAAGATGCATTCATGGTTTATTTTTATTTTCATATATATATATATTTTTGCATTAATAAAAGTGTGAAAAGTTCTGTTTGTATTTTCATTCAGCTTTCGTGTCAGTGCAACTATCTTTTGCCACAATGACATCTGTAATTCCTTTTTGGCTTGTCTCGATTCTTTTTGGCAAAATAGCAAAGTCTTGGTCAGATTAGGTGAAGAGAGTCTATGAATAGTAATTATCAAGTCTTCCCACATATTCTCAATTGGGTTTAGGTCTAGTCTTTTCAACAAGTCAAGTAAAGTCAAGTTTATTTATATAGCACACTTCAGCAGCAAGGCAGTTCAAAGTGCTTTACATTATAAAAACATCAATCAAGTATACAGCAAAATCATCAAAACATCAAAATCATCAAAATTATGTAGCAAATACACATGAAAATCACCAAAAATCATTGACAAAAATATTGATCAATGATTAATTTACTTTATTTAACTGATTTACACTCAAACTTCCACCCTTTGGAAAACCAAGCTTATCTTACCTGGATTTGTTTGCAGATTCATGGTCCAGACTACTAATCAAAGGCAGCTCGAAACAGGTGGGTCATCAGCTTTGATTTAAAGGAATTTAGTGTTTCGGCTGTTTTGCAGTTTTCTGGAAGTTTGTTCCAGATTAGAGGTGCATAAAAACTGAAGGCTGCTTCTCCATGTTTGGTTCTGGTTCTGGGGATGCAGAGCAGACCAGAAACAGAAGACCTGAGTGGTCTGGAAGGTTGATACAGAGACAACAGGTCTTTAATATATTTTGGTGCTAAGCCGTTCAGTGACTTATAAACTAACAGAAGTATTTTAAAGTCTATTCTCTGAGCAAGCCAGTGTTATGACTTTAGAACTGGGGTGATGTGCTCTAGTTTCTAGGTCTTAGTAAGAACATGAGCAGCAGCATTTTGGATTAGCTGCAGCTGTCTGATTGATTTTTTTAGGCAGACCTGTGAAGACGCTATTGCAATAATCAATGCAACTAAAGAGAAACGCATGGATAAGTTTCTCTGGATCTTGTTGAGACATTAGCCCTTTAATCTAGGAAATGTTCTTTAGGTGATAGAAGGCCGACTTTGTTACTGTTTTTATGTGTCTCTGAAGGTTCACGTCTGAGCAGAGCAGACCAGAAACAGAAGACCTGAGTGGTATGGAAGGTTGTAGTGATGGACCCAGATTCACTACACCCAGATTTCGGCCTGATCACTAGTTTCTAGCTGTAACAACTGAAGCTGCACGCTGACTCTAGATCGTTCCTTTTTAGGTCCAAAGATAATGATTTCAGTTTTGTGGTAAAGCCTGTAGCATCAGGCTTTACCATGGGACCAATGTGTTTGGGATAATCGATTCTGTGACATAGTGTGTGGCATGGTGGCCATTTTGGCTTCACCTGGCTAAATGACCTTATTCCACACATTTGCCATGTCCCCTACATTGGCTGACAAACTGGATTTTTATGGTTTTCTTTCAATAAAGGTTTTCTTCTTGTCACTTCTTCCTATAACCCAGAGTCCACAGCTAACAGTTGTCCTTTCAACAGACTCTCCCAGCTGATCTTAGATTTCTGCAGCTCCTCCAGAGTTACCATGGACCTCTTGGCTGTTTCTGCAATTAATGCACTCCTTACCTTAACTTTCAGTTTCTGTGAAAGGCTGTGTCTTGCTGGATTTACAATTGTCCCACAACCTTTCTCTTTTTCAGATGACAGACTTTTTCAGATGAGCACTGCTTTGTGAGCTGTTAATAGCTTGGGATTTTTGTAACCTAACCCTGCTTTATACTTTTAAACAGCCTTGTCACTGACTTGTGTTATGTAGCCATTGTTTTCATGATGCTCGCTAATGTTCCCCAACAAATCTCTGAAGCTTTCACAGAAAAACTGATTCTGAAAATAAATCATACACCAGTGGACTCTATTTACTAATTAAGTGGCTGCAGTTAATTGCTACAGAGCTATAGTTAGTTGTATTTGGTTTTATTTAGGGGTATGAGAAGAAAGGAGGCTAAATGCAAACACACACCACTTTTGAGGGTTTTATTTATGAAACATTTTGAAAATCATGCATCTACATCTTCCCACTACATTAGTATGTACTAGTTTGTGTTAATCTGTCATATAAAATCTTTGAAAAAAAAAAAAATACAATAACAAAAAAAAAAAAAAAAACAACAACAACAAAGTTTGTGGTTGAAATGTGACAAAATATGAAAAGGTTTAAGGTATGGGAAAATGTTTGCAAGGCAATTTACAAATAGAAAATAGCAGCTCAGAAATGTTGTCCCTGGGTGTACAGTTGTGTTGCATACAGAAACTAATCAGGTTATGGTGTTGATCCTTAATAATTAAAACAAAAGCTGAATGCAACATAACAAGAAAAGATGAGCTGTTAAAACACAAGTTAAAACAAGATGTGTTATCATTACTCTGTTATAGGACATCCAAGAATGATTGGCTAACAGCAACAAAACCATAAGTAAATTTGTGTGACTACACAGTGTGCTATGGATTGCAAGATCTAACCTGTGCAAAGTGTTCCAGCATACATTGTTATGTGCTGAAACAAAATGACTGATCAGCTATAACTGGGTAAAAAAACAACATGAGCGGAGAAGATCATGTTCTCAAAACAGTTATAAACTTTGGGCAACAAAGCAGAGCAGAGTTCCTTACATTATTACAAACTTCTTTGTGGCATGTGATATTTATCCATACGCATGCAACCCTTTGCTATGGAAACATTCATGCCCTCTTGCTTATTATGTTACTATAGCAGCCATCCCAGAATAGTCTCTTTTTCTGTTCCTCCCTCGTGTGCTTGACTCACAAGTTGAAGTGGAAACCACAATGCAATCTGCCTCTCATTCCCGTTTTTTTCACTCACATTCTTTCAAGTACCAAAGGAACAGCCTGCCTCTCTGAATCATAAGCATATGTTCACGCATACTCAGTGTACATGTGTATGAGTATGTTAGGGAGCATGTTCTCTGGGGAATTCCACAGATAAACAAAGTTGAGTTACTATGGGGATGGCAAAAATGAGGCAGTGTGACCCGTGTGTTGTGAGATAGTGTATCTTGAGTACTGCATGCTGTCATTAGCAGCCTGGGCTTGCTTTGTAGTTGTAATCTCACCATGGATACCCTCTGCTCTGGGTGGTTACTTTAGGTCCACTTTGTTTTGACAAGTTCCAGCTTGTGGGCTGCTTACTCACCGGGTCCAGGGCTGGGCTCAGACGAAATCACAGACATGGTAATGAGTTGTGTGAAGTGTTATGAATGATGTGTGATGGTAAAATGTTAAAAACATTACAGGAAAGCTTTTTTTAATAATGTGGTTATCATGAGACATTACCACGTTCCATCGTTTACCTAATTTGACAAGAAGATGAAGAAAATTCACTTATTAGTGCTAATCAGGTTTAGTTAAATTAAATTGGGAGCCCTGTGATAGACTGGCAGCCTGTCCAGAGTGCGTCCCTTCTTTTCTCTCATTCTCAGCTCCTGCTTCATGTGATTCTGTAAAGGGTCAATGACGTGTAAGGCTGCTGAATGAATGTACAGATGAATTAAACTAGGACAAAAAGAACAACAGACCAACATATATTTAGAGAGAGAAATTAGTTATACTTTAAACTTAAAGACCATATTTTGCTTTAAAGTCAGTCAAACTTTGTATACAGTTAAAAGCAGATATTTACCTAAACTGTGAAAATGAAACAATAATTTCTCTCACGTCTGATATTACTTCAGACTTAATTTATCTTGATTTAAATCAGATACACCAACCAAAAAATGTATTAATTGCTAATTGCCACTACAAAGAAAATTCTCTTTTTCTTTACAGTCATAAGTTTACATAAACTATGATTACTATGCCTTTAAACAGTTTTGGAGAGTCAAGATGAAGTCATGCTATTGTAGGCTTCTTATACAATCATTCCCATCATCTGAGTTAAATGGAGCTGTACCCAGGGATGCATTTTAAGGTACACTTCAAACAAAATGAATCATTCAAGATATCAGGAAGTGAATTGTTGAGCTCCACAAGTCTGGTTCATCCAGTTCTGGATCATAAAATTTCCAGATGCTTGAAGATGTAACGTTCATCTCTTTAAATAATCCCATGCTACTATAAACACTATGGAGATGGCCTGGAACTGAGCATGTCTCGGAGCAAAAGGTGCTGGTTATAGCTAGTAAAAAAGTAAGGAAGCATTTAGTTTGATTAAATGTCAAAAAGATTATGTCTTTTTTTTTTTTTTATAATGGATGTACATTTCTGGTTTTAGCTGTTCATCCACAATAGAAAATGCCACTGTTTTTTTAGTTTGTTTCATTATAAGTCGTTATTTAACTGGATAAAATTTACCCTTCCGACAGTATTTTTCGATGAATTTATTTCTGCTTATTCTTCATTGGGTTTACTTGTATTTTGAACTGTTGCTACAAAACTCCTGAGCTGTATGCAGTAAAACCGCATGGGTGTCTGGATAATTTGGCAATAAAAAATGCATGGAAGTCCAGGGGAGATTGGAGTGGTTTGATTTAGCTTTTAAGTACAAACTATATAACCTACTGTGACCTGCAAAACTGCTGCATCATCTGCTACAACTGCCAAAAAGATCACCACTCAGACTGACCAATGATGGTTCTTGCCAAATCAGTTAGCCCTACATTGTCTGCACATGAAACATGTAGCATGCACAGAACTCAGTCAATTGAAAAACTTAAGCAAGTAATCTAAACAGATTTGTACCAGTTTAAGATCGGCGTGTTACCCTCATCACTGTTTGCTTCATCCTCATTATTTGTGTTAGCATCCATCGTAGCTTAAGTACAAGTTACATTCTCAGGCATATATGGTTGAACTGAATCCCCTTGCAGCTGAAGCATTTTCTCTGTCTGATCTTCATCATAATAATCTCACAGGTTGGTTTTCTCATGGACAAGGTCCATCACAATAGACTAAAAACTTTATATTCCATCTCAGAATCTGTCAGAGTTTACTCATCCTGTTCATAGTGTTTTCAAAAGGAAACAAATCACCTTAGAATTTGCATGTTTGTGCCACACCCAGTTGTTTGCAACTATTCTGCCAATGTAGCCTCAGTCCCTTTAAACCCCTGTGACATCAGGTGACTTGGATGTTCACTAGGCAGAAATAAGTGCTTTGTTTTTATCTTACCGGTGTTTCATAATTGTACAGTTGTATATCTTTCAGGTTTCAGTATTAAAATATCACTGAAAAGGGCAGGTCTTCTTTTTGATTTAAATTTATTATCTTTGGAAGTTATTTCATGTATGACAGTAAAAGAAGATTCATTCTTGTTTTGCTTGTTAGCAGGAAGAGGGCAAAGTCTATGTTTTTTAATGACATCTAACAGAGTTAAAGAAAATCACTATGTCAATATGTCTGAGGCTCCCGTCTTTCCTTTAAGGCAAAACTAAAATGCTGTAAAACTCCACGATTTTGGCAGCTTTATGTTTGAAAATATCACATCATATATCCACCATGGACTATAACAGAAAATGCATTGCTTCTTGCATACTAATGAACAACAGGACAAAACTGGTTCCCTTTACAATCACGTCAGGTAAAAGTAATCCTTTTCTATGAATATAAAACCATGTAAGACATTGTACTGAGACTACACAGTCTTACTGAAAACAGAAATTAAGTTTTATATTTGAGCAGTTACATACAGTTTCAATTCAGTTTATTTATTTGGTGCCAGTTTACAACAAAAATCATTCCAGGACATGATGTAAAACAGAAACAGATGGAGTTCAGTGCAGGAAAACAACAAACTGTTTAGTTAATTATTTGATAAGATTAACGGTTATAGAGCACACAGGGAAAAACATGAATATTTATAACATTCTTCTAAAATATATTCCTGTTTTTTTCACAGTTCAAAATGTGGAGACCATTTCCTTTAGTGGTTTTCATTTCTTGCTTTCATGAGCTGTGTCCTCAGGGAACGCCATACAGTGCAAAATAAAAACGTCAATAAGCACTAACAGTGATAATAAACTGAAAAATTATAAAAACTGCTTTTTGCATTATTTACATAGGAAACAGTAGCTAGATCATATACAGAAAATGAATTACTGCTTGAGCTGTAGCTTTTTAAAACATCTCCTACAATAGTGCATTCATTAATCAAACACGAGTGGTACTGTAGAAAATACCCTTTGACATTTCTTCAACACAACAATGCCTCTTTTACTGTCCTCAACATTGGCTTGACAAACACTCAACATAAAATAAACAATGTTGCATCGAGTACAAAAGAAATATATGATGGAATATTAAAAAATAACTATTACTTCTGTAACAAATGAAACAGTTTATTTCAACATTTAATGGAATTTCTAGCACTGCAAACTTATCAAGTCTGAAGAAATGCTTTCAGTATCTTTCAAAGGACTTTCTCTTCTTTTGTTTTTGCTGTTTATCTTAATGACAATATCAAATTATATGTGCTGCAGTCAGAAAAAAAGGAAGGGAACGACATTGCTTTCATTTTTAGAAGAGAGGTGACAAACACGTGTCAGAGTTTGTCATGCCAAATATATGACAACTTTTTACAGATGTCATCAACCGTTCACCCAGAAACATATCACAAACATACAAAGAGAAAGAAAAAAATAAGAAAGAAGAAAAAAAGGAGGATCAAATATTGAGTTACTTTCTTAAATATGTTTTGGAATAAACTCTTCCACTTGATCTCGTGTTCTTTCAAATTATCTCAGTGACTCACACAAGCAAGCCTCTTTGCTCAGTACACTGCTTTCATTGTCTGAATTTAAGAAGGAATTCTAGTTGAAGATTGTGACATTTTATAACACAAGATCATTTTTTCTCATACATACAAACATGTCTCCAATTACTAATTTTATTGGTTAAAGCCGAGAAGGAAGTTCCACCACACCAATTTGGATCAGTTCTCCATGTATTAATTAACTTGCTTTTCACAATCTAATGTGCAGCTCATATCTATATGTGCTGCACCTACAGGAAATACAACACTGTTGCTTAAGAAGATTTGATAAAATCAAAACAGTCATCAGGTCCAGGTGCTGTGCCAAGTCACAGCTTTGCTCAGCCCACAGGGATGCAACTTCCTTTATTCTGTGGGAGACAATAATCATACTCTTGCGCATGCACTCCTGCAGTCATACCTGCAATAGTTCATCCCCATTTAATCCTCTGATTTTAGGCCTTACTGCAGTTTGAGTTACCATGTTTTCATTGTTGTTATGGGCTGTGACTCATCTTGCATCTGTTCACACTGGGTGCCACACCTAAAGCTAGGAAACACACCCATTCCCACATATCCTTTTATTCAACCGGAGCTATAAGCCACAAAGCAGTAACAGAGATGATTTAGTTTATAAAAACAAGCAAAACCTTTAGTTTATATCCTGCATGATTAGTTTTATTTCACATACAATGCCTTGAAAAGTATTAACACAACTTAAACTTTTTAATGTTGAAACTACGTACTTCAAAGTGTTTTATTTTGATTTTATGTGATATGATAACACAAAGTAGGGCACAACTATGATGTGTAAGAAAAAATGGTTTTCAAAAAATTTTTTACAGTAAAAAAATCTGAGAAGTGTGGTGTGCATTTGAACTTAGTCTTTCTGTGTCAATACTTTGTAAAATAACTTTTCACTACAATTATAGCTGCAAGTCTTTCAGGGTGTATCTCAGCACATTTTAAGATTGAAACATCTGACTTTTTCTTTGCAAAACAGCTCCAGCTTAGTCAGACAGGACGGACGGTGTTTAGGAACAGCAATTGCCAAGTCTTGCCACAGACTCTTAACTGAATTTAATTCTGGACTTTTATCAATGTACTTTGGTCTAAGTCATCTCATTAGTTCACCATGTACTCATTAGAAGCTCCAGTCACATGCTTAAGTCAGTGTTCTGCTGAAAAGGAAACCTCTTCCCCAGTTTCACAACTTTTGCAGCATCTCTTATACAGTCTTCAAAATGGAAAAGATAAGGGAACATACCATTCAAGCAAACAATATGTTGTGGCCTTGATGCAGGTGCATCTCAGCAACTTAGAATAGTCATGCTGTTAAAACATTCAACCACATGAATAATCTTTGATCTAAACCTTTCTGTTGTAGCTTTCACTCTATACTTAGGGTTGTTGTTATGCTTGAAGGTAAACCTTCACTTCAGTCTCAAGTTTATTGGAGCCTGAAACATTTTTTTTCTTTCTTTCCCAGGATTACCCTGTATTTGTCTCCATCCATCTTCTCATGAATTCTGACCCACTTCTCGGTCCCAGCTGCAGAAAAGCATCCCCATAGCATGATACTGCCACCACTATGTTTTATTGTAGTGTTATTTTTCTGTAATGCATAGTGTTTTGTATTAAGGTGAAAAAAAAATCAAACTTGGTCTCATCTGAATAGAACATTTTCAAAAAGTCTTGCTGTGTCAAATATATAGTTTGCAGCAAACTGTAAAAATCTTGCCACTTTTCCATAAAAGCAAGATTTGTGAAGCACCCAACTAATAGTTGTCATGGTAACGGACTGTCCCATGTGAGCTGTGACTCCCTGCAGCTCCTCTTAAGTTACCATGCCCACTTTGGCTGCTCTCCTGATTATTGCTCTCGTTGCCAGGTCTTAAATTAGGTGGATGGCCATGTCTTAGTAGGTAGGCCGTATTCTTCCAATTTCCAGATGATGGATTGAAGATTGTCCCAGTGAGATGTTCAAACCTTGTGATACTGTTTTATAACCTAGACCCACTTGAAACTTTTTTACAGCTAAATTTAATTTAGTGTTAAAAGTAAAAATGTGTGAGTACTTATGCAAGCCACACATTTTTAGTTTCTATTTTAAAGAAACTATGAAAACAGTGCATTATTTTTCACAGTTATGCAAAACTTTGAGTTGGTCTAGCACAATCACACTAAAATAAATTGAAATTTATGGTTTTTACAGCAAAACATCTGAAAGTGCTAAGGTATGAATACTTTTGCAAGGCATTGTACAATATGTAAAACATTACCTTGAACTCTAACCATTTGTTAGAGTTGTTTTCCACCAGCTGTCTCACCTCCTGTAACCTGCTTTAAATTAATCCAGATAAGGGAATGAACAACAAAGGCTCCCATCAAATGTGTCCTCATATCAGTGTAGGAATTTGTTGTCAAGGAAAACTGCATTTACAAGCAGTAAAGAGGACATTTACTGTCTGGTTGTTATGGGGCCATAAACAGCCCCTGTTGAAAAGTTGTTGAGCGGAAAACAGTTTTGAGGAGAACCCTGCTGTTTACATGCCAACACATCACAGGAGCTGTGATTCTGAAAGCAAAAGGTGAAACCCGTCTTCAAAGGTAATGAGGGCCCTTATCTCAGGAAAGGGTCAAACATGCTCAGAGCTGAGCTGGCACTTGCATTAGTGCCAGCTCAGGACAGGACAGTTAGGAAAATAGTCTCTGGTTAAAATTTGAAGTTCTGTGATAAAGTATGATTATAAGTTACTTCCAGCATCAGTCTATAATATAACATGTCATATGTGCTTCTTGACATATGGGTCCAACAGTAACCTTTTTTATGTTTGAAAAAAAAAAATTTGCTGCCTTTCAGAGCTGTCTGTTTAAAACAGTTGCAGTTCAAAGACTGAAGAAATACCACACTTCTCAGAGTTCTGTATGGTTTCTGCTTGTATTACACATGCTAGAAATTGCTCTCTTTTATCGCAGTGCACATGCAGTGACAGAGCTACATGTCTGCACACACATAAGCAGTTGCTCCTATTTTTATAGAAGATCCTCACGGTGTAATTTCTTGGGACAAAACAAACCCCAAACTGTCTTGATATATGGCGTTGTAGCCGTAGCTTTAAAATATAAGTACGCATACGTCCAAGCGTCTGTACCACACCCTGTTTGCCTACCGCAAAGCAGCGCGGCAACTTCCTCTGCTCCATGTATGCTGTTTGCTCGTAGAGCATGGGTGTGTAGACAGAAGAACAACGAAAGGGTTATTTTAGATATGGTTAAAATTAGGAGAAGCAGAGTTAAATGGCACAACAGTTGAATGATCGCATCTATGAAAAACAAAATTTTCTATCCACAACTGGAAGTATACCTAAATATTACTTGAGTAAACTAACAGGCTGGGAAAGCTTATGAAAAGATTCCAGAGATGCTCAAGTAATTTTAAATAAAAACTGAAAAACAGAGTAGTATAATTCAGAGGTCAATTTTTAATAATAAAATAGTAAAAATTATTTACATGTGAAGTAACATACAGTCCCCCACACACTCCACTCTTTAGAATTGTGAAAAGTTTAGAATAAATTAATCTTTATTGCACTACACAATCTTTTACCTCAAATTTCAATATATATCAGAACACTCCATTCAAATAAGACAGATTTGTGGTTATCATCATACTGTGTATCTCAACAAATTAGAATATCAGTAACAACTTTATTTCAGCAACTCAATTACATAGTTTCAAACTGTTGATTTTTGTTCAATTTTATTTTTATTCACATAGAACCTATTGAAGTTTTTTCTTAAATAGAGAAATGTTTGCTGAAATGTATGTCCACGTACTGTATAGGACAGTGTATTCACTCAGCACTTGGTCAGGGCTTCTTTTTTTAGAATTACTGCATTGTTGTGATGTAGAGGCCATCAGCGTTTAAGTCAAGTAAAGTCAAGTTTTTTTGTATAGCACATTTCAGCAGCAAGGAAGTTCAGTGATTTATAAACTAGCAGAAGTATTTTAAAGTCTATTCTCTGAGCTACAGCAAGCCAGTGTACGGACTTTAGAACTGGGGTGATGTGCTCTATTTTCCAGGTCTTAGTGAGAACATGGGCAGCAGCATTTTGGATCAACTGCAGCTGTCTGATTGATTTTTTAGGCAGACCTGTGAAGACGCTATTGCAGTACTCAATGCGATCATTGATTTGAGGTGCATTTGCTGGTCAATCAGCCAATGTGATATCATGGTCATTAAATCAGGTGTTTGTATTTTGGGCAGTGTAGCGAGGGGCTAAGTCCTGGATTTGATAAAACACAGCTGACACCAGGAGATGACTTGGCTTCCAAAATCAAAAACTTGCACATATCTGAAGTGAGACTAAAAATTAAAATGTTATTTTGCCCTTGATAAGAAGTGAAAAATATTTAAAGCTCACTGCCCCAAAGAGTGATAGTTTATTTTTCACTTCTTCAATACATATCATTATTAGGATTGCTAACAATTGTGGAAGAAGCTGTTATTTCTGAAATCTCCATTAAGTCAAAAACATAGGTATTGTAGTAGGTAGTTTCTGACATCAGTTTAAATTAAAGGAATGGAGCGGGTGGTGTTAGAAAAAAAGGACATTTAAGGTCATCTGACATAGCTGCTGGGAACATAAGAAAGAAAGGATGGATTACTGAGTTACTGAACTCCTTTTACCAGATATTTTAATATGTACCACAGCTGCTGGCCCAAATACGTTCATGTAACTCCAGGCAGATTTTTCTGCTGAGGTTTTCATTGAGCTGCAACTCTGTTAATGTCGTATAATGCCTTCCTTTATTTTTCCAACGCATGGAAGACTGTGCAGCTGTGACCAGTTTCCAAGTGTTTAATTTAACTTTGGTGTTATTTTCTTTGGCTGCTCTTGCATTAGAGCAAAACTGTGCTTTTAAAGCAGCTTTTAGCTTATTTCAAATGACTGTAGACTGGCAGAGGAGGAGCGCCTATCTCATTAAAATGTTTAACAGTGTATTTCGCTCTATTACAGAGCCGTGCAGCAATCATATGAGGCTGTTTTTGGCACATTAACTACTATTATCTGGGTGGCTTATCCAGTGAAAAACGTTTACGTAAACTTTTACTTTTGGGTATAGGAAAACTATTCAATTATGAGTCAGTTAATAATAACTTTGTATTAGTTTGTGTACAGTGATCTCAGTGCTGTAATAACAGGTTTGTGCCATTGTCTGTCATATGATACCCATATTGTGATATGTTACAGTGTCAGTGTGAGAAAAAAAAACTAAATAAATGAAAATCATAGTTAAGCAGTTATACATTGATGGTATTGAAAATGTACACTCATATGTTTGAGAACTATTGAAAAACTGTTGTTTATGAGTGCAGTTACCATACTGTGAATCACTTTTTCTCCCCTGAACTAGAACTCAGTCTTCTTGTTGTATATCTCTGCAGCCTTCTATGTAGAACAGTGGGTGGTCCCAGTGCTAGGGACCACTCCCTCTAACAGGTCCCCTCCCTTGCATTCTCCTCCCTCTGCAAACCAGGAGCCCTACCCAGCTCCTGGTCCAACCACTCGGCTTAGCCCAGAGTAGAAGCCACACAGAGGAGGAAAAAAAAACCCACAAAAAACAAGAGGCTTAAATCAACTCAGAGAAGGGAGGGAGGGAAAAAGGAGGGGGGAGAAAACGCCCTGGAAGTCTAACTGGTCGAGAAATAGGAAAACAGAGACAGACTTCTGACAGACTGCAAACTTGTGACAGTGTGAAAAGTGGTCTTCTTAGGTTGGGGTGAAGGGAAGAAGACACGTTTTCAAGGATGCTCAAGCGGGTGTGAGGCTTCTTTGGCGCGGCGATTGCGCACAGGTAAAGATGAACTTTTCCCCTTTTTTTCTATTTTACAGTAAAGTTATTGTTTGCTTTTTAATCCCTGAAATTTGGCAAACTGTTCTTTGCTTCATGCTTATCAGCCCACCAGATTTAGGTGTTCAGCCAGTTTCAACAACAAAGTTACAAAAGTGTCAGAGTTATCAGTCTGCATTCCTTTATTGTATCAAGAGGTACTTGCTATGAGTGTGTGTGTAAGATTACAATGACAGCGTCTTGCTTTATTATATGTGCTTATCTGCTGTGACGTTGTGTGCTTCTCGTAAAAAAAAAAAAAAAAATCTAGTCGAAAGTTCTGGGAAGCTTAGAATGTTTTTTTTTTTTTCAGTATATTTCTGCATTTGTTGTGTGAAGTGACAATTACTTTGTGTGGATCTCATTACACATTTAAAACTGCATTTAAAGCAGAGCATGGCATGAGAAGTGGGTGTGTACCCACAGCCACATGAATGCTGAGGGTCTCACTGCAGTGGCGCACTTTATTTTCCCCTAACAGAAACAGTTGGACATGCATGCAAATGTTAAATTAACTTTTTCACAAAGTGATTTAAGTGACTTTAGAGATAAAAATGGGAATTTTATGCAATCACAGTATTTCTATAGTGGTTTTATAATTAGATGCCTCTTTGCATACATCCTATTCTGTATCCTGTTTTGTAAAGAAAACCTTCAGAAGTAATTGGGGGATGGAATGACTTGGCAGCGGTTGGATAAAAGGAATCAGGTTGTGTTGATATTATAGTTGATACCTTTTTCTTATCTTTACTCCACCTTTTGTTAAGTCAAGGTACTTCCCTGTTAGAGCCTGCAGCAACAAGTTTGGGTGTGGATCCCTCTCGTTCACCTCCCTTCTCCTACTTCTTTTTTTCTTCCCTCCCTTCTTGCTTTGCTGTCTCCTCAGACAGGCACACCCTTTTACAGCCAGAAAAAAGGAACCCATACACAGCGTAGACAGTTGTCACAGTTGAACTTTTTAAACATCCTGACTGGATATAAGGGCTCATGTTGAATGTTAACCTTTCTCTGTTGGTGTTGTATGCAAACTTTCAGTGAAATGTGGAAGATCTGTGTAGAGTTTCCTTTTGGATCAAATATGTACTTTATTTCATGTTAGAAATGTTAAACCTCTGCAGATGTGGCGCATGTAAATCTTTTATGACTTACTCGTTTGTAAGTCTTTGACAGAGGAGGATTTCTCCTTTTTTTTCCCCATACCTTGGGTTACTTAACCTGGGCTTCATGCCAGGGTGTATTGGGGGAAAAGATGGGAGGAAGACAGGGAAAGAGAGTCAGAGAGCGTGTTGGTGAGGGGGGGATGGGCGGTTCTGGGGTGAGGAGGGGAGTTATGGAATGTAGTGGTTTGGAAAGACAAGCTAATTGAAACCAGGTTTGAGGCATAGAAAGGGGGGAGCAAAAGCTTAGCACTTCGGAAGAATGAGGTAAAACTTTTTTTTCAGAAATCCAAAAACTGATAGAAGTTTTCAATCAATATGGAGTTATAACCTCGTATTTTGTGCTCTTCAAACATATATTGCCACATAAAGTCTTCATCATGCCAAAAATGAAACACAATTTGAGTTGTGGAAAGAAAATAAGATAAGAAAAAACATACATAATTCTTTGCTGAACCTTAGCTAAAAGTCAGATTTGGCCATGTACAGTCGCCTGTCCTCCACAGCTCCCTCCTGCCACACCCAAAAGTCTGAGCTGCTTTTTGCACCACCCTGCGCACTGTTTTCTACCATGTACGCCGAACCAACGTTTAGTCCCCTGAAGCCGTAAATGTCTGGCGTGTTTTAATTGCTCTTGTCAAGTTGATTGATTGTAACAAGCACTGCTTATAAAACCAAATTGTCACATTGAGCTAAAAGGTATCTTGAAGCGTTGCATTGAGTAATGGTGTTCCTTTTAATTAAATAAATAAAAAGATGTTTAGATTGTATATGAAATAACTGTGAAGGCGTGAACTTTAAATTCACATAATAATTTGCTTATCGGGTTGTAATATGCTTTGTTCCCAGCTGTTAGGTGCTGAAATGCTCGTCAGTTAAATGGGCCTCATCATGGCCAAGGGTGGAAACTGTTTGTCTAAACATGCGCTGTTGCCCTCTCTAATGCTGAGCTGGTTTAATGTGACATCTACGTAGGAAAAAGGATCTTTAGAGGCCCAGCAAGAAGGCCATGTCTCATGACTGCTGAAAACCTTGACTTGTATTAAGATAATTGTCAAGGCACTACATCAGATACAGCTGCATGCTCTTTTTGGGTGCTGCTGATTGACAGCAGGAACGAGAGGAGTGCTGTTTCTAATACTCTTCAGTGTGAAACTTAAGGAAACTGGTCTTCAGCACACTTCCTTTGCCATTTCCTTGAGTGGGTGGCAGCAAGAAGGCACAAAGTGGGTTGACCATAAGAAATGGCGGTGAATGTTCTGAAAAAGGTGAAAGAAGAGAAAACTGTAGATCATTTGTTTCTCAACTGGCTTTCCTTTAGAATACCAAAGCTCCAGCAGAGTCCACTTTAGAGGCTTGTTAAGGTTTAGTTATCTTTCTGCTGCAAGTACACGCGTAAGAGTAGAGTACGCGTTTAGAAAGTTTTCCTAGGCGATCCACACAGCAGCCACTCCCTTTTCACCCATCCAGCACTGGTTTGGATTGTTTCAGCGTGTACTCAACACTCTCTGAGGAGCCGTTATCATTACTCTTGCATGTCTTATTGCTGAAAAATAGTGTTTTGAGAGGTATGATGATCCAGCCAGAAAAAGTCACACCCATGCATGTGGATTCGATTTATATTTGTTTATTGTAACTTTTCATTTGGCAGAATTTTTGTGAGCATAGAATTTAAAATGAGTGTGAATCTTATTTTTTTTTTTTTTTAGCCCTCATAAGCTAATAACTTACACTGCTGCTCATCCAAACATCTGCTCCACAGAACCCAGAACAGTAAATCTTCTACAAGTGTTGCTTCACTGTACAATCTTACCTGGCTCCTCACTGTTAAAACCTGTCATGTTTCCGCATGCAAGGAGTAATACGCTGCATCTGTTAGCGAAACATTTAACAAGGAGGAGCTGGGGCTTAGAATTTCAGGGAACAGTGCCTGGAATGCAACGTTGGGAAAGCATTCAGTGTTGTTTATGTTTTCTTTATCTGACAGATGATTGTCAAGGTTGACATGGCTCACTGTCTAAAATGCTGTCTTGAATTCAACAAACCTCAATTCTGTTTTCTATATGCAAATGCATATCATTGGCTCTGCTTATGACATTCTGCAGCTAAGGAATTTATGTGTCTATAAATATATACATTCTGCTGCCACCTAGCTTTATTTGTAATTGCCTTGTCCCCTCTTCTGTCAATGGCTTTAGATTACTTTTACTATAAACATCAGCTGTGGTAAGATTAAACAGTTTGATGAACTGCCTTGAAGCTGAAAAACAGCACGCCATGAAACATGTTTTTTAGGATATCTGTATGACCCTGTTTTAAAATTCATTCTCCTGCCACTGTTTAAAGTCAGTTAAAAATTTGCATTGCGGTTCTATGTATATGTCTATGTATATGGAAACAGGCCTATGCTTTTTACTATTTATGCCTTCATTTGTTGCTCAATGTTCCTGGCTCTGAAACAGTGAGCTGACTACAGCCCAGCATCACTTCTCATTTCAGAAAAGAACAACTAAAGTGAAATCCTGTAAAATAACAGCACAGCTTTGTTCTTTCAATTCCAATCTGGGCTTTTTTTTTTTTTTTTTTTGGTACTACACAAGAACTTGTTGACTTTCAAAGTGGGATTCACAGCCTTGTGTGCACAACTGATTATGATGCTGTTCTTTGCAAGGATGGGAAAAACTTCCTGAAAACGCTTTGCACATATGGAAAAAGTTGGAAACCTTGGTGAGAGGAAACTCAAAGCGAGATCCTCCCCTCTTTGTTGTCTGCTGGTGGGACACAAAACAAAGTTAAAAGAGGAGCCATAAGCTCTCCCATACCTTCACATTCTATTTAGAATATATAAATCAAAGTATTCCATGGGTTATGTAGTTTGATAAGCATGGCAGTGAAGGCAGAGTTGCAGTCTGCATTAAGAGGTGGTTGGTCTTGTTTGTGATCTTGTAAAAGAAGGAGAAGAACTTCTCAGTTTTTCCATTTGCTGTCGGACTCCTGCCAAAGTCCCAATGGTTTAATCAGCAGCCGACCAAGCTGGCGTCAGCAGACAGGCTTTGGTCTTATACAGGACTGGTGGTTTCCTTCAGGGGTATGTGAACAGAGCAGAAAGGAACCATTTATTTTGATGCTCATTCCTTTTATATGTGTCATACAGGCACGGGCTATCTGCTTCTTTGGGAAATAACCAGAAGCTGAGGCCTGCTGTGTCTCTCTTTGTGCTTGCTTTACGTGCTATGTCAAACTCCAGCGTGGCGAAGGGAAACAGGGAGCCTATTCTGTTTTGACAACAACACTGATTTGCTCACTTCTCCCCGTTCCCTTTTTGCCTCACTGCACAGAGGTCTTTTTCTATTTGCTCATAATCAAATCTTATCTTTTCCCTGCATCACTGTGCTTGATATACTAAGCAGTGAGATGTAATCATTGTCACACTGCTTCCCTTCTCTGCACAACAAATTGATTAGATTTGGCAATCAAAGGAGTGGAATAACTTCAACTCTCTTCATATGTTTCCATCACATTGTGACCTACTTACAGGAAAATTATGATGGCTAAACTGATATGTGCCCGCAGGAGTTGAGAAAAATGGTACAAATTAAAGTGAAAGCATCTAAAAGATCTTCGCAGCACCAACCAGGTGGGGAGGAAGATCTAAGTGAAATGTTAACCATAACATCTATGACAAAAATTCAGCTCATTCCATTGATTCCTTGTGTTTGTTTCAGAAAAAGTATGCTTTGCTTTGCTTTGCTGTTGCGCTCACATATGTGGCTGGATCTGGGGCTCTTGTTTATCTGCGCATAACCTAGAGTTAAAGGGAGTGTGGTATGCTGACTTGCAGAGGTGTGAGCGATTGAGCAGGGTATGGGGTGGGTGGAAGAAAATAAAGCTGGAATCAGTGTGAGAGAGAAAGAGGGACATTTCTGTGCAGTTAGTCACTGTAGGGAGAGGCTGGGCTCCCTTCCAGTTGGCCTGACAGCTCTATCAAGGAATGTGTGTGACTGGAGGCCTGGGTGGGGTTGCACAGTGAGTGCCTCACTCTGCAAGCAAGACATATAAGCGACCTAAGCGAAAAGCGACCTATTCTTCATCCCCCGTGTCTAATATACTATTTCTATGTGTAGTTGCATTTGTATATATGTGACTATTCTCTCATCAGTAGTTATGTGTAGAGTGCTACCAAGGCTAAGAAGGTGTTGCAACCTATTTGGACATTAGTTATCCAGCTTGCTTCTATCTCATTCTTATGTATTAGATTGCTATTAATGTCTTTTAGAATATTTCATTCAGGTTGTACCTGAATGACTCCTGACAAGGCAGTCTGATTAACACCTATCTGTAACAAAAGGATGGACTGGAAAGTGTACACAGCTGCTGTGGTGCCAGTTTCCTCACACAAACAACTGAGATCTGAATGTGTTTATATCAGCTATTCTAGTAAGAGGCACATAAAAAAAAAAATAAATTATATATATATATATATATATATATATATATATATATATATATATATATATATATATATATATATATATATATATATATATATATATTCCATTGGTCCCTTTGCAACACTTTCACTTTCTTTATCTTTATTACTACATTGTGTATTATTGTACACATTGACTACTGAGAAAAAGCTTCTATCTGACAAATCCTGTGCTTCAGCATCAAAGTGATGAACACTTTAGGGCATATTAAAAATAGGGTGTTGTGCAGGAGGAAGTTAATGAGAGGGCTAGGGAGCTATTTGTCCTGATTGACATGTTCCCACTGACGGATGCCTTTCTATACTCACATCAAGTCTGGTTCTGTTTGTTCTCTGACTGACAAAATGGAGGCTTTGTTTCACAATCCTAGGTTGACACAATATTCCGCAGAAGACCTTTAAAAAGTCGGGCCAGTTGCAGCGGGTAGAAGTAAGACTGACTTGGCATGCCTACTGAAGCTCAGGATCTAAATGATAAATGCAACTGCTACAACAATTGTTTTTTTTTTCCCAAGACCATTAGGATTCTGTGACGAGCCTTCGCCAGTTTTCTACTTCTCAGTCACAACCTGAGAGAAAGATCACAACTGAAAAATTTAGGTTTAGTTTCAACTTAACCTTAGTATTTCAGTGGAAAGGGTCCAAATATCCATTTGTCTCCCCTCCTCCTAAAGTGAGGGCCACACCACGCAGGTATTTGGATTTATTTACTTATGGGGAGTTTTGCGCGATTACTTAGCTGGGTAAATATTGCTACTGCTGGTGGGTTAAGTATAAAAGTCTCTGAAGAGTCAGATTGTTGATCAAACATCTGATGAGTAATTCAGAATGAATTTAAACATTTGTGTCTTTTATTGAGACATATCTTGAATGTAAGACTGACACAAGTTTTTAACTATGTGACTGAAAAAAGGCATTTCAATGTGTAAGAAAGCATCCTGGTGGACTCAGCACAGGCTTTTTTTTGTAGCCTTAACATTATTTAGAAGTATGTTTATAAATTCCATATTAAACCCCAATCCTGTTTTTGTATTGCTCTCAACAGAAGTCAAAAAAGAAGAACACAAGAAGCAGACTGAAGCCCTTGGATTTGCTTGAGCAATCCAAGGTAAGTGTCCCCAGACATGTCAGAGATCCACACAACACACATTCAATAAAGACAGCTAACTTATATACTGCACATCGTACCACTCATAATCTGTTATGTGACCGGACACAAAACTGCTTCTAGAATGTCTCTTGCAAGGCCGCCTTTGAAGCTTAATGGTCATGCCTTCTCTGTTCAGCTGTGCAGAACCTTGCTGCCTGACATTTGGCTCCTCTGCAAGAGACCACCTGTTCCACTCTAAGCCTTCTTATGAAACAGCTCAGTCAAAAGCCCGCCAATCTTGTACTACTTATTCTACTTACTTGGATTGAAAATAAAAACTTAAAACAAATTCAAAATGTGGGTCAGTGAGAAGGCATGGACACCCAGAAATGTTCTGTGGTTGCGCTTTATTATCAGAGGCTTTAGTCTGGCGTGCTTCCCCACGCCCCCTTTTCCCAAAACGCATACCAGGCTGTAATAAAACATGACAGACAAGCTTCTCTGACTCCCTCTGTCCTTATTTTCACATCCTTCACGGTTACTTCAAAGCTCTGAATTGAAAAACACATATCTATTTTTAAGTAGAAAAAGTAAAGTTGATTGTCATGTTGTCTGAGCAGTTTGAGTCACCCACTGCATGATTGTCTTATGATTTCAAGAACAAAGTCATTTATTCAGCAGCTATTTGCTGCATAGTTTATATCTAATCACATGATTTGCTGGACCAGGTTTATTGTTTATTGCCATTTTGAAACCTAGTTCATGCAATCTTTAAACCTATGCTAAAAATGGGGAAAGAAAGGATACCTGAGACTGAGTATGCTAATAAAACAAAGAAAAATAGAAAGCAACTTAATTCCATTTGGCCCTTTGCGTGGTGGTAATATTAAATTGGTGTATTCAATCTGAGTAGGTATGCTTAACACAAATTCATTGGCTAAAATTGTCCATAACGCTATATTTCTCCTCTTCACAGTCATATGACACAGAGATAAATTGATGCTCAAGTTGTAGTTTTAAGTCTTCGTGGATTTCAAGCTTTAGTTGGGTCATAGTGAAACGCTGAGTGAGATAGAAACCTTGAAGAGGAAGGAAACGTTTTAGTTACCTGCATTCCTGATCTTTGCTATAAACACTCACCCACTCTTCACTAACAAGTTACGGTGTTCAGCATGTTGCTCAGTCCAGAGTATTGGGAAAAAGCTATTCCAGATAGAGGTTAACAGGGTTTAATATTACCTCAAAGTACTGCACACATTCCCGTGTCCCCGATCACACAGAACCAGTCTATTTATTGACTTGTGTTAAGTTGTGTCTCTACCCTTGAACAGGATCCTACAAGCTAGAGAGCCATGGTTTGGTCATTGCTTGCTCATAAGCCTACAATTTTTAATATCATCAAACTATCTTTGATTTTAGATAAAGATGAAATTACAGTGCAAAATGCTGTTTTCAGATTATGAATTTATTTATGAAGTGAAAAAGCTACCTGAGTGAAGTTGACCCCCCGCTCTCCTTCTTCAAATCAAGCAAAATTGATGTCAAACATTTTTGTTTGTGCCACAATCATTTTAAAGATATTAATATCTCCAGATGTCATCTAAGGTCAACCAGCCCCACCACATTTGTTTGATTACAAAATCAAACACATAAGGTGACAATCAGCTTTTACAAGTTTTAACATTCCTTAGAGAAAAACCATAACCACCTGGTTAGAATGGCGCTACAACAAGAAGGTGGCTGAATTGGAAGCATGACTAACAGCACAAAGTGCCGCACTCACCACTGACTTTAGGCTGCCCTGACAGCAGAGCTTAATCTCTAACTTAAATGTTACCCTGTCTTTAAATAAGTTTTAGATCTCACTGTTCATGAGGGATTACGTGTTTCACATGTCTGATTCTTTTTAATTTTTTTTCTATTCAGCAACCTAATAGATTTCTGTTTTGTTATATTTTATAAATATGTCTAAGTTTAATATTGTGTAAGAAACATTTTTCTGTTTATTCAGTCAATATAGCTGACTTTTTTTTTTTAAATATAATGTGCTTCTTTTTTTAAATTTAGCATATTATAAAAAAATGAGCCCTTAATGTTATAGAAAGACCCTCTTTAAACAAGAGAAAACTCAGATTTTTAAGAAAACAGTCTTTTATCAATTAGTTGTTAGTCAATCAACTTTAGATTAACTCAGTAATCGATAACTTGCATCCCTAGTCACTTCAAATTCTTTAATTCAGAGACAGACTTACTGCTGTGCCGCTGACCTTTGTCCTGATGCATAACCCAAATGTACTTGAGCTAAAGGTTACGAACCGATGGCCAGACAATCTCCTTTGGGATATTTTAGGAGAGAGTACAATTCACAGTTCTACAGTTACAACTACTTGTCAAAGTCCTGAAGCTGCTAAACAGCTCCAGATTGTTAGGGATACACGAGATGTAATAGAACGAACATCTTAGCTGGACATTAAAGTAGTCAGCAAATAACAATGTGATCTGATATTTCAGTTAAAACCCACGTGACAGATTAAAAAGGTAGACCATTATTTAATTTAGTTGAAAAAAACCCTGCCTTCCCTCCTTAAGATCCTGGCATTTACTTGAATGAACTTGGATTTAGGACACATGAATTTGAAGTTAAGACACAGAAATTCAAAGAATAGAGTAAGCTGATGTTTACTGAAAGACTTGAAGACAGTCTTTATACAGATACTCTTAATAAAGAGACAGACAATTTCATATATAAAGTAATTTTTATTTTATAGTCGTTTTCCACTTTGATTGCCGTTAGTCAATGCAATTATTTATTTTTAAGAACAATAGCTTGCTTTAACATAAAAATGTATGTGTTCTTTGTTCAGCTTTCTGCAGCGCGCTTTCATAAAGTTGGACACCATCATTGTTCCTTCTATTGACTTTGAAGCTAGGGAGCAGGCACAGGATTTGCCTGCTTTCCTCAGAGCAGGGTGTGGTCTAACTGCACCCAAATTTACAAAACATATCTTAACAGCATTTTAAAAGTAGGGAGTTGACAGTATGGTTTTTGGAGGAAGTGGAAGCTATGTTGTCAATTGAGTTTTATCACCATCTAGTGTTCATACATGGGTTCTATATATCTTTTTTAATTATGATGATTTTTTAAATCAAGAAATTGTTTAAATTCTTTATTGTGGTTTCGCTTTTTGTTTTTTTGTAGGAAAACAGCAACAGCATTTTCCTCACACCAGGACTGGATTAGAGGAAAACAAAATCAAGGTAATGTGAGTTGTCTTTAGTTGCAATTATTTCAGTTGCATTTATTTTAATTGTAAATATGAAAAAAATGTCCTCATTTGATTTTATTTTAATATGTAATAGAAGCCTAGAATGTCAGCTTGAAATAGAGTAACTTTACACTCAAGATGAACCCCTTCAAAATATAGGGAGTGCCCAACACATCACCATTTGTGACAACCATCCCCAAAATAGGGAGTACCACGCCATGGGATTGGTTGTCTCAGTGTTATTTCAATGAGAAAAAAATGGCAATTCAGAAAAAATCATTTCGTTTCTTCTGAAATGAACCTTTTATTTTAAAAGGTTTCATTTCAGATTTTAGTTAAAACAACCTTATATATAAGCAACAACCTTGAATTTGCCATGAACGGACAGAACATATACTTAAAAACATCAGTATTACAAACGATATTTGTTATGCTGATACAACAGTACTGCATAACAGAAACAGGCCTACCAAAAGCCCTGTTATTTCCTTATAAACTTCAAAAATAAAGAGATCAAACCAAATATCTGAGGAGGTGATGATGTACTCGACTGGCTGATTTTCCTTCTCTTCATGAAAACCAAACAAGTCCTGATACGTCTTGCAGGTAGCAATGGGCAAATTTCTTCTCCAGGAACCTTTGTTGGACTAATTGTGATGCAGTATTTTGACAATGCTCAATAATTGATGTGAAACTTTTAGCCTACCATCATTTTGAGCCATCAGCGTCACATGTAACAACAACCCCTTAGAGAGTGTGATTTATTTTCTTGCAGTTTAACTCTCCCTCTATACTTTTAAATAACTATTTCACTAAAATTCAGTTCATAAAAGCCTTAGAGGAGGAAAACAGAAAAACTGAAAAATTACATTTTGATGTTAAAAAACCCAAAAGTCTCCACACTTCAATGTCAAGTGTCAAACTTCTGATATCATCATGTACAGTTAAAATCAGATATTTACATACACCAGATTAAAATGACACATTTTTTTCTCACCATCTGAAGTTAAATCAGACCAAACATTTGTTGTTTTAGGTCAGTTAAAATTACAAAAATTATTTCTACTTGCTAAATGCCAGAAAACCAGGAGAGAACATTTTTTAGAGATTTTTTTTGTAACCTTCAAATTCAGAAGTTTACATATATATTTGGTCAGAATCAGAGATAGTTGTCTTTTAAACTGTATGACTTTGGTCAAACCTTTTGGGCTTCCTTCCACAAACCTCTGATATAGTAACTGACACATTTCAGTTAAATGGAGGCACACCTGTGGATGTATTTGAAGGCCATACCTGGAACACACTGCTTTCTTGTTTGACATGAAGGCAAAGTCAACAGAAATCTGCCAAGATATCAGGAAGATAATTGTGGAGCTGCACCAGTCTGGTTCATCCTTGGATACAATTTTCAGATGCTTGAAATTCCGTATTCATCTGTTCAAACAGTTATATGCAAGTATAGACATGATGGGAATGTCTAAATCATCATATTGCTCATGATGGAGATGGATTCTGTGTCCCAGAGATGAATGTGTTTTGGTCCAAAATGTGCAGATTGACCCCAGAACAAAAGCCAAAGAAGATGCTAGCTGAAGCTGGTAAGACAGTGTCATGATCCACATTGAAATGTGTCCTGTACCAACATGGGCTGAAAGGCCACTCAGTGAGGAGGAGGCTGTCACTCCAAGAGAAACATAAAAAGTCACACTGCAGTTTGCAAATTTCCACAGGGACAAAGATCTTCACTTCTGGAGACATTTCCTGTGGTCTGATGAAACTAAAGTGGAACTGTTTGACCATGATGATCATCGTTACATTTGGAGGAAAAAGGGGGACGTTTGTATCATCCCAACTGTGAAGTATGGGGGTGGCAGCATCATGTTGTGATGCTGCCACCCCCATACATGTTTTTCTGCATGAAGAACTGGTGCACTTCCTAAAATAGATGGCATCCAGAGGAAAGAACATTATGTACAAATAATGAAACAACATCTAAAGACATCAGCCTGGAAGTTAAAGCTCGGGGCGCAGATTGGTCTTCCAAAGAGACAATGTCCCTAAGCATCCTGCCAGAGTGGTTACAAACTGGATTCAGGACAACAAAGTCAATGTTTTGGCATGGCCATCACAAAGCCCTGATCTCAACACTGTAAAGAAGTTGTGGGGAGATCTGAAAAACCGTGTGTGAGTAAAGCACCCTACCAACCACACTCAGTTCCACCAGTTCTGTCTGGAAGAATAGGCCAAAACTTCAGCAAACTATTGTGAGAAGCTTGTGGAAGGAAACCCAAAAAATTTGAGTCAAGTCATACAGTTTGAAAGACAATTATCTCTGATGCTGACTTATCTCTGATGTATGTGAACTTTTGAATTCAAAGAAAGTTACAAAAAACCTCTAAAAAAAGTTTTTGCTAAGTTTTCTGGCATTTATCAAATAAAAATAATTTTTGTAATTCTAACAGAACCTAAAACAAGACAACTAACCCCATTCTGCCCCACTTGTTTTTTTTCTAACTAAATGTTTATATTACATGTATAGATGGCTGACGAAGAGGACACCAGGGAAGTACTTTTTCAAGACTGGGAGGGCCCAGATAAAACAGGCTTGACCATCGAACACACAAGTGGAGGGGAGCTCTTAGTCAAGGAGGTGAAAGGCGAGTCACCTGCAGCACGATCTGGAAAAGTATATGAAGGTAGCACATTATCTTGATGTCTTTCATCAAATATAAAATTATTTTTTTTCACTAACCATTTTATCTTTAAACTTGAATATTCATAACAAACACTCATGTTCAACTTGTAGGTGATCAGATTGTGGGTGCCACTATCTACTTTGAAAACATGAGCTCAGAAGAGACAGCAGAGTTACTGAAAACATTGAACAAACACAAAGTCGGACTGAAACTACAAAACAAAGGAGACAAATCCCCTTGCTACTCACCCTTGAGCACACCATGTCGTTCTCCAATGGGCACCCTCACATGGGAAGGGAAGACACAGTTCGGAGCATCCAGTCCAGAAATCATTCTCGTAAGTTATCCAAAACCAAAAGTTTAGGGATGCTTAGAACTACTGCTACTATCAAATGCCTAAACATAGAGTATATACTATTTTTTATATTTCTACAAACACTATGTTGTATGTTGATACAGAGCGGAGATGATGAGGACTACAAGAGAATATACACAAAAAAGATTAAACCGAGGCTGAAGTCTGAAGACCTTGCGGAGGGAGTGGATGTTCGTACAGAGCGACATAGCAGCACTAGCAGTGATGGCAGTACAATTACAACCATCACTCGTCGCATCACTACGTACACAGTGGAAATGCCAAGTGGCATAGGTGAGAAACTAGAACTTTTAAGTCCAGACTTCAAGGGACAACAACATGAATCTGGAGATGGCTCTCCATGTGTCAGAATCCTGCATGACAGTACTACAGCGAAAGTGGAGTCAGAAGAGGGTGTTTTTGAGTCATGCAATGTGACCTATACTGGGCCAAAAGGTAGCTCAACAGAAACACACACAGGTAGTGGTGTAGATCAGTTAAAGACAACCATAAGAGAGGGAAAAGAGAGAAATAAGGACTTAAGATTTAAAGGACCTAACTTTGGAGATATAGGTCACGAGGGCTCTAAAATCTTAAGAGAAACTGAAGAACACAAAGCTGGAAGCACTGATGTGTCAGAAACACAAATTACATTAAGTGACAGCAACAGCATTTCTATGACTCCTGAAACAGTAGGAGGGTCAGGAGCTGTAGAATTAACCACAAATGATGAAAACATAAGATCAGTTAGTCTGTCTCTGCCACAAGAAGGCATTCAAATTTCAACCACAAGCTTAAGTAAAAAGCAGGTTGGAGATTCTGATGGGAATTTTGGTGAGAGGATGGTGAGGGTGTCTGGAGAGACATTCAGCCACTCAACAAAGGGATCAGGTTACTTTGTTGTCAAAACAGGTGGAAATTCTGCTGATGCTGACACTGAAATGAGATCACATATTACAAAAGCTGATGTCAACACTGGGTATTCTTCACATCCAGACAGGAATTCATTGACAGGTAGGGAAATTAGTCTTCCAAGTGCAAAGCTGCAAGGTGGGAATAAAGGTGAGGGAGTACCAGTAGCAACCAAAGTAGAGATTAAATGTCGTGATGTAAATATTGAAAGAAAAGGTGATTTTAAAAAACCCCATATAAATACATCCTCATTAAAGACAACCACCACCAGTCAAGGCAGCCCAGAAATGGCAGTAAGAATGCCTGAGGTGGATTTGAACTTGAAAGGTCCGTCACTGAAAGGTAATTTGGATGTAGAAGGTGTACAGACAGAAGTGTCAGAAAAAACAGATTTTGAAGTGAGAGGTAAGCCAAAGGGAGGAATTACATTACCCCAAATTACAATGCCCTCAGTTAAGAGTAAAGACCAAAAAGTTGATGTTTCAGATACTGCTGTGAGATGGGAAGGTCTTCAAACTCAAGGTGATGTGCATGTTACAATACCAAACATAAAAGGAGATGTAAAACAAACAGAACTGGAAGCTGAAACACCAGACATTGACAGGGAGGGAAAAACAAGTGGGGTCAAAACATCCAAATTTCAAGTACAATCATTTGACATGAAAGGCCCAGCATTACAACATACTGATGTTGATTCCAACCTCAACATTGACAAAACTGATGTGAAAGCATCTGGTTTTGATATTAAAAAACTCAATGTTGAAATTGAGAAAAAAGATACAAAAATGAAAGGACCTCTTTTGAACATGTCAAGTTCTTCAGGACCAAAAACATCCATTCAAAAGCTGGATTTTGACAAAAAAGAACAGAAAATTGAGGGTGAACTTGATATTTCAACTCCCAAGATAAAAGGAGACATCAAATCTCCTGAAATTGACATCAAAGGTCCAGATGTTGACATTGAAGGGCCAAAGGGAGGATTTGAAATGCCAAAGATAAAAATGCCTTCACTAAATTTGAAAGGTCCAAAGGTTGATGTTCCAGATGTTGACCTTAATCTGAAAGGCCCTAAAGTTGAAGGTGAGTTGGATGTTACACTGCCAAAGATAAAAGGAGATCTGAAAGGTCCGGAGGTGGATATTGAAGGCCCAAATGTTGACATTGAGGGGCACAAAGGTGGATTGAAAATGCCTAAATTCAAGATGCCCACGTTTGGCATGAAAGGCCCCAAACTGGAAGGTCCAGATGTTGATATTGACCTCCCCAAGGCAGATATTGATGTGAAAGCACCTGATGTTGACATTGAAGGAGCAGACCTTGACCTTAAGGGACCAAATGCCAAACTGAAAGGACCCAAATTCAACATGCCAAGCATATCTGGACCAAAAATATCCATGCCAGATATGGATTTAAACTTGAAAGGCCCAAAACTCAAAGGTGACATGGATGTTTCAACTCCCAAGATAAAAGGAGACATCAAATCTCCTGAAATTGACATCAAAGGTCCAAAAGTTGATATTGAAGGACCAAAGGGAGGTTTTGAAATGCCAAAGATAAAAATGCCTTCACTAAATTTGAAAGGACCAAAGGTTGATGTTCCAGATGTTGACCTTAATCTGAAAGGCCCTAAAGTGGAAGGGGATGTGGATGTTACTCTACCAAAGATAAAAGGAGATCTAAAAGGTCCAGAATTGGACATTGAAGGCCCAAATGTTGACATTGAGGGGAACAAAGGTGGACTGAAAATGCCGAAGTTTAAGATGCCCTCTTTTGGTTTGAAAGGCCCCAAAGTAGAAGGTCCAGATGTTGATATTGACATCCCCAAAGCAGATATTGATGTGAAAGCACCTGAAGTTGACATTGAAGGAGCAGACCTTGACCTTAAGGGACCAAATGCCAAACTGAAAGGACCCAAATTCAACATGCCAAGCATATCTGGACCAAAAATATCCATGCCAGATATGGATTTAAACTTGAAAGGCCCAAAACTCAAAGGTGACATGGATGTTTCAACTCCAAAGATAAAAGGAGACATCAAATCTCCTGAAATTGACATCAAAGGTCCAAAAGTTGATAATGAAGGACCAAAGGGAGGATTTGAAATGCCTAGTTTCAAAATGCCTTCATTAAATTTGAAAGGTCCAAAAGTCGATGTTCCAGATGTTGACCTTAATCTGAAAGGCCCTAAAGTGGAAGGGGATGTGGATGTTACTCTACCAAAGATTAAAGGAGATCTGAAAGGTCCAGAATTGAACATTGAAGGCCCAAATGTTGACATTGAGGGGCACAAAGGTGGACTGAAAATGCCAAAGTTTAAGATGCCCTCTTTTGGCATGAAAGGTCCCAAACTGGAAGGTCCAGATGTTGACATTGACCTGCCTAAAGCAGATATTGATATGAAAGCACCTGAAGTTGACATTGAAGGAGCAGACCTTGACCTTAAGGGACCAAATGCCAAACTGAAAGGACCCAAATTCAACATGCCAAGCATATCTGGACCAAAAATATCCATGCCAGATATGGATTTCAACTTGAAAGGCCCAAAACTCAAAGGTGACATGGATGTTTCAACTCCAAAGATAAAAGGAGACATCAAATCTCCTGAAATTGACATCAAAGGTCCAAAAGTTGATATTGAAGGACCAAAGGGTGGATTTGAAATGCCAAAGATAAAAATGCCTTCATTAAATTTGAAAGGTCCAAAGGTTGATGTTCCAGATGTTGACCTTAATCTGAAAGGCCCTAAAGTGGAAGGGGATGTGGATGTTACTCTACCAAAGATTAAAGGAGATCTAAAAGGTCCAGAATTGGACATTGAAGGCCCAAATGTTGACATTGAGGGGCACAAAGGTGGACTGAAAATGCCGAAGTTTAAGATGCCCTCTTTTGGCTTGAAAGGCCCCAAAGTAGAAGGTCCAGATGTTGACATTGACCTCCCTAAAGCAGATATTGATGTGAAAGCACCTGATGTTGACATTGAAGGAGCAGACCTTGACCTTAAGGGACCAAATGCCAAACTGAAAGGACCCAAATTCAACATGCCAAGCATATCTGGACCAAAAATATCCATGCCAGATGTGGATTTCAACTTGAAAGGCCCAAAACTCAAAGGTGACATGGATGTTTCAACTCCAAAGATAAAAGGAGACATCAAATCTCCTGAAATTGACATCAAAGGTCCAAAGGTTGATATTGAAGGACAAAAGGGTGGATTTGAAATGCCCAGTTTCAAAATGCCATCATTAAATTTGAAAGGTCCAAAAGTCGATGTTCCAGATGTTGACCTTAATCTGAAAGGCCCTAAAGTGGAAGGTGAGTTGGATGTTACACTGCCAAAGATAAAAGGAGATCTGAAAGGTCCAGAGGTGGATATTGAAGGCCCAAATGTCGATATTGAAGGGCACAAAGGTGGATTGAAAATGCCTAAATTCAAGATGCCCTCTTTTGGCATGAAAGGCCCCAAACTGGAAGGTCCAGATGTTGATATTGACCTCCCCAAGGCAGATATTGATGTGAAAGCACCTGATGTTGATATTGAAGGAGCAGACCTTGACCTTAAGGGACCAAATGCCAAACTGAAAGGACCCAAATTCAACATGCCAAGCATATCTGGACCAAAAATATCCATGCCAGATGTGGATTTCAACTTGAAAGGCCCAAAACTCAAAGGAGACATGGATATTTCAACTCCCAAGATAAAAGGAGACATCAAATCTCCTGAAATTGACATCAAAGGTCCAGATGTTGACATTGAAGGGCCAAAGGGAGGATTTGAAATGCCAAAGATAAAAATGCCTTCACTAAATTTGAAAGGTCCAAAGGTTGATGTTCCAGATGTTGACCTTAATCTGAAAGGCCCTAAAGTTGAAGGTGAGTTGGATGTTACACTGCCAAAGATAAAAGGAGATCTGAAAGGTCCGGAGGTGGATATTGAAGGCCCAAATGTTGACATTGAGGGGAACAAAGGTGGATTGAAAATGCCTAAATTCAAGATGCCCACGTTTGGCATGAAAGGCCCCAAACTGGAAGGTCCAGATGTTGATATTGACCTCCCCAAGGCAGGTATTGATGTGAAAGCACCTGATGTTGACATTGAAGGAGCAGACCTTGACCTTAAGGGACCAAATGCCAAACTGAAAGGACCCAAATTCAACATGCCAAGCATATCTGGACCAAAAATATCCATGCCAGATGTGGATTTCAACTTGAAAGGCCCAAAACTCAAAGGAGACATGGATATTTCAACTCCCAAGATAAAAGGAGACATCAAATCTCCTGAAATTGACATCAAAGGTCCAGATGTTGACATTGAAGGGCCAAAGGGAGGATTTGAAATGCCAAAGATAAAAATGCCTTCACTAAATTTGAAAGGTCCAAAGGTTGATGTTCCAGATGTTGACCTTAATCTGAAAGGCCCTAAAGTTGAAGGTGAGTTGGATGTTACACTGCCAAAGATAAAAGGAGATCTGAAAGGTCCGGAGGTGGATATTGAAGGCCCAAATGTTGACATTGAGGGGAACAAAGGTGGATTGAAAATGCCTAAATTCAAGATGCCCACGTTTGGCATGAAAGGCCCCAAACTGGAAGGTCCAGATGTTGATATTGACCTCCCCAAGGCAGGTATTGATGTGAAAGCACCTGATGTTGACATTGAAGGAGCAGACCTTGACCTTAAGGGACCAAATGCCAAACTGAAAGGACCCAAATTCAACATGCCAAGCATATCTGGACCAAAAATATCCATGCCAGATGTGGATTTCAACTTGAAAGGCCCAAAACTCAAAGGAGACATGGATATTTCAACTCCCAAGATAAAAGGAGACATCAAATCTCCTGAAATTGACATCAAAGGTCCAGATGTTGACATTGAAGGGCCAAAGGGAGGATTTGAAATGCCAAAGATAAAAATGCCTTCACTAAATTTGAAAGGTCCAAAGGTTGATGTTCCAGATGTTGACCTTAATCTGAAAGGCCCTAAAGTTGAAGGTGAGTTGGATGTTACACTGCCAAAGATAAAAGGAGATCTGAAAGGTCCGGAGGTGGATATTGAAGGCCCAAATGTTGACATTGAGGGGAACAAAGGTGGATTGAAAATGCCTAAATTCAAGATGCCCACGTTTGGCATGAAAGGCCCCAAACTGGAAGGTCCAGATGTTGATATTGACCTCCCCAAGGCAGGTATTGATGTGAAAGCACCTGATGTTGACATTGAAGGAGCAGACCTTGACCTTAAGGGACCAAATGCCAAACTGAAAGGACCCAAATTCAACATGCCAAGCATATCTGGACCAAAAATATCCATGCCAGATGTGGATTTCAACTTGAAAGGCCCAAAACTCAAAGGAGACATGGATATTTCAACTCCCAAGATAAAAGGAGACATCAAATCACCTGAAATTGACATCAAAGGTCCAGATGTTGACATTGAAGGGCCAAAGGGAGGATTTGAAATGCCAAAGATAAAAATGCCTTCACTAAATTTGAAAGGTCCAAAGGTTGATGTTCCAGATGTTGACCTTAATCTGAAAGGCCCTAAAGTTGAAGGTGAGTTGGATGTTACACTGCCAAAGATAAAAGGAGATCTGAAAGGTCCGGAGGTGGATATTGAAGGCCCAAATGTTGACATTGAGGGGCACAAAGGTGGATTGAAAATGCCTAAATTCAAGATGCCCTCTTTTGGCATGAAAGGCCCCAAACTGGAAGGTCCAGATGTTGATATTGACCTCCCCAAGGCAGATATTGATGTGAAAGCACCTGATGTTGACATTGAAGGAGCAGACCTTGACCTTAAGGGACCAAATGCCAAACTGAAAGGACCCAAATTCAACATGCCAAGCATATCTGGACCAAAAATATCCATGCCAGATGTGGATTTCAACTTGAAAGGCCCAAAACTCAAAGGAGACATGGATATTTCAACTCCCAAGATAAAAGGAGACGTAAAATCACCTGAAATTGACATCAAAGGTCCAGATGTTGACATTGAAGGGCCAAAGGGAGGATTTGAAATGCCAAAGATAAAAATGCCTTCACTAAATTTGAAAGGTCCAAAGGTTGATGTTCCAGATGTTGACCTTAATCTGAAAGGCCCTAAAGTTGAAGGTGAGTTGGATGTTACACTGCCAAAGATAAAAGGAGATCTGAAAGGTCCGGAGGTGGATATTGAAGGCCCAAATGTTGACATTGAGGGGCACAAAGGTGGATTGAAAATGCCTAAATTCAAGATGCCCACGTTTGGCATGAAAGGCCCCAAACTGGAAGGTCCAGATGTTGATATTGACCTCCCCAAGGCAGATATTGATGTGAAAGCACCTGATGTTGACATTGAAGGAGCAGACCTTGACCTTAAGGGACCAAATGCCAAACTGAAAGGACCTAAATTCAACATGCCAAGCATATCTGGACCAAAAATATCCATGCCAGATGTGGATTTCAACTTGAAAGGCCCAAAACTCAAAGGAGACATGGATATTTCAACTCCCAAGATAAAAGGAGACGTAAAATCACCTGAAATTGACATCAAAGGTCCAGATGTTGACATTGAAGGGCCAAAGGGAGGATTTGAAATGCCAAAGATAAAAATGCCTTCACTAAATTTGAAAGGTCCAAAGGTTGATGTTCCAGATGTTGACCTTAATCTGAAAGGCCCTAAAGTTGAAGGTGAGTTGGATGTTACACTGCCAAAGATAAAAGGAGATCTGAAAGGTCCGGAGGTGGATATTGAAGGCCCAAATGTTGACATTGAGGGGAACAAAGGTGGATTGAAAATGCCTAAATTCAAGATGCCCACGTTTGGCATGAAAGGCCCCAAACTGGAAGGTCCAGATGTTGATATTGACCTCCCCAAGGCAGGTATTGATGTGAAAGCACCTGATGTTGACATTGAAGGAGCAGACCTTGACCTTAAGGGACCAAATGCCAAACTGAAAGGACCCAAATTCAACATGCCAAGCATATCTGGACCAAAAATATCCATGCCAGATGTGGATTTCAACTTGAAAGGCCCAAAACTCAAAGGAGACATGGATATTTCAACTCCCAAGATAAAAGGAGACATCAAATCACCTGAAATTGACATCAAAGGTCCAGATGTTGACATTGAAGGGCCAAAGGGAGGATTTGAAATGCCAAAGATAAAAATGCCTTCACTAAATTTGAAAGGTCCAAAGGTTGATGTTCCAGATGTTGACCTTAATCTGAAAGGCCCTAAAGTTGAAGGTGAGTTGGATGTTACACTGCCAAAGATAAAAGGAGATCTGAAAGGTCCGGAGGTGGATATTGAAGGCCCAAATGTTGACATTGAGGGGCACAAAGGTGGATTGAAAATGCCTAAATTCAAGATGCCCTCTTTTGGCATGAAAGGCCCCAAACTGGAAGGTCCAGATGTTGATATTGACCTCCCCAAGGCAGATATTGATGTGAAAGCACCTGATGTTGACATTGAAGGAGCAGACCTTGACCTTAAGGGACCAAATGCCAAACTGAAAGGACCCAAATTCAACATGCCAAGCATATCTGGACCAAAAATATCCATGCCAGATGTGGATTTCAACTTGAAAGGCCCAAAACTCAAAGGAGACATGGATATTTCAACTCCCAAGATAAAAGGAGACGTAAAATCACCTGAAATTGACATCAAAGGTCCAGATGTTGACATTGAAGGGCCAAAGGGAGGATTTGAAATGCCAAAGATAAAAATGCCTTCACTAAATTTGAAAGGTCCAAAGGTTGATGTTCCAGATGTTGACCTTAATCTGAAAGGCCCTAAAGTTGAAGGTGAGTTGGATGTTACACTGCCAAAGATAAAAGGAGATCTGAAAGGTCCGGAGGTGGATATTGAAGGCCCAAATGTTGACATTGAGGGGCACAAAGGTGGATTGAAAATGCCTAAATTCAAGATGCCCACGTTTGGCATGAAAGGCCCCAAACTGGAAGGTCCAGATGTTGATATTGACCTCCCCAAGGCAGATATTGATGTGAAAGCACCTGATGTTGACATTGAACGAGGAGACCTTGACCTTAAGGGACCAAATGCCAAACTGAAAGGACCTAAATTCAACATGCCAAGCATATCTGGACCAAAAATATCCATGCCAGATGTGGATTTCAACTTGAAAGGCCCAAAACTCAAAGGAGACATGGATATTTCAACTCCCAAGATAAAAGGAGACGTAAAATCACCTGAAATTGACATCAAAGGTCCAGATGTTGACATTGAAGGGCCAAAGGGAGGATTTGAAATGCCAAAGATAAAAATGCCTTCACTAAATTTGAAAGGTCCAAAGGTTGATGTTCCAGATGTTGACCTTAATCTGAAAGGCCCTAAAGTTGAAGGTGAGTTGGATGTTACACTGCCAAAGATAAAAGGAGATCTGAAAGGTCCGGAGGTGGATATTGAAGGCCCAAATGTTGACATTGAGGGGCACAAAGGTGGATTGAAAATGCCTAAATTCAAGATGCCCACGTTTGGCATGAAAGGCCCCAAACTGGAAGGTCCAGATGTTGATATTGACCTCCCCAAGGCAGATATTGATGTGAAAGCACCTGATGTTGACATTGAAGGAGCAGACCTTGACCTTAAGGGACCAAATGCCAAACTGAAAGGACCCAAATTCAACATGCCAAGCATATCTGGACCAAAAATATCCATGCCAGATGTGGATTTCAACTTGAAAGGCCCAAAACTCAAAGGTGACATGGATATTTCAACTCCAAAGATAAAAGGAGACGTCAAATCACCTGAAATTGACATCAAAGGTCCAGAAGTTAACATTGAAGGACAAAAAGGAGGATTTGAAAAGCCCAAAATTAAAATCCCATCTGTGAATTTTAAGGGTCCAAAGGCAGATGTTCCAGATGTTGATATTAAACTGAAAGGCACGAAAGTTAAGGGTGACATGGATATTGGTCGTCCAAAAATTAAAGGAGATATGAAAGGCCATGATATTGAAATTGAAGGTCCTGATCTTGAAACAGAAGGCCAAAAAGGTGGGTTCAGAATGCCTAAATTTAAGATTCCATCATTTGGATTCAAAGGATCTAAACCAGAAGTTCCAGAAGTTGATGTCAGTCTCCCGAAAACAAAAGTTGATATTAAAGCTGCTGATTTAAACATAAAAGGAAAAGATGTTGCTGCTGAGGGCTCAAACGCTAAAGTTAAAGGAAAAAAGTTCAAGATACCAAAAATTACAACTCCAAAACTCTCTGTACCAGATATGGATGTTAACCTGAAAGGCCCAAAACTCAAAGGAGACATGGATGTTTCAACTCCAAAGATAAAAGGAGACATCAAATCTCCTGAAATTGACATCAAAGGTCCAAACGTTGATATTGAAGGACCAAAGGGTGGATTTGAAATGCCTAGTATCAAAATGCCATCATTAAATTTGAAAGGTCCAAAAGTCGATGTACCAGACATTGACCTTAATCTGAAAGGACCTAAAGTGGAAGGGGATGTGGATGTTACACTACCAAAGATTAAAGGAGATCTGAAAGGACCAGAAGTGGACATTGAAGGCCCAGATTTTGACATTGAGGGGAACAAAGGTGGACTGAAAATGCCGAAGTTTAAGATGCCCTCTTTTGGCTTGAAAGGCCCCAAGGTTGAAGGTCCAGATGTTGATATTGACCTCCCCAAGGCAGATATTGATCTGAAAGCACCTGATGTTGACATTGAAGGAGCAGACCTTGACCTTAAGGGACCAAATGCCAAACTGAAAGGACCCAAGTTCAACATGCCAAGCATATCTGGACCAAAAATATCCATGCCAGATGTGGATTTCAACTTGAAAGGTCCAAAACTCAAAGGTGACATTGATGTTTCAACTCCAAAGATAAAAGGGGACATCAAATCTCCTGAAATTGACATCAAAGGTCCAAAAGTTGATATTGAAGGACCAAAGGGTGGATTTGAAATGCCGAAAATAAAAATGCCGTCACTCAATTTGAAAGGTCCAAAAGTCGATGTTCCAGATGTTGACCTTAATCTGAAAGGCCCTAAAGTGGAAGGGGATGTGGATGTTACACTGCCAAAGATTAAAGGAGATCTAAAAGGTCCAGAATTGGACATTGAAGGCCCAAATGTTGACATTGAGGGGCACAAAGGTGGACTGAAAATGCCAAAGTTTAAGATGCCCTCTTTTGGCTTGAAAGGCCCCAACACAGAAGGTCCAGATGTTGACATAGACCTCCCCAAGGCAGATATTGATGTGAAAGCACCTGATGTTGACATTGAAGGAGCAGACCTTGACATTAAGGGACCAAATGCCAAATTGAAAGGACCCAAATTCAACATGCCAAGCATATCTGGACCAAAAATATCCATGCCAGATGTGGATTTCAACTTGAAAGGCCCAAAACTCAAAGGAGACATGGATATTTCAACTCCCAAGATAAAAGGAGACATCAAATCACCTGAAATTGACATCAAAGGTCCAGATGTTGACATTGAAGGGCCAAAGGGAGGATTTGAAATGCCAAAGATAAAAATGCCTTCACTAAATTTGAAAGGTCCAAAGGTTGATGTTCCAGATGTTGACCTTAATCTGAAAGGCCCTAAAGTTGAAGGTGAGTTGGATGTTACACTGCCAAAGATAAAAGGAGATCTGAAAGGTCCGGAGGTGGATATTGAAGGCCCAAATGTTGACATTGAGGGGCACAAAGGTGGACTGAAAATGCCTAAATTCAAGATGCCCACGTTTGGCATGAAAGGCCCCAAACTGGAAGGTCCAGATGTTGATATTGACCTCCCAAAGACAGATATTGATGTGAAAGCACCTGATGTTGACATTGAAGGAGCAGACCTTGACCTTAAGGGACCAAATGCCAAACTGAAAGGACCCAAATTCAACATGCCAAGCATATCTGGACCAAAAATATCCATGCCAGATGTGGATTTCAACTTGAAAGGCCCAAAACTCAAAGGTGACATGGATGTTTCAACTCCAAAGATAAAAGGAGACATCAAATCTCCTGAAATTGACATCAAAGGTCCAAAAGTTGATATTGAAGGACCAAAGGGTGGATTTGAAATGCCCAGTTTCAAAATGCCATCATTAAATTTGAAAGGTCCAAAAGTCGATGTTCCAGATGTTGACCTTAATCTGAAAGGCCCTAAAGTGGAAGGGGATGTGGATGTTACTCTACCAAAGATTAAAGGAGATCTAAAAGGTCCAGAATTGGACATTGAAGGCCCAAATGTTGACATTGAGGGGCACAAAGGTGGATTGAAAATGCCGAAGTTTAAGATGCCCTCTTTTGGCTTGAAAGGCCCCAAAGTAGAAGGTCCAGATGTTGACATTAACCTCCCGAAGGCAGATATTGATGTGAAAGCACCTGATGTTGATATTGAAGGAGCAGACCTTGACCTTAAGGGACCAAATGCCAAACTGAAAGGACCCAAATTCACCATGCCAAGCATATCTGGACCAAAAATATCCATGCCAGATATGGATTTCAACTTGAAAGGCCCAAAACTCAAAGGTGACATGGATGTTTCAACTCCAAAGATAAAAGGAGACATCAAATCTCCTGAAATTGACATCAAAGGTCCAAAAGTTGATATTGAAGGACCAAAGGGTGGATTTGAAATGCCCAGTTTCAAAATGCCATCATTAAATTTGAAAGGTCCAAAAGTCGATGTTCCAGATGTTGACCTTAATCTGAAAGGCCCTAAAGTGGAAGAGGATGTGGATGTTACTCTACCAAAGATTAAAGGAGATCTAAAAGGTCCAGAATTGGACATTGAAGGCCCAAATGTTGACATTGAGGGGCACAAAGGTGGATTGAAAATGCCTAAATTCAAGATGCCCACGTTTGGCATGAAAGGCCCCAAACTGGAAGGTCCAGATGTTGATATTGACCTCCCCAAGGCAGATATTGATGTGAAAGCACCTGATGTTGACATTGAAGGAGCAGACCTTGACCTTAAGGGACCAAATGCCAAACTGAAAGGACCCAAATTCAACATGCCAAACATATCTGGACCAAAAATATCCATGCCAGATGTGGATTTCAACTTGAAAGGCCCAAAACTCAAAGGTGACATGGATGTTTCAACTCCAAAGATAAAAGGAGACATCAAATCTCCTGAAATTGACATCAAAGGTCCAAAAGTTGATATTGAAGGACCAAAGGGTGGATTTGAAATGCCCAGTTTCAAAATGCCATCATTAAATTTGAAAGGTCCAAAAGTCGATGTTCCAGATGTTGACCTTAATCTGAAAGGCCCTAAAGTGGAAGGGGATGTGGATGTTACTCTACCAAAGATTAAAGGAGATCTGAAAGGTCCAGAATTGAACATTGAAGGCCCAAATGTTGACATTGAGGGGCACAAAGGTGGACTGAAAATGCCAAAGTTTAAGATGCCCTCTTTTGGCATGAAAGGTCCCAAACTGGAAGGTCCAGATGTTGACATTGACCTGCCTAAAGCAGATATTGATATGAAAACACCTGAAGTTGACATTGAAGGAGCAGACCTTGACCTTAAGGGACCAAATGCCAAACTGAAAGGACCCAAATTCAATATGCCAAGCATATCTGGACCAAAAATATCCATGCCAGATGTGGATTTCAACTTGAAAGGTCCAAAACTCAAAGGTGACATGGATGTTTCAACTCCAAAGATAAAAGGAGACATAAAATCTCCTGAAATTGACATCAAAGGTCCAAAAGTTGATATTGAAGGACCAAAGGGTGGATTTGAAATGCCCAGTTTCAAAATGCCTTCATTAAATTTGAAAGGTCCAAAAGTCGATGTTCCAGATGTTGACCTTAATCTGAAAGGCCCTAAAGTGGAAGGGGATGTGGATGTTACACTACCAAAGATTAAAGGAGATCTAAAAGGTCCAGAATTGGACATTGAAGGCCCAAATGTTGACATTGAGGGGCACAAAGGTGGATTGAAAATGCCGAAGTTTAAGATGCCCTCTTTTGGCTTGAAAGGCCCCAAGGTTGAAGGTCCAGATGTTGATATTGACCTCCCCAAGGCAGATATTGATGTGAAAGCACCTGATGTTGACATTGAAGGAGCAGACCTTGATCTTAAGGGACCAAATGCCAAACTGAAAGGACCCAAATTCAACATGCCAAGCATATCTGGACCAAAAATATCCATGCCAGATGTGGATTTCAACTTGAAAGGCCCAAAACTCAAAGGTGACATGGATGTTTCAACTCCAAAGATAAAAGGAGACATCAAATCTCCTGAAATTGACATCAAAGGTCCAAAAGTTGATATTGAAGGACCAAAGGGTGGATTTGAAATGCCCAGTTTCAAAATGCCTTCATTAAATTTGAAAGGTCCAAAAGTCGATGTTCCAGATGTTGACTTTAATCTGAAAGGCCCTAAAGTGGAAGGGGATGTGGATGTTACACTACCAAAGATAAAAGGAGATCTAAAAGGTCCAGAATTGGACATTGAAGGCCCAAATGTTGACATTGAGGGGCACAAAGGTGGATTGAAAATGCCGAAGTTTAAGATGCCCTCTTTTGGCTTGAAAGGCCCCAAGGTTGAAGGTCCAGATGTTGATATTGACCTCCCTAAGGCAGATATTGATGTGAAAGCACCTGATGTTGACATTGAAGGAGCAGACCTTGACCTTAAGGGACCAAATGCCAAACTGAAAGGACCCAAATTCAACATGCCAAGCATATCTGGACCAAAAATATCCATGCCAGATGTGGATTTCAACTTGAAAGGCCCAAAACTCAAAGGTGACATGGATGTTTCAACTCCAAAGATAAAAGGAGACATCAAATCTCCTGAAATTGACATCAAAGGTCCAAAAGTTGATATTGAAGGACCAAAGGGTGGATTTGAAATGCCCAGCTTCAAAATGCCTTCATTAAATTTGAAAGGTCCAAAAGTCGATGTTCCAGATGTTGACCTTAATCTGAAAGGCCCTAAAGTTGAAGGTGAGTTGGATGTTACACTACCAAAGATTAAAGGAGATCTGAAAGGTCCAGAATTGGACATTGAAGGCCCAAATGTTGACATTGAGGGGCACAAAGGTGGATTGAAAATGCCTAAATTCAAGATGCCCACGTTTGGCATGAAAGGCCCCAAACTGGAAGGTCCAGATGTTGACATAGACCTCCCCAAGGCAGATATTGATGTGAAAGCACCTGATGTTGACATTGAAGGAGCAGACCTTGACCTTAAGGGACCAAATGCCAAACTGAAAGGACCCAAATTCAACATGCCAAGCATATCTGGACCAAAAATATCCATGCCAGATGTGGATTTCAACTTGAAAGGCCCAAAACTCAAAGGTGACATGGATGTTTCAACTCCAAAGATAAAAGGAGACATCAAATCTCCTGAAATTGACATCAAAGGTCCAAAAGTTGATATTGAAGGACCAAAGGGTGGATTTGAAATGCCCAGTTTCAAAATGCCTTCATTAAATTTGAAAGGTCCAAAAGTCGATGTTCCAGATGTTGACCTTAATCTGAAAGGCCCTAAAGTGGAAGGGGATGTGGATGTTACACTACCAAAGATTAAAGGAGATCTAAAAGGTCCAGAATTGGACATTGAAGGCCCAAATGTTGACATTGAGGGTCACAAAGGTGGATTGAAAATGCCGAAGTTTAAGATGCCCTCTTTTGGCTTGAAAGGCCCCAGACTGGAAGGTCCAGATGTTGATATTGATCTCCCCAAAGCAGATATTGATGTGAAAGCACCTGATGTTGACATTGAAGGAGCAGACCTTGACCTTAAGGGACCAAATGCCAAACTGAAAGGACCCAAATTCAACATGCCAAGCATATCTGGACCAAAAATATCCATGCCAGATGTGGATTTCAACTTGAAAGGCCCAAAACTCAAAGGTGACATGGATGTTTCAACTCCAAAGATAAAAGGAGACATCAAATCTCCTGAAATTGACATCAAAGGTCCAAAAGTTGATATTGAAGGACCAAAGGGTGGATTTGAAATGCCCAGTTTCAAAATGCCATCATTAAATTTGAAAGGTCCAAAAGTCGATGTTCCAGATGTTGACCTTAATCTGAAAGGCCCTAAAGTGGAAGGGGATGTGGATGTTACTCTACCAAAGATTAAAGGAGATCTAAAAGGTCCAGAATTGGACATTGAAGGCCCAAATGTTGACATTGAGGGGCACAAAGGTGGACTGAAAATGCCGAAGTTTAAGATGCCCTCTTTTGGCTTGAAAGGCCCCAGACTGGAAGGTCCAGATGTTGATATTGATCTCCCCAAAGCAGATATTGATGTGAAAGCACCTGATGTTGACATTGAAGGAGCAGACCTTGACCTTAAGGGACCAAATGCCAAACTGAAAGGACCCAAATTCAACATGCCAAGCATATCTGGACCAAAAATATCCATGCCAGATGTGGATTTCAACTTGAAAGGCCCAAAACTCAAAGGTGACATGGATGTTTCAACTCCAAAGATAAAAGGAGACATAAAATCTCCTGAAATTGACATCAAAGGTCCAAAAGTTGATATTGAAGGACCAAAGGGTGGATTTGAAATGCCCAGTTTCAAAATGCCATCATTAAATTTGAAAGGTCCAAAAGTCGATGTTCCAGATGTTGACCTTAATCTGAAAGGCCCTAAAGTGGAAGGGGATGTGGATGTTACTCTACCAAAGATTAAAGGAGATCTAAAAGGTCCAGAATTGGACATTGAAGGCCCAAATGTTGACATTGAGGGGCACAAAGGTGGACTGAAAATGCCGAAGTTTAAGATGCCCTCTTTTGGCTTGAAAGGCCCCAAACTGGAAGGTCCAGATGTTGATATTGACCTCCCCAAGGCAGATATTGATGTGAAAGCACCTGATGTTGACATTGAAGGAGCAGACCTTGACCTTAAGGGACCAAATGCCAAACTGAAAGGACCCAAATTCAACATGCCAAGCATATCTGGACCAAAAATATCCATGCCAGATGTGGATTTCAACTTGAAAGGCCCAAAACTCAAAGGTGACATGGATGTTTCAACTCCAAAGATAAAAGGAGACATCAAATCTCCTGAAATTGACATCAAAGGTCCAAAAGTTGATATTGAAGGACCAAAGGGTGGATTTGAAATGCCCAGTTTCAAAATGCCATCATTAAATTTGAAAGGTCCAAAAGTCGATGTTCCAGATGTTGACCTTAATCTGAAAGGCCCTAAAGTGGAAGGGGATGTGGATGTTACACTGCCAAAGATAAAAGGAGATCTGAAAGGTCCAGAGGTGGATATTGAAGGCCCAAATGTTGATATCGAGGGGCACAAAGGTGGATTGAAAATGCCTAAATTCAAGATGCCCACGTTTGGCATGAAAGGCCCGAAACTGGAAGGTCCAGATGTTGATATTGATCTCCCCAAGGCAGATATTGATGTGAAAGCACCTGATGTTGACATTGAAGGAGCAGACCTTGACTTTAAGGGACCAAATGCCAAATTGAAAGGACCCAAATTCAACATGCCAAGCATATCTGGACCAAAAATATCCATGCCAGATGTGGATTTCAACTTGAAAGGCCCAAAACTCAAAGGTGACATGGATGTTTCAACTCCAAAGATAAAAGGAGACATCAAATCTCCTGAAATTGACATCAAAGGTCCAAAAGTTGATATTGAAGGACCAAAGGGTGGATTTGAAATGCCCAGTTTCAAAATGCCATCATTAAATTTGAAAGGTCCAAAAGTCGATGTTCCAGATGTTGACCTTAATCTGAAAGGCCCTAAAGTGGAAGGTGAGTTGGATGTTACACTGCCAAAGATAAAAGGAGATCTGAAAGGTCCAGAGGTGGATATTGAAGGCCCAAATGTTGATATTGAGGGGCACAAAGGTGGATTGAAAATGGCTAAATTCAAGATGCCCACGTTTGGCATGAAAGGCCCCAAACTGGAAGGTCCAGATGTTGATATTGATCTCCCCAAGGCAGATATTGATGTGAAAGCACCTGATGTTGACAATGAAGGAGCAGACCTTGACCTTAAGGGACCAAATGCCAAACTGAAAGGACCCAAATTCAACATGCCAAGCATATCTGGACCAAAAATATCCATGCCAGATGTGGATTTCAACTTGAAAGGCCCAAAACTCAAAGGTGACATGGATGTTTCAACTCCAAAGATAAAAGGGGACATCAAATCTCCTGAAATTGACATCAAAGGTCCAAAAGTTGATATTGAAGGACCAAAGGGTGGATTTGAAATGCCCAGTTTCAAAATGCCATCATTAAATTTGAAAGGTCCAAAAGTCGATGTTCCAGATGTTGACCTTAATCTGAAAGGCCCTAAAGTGGAAGGGGATGTGGATGTTACTCTACCTAAGATTAAAGGAGATCTGAAAGGTCCAGAATTGGACATTGAAGGCCCAAATGTTGACATTGAGGGGCACAAAGGTGGACTGAAAATGCCGAAGTTTAAGATGCCCTCTTTTGGCTTGAAAGGCCCCAAACTGGAAGGTCCAGATGTTGATATTGACCTCCCTAAGGCAGATATTGATGTGAAAGCACCTGATGTTGACATAGAAGGAGCAGACCTTGACCTTAAGGGACCAAATGCCAAACTGAAAGGACCCAAATTCAACATGCCAAGCATATCTGGACCTAAAATATCCATGCCAGATATGGATTTCAACTTGAAAGGCCCAAAACTCAAAGGTGACGTGGATGTTTCAACTCCAAAGATAAAAGGAGACATCAAATCTCCTGAAATTGACATCAAAGGTCCAAAAGTTGATATTGAAGGACCAAAGGGTGGATTTGAAATGCCCAGTTTCAAAATGCCTTCATTAAATTTGAAAGGTCCAAAAGTCGATGTTCCAGATGTTGACCTCAATCTGAAAGGCCCTAAAGTGGAAGGGGATGTGGATGTTACACTACCAAAGATTAAAGGAGATCTAAAAGGTCCAGAATTGGACATTGAAGGCCCAAATGTTGACATTGAGGGGCACAAAGGTGGATTGAAAATGCCGAAGTTTAAGATGCCCTCTTTTGGCTTGAAAGGCCCCAGACTGGAAGGTCCAGATGTTGATATTGATCTCCCCAAGGCAGATATTGATGTGAAAGCACCTGATGTTGACATTGAAGGAGCAGACCTTGACCTTAAGGGACCAAATGCCAAACTGAAAGGACCCAAATTCAACATGCCAAGCATATCTGGACCAAAAATATCCATGCCAGATTTGGATGTCAACCTGAAAGGCCCAAAACTCAAAGGTGACATGGATATTTCAACTCCAAAGATAAAAGGAGACATCAAATCTCCTGAAGTTGACATCAAAGGTCCAAAAGTTCAAACAGATTATCCAAACCTTGCTTTTGATTTACAACATAGTATGGAACCACCAACAATAACTGGGTCCAAAGTTACACTGCCAAATGTTGACATAAATTTGAAGGGATCAAAGTTAAAGGGAGATTTTAAAGGAGAGAGTCAATTACCAAAAGCTGATCTGAAAGAACTAGATGTCAAAACTGATGTCCTGGAACTAACTTCAAAAAAATCTAAGTTTAAAATGCCAAAAGTTGGATTCAAGAGTCCAAAGATAAAGACCTCAGAACCTGATATTAAACTAGAACATGGAGATGTCAGCATAAAAGGAAAGCCTGGGAGCCATGAGGGGCTTGACTTTGACATTGGTTTGAGTGGTTCAAAATCTAAAGGTTCAAAATTGAAGATACCAAAATTTGGCCTCAAAGGTCCAAAGACTGACATGCCAGAAGCTGATCTTCCAAAATCTGGTATTGAAATAAAAACATCAGGTACCAGCGCAGCAGGACCAGAACTTGACATCAATGTTCATGGTGGAAAGCTTAAAGGATCAAAAAATGTGGATTTAAATCTGAAAGGTCCGAAACTCAAAGGGGATTTGGATGTGTCAGTTCCAAATGTAGACATAAACCTGAAAGAAACTGACATAAAAAGTCCAAAGTTTCAGGTTGAGGGGCCCAAGGGTGGATTGGAAATGCCCAAAATCAAAATCCCATCTTTTGGTATCAAACTGCCTCAGCTGGAAAGTTCAAATGATACCATAACCATTCCAAATGCCAACACTGATACAGTAACCCCCAAAGTTGACATTGGTGAAGTTGATGTTGAAGGTCCTCAGGCAAAACTCAAAAGTCCCAAAATTAAACTGCCATCAGTATCAGGACCCACCTTGCCAGACTTAAGCATTAATCTGACAGGCCCTAAAACGAAAGGAAATGTTAATGTCAATCTTCCTAACACTGATGTTGATATTAAAGCACCAAAAATGGAAATCAAAGGAGCAGACACTGCAATTGAGAGTCCAAGTGGTAAAATCAAAGGACCAACATTTAATATGCCAAGTTTATCAGGCCCTGACGTTTCTAAGCCACATGTAGATTTAAATCTGAAAGGTGCCAAGCTTGAAAGTAACATGGATGTTTCAAAGATTAAAGGAAAAATAACAACACCTGAAGTTGATATCAAAGGTCCAGACGTAGATCTGGGAGGGGCAAAAGGTGGCTTTGAAATCCCTAAAATTAAAATGCCATCCCTAGACATTAAAGGCCCGAAAACAGGGGGTCTAGGTGCTGACATCAACCTTCCCAAAGCCAAAATTGATGTTGATTCCTCTAAAGTAGACTTCAAAGTACCAGAGGTTGAAGCTGAATTTCCAGAGGCAAATTTTAAAGCACCCAAAATGAAACTGCCATCTGTATCAGGCCCTGAATGGGATATTAATCTGAAAGGTTCAAAAGCTGAAGAACAAGAAACTAATGTTAACCTTCCTAAGATAGACATTGACATTAAAGGACCAAAAATATCCATGTCAGATGTGGATATGAATCTTAAAGCTCCTGATGTTGACATCAAGGAGGTTGATATTGGAGGGCCCAAGGTTGGTTTTCAAATGTCCAAAGTCAAAATGCCATCGGGACCAGAAGTTGATGTAAACTTTCCTAAAGCTGACATAAACATTAAAGCACCTGAAGCAAACATAAAAGGAGCAGAATTTGATGCTACTGAGGCAAGTCTTGATGCCCCTGACATAGATATTAATGTGAAGGGGAAAAAGGGAAAATTCAAACTTCCAAAAGTGAAAGGAAAAGCAAGGAAGCCAGAAGCTGATATTAAAACACCAGAAGTAAACCTGAGTGTTGACACACCTAACATTCATGTTAAAGGGACAAATGCTAAGAAGCCTGTTTTTGGTAAACTTAATTTCCCAGATGTAGAATTAGATATTAAATCTCCAAAACTAAAAGGTGATGGATCTTTACCTGAGGGATTTGTATCATCTGACAGTGCAAAGGTTTGTTTGGAAGGCCCTGATGTTAAAGTAAAAGGTGGTCCAGAGCTTAGCGCAAGAGTTTCAGGACAATCAGCAAGTGGCCTTCAATATCCAGAGGGTACAATACAGTTTCCCAAAATCAAAATGCCAAAGTTTGGGATTCTTCTCCCTAAGGTGGAAGGCCAAGATGTCGTAGAAAAAGGAAAATCAGAATTTGCAGCCAGTGGTGGCACAGAAGAGTCTCAATCTGTCAGTCTTCAAGTCAGTTCACAAAATATTGACATTCCCAGTCCAGAACTAAAGCATGGTGAAGCCAAAGCGAAAGCGAAGATGCCAAAATTGTTTGGCAAATCAAAAGCAAAAGGTAGTAGCACAGGTGACCTTTGTGAATCTGAGTTAAAATTAAGTCTCAGTGAAAAAGAGGGCATGGCTACAAAAATGCGTTCCGGTGAAATGATGGGTGGAAAATTAGACCTGGAAAGTGATTCTGGAGTCAGTTTATCAACTAAAGGAAAGTCAGCCTCACTGGATCTATTTAAAAAATCAAAGCATCGATCTTCCTCTGCAAGTGATGAGGGTTCACTTGCAGTTAGCTCTCCTTCAGCTCTTTCAGAAGCTGAGTGTGGTGACATTTCAATAGATGTAGGAGGAAGTAAAGTCAAAGGTAAGAAAGGCAAATTAAAGTTCGGCACATTTGGAGGTTTTGGATCTAAGTCCAAGGGCTCATATGAAGTGACACTTGGAAATGACAATGAAGGAGAGATAGAGGGGAGTACAGATGTTTCTGTACCTCTTAAAAAATCCAGATTGTCGTCATCCTCAAGCAGTGACAGTGGATCAAGAGGTGCTTTCAGGTTTCCAAAACTTGAGCTATCGGTTTCACCAAAAAAGTAAAAGTTAGATCAATTAAACCCTCTGATATGCACTCAAATATAATCTCCTAATGCAGTATAAATTTTGAATTTTAGTTATTTTAAATTTAACAGAATATGCACAATTATCTCTGTACACCTATGATAAATCTAAAGAAAATTAAAGTGCATTAGATTGTGAAAAAATTCTTCAAACTGTAAATAAGATAAATGTATACTTTTATTAATGAATATTGTTTTGTACATAGTCCAGATTTATTAATCTATTGCATCACACAAAGTTATAGGTCATTATAAGATTTATTTCTTCTTTAGATGAATGTTTTTATTGAATGGTTGTTGCATATTCATAACCAGGGGTCTATTGCAAAGAACAGACATCACAGTTATTTTGAAGGAAAATGATCTTTATACATTCGAACACAATTTTAACCAGTTACCATTTTAGTAAGTGTACAATTGATTTTTTCTCCTAAGCTTCAGTAGTAGTCAGTGCAGAACTGTATTTTTACAATGTAATTTTGACAACATTCTGAAGATTCACATCCTTGTATATAGCATAATTGCAAAGACAATCTTTTTGGAAAATCTTTGAAGTGCCGTGTGTAGTTCTGGTTGCTATCTCTTCATTTAAGAAAAGTTGTAATTGCTAAAATTTTGTGTCACAATAAAAATGAAATTGCTTTGTTTATTTTAAACTGGTTTCTTAATCCTGTCATTTTTACATCCTTACAGTTAGTAATACTCTATATTTAATTTCATTTTTGACATTTTCTTTTTGTATAGACACCTATTTTGGTCATGTCACAGTCACCTTTAATGTCATCTGATTTCAAACAACTTCTGTGCAGGTAGAAAGATGTATACCATTGATATTTGATGGAGTGCATATTTTTTAGGATCCATGCTTATTTGTGCATTCTGCCAACTAAATGCAATAAACAGATTTATAGAGTTTATTCTTGTCTTTGAACTTGATTTGCAACCGGTGAGAGTCAGATGAGTTATCAGTATTTTTGAGTCCTGTCACAATTTTATTTTGCACAATTATTTAGCATATACCAAATTGCTGAGAAGATATATAACAATGTACATGCAGTACATTTGCATAACACACTGGGATTATAACAAGAAAGCAACAACATATTTTTTTTCCCTTCCGAACTTTAAAGGGGCAGTATTATGTAAAATCATGTTATAATGTAATTTCCTCACCAAAAACATACCTGGAGTGTTGCTTTGATTCTTTCATGTATGTTTGAGAAATTCTTTAATCTACTGTGGCAGCTGTGCAAAACACCTGGATGGACCCAGCGTCCTCTTCAGGGTGCAGCTCCTCCTTAGAGCTGCAGTTTCTAAGCTTATGAGCTTCCACCTCACAGAACACCCCTCCCCTGTGACTTCCCCACTCAGCTCCTTCAGACTAGCCAGCTGCAACTAGCAAACACCTGGTGGAACTGCACATTTGCTGTAAAAACATTGTTAAAGGGCTAGCTGTTGTGATGACTTCCTGAAGGCGGAGTTTCAGAAAGAGCAGGACTTTCTTAAAGAGACAGAGGCCCAATTTCAATGTGTTAAATTACGAAGTCAGTTTTTTTTTAAGTCATATTTGATGTATACAAATTTTTTGTAACAACTGAAGGTAACATAGTTACTTGATTGAGCTATAAAATGAATCTATGTACCTGGAAAACACATAATACTGCCCCTTTAAGTTCTAAGATTTTTCATATTTTGTACATGTTATATTGTATCTTTTTATATTATATATTATATAGTATTTAGGGTGTACTTAAATTTTCACAAACCTTTTTATTTTGAGTTGGTATTTGTTTAATAAAAAAACATGATGGAATATGTGGTGTTAAACATTTTTACAACTGATGTTAGATTTCAGTTCAAATAAATTTAATTCATTTTATAAATATAGAGCCAGTTCACAGTAGATGCCTTCTCAAGGCACATTATAAAACAAAGTGCTTTAATTAATGTATGATAATATAGAATCCAATTTGGTCCAAATTCATGTTCAAATCAATCCAAATCATTCCCATACAATATAATCATGTAGTCAGACTGCAATCCAAATTCAACTCAGCACAGTCAAATTCAGTTAATCATGAAAGGCTAATTAGTATAAAGTTGTTGTCCAGATGATTGGATAAGTGACTTCTCTCTACCGGATGAAGCATGTGGCTATAGTGGTAAGGAAGGAATACATTTGAACAAGAAAAGCCTCTGATATAACTAGTGTAAGGGACCATCTGTTGTGACAGGACAAAAAGCAAAAAAAACACCCCCCCCAAAAAAAAAAAAAAAAAAAAAAAAAAAAAAAAAAAAAAAAAAAAAACAGAGAAGCACCAGTCCAGGTGTATTTCTTAGGAATTAAAACAAGCACAGTTAGTGGTAGCACTAACAACATTAGTAGCTTCATCTAAGAAAGAAACACAGCCAAACAGGGAAGTACTGAGTCAGTAGCAGTTAGAAAAATAAGAGTAAATAATTGTAGCAATAGCTCCTTCAGTGGCTTTATCCTATAAAGAGAAAGGATGTATTCACACCTGACACATTTAATCCGCTTTAAATGGACCAAAGTTTGTTGCCCCTGTTGGCCCGGACCTTAATACCTGACCTGGTCCTAAATACACTCAAGCAAATCCAGGTAGGTACCAAACAACCACAATCAGACCCACTTTTTGAGGTGGTTTGGGTCCGCTTCCAAACGAACTCTGGTGCAGTTCGCTTCTGGTGTGAATACAGATCTGCCTCATCCGAACCAACTACAGTAAACATACGTCTTTTTGGACTTCACAAGCCACCATTGCTCAGCATTATGGTAAACATTAGCCCTTTAATATCACTAATGCCAGTGGTGTATGTACTGTTTATACGAAAATCGTACCTGATCTGCCATTTTCAGCTTAGCGATGCCACTGCCAGCATGTTGTGGGTCAGGGGACACACAGCATCTTGTCTCATTCAGCTTAAAGCACGCATTCACTGACACTGTGCTAAAATTAGAAATATCACATCGCAAAAATTGTGTTGAATGAGTTTCTCTTGACATTCAAAATGTTTTTGCAGTTGTAATAACAGCATAAATGTGTACAACAGAAATGCAGCATGAAGCACATCAAAGTTTGTTTTCTTTACGAGTCTGTGCCCTGTCCTGCTCCCGTCATTTCTGTCCAATGGGAGCAATGATCATCACCTGCGTGGTTTTGTTTACAAATTATAGTCCGCTTGCATGAAAGCACAATGTGAAAGCAAACCTCACCAAACAAGAAAAATAAAGTCTGCTTTTGGTTTTTTTGACCAAACAAGTGGACCAAAGGACTTTTCTGGTGTGAATACACCTTTAAAGACAGGATTCCTGGATCACATATATCTTCGACAACAGCATCACATAGGGACATAAAGTTTATGAGACGATGGGATACAACACAAGTACACCACACAAAGTTTGCAAATTACTGGCACAATTTCTTCTTCCTATATGATTAAAAGTCCTTGTCAAGTTTAACAAAATTCGGTGGCCTTCAGTTTCCAAGATAACCCACTGATAAATAGAATCTCATATGTTGCACTTTACTTCACAATATAAAAGTATCAGCTACAAATATGCAGATATCACATGCTTGAGATTAAAATCAGCTTGGTTAGTAATTTATTGGAAAGAAAAAATATGCTCTTTCTGGTATCATACAAGGAAACATTTAACTGAATCAAAACCAGCTGCTAGAAAAGGCCTGGACAGAAGAGGTTAATAAGTCATTGGGGGGATTTTTACCCAATCAGTTTTTGTGGCTTCAAAAAGGTTTTTATCTTATTATCAGCCCTTTGCTTATCCAGAGGAAAGAACTGCTTTCATTTGGGGACAACAGGTTATTGGTCACTGGTCTCATGTAGACCAGTAACCAATAAACCAATATAGCAACAAGCATATTTATGTTCTTTTAACTTTCAACTGTTTCTTTTCAGGGTGAAAACAATAAGCAATGAAACAACAAGAAATTCAACATGCATAAAAAGTGAGATTAACAATGGAATTAGAAAAGCTCATTGCTTATTGTCCTGCTGCTGGTTGTTTCAATGCTGCTCATGTAATCGTAAAAATAAGTCAATACATTGATCTACATATCATACATGAGTTGTACATATCTACATGAGTTGTGCTCATTTCAGTTAAACCTCTAAAACACCTTTGTTCATAACCAACATAAGAACCTTTTGAAATCTACTTGTGGAGTTCATAAATACCACTTGAAAAGGCAACTGTTAAACTTGTGGAATACAGCTTCAATTTTAATTTAAATTTTTATAAAAGCCAACAAATAATGTTTACATTTTTAATCAATTAAATTACTGATATTTGGACAGCTCTTTTTAGGAATAAGAAAAATACAGAGGTTTGTGTTAACTACTATTGTCTCCCTGGCCTGCGATCCTCTACAGAAGACAGAATAGTAGACTGATGGTTTGGTGACCAAGGCTCTCTGACTCTAATTCCAAAAATTCAAAAGGAAAATAATCGACAGTTTCAGCAGGCTAAAAAAAAGGGGGAAATACCTAAAGTCTAAAATAAAATAACAATTAATTAAACCATTGCACTCAGGCACCATTTACTATAGAATAAATAACAATAAGCGAGCACATAAAACCAACTACCCAGACAGCAACTAAACCAAGATCAATGGAGGTGCAGTGGTGCTGACAATCATGACAGGAAGCGACTTCTCTTGTTTTCATGTTTGGAAGCTTTAAATAATTTCAATAATTAATTTCCTCAAAAAAGTCCTAAAGATTTATTTTGCTTAATAATTACCCAAGCTACCAAAACAACATTCACATTAGCCAAGTTCTTTATTGATAAATGAGAAGCATGGAAATTTGTTTTTTAAAGATATCACATCTTACAACCCAATCACAGTATTAAGTAGCATCTTTTTTTTTAAATTGTGGAACACATGATACTGATATTTTTTTTTTTTAAAATTCAACTGAGAAGTTTGTTTCTCTGAAATAAAACAGACATATCTTAAAGGGCAATAAAATAATGTAAAAGGATTTTCAATATTTTAAAAAAACTTTTCTATCTGTTTTACTTACATTTTAATACCAAATGGCATGTCAAAAGTCATCTCACAGGGTTTCCCCCAGTGTATTATAAGCCTGGCGCACCACCAGGCTTTACTTGCCTCCCCGCCAAGGTAAGCATCATTTGTTTATTTTAAATAGGGTTTTAACTAGTAACAGTTATGGTAAAGATGGATTAAGCTAGATTTATAGCTAATGCATTGAAATGGGCGTGATGGGGTGTGCACCAATTGCGCTGTCTCTGCACCGACACGTTGGCATCACACTCCAAATTATTACTGGAAATACAAGTTATTTCCAAATTATGATGCCTGCTCATGCACCTCTAATTTTTGTAACTCGGCGCAGATCGCGCACACCACCTTACACTCAAAATGGTCTATTTGGAAGGTGTTCTTGCAGAGCAGGTCCCCCTGCACTGGCATTTATAAAATCCCTCTATGTGGGCTCATTTTCAGAGAATATGGGATCAACGTTTGTGTCAGCTCTAAACTCCATACTGCTTGCTTGGCTTGCATACGTTCAACACGAACTTTTAAAAGTGCGGCTATAACTCACCCTTGAAAGCCACACTGCTTGCTCAGCTTGGGCGCGCTCAACACGAACCTCTAAAAGCATGACTATAAAAGCTGAGGTATAGTTGTGCTTTTTAAGGAGTTCGCGTTGAGCTCACTGATGTGAGCGTTTACATCTCACACAGGCTCGCTCAATACCTGTTCTAGCATGTACCTGTCTCTCTGTGCACACTTGCAAAGCTTGATAAAGCTTATTCAGTTTAATTAAAAAAAAAAAAAACTTTACTGATCCCAAAGGGAAATTAAATGTTGTAACTCATACTATCCAAGGTTCTTCAAAGTCTTGTTTGTAGAGGCTGAGTGCAGGTAGGATCTTCTGTAACACTCTGTATTACAGGGAATCTATAGAAGCCTCTGACTGAAGACACTTGTTGTATGACAGTATATTGAAGAGGGTGCTTAGGATTGTCGATAATTATGTAAATTAACCACATCCCCAGCCAATCACAATCTGAGTATTCATTGCAAATACTGAATTGGCTTGGATAAATAATAACCAATTATGAACATGAAAACCTACTACAATAAATACTTGAATTTTGTACCCAAAGAATATTTAGCTAGGCATACAAATACTTAGTTATCATTGCCCATTTTATGTAATATTTATTTTAATTTATTTTACTTTTAAATGTGACCAGCATTACATAGCTTGTTTTAAGGTCCACTGATTGATTACTTCATTAGCATTTAACTGAAGTTCAAAAAAATATTTATTTTAATTGTAATTTTTTTGTTTGCCTTTTTTTAACACTATAGTTGTTTAAGTATTTTCAATAATGTCTTCCAAAAATATAATTTTCTAGTCATTTTTTCAAATTTTCTATCAACTTTTAACATTTTTTAATACAAAAACATTGTGTACTGCTGTTTGACTGCCCTAGTGCCCCTACCACAGGCTTTGCAAGTTTCCTGCAGTACCCATCCACAATGCTGAAAAAGGAGTTTATCTAAAGTGGCAATGTGGCAAGAACATTAAAGAAATTTAGATGTTTTGAAAGAAAAATCTCTTCAATAACCCCATGTTTAGACCATTTTAACGTGCTTTTCAAAACTCTAGCATATATGGAAGGATAGGAAAAACAGTGTGACAGCAGCTTCAGTTTGGACAATATAATAAGTTCTGGAAGTTTAATGAAACAGCAAGATAATATAATTACCCGTTAATATTTCTAATTCCACTAAGTCACAGAGTTTGGCTCTATAGCCCGAGCCGGCTAAAATTATATGCTTAATGGTTGGGTCTGTCTCGGGCTTCTGTGTCATGTTTTTAATACGCCTACAACACACACAACTAAATAAGAATACATGATATAAAGTTGTGTTAATCTATTTATAGTCTAAACAGAGGGGCAGGTAGTTTACCCTGTTGAGGAAAGACAAAAAGTAAGGTGCAAAAGTTAATCCACAGTCAAAGGAGGTTTACGCCAAGCAGGGATCTTGAGCCTGTCTGCACAATACATTTTGGCTCTGATCTGGTTCAGGTCTGGGTAAAATTAACCTAAAAATTAAATAGGAATTCCACATCTGTGCCACATCTAGGCCAAATGCAGTATTTCTATAGCACCTGCGGACCACCTCTGGCTCAGATCCGTTCCAGATTTGTAAGCCAGATCCATGCCAGTTACGGGGTGTTGGAAAAGAGACCCCAGCCCAGGTTTGTTTACATGTCTTGGCCAAATGCTCACCTATATTTGGCCAAGAGCAGATAACTTTCACTGTCATGGAAGCGCAGCGCATTGCACAACTAATGTGCACGTGGCCCCGCCCTGCTCCACTCCTATCAATCACACATCCCAGAAGATTTGCACTTGACTCACCCTGCGGCTACAACAAAGCAACAAAATGGAACCGAAAGATGTTAACCAAAAGCTAAAACTGGAAAAGCGACGTCACTAAGCCAGCAAAGAGCAAAGTCAGAAGTCTGAAAGTATTTTAAACTGCTACCGGTTCAAAAAAATATGTCGGGTTTACTTCAAGCTCAGGCGTCTAATTAGAGTTAATTAGTCGGGTTGGATTGGGCTCGTACACCTTGTATATGGGCTTGGGCTGGGTCGGGCTGAATTTTTTTAAGCCTGATCTAAACTCTACTGAGTCATACTGTATACACAGTCAGTGTTTGTGAAAACTTTTGAGCAGAAGTGTCTCACACAGGACATTTTTGAAACATGTAGGACATTTATAGGCATTTACTCGCATGTCACAGATTTATATCTACTTAAGTAAGGGTATTGTAGTGACATTTAACATTTGCATATTTTACACTATACTTTCAACATAGTAGATAAGAATTTTATACATACAATAAATTACACCTTCAGCTGTTATGGGTACAGCTTGTGAAGAGGACCATGATAAGTATTGCTACAATGATCTGTTGGAATAATTTTTAAAAAAGAACATCAATTAATTTTTTAATGCAAAACATTTTCTACCATGAGGTTTGGACAGTACCTCTGCTCAGACAAAAACATTCAACCACCTCAGATTAGTTCCCCCCACTGAATAATAACTAAAGAAAAAAGATAAATAGCTTTGATTAGAATTATTTTTGTGATGTGCGTATTTATGCTTATGTCAATCTTTGAACTTTTATTACAGCCATCTTTACAAACTTCCTGGATATACCTCTGCATAGCAGTCGTAAGGAATTATTTAATACAAACATTAATATTCAAGCATTTATATCTTTAAATATTTTGAATATGACTAAATTAAAACTCACAGCATTAAAAACAACGGGCCTGACACCCATTAATAAATATCATTATTAATCTAAACTCTCAGGGGATTCTGTTTCTCACTTTTGTTCTGTCACTGAAAAATCTCTCCATAGCTAGCATCCATGAACACGCTACTCTGCACGTCACCGCGGTGCACACAGCATTGAGTGTGTTAATGTGATCAGGACCAGTTTGTTTTTGCCCTTAGTGGCTCCAGAACCTGCTGCACAGAGGTCTGAAATATGTTTACATGTAGACGTCGGCATCTTATTCAGATATTGGAGATATTGGCGCGACAAGCTCCTTATGCTTGGGAGCAGCTACGTATATATGGGCCATTTTGGGGAAATTATACTCAGCGATTTTACAAAAGAGCTAAAGATTCAACACTTTTGAATATGACAAACTCAGCTTTTGATGAACTGTGTGATGCTGTAAGATCTCTGGTGGAGCCAGCTGCGCATTGTCCAAGGAGGTGCCTAGTAATAAGTGTGTTGCTGCTGTATACAAACTGGCATGATGTGGAAAAAAGCGTTTCCATCGCAGTTTAGCAAAATACACGAATTTCGATATGGCTGAAAAACCACATCATCTTAGCGCAAAAAAAGAAAAATTAAGTTGGCATGTTTCCATTAAGTAAATTTATTTTCATAATTCCAATCTGTTCAATTTTATGGTCAATGGAAATGCAGCTACTGTACAGCATTGCGGTTTTCCAGATTTTTTAAAATTGCAATATATTTGCATGGTTAGAGGAGAAGCACATCAGTCAACATGTCTGACGGTTTTAAGATTTTCGTGTGACAATATTAAATTACATCGGTAATGTCCAAAGTCTGATGTGTTTTTGCAAACACTGCACAGTTAGGATTTAACAGGCTGCTCAGGTTTTCCTTCCAAAAATGTCTATGCACCCAATTTTAACTGATGACCACTTGACCATATATACTCCCCAGCAGAGGAGGAAAGAAGTTATAAAGAATCTGTGTGATATTTCTAAATAATTATAGTCAATAGTTATATTAAACCTAGTAATTTTCACACAACATGACTTTTTGGAAATACTCCCAAATGTCAGATAAAGCTTAATAGTTATGTAATATTTGCATGTTCACTATTGTCAGAATATTATTAAGCATAGTATCAAAATATATTATAATATGGTGAGTTTACATGTGCAAAGTTGATATTCCAAGCTACATTAATAATTACAAAATCTATTCACCTGCACCTCCAAAAAAAAATCTATACATACTAGGGTTGTTACAATATAAAAAAATTTCTAACTCGTTACTGATACTAAGAACACAAGCACTCCTGCTTGTGCTCGTGTTTTCACTAAGACCAGGAAGATAGAGCACATCACCCCAGTTCTAATGTCTTTCACTGGCTTCCAGTAGCTCAGAGAATAGACTTTAAAATACTTCTGTTAGTTTATAAATCACTGAATGGCTTAGCACCAAAATACATTAAAGACCTGTTGTCATTGTATCAACCTACCAGACCATTCAGGTCTTCTGGTTCAAGCCTACTCTGCATTCCCAGAACCAGAAGCAAACATGGAGACACAGCTTTCAGTTTTTATGCTCCACAAATTTGGAACAAACTTCCAGAAAACTGTAAAACAGCTGAAAGACAGAGTTACTTTAAATCAAGGCTAAAAACACTCTGTTTAGAGCTGCCTTTGATTAGTAGTAAGTGGAACATTGATCAATATTTTCAAATTATATTTGCTTGATGATGTTTGCTTGATTATCCTCATGACTTTGATGCATTGATATTTGCTTGATGATTTTGATGATTTTCATGTATGTTCGCTTGATGATACTGATGATTTTGCTGTATACCCAACTGATGTTTTTATGATGTGAAGCACTTTGAACTGCCTTGTTGCTGAAATGTGCTATACAAATAAACTTGAACTTGAACTTAACAAAAATATTAGATGCATGCTCAATGCCATTTTCAATACTGGAGCAAAATATTGTGAAAAAAAACAGGGTTCTTTCTAATTCAGAGCAAAAAACTGGACTAATTACAAGATGACAATATTTTGACTTTCTATAATTATTGCAAAACCAATAAGAAAGGTACAATTCAGCTCTTGCTTAGAAAAATATATGATATAAATATGTCAGTTCCTGGTTTAGTAAAACAGTAGACAAGATAACATGTAGTATAAGTGTGAATATCCTTCATGGATATGTGTATCTTTGATTCAGTTGTGCAATTATTTTATTTATTATAACTGATTTAGTGTGCCACTGTTTGCTTCTATTTGTCTGTCAATTTGCTGTTGATACAGATACATTTTGCTAGTGAGTGACAAATAAAGGATCATTCTATACTTAAATAAATTGTGTTTCAAAACAAACATGGATCTCGTGCATACAAAACATATTTTTTATAGTGTAAACAATGGTCTAATTAATGCAACTGTTTTGAGAAGCTGTCCTGTACAATGTATGTCTTTCTGGTAATTTTGCATTGTATTTTCTTTAGTGATCAACCACAGCAGCAGGGTGGGTTGCTACGTGTCTCTCTATTTGTGATTTCGGCATCTATTTTTTTTTTTACTGTCCGTCCGCTTCAGATGAAAAGTACCTCCAAACAACACTGTTGTGTTAGCCTTATCGGCTAAAAGGGGTTGCATATGTTTTTTACTGGACGTACTTAACAAGTTTACAGAGTTTAAAACTTCCAATAACAGTTCATTGTGGAGGGGAGGGGCAGAATTCATATTATTCAAATGTGTATCTTTGAATAATACATTTTGTTAGTATTGTTTATTTTGACAACAATAATATATATACTCTTTAAAATTTCCATGAAACTCTGATCCACCTATTTTTGTCCGTATAAACCAAAGACCAAACTGTAGTAGCTTACCACTTTGTAGACCACTTTGTAGATGACAAAACCAAGGAAGCCTGCCCTGTTGAATTACCACAGGAATGATCAAATAATCAGTTTTTACCACAGAAATAACGCTAGCTTTGAACAAGTCTGCAACAGCTCTTAATTTCAACAAACAAAAAAGGGATCAACATTATGCTTAAAACATAGCCTGCAATTGCAATAGTTGCTTGTCACCCCATAAGGGTTTTCTCTGATCTATTTCATTACACCCCAGCCACAACACTCCATATCAAAAAGTGAGTGTCTCTCTCTCTTTCACTCTCTCTCTCTCACCCTCTCTATCTATCTATCTATCTATCTATCTATCTATCTATCTATCTATAGAGCTGGATGGTGAATATGCTCTATGCATGTGAAATAATGTTCGAGATGTAAAAACCTACCTTGTAATGTGGAGGGGTTGCGATTAGTTTTCCATTAGCATCCAATTAAACTGTGTGGTTTTGCCACTTTGATTTTTAAGTATTATACCAAAACACTGTGCTTTCAGCTTTTGTGGGAACAGGAAAAGATGGTGTCAGTACCAAACATTACCTATATCATCTCCTGAAGCTGTGTTGACTCCTGTTTTGGCTCAGAGATGTACCATTACGAAAGCCATTTAACTGTCTTGAAAATAAATTTAGGAGCAGTTTCTTGTTTTAACGAGGAAACTTTCTTGTTGTAATGAGATACAGAACTCATTAAAACGAGAAACTTTGTCGTTATAACGAGATTAATTTTATGTCTCGTTATAACGAGAAGAATAAACTCCTCTGACTGTTCAGGACTTGTTAAGAAGGCATAAAGGGCTCGCAATAACTCCTCACCCTGTTTCTTCTTGACAACATCTAAAAATCCCAACAGGTATTGCTCTTTTACTGTTACAACCTTTCTTATTTAAAAGAGAATATATTTCGATTTTAATGAGATATAACTCTCTTATAACGACTTTTTTAAAAAAAAAATCACGTTAAAAAAGAAAGTTTTCTCTTTTTAACGAGTTTTGCATCTCGTTATAACAAGAAAGTTTTCTCGTTTAAACGAGATACTGCTCCTGAATTTATTTCCAAGCTATGGCAGTTAAGCACTTCCGTACACCAAAAATCCAATAAAAAAAGACCATAACCTGCATGTGAACAGATATGGCCAACATTTCCTCAGTGCATCTGCCTAGGTCACATGTAGATTCGATTTACCTGTTCCTAATCAGTGCAAGCAAAACTGAGCCTTGTTTCAATTAAGCAAGCCTAAGAGAATCAGACACTAAACATAAAAAAAGCAGATCTGCACAAACGTAGCAACAACATCCAAGAAACACAACCCCCCCCCCGCCCTGACAAATCGGGAGATGTTCTTACCAAACAACATTAACAAGGTAACTCTTGCAAGGCTGTTCTCACATCAGTTCACAGTTGTTTCAGGTGGAAAATACGGTTGTCAAAGCTACAAATCATAAGCTAACTTAAGTTTGTAACAACAGAACCTGCTGCTAACGTTATTTAGCGCAGCTGTGACTTAAGGGAAATATTAGAAAGGTTAAAAATCACTCACTGTTCTGCAAATTTATTGAAACGCAAACGGATTCATTTAAGCATTTTTTTTTTTTTACCTACTTACGTTGGATAAGTGTTGCACATCGGTAGGTGCATTCAGTTTTCCTTTTCGGCACATTTAATTGACAGATGTATGAGGTCCGTCAGATAGAGACAATACAAAGGTAGGCTACAGGCTACAGGTGGTGGGCATGGTACCCTCTTAACTGCGCGCTTGAACAATTGCACACTACTCCCGCGTTGCACAGCAAATATGCTGTGCATAAAATGTAACCTGAACTATAAATAAAATAATGTAAATTGAGTTTCTGTTTGAAAAACAACTGGGGTTATTTGCTAGTTTTTTTTTTCTTTCACAGTATAAGGGAGAACAGGGTTGATTGTCACACTTTGTGTTTTCTAAATAAAAAAAAAAATAAATAAAAAATGCAGTGCTTAGTCAATCCCAATTTAATGTGTAATGGAACCCCAATGTATCTTGTTGGAATAAAGTAACCTTATCCTTCTCAAGATAATTTTTTTCAAAAGTTATGCACCACCAAATACAACTTGTCATCTGTGGCAGTGGGGTTGGTTGTCCCAATTATATTTCAATGAGAAATAATTTAGAAAGAAGCCTACTGGGGAAAAAAAACAAAAACAAAAACAAAAAAACAAACAACTTTTAATACAATCTTTCAAATTACAGTGTTTATTTTAATATCTTGGTTGAAAAACATCTTATAGAGGCAATATCTCATTTGCCATGAACTGACGAAACATATTGAATGTAAACAAAACAAAGGAGACGATTGTAGGTTTCAGGAGAACAGGGTCAGATCAAACCCTATTTCCATCATGGGAGAAGAAGTGGACGTGGTTGAAGAATATAAATACCTTACTCTTCATCTAGACAACAGATGGGACTGGAGACTCAATTACAAGAAAGGACAGAGTAGACTGTACTTCTTGAGGAAGCTAAGGTCCTTCAAGGTTTGCAGCAAGATGTTGTATGTCTTCTATAAGTCTGTTGTTGAGAGTGTCATCTCCGCTGCCATCATCTGTCGGGGCAGCAGCATGAGAGCCAGGGACCTAAAAAGGCCAAACAACCTGATAAAGAAGGCTGGTTCTGTTCTGGAGACGACTGTGGAACCTCTGGAGTTGATGATGCAAAGAAGGATTTTGCATAAAATCAAGAAAATTATGGACAACCCTGAACATCCTCTTCATGAGACTATCATTGGAAAACAGAGTCTCTTCAGTCAGAGGCTTCTTCAGATTGGTTGTAAAATGGACTGCTACAGGAGAGCTTTCCTGCCCACAGCCATCACCATCTATAATAACTCCTTAATTAAATGAATTACATCAACATTTAATTTCGCTTTGGGATAAATAAAGTATTTTTGAATTTGAATTTGAATATAGGCTATCCAACTTGTCAAAAATTAGTCGGCTATAAAAAACAGACTCAAGTTGTCTACAACAGAACAGAATATAGCCTAAGCACATATCTGTTATTTTTTTAGTCACTTTCTGAGTCACAGTTTTGATGGATATACAGAGGTTGTCTTGGTGTGCCCAATTCTTGCACTGTATGCACTGGACTCATGTCTAGTTGGGGCGGCTGTTTGAAAAGGGCTCCACAAACACTAAACATAGACATTATTTTTATGGAAGGATGACTCCATTCCCTGTCTCTACCATCATTTGATTCTGTTTTTTTTTATTGTCTTGTTTTTTTTGCTTTTTAGCTAAATAATTTTTTTTACTTATCTACTGAGTAGCTGCCATTTGTTTTTCAATTGTCACATGTGACAACCAACCCCAAAGAGGATGTGACAATCAACCCATCAGTGATTTTTTGCTATCAGCTGTGCTAGCAAGCACATACTATAGTCTAGCAAAGAAGAAAAATATTTTAATTGTAGCTCTGCCTTTGTACTTTAAAATGCTAACAAGTGTTTAATTCTAAATCCATTGTTTAAAGACAATTGAAAAAGAACACAGAAAGAATCCAAAGTTGTATTATGATGTAAAAACACAAAAAGTCCTCTCATCTCGATGTTTAGTGTCAAACTGCTAAAATAAAATGTACCTAGACAACTATTTTGGAAAATCACACACATTTTTCAGCAGGTCCCTCTAAGGACCTTAAAACACACAAAACATTGAAAGAGGTGCATGTATAAGCTTTCTCACACATTTAATATTTGAAGAGTATTGTCATTCAGACAAGAAGTGGTTGCTTATTATTAAACCATCAACAATAACTGTGCAATGTAATTAATTGTTAAGATTTACATGCAATGTTAAAAATGTAAAAAACTGAACCTTTGTGTTGCTGTTGAAATTTTGTCTCAGATTTGACTTGTTTTTCCTAAGCACTTGGTAATGATTGAATTAAAAAAAAAAACAAAAAAACAAAACTATAATTTTTCAGAATCCTTTCTCAATACAGCTAAAACATTTGATCCCTAACCACAATAAAATGCATATTGCTGGGCCCTTTTTTAACCATACTGAGTGTGATGTGGTATTTAAAAAAACTTCAATTAGTTACATGACACATTTTTACTGAGCCATAAAGTCCTTAAAGTTACATAATTACATTCAGTTTTAAAACTTTTTCCACTTTTTAAACTCTATAATAATTTTGAGTTATTGTTTTTTCTAAGTTTCAGATGGCGGTTTAATTTTTGGTGGTTCTAACAAGCAGCAATTCAAAGTTCTGCTTACAATAGTGCTTGCAGGATAATTCTTTGTGAAACCAGTGTTTTTGCCTAGAACACAGGATGTGTTTCCAGAGTTCCTGGCTCTTTGAATCCAATTGTTTTTCCATTGCAGAGGAAGGAAATTAACAGGAGTTTCCTTTCAAAGAGGAAGGTGCCTCTTTCCTTTCTGTTGAAGAAAAACATGTTTGTAGTGAAGGAGGGACATGGGACCAGAAAGAGTTGGAAAAGACTCACAGAATCTGTTTGCCAGTCATTCTAGCAACTAGTTTCATTGTCTGCAAACTGACGAGCGCATAGAACAAGGAGGTTTTTCTGGTAAGAGGACAGGTTACTAAATGTGATTTAATGTTTTTAATTATTTCAAGATAGTAGTCGTAAGTTTTACATTTGTATTTTTATCTGTTATCACATAAAAAGATAGTGTCAGAAGAGAACTGAGCCAGCTGACTTTTTAAGTTTTATTCATTTGCTTCATTTTAATCACAGCATGGCTTCATGATCCGTATTATGTCTAGATGTGTTGCTACTATTGATCCAGGAGCTACTGTTGCCTGTTTGTTAGCGCATAATTTAAGACAACTCATAAATATTGCTTTCTCTTTAGTGTGTGGATGACTGATTTGTTTTTTACTTGTACACCACTCAATTAAGATGCTTTATAAGATAATTAAATGCACGCCTAATGGGGTGGAATATTTAAATCATGGATTATCTGCACACGTAGTTCTTTATGTGTTTCTGAATACTATGTATCAACACTTCGGTTTTGGTGTTTTGTTTCTCTTTGATGTTTACTGCAGAGATGTGGTTTCTTGTCAGTCCTTACCTAACAAAGCAGGGAACATCACATGCTTTTGACAGGTCTCTCTCTCATTGTCTTACCAAGGATTTAGTCAATAAGCATGCAAGGATCATGCGATTGTGGCCAAGATTGCAGGGGGATTTCATTCATGTTTTATGTATTTCACACATTCTCAGAACAATCTGAAGAGTAACCCAGTGACTAATGCACAAAATACACATAATCATAATGCCTGTTGAGAATTTGAAAGTGGAACAGATTCCATAATATCTTTCAGTAATGGAAAGGCATGGATTTGTAATTATGCTGCCATTTTAATGGATTTCATTGCAGTAATACGTAGAGCTTATGAGGCAAGCAGAGCTCATTTATCTGTCTTGCATGCTCCAGGAATATCTATCAGGGCATGAAGGTATGTTCACTGGGGAGGGAGATGTCGGATGATAATGTGGTTTACCAAACCACCCAGACATCTTGCACCACATCTGTTGTGGAGCAGGCAGATGGTGTCCTTGTCTCCTAAAATAATTGAAGAACGCTGTGTAATAGCTTTTTACAGAAAATCATATGTTACTACAATTGACTTTTTAATATGGACTGGTGATACTTGACTTCTTGGGAGTGTTCAATTGTGCTTTTTTTAAGAATTTATTTTAAAGTGCTGGTAGGTCTTTGTGTTAAATTGTTGCTAAAAAATAATTTCTAACTATGTTCTAAGTGCATTCAGCATTATATCTTGTTCAACTATGATTTTAAAACTGCAAAATGGACTTCTTATGGTTTTCTTTCAACAATATCTTTCTTGTTAGCGCTCTGTTATAGAAAAGAGTTCCAGGCTTGACATCTATTAGTGATCCCGTCGATGCATTCTTCCACCTGAATTGTGAATCTCTGCAGCTTCTCCAGAGTTACCATGGGCCTTCTGAGTTGCTTTGTAATTATTGCTCCTCCTGCCCTACGTGTCAGTTTGGATGCACAATCATATTATTTAAGGTTCACAGTTGTGCACAGTTCTTTATTTATTGGATAAAGGATTAAACAGTCTTGAATAAAGTATTCAAAGCATGGGATATAGTTTCAAAACGTAACCCACTTTTAATCACTTAATCACTGACTTGTATGGTGTGTTTGTTGGTCTTTGTGATACTGTTTGTCAGTTAATGTTCTTTAACATTTCAGGCCTTCACAGAATAGCTATATTTATAACAAGATTAAAAACATGCAGGGGGACAATCTTTACTGATGCAGGCGACATCTGAAGACAAATGGTTGCTCTGGATTTAACAAGGGGATATCATATTAAAGAGGTTGAATGCACACTTTTCTGATTTTTTTTGTAAATCCTTCATTTGTAAATCAATTTTCCATTTCCTTTCACTTCCCAATTATTTGCTACATTGAGGTTTTTGGTTGTAACATTACAAAATGTGACAATTTGAAGAGGGATGGATACTATTGCCAGGAACTGTGCCACTGAAGGATCTGTTTAGAAATTCTTAGATAAAATGTCAGGTCCTGGGTTATTTTGGGGTTTGATTGTTTGATTCTAGTTTTGATCACCGTTCTGTGGCTGCCTCAGTTTCTCATTCCTTGATCAGATCATCCTTGTTTCTGTTTTACTTGAGTTAAGTCCTTTCTTAGTTATTCTGGTTTAAATATATTTATTATTCCTTTTGTCTAGTTATTCTTTGTTACTGTTAGATTCATTTTCCTAGTTCCCATGTTTGCTCTCCCTCACCCTTTGCTGCTTTTCTTTCTTTCTCCTCAGTCTCCCTGCTGCTCTCTTTCCTCACACCTGCAACCCCATTAGCCAATCAGCACCAGTCTATTGTTCCAGCATTTACTCTCGCAGTGTTTAAACCCTTCTTCTCCTCTCACTTCTTGCTGGATCCTCCCATTACTTCCCTGCTTTACTTTACCCCACTGTTTCCTTGCATCTGGTTCTTGTGTTTTTGTTCTGCTTTGGTTCCCTGTGTTCCCTGTGGTTTTTGTAAGTTTTTGTTTATCAGTTTTTTTTTTATTTTTATTTTTTTATTAAATATTCATCATCTACTCGCTGCCTCTGCCTGCTGCATTGGGTCCACCACAACCACTTCACATCATGACATAAACAAGAAATCCCTAAATTAAATTTGTGATTACTGAATGCTGTTTATTAGAATGATTTTATCAGCTGTTGTTCTTGTAGCCAGATGTATTCAGTGCAAACATAAAGCACCAGTAATAGCTTGGTTGTTGTTAGTTAAACAACATAGAAAATAAAAACAAAACAAAAAGAAAAAAAGAAAACTCCCAACTCAAGCTCTTGTGTAGGCAGATTTATCTCACACAGAATGGAGCAAATATGTAGTGTGTACCTAGAAGAAACTGAAATATAATTTTTAGGTCAAAGTTATGTTTTGTTAATTTTTTCCACAATCATAACTGAGCATTTAAGTTTTTAAAAAGTAGAAATCAACAGTAGCTGTTTGAGTCCAAATCTGCTGCTGGAAGTGAAGTGGGTGAATTGTAGATGTTTTAATATCAGCTTTCCTCTCACTTTTGTCATGACGGAGGAAATCAAAGTTAAAGTCTAAAAACTAAGAGTGTGGAACTGCTTTATTGAGCCAAGGTGCAAATTTTAAAACTCTGATGCAGTTTGTCCTGAAAAGAAACAAGTCATGACAAGAAGCTTTGCAATATTTACAATGTAAAATGAGAATTGTTGAGTTTGAAAGGCTTTTACAGTTCACAATACATTTTATAATCCAGTTATGACCGGTCCCAAAGTCTGGTTTGTTCAGGAAGCTCAAAACTAAATACATGAAACATTACAACTCCACATTTTTACAGAACAAAATATATCTTCATACATTTTTTTTCATAAATTGGCAATGCCTTTGATTAAGAGAGATGTACCCAAATTATGTGAACTGTGCACTGTTTTCTTAGTGTTTTTCACTTTGAAGCTGAGAGTCTAAGTTTTGTACAATGGTGCAGTATTAAGTTAAAGCTGCAGATTAATGTCAAAAAGAAATAGAGACAGTTTTTCGATCCTCGACTGTGAAAGAGGCAGCTTACTGACCTTGAAGGTTCATCAGTATGTAGTTTTTCACTTGTAATCGCTGGGGCTTTCAAGAAAGGGACTGAAAAAGAATATTTTTTCTGCATGGCTACCTCACATTGAGACGTCTCCCCCATGGGATTCGATTTGATGTGCGACTGGCACACTGCACAGATGTGTGCTGGTGTGAAATTAATTTCCGTTTGCCTTTGACGGGATGATGTGAGTTTTTGAAAGAGACAGCCATGTCTCACAGCTTATCTGTTTATGACACTACATGCTTGCATCTAGAGTTGCTCCAATCCAAGATTTTGGAGTTCACATTAAATTAGGATGTCCAGGTTCAAAGTATCTTGCTGATATTTTCTGATCCAGAACACATTAATATAATGCTACAGAGCTGCTAAATCTGTATACAGATTGGCGAGACTAAGCAGGCTGGGGGTAAAATGGACTTCCAAACCTAACAGTAGCTTTAAAAGGCTCCTGCTTTAAATATTTAGTTTAAATGTAGGTACAAATATTGGTAAAATGGCCTGAAAAAGCCACAACCATTGGCAAAACCCCTTTCATAACATGCTTTTCTGCTGTGAATGGTTTTAATTTTTCAACAGTGCAATACAATGCAATAAAGGTTTCTTTTTTATGCCAAGAACATATGATAGTTACAGTTTTAAACTGTTTTCAACAGTTGACACGGTATAACAGCCTTTCTAAGTAATTTCTAGATTGTAATGTGTGTACCTTGTGTCAAAATTTGTTAACATTTCCAAATCATCTAAGCTCCATGGCAGACAGAGGTTGAAAATAAATAATATAAATAAATTGGGGAAAAAAATGTTCCTTTTGTATTTAGGTTAGCTTCAGTGTTGTCTGCTGGATATGATAGTTTATTCTCTTCGGAGAAAAAAAACATTTTTCTCTTTCAGATGACGTTCACTGCTCTGGATGTTTATGCAAAACACATAAAAAACATTTGTGTTGAGTTTTTTTTCCCTTTTGATCACAATAACATCTCTGAAGAAAGTGATGCTTCACAGCATGGTATTCTCTATGCAGCAGCAGTGCCCACTGACAGAAGCCTTTCATATTAGACTTTGCCCATGTGTAAACTTCAAGTAACCTGCCAGGTCTAAAAAATGCATCTGTTGATACATGAGATTTTTTTCATTAAGATAGACTACACTTTTTGAGATTATCATGTATATTTTATTAACTGTAAGTGTGCATAAATGTTTTGGCCTGACACCTTAAACATCCAAAATAAAATCGGCCGAAATATAGCCTCCAACAATACAAGACCATGCTGTCATGCTGTTTGCTCTCTCTTCTCTTCTCTTCTCTCTTGCTCTATTTTTTATTATTAACATGTCCTGTCTTGCTGTGTGGTGAGGCCCAACAGATTGACTTTCACAAGTGGAGCATTGCGGCTTTTGCTATGTTGCTCCATTTAATATAAAAGACTTTGTTAGAAATTGCTTTGGGTGTATTTCAAATGTAATGGACACAGAGACTGAAAAGAAAGGGAGAGAGGTGGGAGAAAAGATTTCAAGGGAAAGAAGGAGATAAGAGTACAGGAGAGAAAGAAGGATAGAGAGAATACAAGTTAACACCCTGCTCTGTCTTCTCAAATCCCCAGTGTGATGGTAGATGACTGATTCTGGTCCTGTTAGAGGTCTCTTCCTGATAAAAGGAGGTGCTCCTTTCTACTGTAGCCTCATGCTTGCTCAAGATAAGTGGTTGCTGCCATGTTAAACACTCAATAATCTGGGCTTCCTTAGATAAAAAAAAACTTTTTCCCAATTGGCATTATGACCTCAGCTCATTAAGATGTATAGAATTGGAAAGTGCATAACTGGATTTGAAGCAGTTTATCTGATTTGATTGACCTGATTGTATGTTTTTGTACAGAAAATGGACCTGTTTGTCTTGTAAAGTGAATTAGTGCTATGAAAATAAACTGAAGCTAACTGCCTGGGTTATTGGATAGACTTGTGGCCTCAACTAGATATTTGATCCAAGAATGATGTGAATCAGATCTATACCAATATTGGATATGACTGGTCCCATCTCCACATATATCTGCATGTGTTAATATAAGTTCATGTTCATTAGTCTCATGGTTCTTTCTTGGTCACTTCTTAAACAGGCAGCAGTTTACTTTATGGTGTGACTTCATCATCCTGGCTCCATGATACTCCACCTCCTCCGAGCAGCAGGAGCAGGCAATCACATTATTACTCAAATTCACAGAAACATACAGTGACCCACACAGAGCAGAAAGAAAGGGGTCTAGGAAGAGCTCAAGAGATCCTCTCATTGAGATTCCAGAATATATGTCTGTTTCTGACAGAGTGTGTGTGGTGTGTGTTACTGTGTGCACAGGAAAGACAAGCAGAGTGAGAGCGAGAGAGCGCGCGCGAGAGAGAGAGGGAGAGAGAGAGAAAGCGAAACAGTGGAGGCAAAGGGGTGGGAGGGTAGATCATGCATGTGCATTATCTTAGCTCCAGCGGCACAGCAGCAGCAAACAGAAACAGCAGCAGCACAGGAGGGAAGGAGAGAAAGAGAAAGACAGGAGGGAGAGTCTGAGGGAGGGTTGTTGTCTCAGGCAAACGAACAAAAGCTGCAGAGAACAGTTTTCCATCTCCGCTAAAAAGAACAACGGTGGTGTTTTACAGAGAGGAAAAGGTGGTCATGATAGTAGTGAGACTGTAACGGAACAGAGGAAGCACACTGAAATCAGTGCAGACTGAAAGCAAGGCTCTTCTCTTCTTTGCTCTCCATGTTTTTGGGGACTCAGCATACCACTGCCTGCGTCTCCAAACCCAGAAGAGGATGTCAGTGTCAGGGAAGAAGGAGTTTGATGTGAAACAGATCCTCAGGCTCCGTTGGCGCTGGTTCAGCCATTCATCCCAAGGTTCTGCTGGTGGTGGTGGTGGAGGTGGCAGTGTGGGAAGCTACATCCAGCAGGATGGCTTGGACCACAGAGGAACTCCCGTCCAGGGACGGATGAAGAGCCATTCACGGGAAAGGGGCATCGGAGGATTGCGGAAGACCAGCAGTCCTGTGCACAGCGTCATGTCGCAAACGCCGGGGCCAACACCTGTCTATGTCAGAACAGGTCATCAGTCTTGGCATCATCAGCCAAACACCATCCAGGGCCTTCAGGTCAATGAGGACTATCCAAAGAGCATTTCCTCTCCCAGTGCAATGAGAAAAGAGGAAACAAACTCTGGCCAGGAAGAAATGATAAGCAGCACAGAGGAACCTGCAGAGGTGGATGCCAGAGACAGGTATGGCTACTGACGGGTGTTAGTAAGTTCGGAGGCAGGAACTGTTATGCCTCACTTGTCCCTTTATAATGTGTATGAAAATAAGTAAAGAGGTGATTATAAGATGTTCTTTCCTTTTCCTTTTCAAGTTAAAAGAACAAATTAGCTTCAAAATAAAAATGTTATCATAAGAGACAAGTCTGAACCCTAAGGCAACATCTTATTTAAAAAAAAAAAAATAAATAATTTGCTAATGAAGAGAAAATTCCTTTAAACAGTAAATCATGCTTAAATCGCAAAATTTTATCACATTTTCTTAGTCAAGTCATAAAAACCTACTGGTTTCAGTGTTAAACGGCATTAAGATCTTTTAAATAAGCTAAATTAAATCTACCTGCACAATTTTCTTCTGTTTACTTTTGCTAATCTGCTAACATCATGGCTCACCTGAGAACAGCTCACTGTCCACAGCATGTTAGGCAGGGTAAACCAATAAAACACATTTTTAATTATTTAAAGCTGGGGCCTTTTCTGCTTCCTTTTTCATTTTGTGGCCTAGATCACACTCTTGAGTGCTCCTTCACATTATTCCTCTGAGCACTTCATTTTTTACACAGCACGCTAATGCATTTTTTCCAATGAGTTAAAAGTGGATAGTGGAAAAGATTCATTGCATCATGTAACATGTCTCGGACCTATAAAAAGACGTGGTCGTGAAATCAGATGAATTATCCATACAGTCAGCCACAACTGTGTCCTGTTCATGTGCTAAGAGCTAATTCAGCTTCAAACAGGGTCAAAATCGTTTTACAAATCCTCATGCTAAACCAATTTAGCTGTAATAAATCTCTTCCTTTGCCTATAAATATTACATTTGTTCTATACTTTTCCTTGTGATCCTACATCATCTGCAAGGAAGTAAACAGGTTAGAGATGTACCTGTGAGTGTCAGCCTGTTTGTGTGCATGCTGTCTAGCAGAACACTAAGAGCACCTCACAAGATAGATGAAAAGACCAACTCTCCTTTTATCTTGCCTGTGACATTCTGAGGTGATTGGTCCTTAAGCTCTGCTGATTCCCTGTGTGTCTTTGTTCCATGCACCTGGTGATGAAATGAACAATGATGGTAAACCTGTCCCTTTGTTTTAGATAGAGCTCAATGAGTATTTCCAAATGCGTAGTCTCAAGCTCTACAGTGAAAAATGTGTCAGTGTGGATTGAGTGAATGCCACAGGCAGTGGATGGTTGGGCTCCCTGAACTGAACATGAATTATTCCGAGTTAAGATACAGCTTTTGAATCAACTCCACATTCTTCTCTTCATGTCGGCATAATTGGCAGATGTTCATGTTTTGGAGTCCCTGTGTGTGAAAAGTGCATGCATAAAAGATGTGCCTCACAGTGAAAATGTGTAGCTTCTCGACTCCCAGGATCCTTGAGTTCATGTTGGCCAGCGTATTTTGACAATTATACTGAATTATTGAAACATTTCTGTTCTATTGGATCATAAAATCCTTCCTTGGGCTATGTGTTCGCTACAATACTGATATCAATTTATGTATTAAACAGTGTTAGGCTTTTAACTACCAAACACCAAATTGTTTTATTTCTCATATAAAACCAGGAAGTTTTGAATTTACAGTGATCGAAAAAATTATTCTGTTTAAATGCTAGGTTTTTGTAACGTATAAAAATAACATCCTTTATAATATATCTAAAAAAACAAAAATATTAGGAGGATAAAGAGGACAAAAAAGCTCAAATAACCTGGTTGCACAAGTGTACATACACCTATTCATCCCATTTCAACATTTAATCTTCTTGGGTATACACCTAATATCAATTATAGTGTTCTGATTAACCATAAATAAGGTTCAGCTATTGTGGTAGGATTTATTCCAGACTATTGCTGTTTTGCATTCATCCCAAAGCTACTGTTTGAAGAGAGGTTCCAAAATATTAAAGGCATTTCTTTGTACAAAGATATCAATTATGAGAGTTGCCATCAGTTTTATTTTCTTCAGTTTTGACCTAAAACCTTCAGGTGTCTGTTAGAAAACTGAAGATGAAAAAGAATTTTATTTTTCAGCATCACAGAGGATCCAAGCACATATCCAGATCAGCAATAAAATGACTTCATCTGAAGAAAATTACAGTTTTGGGATGGCCCAGACAGAATATAAAACTAAATCATACATAAAATGTGGAAAGTGACTTGAATAGGGCTGTGGACAAGAACTGTTTTCACAATTTCATATTTTTACAGAATTTTTGCAAAATAGTCAGAAAATAATGAAGTCAAGATGTGGAAGGCTGATAGATTCCAATTAAAGAATATTGAATGCTGAAATTAAATGAAAAAAATTCAACAAAGCATTAGTTTTTATGTTTCTTTTCCCCCATTAAATTAGTTTGCGTTGTTGAGATGCATGGGATATATATCACATTACAGGGTGGGAAAGTGTTAACAGTTCCTAGTTGTCATATTAACTTATTTTATTACATCACAAAAACCTGGTATTTTAACAGGGGTGTGTAAATATTTGAAAACCACTTTATACTTTTGGATCAATCAGACCTTGAAATAGGAAAAAAGTTTCAAAAATCAGTTCATCTACATCTGTGTGTTGCATCGTGCTACTTTTTAATGCTGATCATGCCTCATGGAAACATAGCCGCTCAGTAACTATAGCTTTGGTACAAGATCTCCAAGTTTAGATGTATAACACAAGCCCAAACTAGACCAGTGACTGTGTGACACATCATGGCTCATGCATTCATCTGTAGCTAAGCAGATGTGGATGGCACTGAGATATGTACATTTATTTACCTCACCAGCTGGGTGGCCCTAATATGTCTCACATCATAAATCCCTGACACGTAATTTGTCACAGTCTCTCAGGCTGAAACTAGAGAATGCTTCTGTTGCTTGTCACAAAAAAAAAAAAAAAAGTTCAGCTGTAGTTTGAAAATGTGCCAGTCATTTCTTGGTGTGTGTGTGTGTGTGTCTCTCCATAATTAGCTTCATTCATGAAGTTCCTATAAATAGGCCATCCCATTAATGTGTTTTTTTAATCAAACTGGTTTCCTGCTTGTGCTTTTAATATTTCAAATTACTGTCAAGCTGAATTAACTGATAAAACCAATTAAGTTCTCCATTGGTTATGGAAGCCCCTTTAATAGAATCTGGTAAGAGTACAGATTCAACCTTAAATGCAGAATTTAGTCTAATGATGCAGTAAATATACATTAACTAACAAAATGAAATACAAAGCAAAAATTGTCTATGTTTACCTTGTATGTGATGTAGCTGAGGTTAAATGGGCATCATGACGGTCCTTTGTCAAAAGTTTTTCCTTGAAGTCTTTCAGATATTGTCACATTATAATCACATATTATGGGTATTTCATTGGAATTTCCTGTGATAGAAGTTCATTATTGTAAATTCTTTCAATTCATACATGAATTAAAATTAAAATGTGTAGCACAGTAGTCACACCTCCTGAGTTAATGCTGTGTTAAACAATCTTTCAGAACAATTAAAGTATTTTGGAGAATGTCTCTACCACCTTTGGACATCCAGAGAATGAAATCTTTATCCCTTGTTCTTTTCAAAAAAGCTCAAGTTCAGTCTCATTAGATAGTGTCTGTAATCAGCTGTCAAATACAATTGTACAACTGTATCCTGCCCTGCAAAATTATTTCATATATTTATCATTGTTACAGTGCTCATGTCAGTCACGCTTACATATGTTTTAATCTTCAACATTCATTTGAAGCTCTGGCTTTATGATCATGGCTGTCCAGCTGAAAGGTGAACCTCCACCTCAGCCCCAACTCTTTTGTGGCCTTCAACAGCTTTTCCCTTTAGCTTTACCCTGTATTTAGCACCATCCATCTTTCAAATCTGACCAGCTTCTCTATTTCTGGTGAAGAAAGACATCTCCACAGCATGATGCTGCCACTACCATGCTTCACCAGTGGGAAGGGTGTGTTCAAGGTTCTGTGTGGTATTACACTGAATCCACACATGGTGTTTATTGAATATAATAAATGGGACACCTTGTTGCTCTCTTTAAACAATGGCTATCTTCTTGTCAATCTTCAGTAAAGGCCAGATTGTTAAATTTCTGTCTCATTGGTGTCCTGACAAAACATTTTTCCCATCTGAGCTGTGGATCTCTACAGCTTTGACAGAAAGACCACATGCCTCTTGGCTGCTTCTCTGAATAATGCTTAAGGGCTGTCAGTTTGGATAACCATGTCTTGGAGGTTTTTCAGTTGTGCCATATGCTTTCACTTTCAGGTGATGGATTGAACAGTGCCCTTGGAGATGTTCAAAGCTTGGGATATTGTTTTATAACCTAACTCTGCTTCAAATCTCTCCACAACTTTATTCCTGATCTGCCTGCTGTGTTCATTGGTCTTGCTGATGCTTATTGTTCACTAACTGGTCTCTAAAAAACCTCCAAAGACTTCATTGACTGCATTTAAAGTGAGATTAAATTACAGACAGGAGGACTCTTTGTACTTATTAGATGACTTCTGAAGGCACTCGGCTGCACTGGATGTCATTTAGGGAAGCGGTGCTCAAGTCAAATCCTCGAGAGCGACCATCCTGCCATTTTTAGATGCATCTCTGCTCCTACACACCTACATCAGATAGCTGAATTCCCTCACCAGGATTCATTCAGCTCTGCAGAGACCTGGTAACGAGCCATTCATTTGATTCAGGTGTGCCGGAGAAAGGATGCATCTAAAAGCTGCAGGACGGTAGCTCTCGAGGACTGGACTTGGGCACCCCTGATTTAGGGGTACTAGATTAAGGGGGCCTCACACTTATAAACATATTGTTTTTATTTTGTTTGTGAACTACATATACTCAAAACTTTATTGTGTAACAGTTCTAAACCCCCTCAAAATAAGATATATGACAATTATTAATGTTATAATTTCTTTCTTTATCATTAGATACAGCATTATTTTTTATATTATATTCCTCTTCCAAGTGAGTGCATTAGTCCATTTAAGCAACATTTTTAGATTCTACACATAAGCGGAAATGTGGTATGAATAATTCCTGTGTTTTTGCTCCACCCTGTCCTTTTGTGTCCCTACATATATACTTATATTTGTTGTATCCTCATGACTTACATCCAAATAACCTCTTTGCAACATTTGACAGAGAATATATGACCAAAGTTAACCTGAGTGGAATAGAAACCCTGACCTCTCGCACATAAACAGTAACAGAGACTTGACTCAGCGTGCTGTTAGTTTGAATGATATCTCAATTCCCACTCCACCACCTTGGAAAAAAATACTACCACCTCTCTCCTTGTCAACAACTGTAATTGAGGTGTTTGTCGAATTATCAAAATGCCACAAGACGCAAATAGTTTACGTGAGGCGCATCCAGTAGACTCAATAAAATGCTATAAACTGTAAATTTCACTTTATCACTAAGTGAAATAGTGATAAATGTCTTATCATTTAAGACATTAAATTAAGATTTAATGTCTTAAATGACCTGTGTATATGTCATTTAAGACATTCTAGTCTTAAATGACATATACACAGGTCTTTAGGTTTTTTTTTTGTTAAATCAGCACTCAGGACTTGGGGGGGAAAAAAAGGTCCCTGAAGCTAAATATAAAGTGAAACATGAAAACAGTGTTTGTCTTTCTGAAACAAAGCTTTAAAGTGTGGTGAATGGAAATGCAGCCACATTAATGCTGAACACATCCCTCAGACTTCTGCTCAAATATGGATGAGTCAATTTCTTCCCAAAGTGAAACTAATTCAAAGAAAGTAATTTGTGGCACAGTTTTCTATTAATTTACTAGTGGAGGCCATGACTTTATTTAAGCAATGTCCCAAGGCACCTTAGAAATAAAATCAGCAGGCTGGGATGAGGATATAAAACACACAACATGAAAGAATAGAATAAAAATGTGGCTATGTCTTCAACAGCGACAAGAAAATATCATATAACATCCACTTGGTTTATCATGGTGATGACAATTTAATTTCCATGTTAGAAATCAGAGAATAGGCAAAATTATTTATATGATTCCAACAAGTTTGTGGCCCTAAACCACAAAAAATTGGAAATGTTAAATAAAATATCTAAAAATATATATATTTTTAGAAAATATTTACATATCTTAATACATAAAAAGGCAAAGACTCAGTGAAAATATAGCAGTGCTTTACTCTGAAGAAAAAGTAGGTTCCAATAATGAGTCTGTTTTAAGATTACCTATGTTAATAATGGGCCTTTCAATGTAAGTTTGGTCAAACAAATGATGACTATGAAATCAGAACTTAAATAAAACTAATAAATGATAGTCATTTGATCTCATTTTGAGTATGAATATATAATCAAACCAAATCATGACATTAATAGTTTCCTTTGAACTCTAAGCTTACTTTTGAAATTTTGGAGGAGACTGATGTAACTCTGCACAATACTGCGTCTTAGTACTAAATCTCCGTGACAGAAAATATGTTTTAGCCTTCCAGTTCTCTTCTTAGATTGATTTAAATAATTTTGTCTATTTTACTCCTCCTCCTTAATGGTTATATTCAAGAGTGATTGCTAATCTAAAGTATTGATTCATTTAGTCAAGCTTTCAAATAATATAAAATTTTGCTAGGATATATTCATATTCTGTATAATCTGTATGTATTACCTGGGTTATAACATTGCATATTAATATGTTTATGCACTAACTTTGACAGTCAAATGGTGATGACAGACTCATTCTCTATGCAAGTTAACCTGCCAGCAGCAAGGAGCTTTCTGCTAAGATCTGCACATTTTTCCTTTACAGAATGCCTCCAAACCCCCAGCGCACACATTCAGGAGTCTTTCTGTCTTTGTGAAGACCCTCATTGACATAATGCATTCCCTAGCTGCATGCCCCTTGCGTAAACTATATTGCAGTCTTTCTCTGAATTCATTTGCTGCAGGTTGCAGTTTCGGTAAAGGCCACTGTTGAAGATCCACAAGGTCAAAGATAGATATACATAGATAGAGAGATGGACGGATTGATCACACATACAAATGAACATCACCTGATTTATTCATTATTATATAGCCTATGAAAAGGCTTCTCATAACTAAGGTGTCACACAAGCAGAATCTCATGATAGGTAAAAGCAAACCGCTTTGTGATCTTAATGCTACAATACATGGCATTGGTACAGACAGACTTCTAAACTTGTTTGTTTGAGTGAGCACCACTGAGGAGAGACCGTGATTTCACCATGAACTGGCTATAACTAGATGCTCCTCACAAGGTTTCGAAAGGAACCTGCCAGAGCTTGTTTAAAGATTCCTGCCCAATACTTGGACAAGTATTTTAAATGCTGAGAGAATATAGTGTTGTTAGACAAAACCAAAGTTTAACTCTCTGGATGCCTTTGCAGACACCATGTTTGCAAGAATAATAGCATTGCACATCACTCCAAAAACACCATACCAACAGTGAAGTTTGGAGATGGGAACATCATGATGTGGGCTTTTCATTCAGCACATGGCACTGGTGAACTTCATATGATTGAAAGAAGGATGACTTAGAAATGTATGTAAACAGTCTTGATAAGAATCAGAAGATACAAGAAGGGGTATTTTAAAATTAGACGATGATCCCAAAGACAAATTACCAAGGAGAATCTCTGTTGACCTCAGGTAAAGAAAATAAAGTTACTAGAATTACCTACTCAGTTACATGAATGAACCCAATTGAAAATATCTAAGAAAAAGAAGATAAGAAGACCCCAGAACTTTCCAGGTATGAAAACATTTTCTGTGGAAGACTGGGTTAAAATCACACCTCAGTAATGTATGCAACTAGGTTCTCCTTACAGGAGACATCTAGAGGTTTTTATTACCAAAACAGCTTTTTCTGCTAAGTACTCATTCCCTGTGTCAGTCCACATAATTACCCATAACCTCATTACTAGACTTTTTTGTTTTGATGTGTAGGGTACTTACTGGCATCTGGTGTAACTTTCCTGTTAATAGGCCAATTAGAAATATATTCACTAAGAAAACCATTGATGTGTATATAAAAATATGCAGAGGGAAAAATCTTTTTTTGAACATCATAAGCATTCATCTGAGTCTTACTCCCTAGATCAAGTTACAATAGTCAATGAGTTTGTCTCTCAACACAAAGCCCAATGGCAGAACAGTGATTGCCAAAGAACAGAGGCTGAAAGATTTCATAAAAGACACAGATTTGGAACATGATTCAAGAAGTTCTTCAGGAATTTTTGGATTCTCAACCCTTCAGCATGGCTGTTATAATCCATTTTGAAAGATATACTTCCCATTTGGCCCCTCCAGCCCTCCAGGCATGACTTTCTCTCTTGTAAAAGGATGAAGCTGATACTGGTTAGAGCAAGACTGAGATTTTTAGCACCAGCAATCGTTTGCAGCAATCTCGGCTGACAAAGGGACATTTTATGTCCTTAAAGATATAAAAATTTAAATCCACTAATGTGTTATTATTCCTGTGCTTTGGATTTGTTTGAATCTTGTGGTAAAATTAATACATGGTGATTTTATGGAGCTGATTTTAAAGAGGTTTCTCACCTTGAGAAAGTGTAAAATACTGCAAAGTATCTTCCTCACTTGCATAGCCTCAGATAAGCGGTGTCATTTCAGCATCTCTGCTGCAATGAGTAACATTGTGGTGAGAAAGCTCTGAAAGGTGTGAAGACCAAATGGCAGGTTTTCAGGTGACATGTGCTGTTTGCATAAAATCTGCTCAGAGATAATGTGTGATAATAAAAAAAGGTTAGTCTTCCATTTTGGTTTATATTATTTAGATCTATTTATTTATTCTTTTTTGCTTATACATATCCAGTTATCTCTTTTATGGGTTCTTAGATTTCTTGGGAATTGCTGAGTAATATGGTTATGTGCTTGAGCTGCTCTGTCCCCCCAGCAGTTACTCTATTGCAAGGTGTTTTGGAGTTTTAGTGCCTTAATAAAATTGGGCTATACCTCTGATTAGCAGCCCACTACTAGGAGCACAATATACACCTCAGCGCAAATTTACGGCTCCCCTGACCGTGGTACCAAAGCAATTAGTGTCGAAGAGATTGGTAGGCATGAAAAACCCCTACAGCATGCCTCGGAGCCAATAGAAAAGCAATGGATCTGTTTTATGGCCCAATTGCTTATTCAGTCTTGTTTGGTGTTCCTTTGCGAGACTCTAGAGTCAGTGGGGAATACAGAGACAGGGCAATAAATTATTTTTGGATTTAGCATAAAGTCACCCAATAAAGATTAGACTATAGGATACTGCAATGAATGCAGAACAACATTAACCATTCCCAGAGGGACCATATCATTGCTTTTGGTAAACAAAGAAAAAAATGTTGAATGTTGCAAAATTTCAAGACAGCATGTTAAATGGGACATCAATAGGAGCCCTAACCCACTCCATCTTTACTGCTATATAAATCTCTCTGTGTGCCCATACATTATGCTGCCAAGCATTACAGTTTGGATTGGCATTTTATTTGTATTGACAAATCTGTAATTTAACCAGCTAAAGCAGCTTTCATATCAGTGCATGAGAGGCGATAAATATGGGCGCAAAGTGTTGCTTCAACTAGCAAAAATTTATTTATTTTTTTCTGCACTATCAGTCTTCACACAGCAAAAAGTCCATGAGATGACATTAAATTCTTCTGGAGAGACAGTTTGGTTGTTTATGTAGCTTAGCAAACAACCTGAAATGTCAATGAATACACTTTCTCTGTGAAGGACACCAGAGTGACGGGATTGCATTATTTTCTATGAGTGTGAGGGATTACTTGGATGCCTGTAAAACAGCGTGTAATCTAGCAGCCTGTGGGGACTGGGGCACTCAGACTCGCCACAATGCTGCAAGAGATAGACTGGTTCTCTTGTTAAGTCCCTGTTTTCTATGAAAAACACACACTCACACAAACATGTTTCAGATACACACGGGATCAACAAATAGGGGTTTACATTCTGTCTGGATGCTGGTGCAGAGATAGGGGAGCTTTCTTGTCTCATTGGACGATGCACTTAGCTATCTCCTCATGTACAGAGTTTATACATAAGAGTTTTAGTTTCAGCTTAGCACAGCAAGGAAGATAGATTTGTGCTGCAGGGAAAAGGATTCAGGGGTGTCATGTGCCAAACTAAGCTTCTTTCTTGCTTATCTATATGTGTACAGCCATTGGCTTTTTGTTTATGCTCAGACAGGATAAATAATTTTTCCTAATTAATTGCTCTAAATAAATATTTCCAAACTCTTTTGTCTTTTTTCTCATATGCCTCTTAAGACTGATCATAATAGTTTGCTATTATATTTTGTTTTACTTGTGAAGTGCTTTTTAAATTCACCAGACCTAATGTCAATCTCTTAGTTTTTCACTACATGTGATATTACCTCAGGATAATCAGGAAGTCTGGTGCAATCAATCTCTTCCTCCTTTGTGTCTTGTTTTCCACAGGTTGGTTCTGAGCAATTTGTCCAGAATGAACACCAACTCTTCTGATGAATTTTTCCAGGCCACAAATCATGCGGAGCAGACGTTCCGTAAAATGGAGACCTACCTCCAGCACAAGCAGCTGTGTGACGTACTGCTGATAGCAGGGGATCACAAGATACCGGCTCATAGGTTGGTGTTTGTGCTTCTGCCTGCTTTCATTTCATTAATTAGTCCAGGATTTGCTATAGATTAGAGGTGAAGCCGCCACTCTTTGTGAGGTTCATTAAACTAGTGGGGGAGGTGTTGAAGCTTTGGTCTGGATCTCAGTTTGCAACACATTTGGATCGTTCCAAGGAGTAATTGGATGATGTTTGAAATGCAATGCATATATAATAACTATACAACTGCAATGATCAAAGATTTGGCCTATTTCTGATTTTCCCTTTTTTTTGTAAAGCTTTCACCTGCCAAGTTTCAGCCAATTCTAACTTCTTTTTAAGAAGTGAAATGCTGTTGAGAACAGTCATTATACATTTTATTTTAAGAACTTAGTATGTTTTGTACCATAACTTTTTTTCGGTACAAAATTACCAACATTCGCTAAGGTCTTGCTCTTTGATGTAGTAGCCTTAATAAACAGCCAAAATGCCTCCCTAAGAATAAACTCATTTTAAACAGTCTCTTACAGCATTTGTACTTCCTCTGACTTTATTTTAAACCTTTGACAGACACTGAAAGTAGATTCCTCCCTCAGTAACAACTGGTAAGCTGATGAGTGCAGGTTAGTACAACTTGAAATGTTACGCTAACTGAAAGCAAAAAATATCAGAATTTTGAGTATCTGACCAGTCGGTCAAGCTCAAGATTAATCAATTCCAGTCACCCTCCAATTTCTTGATATATCCTTAAATAACAAGCATGAAAATATCTTGTTTCTACATTTCTATGCTGCTGTGATTTGAGTACATGCTCTGCCAATTCATATTATGTCTGATGCAAAGAAAAGCTGTGCTCCACTGCACAAACATGTCAGTATTTGTCCACTGGCTCCTAGTAGGCTGGCACCAATTGTAACTGCAATGGACAGATCATAGGATGTCCTCTGAGAGGTAAAGGCCTCGTTCTGAACATATTAGTCTATATGCCAATTCATATTTTGTTTGCTCATCCAAACACAAAAACAGCCTCCTCTGCTACCTGTTTTTAGCACCTGTTCACTTTTTTTGCATTTAAAGAAGTATAAATATCAAGATATAACTTAGGAATCAAAACATTGTTGCCAGAGGCTATAGTTTTGTTGTAATGGCATCTGATCTCTCCAACCATTATGGAAATGAGTAGACATGAAAGTCATACTATTGAATTAAAAAAGTGCTTCACAAAGGTCATCTTAATAACTTTTTCACATTTTGTCATGTTACGACCACAAACTAATGTTATTAATATTTAATGCAATAGACAAACACATTGTAGTGCATAATTTTCAAATGGCTTAAATTGATAGATGTTCAAAATTGTAAAATGTGTGTCACTGATTTGTACTCAGCACCTGTGAGTCAATTATTTGTACAACCACCTTTTTCTGGAATTATGTCTGTAAGTCTTTTGGGGTATGTGTCTACCAGTAAAACACATCATGTTCAGCTAGACAGGATGAAGAGCATGTGTAAAAAATATTTTTCAAAGGTTTTGTCTCAGATTCTGTGGTGGATTTAGGTCTGGACTTGGACATTCCAACATATTTATGTGCTTTGATCTAAACTATTTCATTTTTACTCTGCCTCCACTAGATGGCAAACCTCCAACCCAGTATCAAGTCTTTTGCAGGTTTTCTTTCAGGAATGTACTTTATTTAGCCTAAACCATCGTCCCATCATCTCTGACCAGCATCCCTTTTCCGGATGAAGAAAAGAATTATGCAACCACCATTATGTTCTAACAAAGGGATGATCTGTCGAGGGTGATGTGCTACCTTCGGCCTCACCTGACCAGAGCACTTTTGTCCACATGTTTGCTGCGTCCCTTTTGCAGGCAACTACTAACACCTCTTGTTCAATAATCATTGATGATATCCATCAACCCCTCTATGACCCTGTTAGGAGGATCAGATATAGAAGATAGATGGATAGATGGATGGACAATTTTTCTTCCAATTCACAATTATGTTCAACTTTATGTTCATATTTTACATAAAATTCCAGTTCAGTAGACTGAGGTTTGAGGTGTAAGGTGACAAAATGTGGAGAACGATGACTAAATACTATTGTGAGGCAGTGTATCCAACTGCAGAAATAAGGATGGCTGTTGGGATAGTGTAATGTAATCATTCACTGACTAAATAGACTTACATAGTCGAAGAGCATTGCTTAGTGACCTTGAAAGGCGTAAAACTACTCAAGCAGCATCAGCGCAGCAGGAAACATCAGACAGCAGCTACATGATATAAAGTAATTATTTTAGCAGCACAATATGATAAAATAAACTCTAAAGATTTGCTTCTGTATAAAAAGCAAGGTTACTCTTAAAGAAACACAGTCTTTAAATACCCCATACACATCTCTAAGCAGACATACAAACCTATGAAAAAAAGCATGCTAAATGCATTTTTTCCCCCTCATGGCAGACTTGTCTTAAGTGCGGTTTCGGACTACTTTGCTGCTATGTTTACCAGTGATGTGAGAGAGGCAAAGCAAGAGGAGATAAAAATGGAGGGAGTGGATCCCGAGGCCCTCAGATCCCTGGTTCATTTTGCCTATACTGGTGAGTGTCTATAAAGGAATTCACTGGCTTTTTATGAAACCTCTGTATCCTGCATGATTAAAATGGATCAATAAAGTAATTCAACAATGGTCTTACAAACTGAGAAGCACTTCAACTTAAAATCTTTTTGTTTTGTCAGACAAATGGCCTCTAATACATATTCTTCAGTATGTAGAAAATCAACTTTTTTAACATCACATTGCTGAGAAAGAACTTAAGGTAAATGTCTAAACAACCCAAAGTGGATGTATTTTGTTTTTAAGCATTTAATCTCAAAGGGAAATTAAATATTTCCTTAGTTATATCTATGACCCCATAAAATGAAGCAGTATGTATGAGGTGTTGCCTTAAAATACATCCACAGATGTGCCTCCATATACCTCAAGTGTTGGCAAAAGCTTACAAAGCCATAACATTATTGTCCCCACTTTCCCAAATTGTTTCAATCTGAGTGTATGAAAACTCTTGAACTTAAAAAAACAACAACGCTGGCCTTTTGGCAAATTGAAATAATTTTGGGTAATCTTAATTTATCTTAGTCAGAGAGTGAAAAAACATACTGTTTTTTTTTTTTTTTTTTTTTTTTTTTTTTTTTATACAATGTATGCAAAAATCTTTTTTAACTGTAAATTTGGTGTTATACAGTTGTGTGGATATTTATTTGGTTAAACTGCGTCCACCAGTATCCTTCTTTATTATGGAAATATTCTGCCATGAAGTATGTTCATTTCTTTGCCATGATGTTACAGGTGTCCTTGAGCTGAAAGAGGAGACCATTGAAAGCTTATTGGCGGCAGCATGCCTCCTCCAGCTTTCACAAGTCATCCAGGTCTGCTGCAGTTTCCTCATGAAGCAGCTTCATCCCTCCAACTGCCTTGGAATACGATCTTTTGCGGATGCCCAGGGCTGTGTGGACCTGCTGAATGTGGCCCATAACTACACCATGGTAGGATGGTGAACAGAGCAAGATCGCAATTATGTGGTGAACTAAATTATTTATTTTGCAATAACGGTCTTCACTGTAGGGATGCACATGGGCATATGCAACATTGAAAACTATAAACTAGTGTTTATAGTTTTAAATAAACCAAACCAAATTTATTTCCAACATTAACACTAAAGTCCACTACATTAATTAAATGCATATTTTTAAAAATAGAAAAAATTATACTCCAAGTCATTTTTTAAATATGTTTCTGGATTTTGTGGTCCTTTATTTATATTTTCTTTCATAAATAAATCCATTCTGTATACAGAATTTATGATGCAAATGGATTTGGTTATGGATGAGCTAATTTAAATATTCACTCATTTACTGTAACACTATAAAGTATTGGTACATGGGTTACTTACATCTCATAATTTAAGCAGATGCATTAGGACGAGGGAATATAATAGAAACCGAATAATTTCACGCTTTAACTTTATGTAATTGAGTTGTATGCTGTCAGAGTTACACTGCCATGTGAGCCATTTCCATCTAGTGCTGCAAGGAATATTTGCACTGGATTAAGATTCAGCCACATATCCATTTTTTCCCAGTCATGCAGAAGTGACAGAATGATGCAGGCGTTATCTCCTAAAGGACATCTGCTTGCTCGGTTTACATAGCCTCCATCTGAGACCAGGAGGTTAATCTAATCATCAAACTGCACAAGAGGTCCAGCTTCCTGTTCAATCACTTCAGTAATGAGCAGGGAGAGTTGTGGACTTCCTGGTTACACCATCCGCTGCATTCTGAGTGGACTGAGTTGTGTTTTGATAAGCTCGGTTTCCCTGTTTGAGCAAAAACAGCCAAGCCTCTAACATCCTTCCTTTATGAAACAGTTTTATATTTTATGGTAGAAAACGTGCAGATGTAATGTTAGATGTTTTTTTTAATCAATAATCTGTACTCTAGAGTATAACACGAGCAGTCCGTTTTTGCTTATCACCTCAGATTGTAATCATATTTTCAATGCTTGTAAAAGTATTAATACCTCCTTTCACATTTTGTCATGTTAAAACCTCAAACTTCAGTTTACTATATTTTAAATTTTGTGATTGGTCAACATAAAGTAAAACGTAAGTATGAAGTGAGAGGAAAATGACATGTTTTGGTGTGTAGCATGCATACAGTCCCTATACTCTTAATACCTCTAGATAAAATGCAATCAAGTGCCTTCAAAAGTCAACATTGTACACCGAGGTCACCTATTTGTATTTTAATGTCAGTAAAAATACAGCTGATCTATGAATTCTTCAGAGGTTGTGTTTTAGAGATCATTAGTGAACAAACATATCATGAAGACCAAGGAGCACAACAAACAGGGCAGGTAAAACACTGAGGAGAGGTTTATTCCAGCGTTATGTCATACAACAATATCCCAAGCTCTGAACTTCTCACTCACATCTGTTCAATCCTTTATGTGAAGACAGAAAGCGCAGAACTACAAAGACATGCTTTGCCACCTAAACTGACAGGCCAGGCAAAGAGAGTCTTAAAGTATGTTTCCACTACAGGAACCTTTCCAGGAAACATAGTAGTTTTCTGGCACTATTATTACCCACTTGCATTTCAGCTGCGTTTGCTAGGATAAAAAGAAGTAACCAGGTTAGAGATTTTTCAGAAAAAATCCCTGGTAAGGAGGTAATATTTTCTATTTACCAGAAACATTTCGATGGATTGTTGTGGAGAAGATAGCTAAGGATTTCAAATGGTAAATTTTTAATGTCTGAAATAGTCTGAAGCTCATAATTACCTTATACTCTCTGAACTTTAACTTTTATCAACATCTGTTAACAGCTGTCTATGCCAAAAGAAGGAATACATTCTTCATTCAGAGTAATATTTTAGGGTTTAAGACCATTTAGGTACAGAGACACAAATAAAAAGAACCACCACCCGTGTGGATCATTGAGCTGTTGCCGCTACTCAGTGTGTGTGGTTGATGTTCTTTTGGACAACACGCTCAACCTGTATTTATTAAATATCTGTGAATGTTATAAATTTTTCTGACTTTTAAGTAGTTATATTACAGTGATGGAGTGTGAACACTGTAAAATGATCACAAAATCATGGCTGGAACAGGAGCTCCTATTCCCAAACCACAGCTGTCTCTCCACTCCCCTTGCTTCAAAAGCGATAGAAATCCACGTTGGCGAAGTCACTTTAAAATCATTCAAGTTTCTCCTTTCCATGGAGTTTGTAGTGACTTTTAACAAGTTACAAAGAGGATTTGTTGTGCCAAGATCATTGGTACAAAAAAAAAAAAAATAAATAAAATAAATAAATAAATAAAAAAAATCATTGCTTTTAATATCACAGTGAACCCTCTCTCTCACACACTCAGTAATGAGCAATACCTTAGCTGTTATGGGCTTGGCTATAGGCCACAAAAAGCACAACTTTAAACAGAGAAGCAGCCAAGAGGCCCATGGTAACTCTGGAGAGTCTGCAGAGATCCACTGCTCAGTTGGACTAATCTGTTTATTGAACAACATTCTTGAAAAAAAGTTGATTTGCAGTTTGCCATGTAGGATATTTTACAGACATCTAGAAGAAGGTGGTCTGGTCTGGTCCTTCTGCAGAACAGGGAAACTGGTCAGAGTTGATGGGAAGAAGGAGCTAAATACAAAGCAATTCCCAAAGAAAACCTCTGAGATGCTAGGAAAACCTTGAGGCTGAGGCAGAGGTTCACCTTCCAGGAGGACAATGACCCAAAAGATACAGCCAGAGCTACAATGTAGCTTCATGTGATACAATAATGTAGACCTAATTGAAACAGAAAATCTGTGTGAATACTCAGAAACTAATGTTCAGAGACATGCACCGTCCAATCTGACTGAGCTTCAGCAATATTGGGTAAAAAGAATGAGTAAAACTTTCAGTTCTTTAGATGGGCAAAGGGAGTAGAGACAGTCACCTAAGGACCTGCAGCTGCAGATGCATCGTGAGGTGGTTCTTCAAAGTATTGACCCTGTGTGGCAAAATATATTTAATATTTTTGCATCATTTACCTTCTTAATATGCACTACTTTGTGTTGCTCTGTCACAAAACCCTGATAGAATATATTAATGTTTGTGGATGGAATATGACAAAATGTAAAAAAAAAAAAAAAAAAAAAAAAAAAAAAAATCAAGATATTACTTTTACAAAGCCCTATTACCCCAACTTTTTCCTAAATAATTAAATGACCTCCTTGTTGAAAAACACTACCATTACACCATTACTGTTTAGTAGTACCAAAAGCAAAAACTCTTTCTTCCTGCTGATCATGTTTCTCAGGAAGAAAACAAAAGGAGCAATCAAGGACACAACCTTTTAAATGACCAAACAAACTTGATTTAGCTTTCAGTTTTATATTCACCTGTGTTAAACCTGCAAGTAGGAATAACTGATCTAAAGCAGCATCAAAGACTTGGCTGAACTTTCTCCCTCAGCTTTACCACCACAGATCAATAGATGCTCCTCATTTCATTAAGCCTCTCTGTGCTAAGCCTTTAAAACCTGCTCTCATAAAGATTGGATCAAGTAACTGTAATTTGTTGCAAGTTGATGATCAATAGCTTAGTTGTTCTTTTTAATTTAACGGCATTCGCTCTAAAGTGAGCATGAAGTTGTTGCAGCATCTTGGTAATTAATGTTCAGCTGCTTTGTTTGAGGAATAAACAAGGCATGATTGCAGCCAAAGACTGTTCAGTATGTCTTTCAAGTGCTTGAATCTTGGATGTGGTATGGATCCACAGAGACAGCAAAGCCTTTTCTACAGTATATCATCTCTAATGGAAATACCCAGAGACAAAGACCTTGAAGATGTAACCATGCAGTGCTGTCATATTGGCTGGGCCTCTGGCCAATAGATGGAAGATTAATCTTCAGAAAGGAAAATAGAAGAAAAATTCTGGAAAGCTTGGAGCTTGACACATCATTTGAGGAATGACAGTCATTTCTATGTTTCTCATAAAAGGCTTTTAGAGGCTTTTAGTTATTGTGCGTTACCATAATGTGATTTGTAACCTGTTATTTAGACTTTTTTTTAAAGACTAAAATTACCCAGTGAAAAAGTGTAATTATTATTTTAATAAAGAACAGTTTTAGTTCTACCAGAGAGAAACTACTGTAGAAATACTATCTACCTTCATTCATTATTTTTTCTTCACCTCTTTGTCCTTGTTATACTTGATCGCCATTGCCTTTAAAATTCTAACTCGCACTCTGCTACACACTCACGCAAGCACACTCTCTGCTGTAGCTAGCGTACTTCTCGGCTAATAACTGATGATTATCTGTCTCCTCTGTGTCTCCTATCTGTTCCAGGAGCACTTCCTGGAGGTCATTCAGAACCAGGAGTTCCTGCTGCTTCCCACGGCAGAGATTGTTAAACTGCTCTCCAGCGATGACATCAACGTTCCAGATGAAGAAACAATTTTTCAGGCTTTGATGATGTGGGTGAGATTTGATGTTCAGCATCGACAGCAGGACCTCGGGGTACTGCTAGCTTACATCCGTCTGCCTCTTCTTCCTCCACAGGTAAGTGAACTGAGAAAGCCTATTATTATAGGCACAGTAAGTTTTTATGTTTCTCTAGTTGACTTTGTAAGTTAAAACTGAGAGTGTAATTTTTCACCCAGTGTAACTTGCTTCACTTATCTTAAGCTCTTTTAGTGAAGAGAGATCCTCATGGAATGATGTTCTTGAGTGCAAATACAATTATGATATAATTTAATTGACAAATGTTGTAACTTAAAGTGCTTGTTTGTTTTTTATAGAGTAACACATTGAGTATACCAAGCTGGTCCAGTAGCCAGCCAGATATGACCTGAATAAAACTGTGTGGGGTTCCTTCACTTTCCCATTATATCTGTTTATGTTTTTCACACCCAGAAACATTTTTAAAAAGCAGAATTTCACTTCCTTGTACAAAAGAATATGAATAAGCTCTCAGGCAAACCAGCGCTGCCTTCCTGGTATCTCCCTTAAAGTACTTAAACCACTGTATGATGGACTTTTTTGCAGTTTCACCTCATACCCATAACTGGCCCATGCCTACTTACATTTGAAATTTAACTATAGCACTCTGTTAATGTACTCTTGAGGTAAAATTGTACATATGAAATAAGTCAATCTACCATTGTGACACAAATTTATTATGTGTATTTTTCTCTGTATATGACTTTTTAAAATTACAAATGTAGAAATATTCTCAGAAACATTTTAGAAATGTTGTGGTCATTATAACTTAATTTCAAACATCTTACACATTTTTTGTGAAAAACCATAAAAACCAAATTTGCCAATGATATATTCATGCAAAGTGTATCGTTGTTTAAATATTTTAGCTATACATTTACCATCTCACATCTGTACGATATCTGAAATGTGTAGATATATATTTTTACACAAAGATTATTTACTAATGTCTTGTTTCCACAGGTGGATGGAGTTTGGTCTGTTTCCTGTTTGCTTGATCTGTTTCCATTGTAAAAGTGACCCATGCAACCGACATGTACCGTACCATTCCTGGACCCCCTTCAGTTATAGGTCCATAGGACAGTGGTACGGTACGGTTAGGTTGGAGCTACTGGTGTCACAAAACACAGTCCATTGATTGGGGGACAGGACAACATCACTGCTTGCAACAAGCATGAGACAATGCGTTTGGCGTTTGGGTTTAACCCCGCCTGCCCAGTGAGAGTCCAGCTGGCAGTGGAAATGCTCTCCTGACCATACGCCAAACCATAAAATAGCATACGGAACTGCATCGACCTGCTCAGTGGAAACAAGACATAACTCTGTTTTAAAGAAGTGGCTTGATATACGTAACTTTAAACTTCAAACTCTTTTGTCCTTATCACAAGTATGAAATGTAAAAATATCCCTCTCCTTGAATAATTTATAGCTTTCTATAACCTATTATGCAAATGATTTTCACCATTTCATTAATGAAAAAAAAGGAAAAAAAAGTGGAAAAAATAAGAAAACACTTCACTACTAGTGTTTGCAAAAAAGCAATGAACCAGATGCTTTGATAAATAAAACATGTAGAAAATATGGTCTAATACACCAGATATTTCATCCACTTCTTTAGGAGAAGTTGTTTTCTGTGTGGCAAGTAAACAGAAAGTGAATCACTGGTATTGTCAGAGCTGGAACTGTTTCTTTGCATGTATAATTCTTTGGGATAAGAAAGGTTTTTAAAATACTTTCTGGCACTCAATTTAGATTAAATTAAAACTTACATTGAACTTGTAATTTATTATAGTGTAATTCAATTCAAATATAATCAAATTCAATACAGTCAGATAGGAAAGCATATTCTAAACAGAAGAAACATTTGCTTCCACTGCAAAAATCACTAAAGAAAGAACTGAGACAAGGCAAATTTAAAGTCTGAAAGGATCACGATATGTCTATTCATATAAATACAGCAAAAATCTGTAACAAAAGTTGACACAGACTCTGAAAGATGCAACAGATATATAGGACTCACCTTCTTAGTATAAAAATAGCACTACGCATGTCAAACGTTTAGATTTTTTTTTTCTGCAGTTGTGTCTAGAAATTGGAAGAAATTATGTTTTTGTAAGATGCTGCCGTTAAGAAAGTCTAACTTTTTTTTCTCATAATTTGATGTGTTTCCAATTTTTGATGCAATTTTTAATTCACTTTTACGGTTTATGGCCTTTTGTTTTGAATTGATTTTTTCTATCATAACTTCCAAATTTTCATATTTCATGCATTTTTGCTAACTTTATTTTGGGTTATCTTTTTGGTGGTTTGAGTTTTTTTGGAGTTCTTTTGTTTTATCTTTTTTAACAGATGTTATAGTGTTATGAAAAACCTAAATACTTCACCACTTGGTTTGATTACAACTATTTTGGATAAAAAAGATTTTGACATAATATTATGAGGCTTTCAATAGTTTTAAAGATGAATTAGTTAAGTTCACCATTATTAAAATATAAAAATCATTGCATAAAAGTTTATACAACCTAAACCCCTTTATATATACAAAATAAGAAAAAAACAAAAATAGGATGCATGTCTTTCCAACTACGACTTCAGAATCAAGATTAAGACATCAGACTATAATATATGTAATCCCCCCAACTCCAATAATCTCCAAGTTGAAAGTGAACAGAAAGAGTGAAAATGTGCATTTGAAAGGCACAATACTGCTGGAAATAGGACAGAGTCAAAAAATGTCACTGTTATGACAGTCACTGGAGGTGGCTTCTTGACTCTTATCTTATCATTTTTGGTATGTTCTGGCCAATAGAACAGGGATCCAATATCATGAGACATACTCCAGCTTCCTAAAGCTATAGAAGCATAAGAAACAGGACACTACAAGGTCACACTCAGCTAGTCTGAACTAAAAGTATTTTCAAAAAGTAAGATTTAACCTTAGTCTGAAAAGTAGACAGGGTGGCTATGTCCTAAAATCTACAAAAAAGTATCAAGAAAAACACCATTAAACAAGTATGTCTAAATTTTTTTATATAATTCTTCACAAATGAATGTTGCATTTGTGATTTTATTCTGATAAAATTTGATACTTCTTATACACAGAGTTCTCCATAAAATTGCAGGACATTTTGTGTCACTACAGTGTATGATGTTGTTCCATGCAATCCAGCTCCTTGCAGATCTGGAAAACAACAAGATGTTCTCTGATGATCTGGAATGTCAAAAGCTCCTGATGGAAGCCATGAAATACCATCTGCTGCCTGAACGCCGGCCCATGTTTCAGAGCCCTAGAACAAAACCTAGAAAGTCCACTGTGGGTGCACTTTATGCTGTGGGAGGAATGGATGCTACGAAAGGTATACAGTGATTCATACGCACTGTTTGTCAGTACAGACTCACTGATTGGTTATTAAAACTGTATTTGATGCTTCTCTAGGCTCCACCACCATTGAGAAGTACGACTTGCGAACAAACACTTGGGTCCAGGTTGGAGTCATGAACGGACGCCGGCTACAGTTTGGTGTAGCGGTGATTGACAACAAGCTGTATGTAGTCGGAGGGAGAGATGGACTCAAGACATCCAACATGGTGGAATGCTATAACCCTGTCAGTAAAGTTTGGTCAACTATGCCTCCAATGTCCACCCATCGGCATGGACTTGGTAGGTGTTGGTGGTGGAATGGTTTGAGCTTGTTATTTTCAAAGCGAATAGTATTGATGAGTTTCTATAAAATATTTCTTATAGGACCATATAGCTAGATGAAGTCAGTTAAAATAGGAAACTACATGTGGAAAAGTTGTTATTATTGGAAGGTTCATAGTTGTTAGTCATCTAATTAAGTATTTCATCTTATCTTAGTCCCTGTTTATGAATTTAGCAGTTCAGTTGAAGTTTTGCATCATTAATAACTGCTGGATGAAGTTCAGAAGGGTCAAAAATAGCATGCTGTAAAAAAAAAAAAAAAAAAAAAAAAAAAAAATCCCACTATTCCCCCTGGACTTTTTATATTTTCCTGTACCCCTATCAAAGCTTAGTGAGCTGTACTGACCCTGCTCCGCCTTATCATTCCCTGCCCAACACATCTCATATCAGAGGTGTTTTGATTTGCAGTTGAAACAGGTCCTGCTTACAGAACAGGGAGATTTTGTCAAAGCATTCAGCTCACTCGCCCAGTGTGGTAGGAGGTATCAGCGAGCCCAGGAGAGCACACTGTACAGATTACCAGCGCTGTCTTTGATCTTTTCTGAAGCAAAATGTTTCTCACTGCATTGCTTATTTTGTGCATATTTTCAGCCTGAATATGTTTAAACTTAGTGGCTGTGAGCACCCCTGCATGGCCGCTCCCCACTGTGTGCGTTGTGAGGGAAGACAAAAAAGAGTTGGTGTTTTTTCATCACAAAGCCAATAGTTGTTAAGAAAAAGGACCTTTATTTAAAGAATAGTATGCCACAGAGCTTCTCTGAATGGGTCTGAACTCTAGTGTTCCCTGGAAATAAATGAACTCTCACCAAAGGAAATAAGGGTTGTACAATGAAAAAAAAAAAAAAAAAAAAATCTATTGTGTTCAAAAATCCCCTACATTGTTTCTGGTGGAAACCACTTTCCTTTTAGACTGGAATGAGGAATAACTCCTGTTTTATAGTTTTCCTGTTTTTTAATAGGTTTGGTCTGTTACATGCCTCAGCCTGGCTCTAAATGAGAACTATACCTCTGTGGAGTTCTAATCAGGAACTCTTGGAAACATATGTTTATTATTTGTTATTGGGATGGGGTTTGTTGACTTTCAAACCAAAGATGAATGATTGATTACACTGTATAGTTAAATTTGAGCAGAAACATTTTCTGTTATATTATCTTAAGCATAAAAAAATCATATGTCTTACCTCGGAAAAATGCAAGTAAATGAAATTGTTCTGCTTTATCCGATATGCATTTGCACCATTAGGTATGTTACATTAAAATATAAAAAAAATATAAAAGTGCATACATAAATCATCTCATAATCTAGACCCACTCAAGGATAAATTCTTCACATCTTCATAAAAAGAGAAATAGATTCCTATATTTGCTTATGGTTAATAGTTATTAAAGTAAAAAACAAACAAACAAACAAGGAAGATGAATACTTCAATTTGAGACTGTTGAAGTAAAAGTCTAACAAGAACCAGTAATATAAAAAATAAGGGCTGCAATGAATCAACTAATTTTTAATCACTACACATTCACCAAAAACGTGACAGTAAAACATTAATTTATTTTATCATTGCAAGAGCAATATTTATGAATAGAGAAATCAAACCATATTAATTAAAGCTTATTAACACTCTAAAATTATCTAAAGGCTATTGGTCTCTCATAAGCCAAAAGGAATTGTATTTTATGGTATAGTTCTCCTCACTTAAATCTAAAAGTGAAATGAATGAAGGGAAGAAAAAACAAGGAGAGCCTAAAGTTATGGAGCCACCAGGAAAATCAGCAAACTTTCATCACCAGAACTGCCAGCAAACAGTTATTAAAAGACTGCTTACATCAAACCAACATTTGTTGTGATTAATCTCTCTTTGGAACTGGGTTGGTTTTTTTCATATGTATGTTTCTACAACTGAGAGCTAGCACTCTTTCAAAACAAACAAACAAACAACACATGTTTTGCTAGCCAGGAAGTCACATTTAAGAGGGAGCACCTGATTTTGGACACACTGGAAGTTGTACACTTTGGATCACATCAGAATCAGATTGGCAAGAAAAGAAAACATGTTACAAAAAACTAAACACTTGAGACTTAAAACACAAAAACAAAGCTTTATTCAACAATGGACAACTTAGCATATTGTATAATGCAGTCAAAAGCATTTATCACAACCATAGTTTGATTAGGGCTTGTAACTGAATTGTATCTGGTTCTTTGATAAACAAAACTTTTCAAGAGGTTGGTTCCTTGTTCAAAACAAACCTCCTATTTCCTGAGGGCAATATCTTCACCCATACAGTGTGGGAAGAAACCTTCCCAGCAAATCAGAAGTAGATGTTGGTGTAATTACGACAGCAAGTTGACAGGGAAAAGCTATTACAAATTGGAAGGTCAGAACAATATTCATTATTTTTAATAAATCAGCTTAATTTAGCTCAGCCCAAAATTAAACTGAAGATTTAGATTTAAAATTATTTACATTCAACCAAGAAGTTTACTTTTGAAAGGAAATCATACAGGTATCTCTCAAATGATAAAACATTATTTTAAAATGTTTTTTACAGCTTGGAAAGCCTCCTTGCCATCAACCTAACCTTGAGCTTCCTCCACAGTCACCATGGCTGGTCACTCTAAAATGTTTATATTATTTCCCATCAGAAGAAACAAGTTGGTAAAATTAAAACACTATCTTAAACATGAATCTATAGGGACTATTAATAATTTTGGGCATAACTGGATTGTGTGAGAGCTTCTCCAATGAGTAAACTAAGGATTTATTTAGGCAAAATCACAAAATCCAGCAAGACAAGTTGAAAGGTGTTGGTTGCTTTTTAGTGTAAAAAGTATTAGCAACTTATGATGAAATCAATATCAATAAAAAGAAAGCACTTCAAAATAATGTTCCAGTGGGATGGATACTTTCATCTCCTCATTCACACAATGTTATCTGCTCTTTTACTAAAATATGAATCTCTCTGGTTTTGGTTAGGCATTGCTGTACTAGAGGGTCCCATGTATGCAGTAGGAGGCCATGATGGCTGGAGCTATCTCAACACAGTAGAGCGCTGGGATCCACAGGCCAGACAGTGGAACTATGTGGCCAGCATGTCGACTCCACGAAGCACCATGGGAGTCACAGCACTCAATGGAAAGTATGTCACACCATTCTATTTTCACTAATGGGTTGTCCAGCATATGAGCAACTTTAAAAACTGTGATTTGAGATTTTTACTCCCAGTGTTTGTTTTTCAATTGACTTATACAGGATATATGTCACATTAAAGATGAAAAAAGGTGTTCAGTGATTTATGATGTTCTCAAAACCTGTGTACTCTTAGATTACATTGCTATTCTTGCAATATTTATTGATTTGTGTGTTAATGTGCAAACTCTTCAAAAATAAGATAAAATTGAATTTTAAAAACCAAACATCCCAGCATGCTGTGTTAGGAAAACATGAGAATTACACAATAACAAAAGGGTTAAAGAGCTTAGCTTGCATTTGTCTAATAAAAACAGATGTGCACCATTAGCTTAACAGCAATATACTTGCTAAGTTTGTTTGTGGTCTAAGTGAGAAATGCCACCAGCTCACAGGATGTGCTGTTCTAATAAAAAAGTCAAGCAAAGACCACAATCTAAATTCTTTTGCTGAAAATTACTTTGTGTTTCTCTGTATAAGAAGCATCCGTAAACATCTCATTTTTAAACACAGAGCAGTTGTGCACACAGTTTCAGTGTGCACATCTGCTAAACAAACTAGAAACCAGGCTGCTGCTTGGCTCAGCTTCATTCACTATTCAGTGTCAAAGTTCTTTTAACAGTTAGGTCAAAAATAGACAACAAGAAAACAGCTTCACTAGCATCTGCGCTCTATTGATAGGCCTGTGAATAACAATTACGTAATACACTGACGTAATCTTTCCAGAGAAGAATGCTTTCAAGGAAACAGCCTTGGTCTAAAAAAGCTATCCTGTATCTTTCAACAGCTTGATCCTGTATCTCAAGCTGTTGCTTGATCTGTACTGTGTCCTTGAGTGCTCTGAAAGGAGCTTCTAAAGAAAATGTATTATTATTATTATTATTATTATTGTTGCTGTTATCTTTGAATTTCTATCAAGCTCTCTTGAGTGTCTTATCCAAGCTTCTCTGAATACATTTTGCAGAACCATATGTCAGCATTCTAATCTTTTTCCTTTTATTCCTCAGGCTGTTTGCAGTTGGTGGGCGAGATGGCAGCTCGTGCTTGAGGTCGATGGAGTGTTTCGATCCACACACTAACAAGTGGAGCATGTGTGCACCAATGTCCAAGAGGAGAGGAGGTGTGGGCGTAGCCATGTACAACAACTTCCTGTATGCTGTGGGTGGACATGATGCCCCCGCTTCCAACCACTGTTCCAGACTCTCTGACTGTGTTGAGAGGTCAGTGAATGCTCCAGAAACACAATGCTGTTGTTTTAGCACTATTCCTATCTTATGAACAGAGAGAAAAACTGCTCCTGATCCCCATCCTGTTCTCGCACTTTTTAAACATGGTTGTATTTTAATGACATGTTGCTCAACTATGTGGAGATCAGGTTACACATATGGCTAAATTTTGTGGAGTCTGGTACCCTCTGGTGGTGATAAAGTTTTATTTGGAGACATTTGTTTGAATACCTGCCCATAAGTATCCTATATATATATATATCGTCTGCGGTGACAATATTTCATAGTCTCCACAAGCATCTATTAATCTATCGGTTTTTATATGGAGAAAAGTCTTTATCTGCAGATTTCAGTTGTGGGTACGGAAGCCAAGAATGGACGTGTTATGCAACTTTTTTCTGATGGTTTTCTCGAGATAATGACTTAATTTCAAGAAAACAAACTTTGTTTTCTTAAGCTCACGAGATGATTGGTGTGTGTGTTAAACCTGATTCCATCATTCAAATGCATGCCACACCAGCGGCAGAGGATTTATAAGTGTAAGTCATGGCATGCATGTGTAATTTTGTGAATAAGTGATACCATAGACCATAATAACAAAACATCTTTGGTCGTATGATTAAACCATGGGAAAATTAACTCATTATCTCAAGAAAACGGCCATCGTTATTTCATGATAACGACATAATTATCTCGTTATCTCGAGAAAATAGTATTCGTTATGTTGTAATAACGACATAAATAACTCGTTATTTAAAGTTAACCATCGGAAAAATAAAAATGCGAGTATGACCGCTCACGGCTTCCGTATTGCAGAAATTGATGATTTAGACCATTCAGTTTTTTTGACAGCATTTTCCAATTACAGATATGATCCAAAGACAGACACATGGACCACTGTGTCCTCTCTCAGCGTTCCCCGGGATGCAGTGGGAGTTTGCTTACTGGGCGACAGACTCTATGCAGTTGGTGGATATGACGGCCAGTCATATCTCAAAACTGTTGAGTCCTATGATGCACAAAACAATGAGTGGACCGAGGTAATACTTTTTATCATAAATTATTGTAGTTACTGCAGTGCATTTTGACATCCTTATGATTATACTTCGTTAATATAGCATATGAAAAATTAAGATCTTTGATTTTCATCTATTAAGATTATTTATTCATTCTTTGTTCACAAATGATTAGTTATTTACAGTTATTTCAAGTTGTTATGTCTGTATTTATTCCACTTTAAGTTTAAATTTGATTGAATTTTCATAATTTAGTCTATTTCATTTTATATTTTACTGCTGTAAAAAATTAGCCTTTATTCCAGCTGTTTTAATTAATTATTTATCCTTCTTTTCACTACATCATATAATTATTTCAGAATCCATACTCCAAAAAATCTAAGTGTGCATTTAAGTTTATTTATATAGGATGTTCTCACAATTAGATTTTACAAAGTGCTTCAAAAGAAGAGTAACCCAACAAAATACACAGCAATGTTCAATACAGAAAACAAAACACAATACAGTCATAAATGCATTTCATAAAAGCTTAAGTCAAACTAAAAGCTGCTTGGTAACAAAGTGTAAATAGGCAATGCATTCCAAAGTCTGGCTGCAACAGCTTGGAAAGGTTGGTCTCTTCGAGCTCTGCAGCATGTGTGGGGGTCCATTACAAGTGTTCTAACTATAGGAAGAGTACAGTTTTAAGAAAACTGGTCCTTTCATCAAAAGTCTTCTGTATCAAATCCTGTATTTATCATATGCCCCCTGGTGGAGGGTCATGATGGCTACACACACCTTCTAAGAAGCAGAGTTTTCATTGGATTATAAAAACCTTTTTATTTTTTAACATTAGCTTTGGCAGCGTAAGAACAAACAAACAAACAAAAAATATAAGACATAAATGGTAAAATATAAAGAAGTGTTTTTTAGGAAAACTTTGGTGAAAATGACCATCATGACTTTATCAAATGAAGCAGAAGTTTTTGAAAAGAGACTGGTGAAAAGCTGTATGTTAACCTTTCTGTCTTCCTGTAGGAGGTCCCTCTTAACATCGGAAGGGCAGGCGCTTGCGTGGTTGTGGTGAAACTGCCTTGAGGATCTTATCTCACAACAGCACAAGGGCCTAAATGAAAGAGTGGCAAAGTGGAGTGGACAAACAAAGCAGCAGATTGAGGACGCATCCATTGAGGGACGAATTATCACAATTTCTTCTTTAACTTGACTGTTCAGATCTTTCATTGGGAAATGCAGGCAAAGCCTTGTCCACAAACTATTGTTTCTGTCATTAGTTGATTCGTCTGCCCAGTGGGTTGGACTAGAAGGAGTGAAATCCACTGCCCATTTCCCACATTCTCAACCGATTAAGAACTTGGCCAAAAACATGGCGAATCGGTGCCAAGGATTTGCTGTACTGCATTCTAAAAGCTAACTTGAATGTCCTCAAAATTTTATGTAACATTTACACTCTAAATAAATTCTGTTAGCTTACAATTACAAACAAGCAAGCATTTCCTATCAGTGCCATCTCAGACAGTATATTTTTGGGGTTTGTATGTCCCTTTATAGCAACTTCAACAATAATTCTTACAGAGATGTAAATATAAACCTTTTTTTTTTTTTTTTTTTTTTTTTTTTTTTTTTTTTTTTTTTTTACAAGGGTGGTCTGAACTGATTATTACTCCTTGGCAATGAAGACCACTGTGATTAAAACTGAAAGTCAAGAGCTTAAAGTACAGGAATGAAACTTTCTTTTATTTTGCACCTGTAGCAACAGAACACCAAAGTCATTCACTTCTTTTACATGTCTTTTTGCGCATTAAATAAAGGTTTGCAAATCTGTGAATCAAAGAAAATATATCATATTGATATTTCATGTTGCTGATGTTCTGAAACTGTATTTGTGTTTGTAGAATCATAACTAAACCAATGCTGTCTTTATTGATTGTTCATTTAGCTAAGCCATAACTCTTCCAGAACATTTTTTTACATCTGCAGTTGGATGTCTTGCTAAAAAGAAATTACATTCTTAGTGTGTTCACACTACAAAAAAAAAAAAAAAAAAAAAAACAACAACAAAAAACAATCTGTAGCTATAGTTATGGTGGGTTTTGGGAGCCAAATGCTACTCTTTATGTTTTTGACATAATTTTGTACAGCATGCAAGCCAATAAAATAACTTAAGTTTTCTCGCATGATTTCGAAGTGTGGCCTCAGAAAAGGCAGATTTTCCATTTTTTTCATGTTCTGCTCCTCATAAACACATCTGAGCCCATAACTAAACCGACTTTGACTCCAACTTTGACATCTGCATTAATTTCAGTTTCGTTCTAGCTGCCATACTGTCTTCTTAAATCAAATAAGCATGATTGGAGATATTGCTCTGTTTTACTCCTCCATTAGCAAACGGTTGCTTCTCCTTGGCTTTTTTTTTGAACTGTTTACCTTCTAAATAGCCATTCCTCTCCAACTTCCCTCAGCTTCTTTGGTGAGATTTTGATTGCTTTTGCTGACAAAATAGTGGATTATCTGTCCACACATGAAGGTTTTAGTCATAAATCTGCTTGGTGTCTTGAAAACACAAAACACCTGACACATGTCAGAGCAAAACCATTTCTCCATCCACCATTTCACATATGTAAAGAAAAATATCCTCCGATATGCCTCTACTGCTGTTTGTCTTCAGATTTCCAATCAGAAAAGATTAAATCAATTTCCTACCAAAGCATTTATCATATTTCAGATATATTTAAGCCCCAAATTATTCAGGCTCATAAACAAACTTCAACCATGAAGGAAATTTGACACCAGTCTCACAAATGATAATAAAAACATGTAAAACATTTTAAATAAAAATAAAATGTTTATGTTAGTTTTTTATTTACAATTTAATAAAAAAAATTGGCTGTTCAAAATTATATAATATGTTTATGTAATCAGTGGAAAAATCTTTCTTGTCATTACAGCCAAACCCTTTCATAATTGTTGACCAGCTTTTTGCTGCTTTCACTAGTATTTTCACCATTTATCTTTCATGATAACATCAGAGTCTTTAAGATGGGAAAACCTCTTTGCCATCACCCCAATCTTTAGCCTCCATCACCGATTCTCTACCAGATTCAAGTTGGGACTGTGGGTGGGCTGCTCCAAAACGTTAACCTTACTTTCAGTCAGAAGAAACTTCTTGGTAAAATTAGAAGATTACTTTAAATCTAAATCTGTCAAGCGAAAGAATAATCAGGCTTAACTGTACCTTCATATTTTTTACATTCACCCATCACAGATACTCGACTGCTCTATCCATTTCAATGTTTGGATTAAAGCACAACAATAATTTTGTTTTTCTGAATTGAGGTTCCTTCCAACAGAACATAATGCTTTGCTTACCTGTTGGTAAAAAAGTGAAGAAATCCTCATAGTGGTGAAAGCTAGTCAAACTCTCTCATTTCCAGTCATTTTAGCAATTTAACACCCAACACCCATCCAAACTAAAAATGCTTATTTCCATGGGATGCAGTGTGGATATAAAACATATGGCCCTTCACAAGAGACTATTGTTAAGTCTGTTGCTGTTTTCCCAGTTCAACAACATCTCTTTTCTGTTATGTTTGGCTGAAAACAGTGACGACTGTCTCTTGAGAAAGCATAGAGATTTAATAAACAAAATTTTGCATTCTAGACCAAGGGTATGAAGATTGTCAGTTTGAGCTGTTTTAAATTGCTAAAATCAACTAAAATGGCAGCTCTCTTGTGACAAGCTGTCCACATTAAGGGTTTCTACAAACTTACTATAAACTGACAAATGTCAACTACTTGTAACGGAACTGGTATTGATAATAGCTTCACAGAACCTCTTTACATTTGATCCCTCAAAACATTCAGAGCAGCATTATCCAGCTTTGGAGGATTACCTTGAACCAATAGTATTCCTTGAATGCATTAGTATTCCTAGACTTAGTCCCCAAATGCACTGATCTGGATATATCTAATTTTTTTTCCCCTCTGTTTTTGACACAAATCTGAATACAACTAAGATACAGATTTGTATCTATGCTGTATTACCTATACTGCACAAGCAGGGGGCAATAACATTAATATTTAGATCATCAGTAGAAGATCAAGAAGAGTCTAAAGCCATGTTAGAGTATAGATTCTTCCTAAGCATTTGTTGTTCACAGGGCCTTAATATATAGCAGAGGATCCAAGAAAACATTTTGTTAATGAAGATAGTGAATCATAAAGCTAAAAAAAGAAGAACAGAAACTAAGTAAAGTAGTATGTTGCAATTGTAATCTGTTGGGATTTTTTTTCTTTCTTTCTTTCTTTCTTTCTTCCTTTCTTTCTTTCCTTCTTTCCTTTTTTCTGTCTATCTAAATTGTACCCTAGTGGGGTACAGTTTAACACAAATTTGTCTTCATTAAACTAAAATTTCTCAAGTCAAGAGTGTTTGGTCTTTCTTTTGGCTTTATTTTGTCCATTAAATTTCATGTTCAATGTTAAATAAATTCAGATATGAATTAAGTTTCTCACTAATTTAGTCATGTGGACTAAAACACACAAACTTTAAAAGGGATTAAAGGAGAAAAAAGGGATTAAAGGAGAAAATCTTAATTTAAGTATGTATGTGTGTGTGTGTGTGTGTATATATATATATATATATATATATATATATATATATATATATATATATATATATATATATATATATATATATATATATATATATATATAGGAGGAGTCCCAGTAAAGAGTAAAGAATGGTGAAAATTTGATTTTAATAGAGAATAATGGTAATTCAATAGAACCCAATAATAATGATACCTTTAGTCTAAAGCTTCACCATTATCATTATCCTACTGACAAAGTTCCAGCTCCTGCAGTGTGATGTAATCATTATTATAGTTCATCAAGAGAGGGTGCTGTTGCACTGCAGAGGAGGCACTTACCTCTGCCTGAGGCAGATCAAAATCTCCAATGCCATTACAGCTCATAAAAAATGTCAAACAGCATTAAGAATGCCAAGGACAAATACTTGAGCTAATAACCCTGCATAATTATTGAGACATGATGATGAAATGTTGGGAAATTGGACATTAAGGCATTCCATTCTGTTACTTTCAAAATGAACATGTTACTGAGTTTTAAGGGAAGCGTGAAGCCTGAACAAGATGGATTCTGCTCAGAGCAATGATTTGTCAGGTTTTTAAAGGGTTTTTGGCATCACAACATTTGAACAATGTCTCATTATTGTATGACAAAGCTTGACAGATTGTTATATTTTTTTCTGGCTCTGCTGCTAGCCTCTTTGGGAATTTAGTTTTCTACTAGAGGAGAAGCTTTCCCTGTATTTTATCATTTTTGTGACAGTGAACAAAGATTGAAAGTGATGGGAGGAAGATACAACAACACTGCATGAGTTATAAATATTTTACTATACTGATCGATGGTTTGGAAAACAAAATATATAGCTGAAGTCTAAAACAGTATTATATGAGCATTACAATGACAATGCATAAAGCATAAAGCATAATAGTATAAAATATTGTACATTTCAATACTTTATCTGGATTTTACCCTACATATTGCACCAGATAAATGAAAATGCTACAATTGTTATTTTTATTTTTTGGTTTCTAGTTTTTTATATTATACTGTCAAAACACAGCCTTAGAATTCAAAACAGAGCAGCCAGCACACTGCTCAATTAAGATGCCTGAAAAGTTTTTGGCAGGATTTGTATGGTTTATATGTCAAAACAGAACACTCTAAGAAAGAGTGAGAGTTTCAAATACAAAACAAGCATGCAAGAGCTTTTCACCACAGGAACTAAAGACAAGCGTCACAACAAACTGTCAACTGAGAGTAAGATTCTCTTGTCATGCCTGCTTAACTAAGCCTTTTAACATGGCACGTTTGACGCTTTGCAAAGGGGAGCAACGGCAGGCAAAAACGATGTATCTTCTCTCCCTGGTTATGGCAAATTGATTTTACTGCTACAATTTTCGTCAAGCGGCTGACTTCAGCAACATATTTAGTATATCAGGCTTTTATTCAGCTCATTTCCCTGGTGAGCTTTGAGGAGAAAAAAAAAAAATCACCTGAACTAGAAAGCAGGTTTGCACGAACAAACTTTGGCCTTCTGGTGACACTCAGAGCGATGAAGTATTTAGCTGAGCTTTCATGTGTCCAGCAGTGATACAAAGAATGACAGTTGCTTTTCCTGTTTGATCAAAGGCAGCAGACAAGTGCTGGAGAATGTTTCTCCCTCCATCCCTCCCTCTGAAACCCTGTCTCTGTCTAATCATAGTTGAATACATTGTCATCTCATTATCTTTGAAGAGGGGAAAGATCCCTCCCGTATGAGTGGGCACCGTGTCTCTTGCCCTCAGTCGGGCCCAAAAACTGGTGAAGCACGTTCTCGTCTCATTATGTTGAGTGAGAGATATCAGACACGTCCCATCTGCCCAACGCCCTCCACACACATGCTGCTGTACTGCAGCCATACAAGCTGGAACCGTTCAGCTGTAGCTCTGCAAAGCAGCAATGAGACCAATATTCTAGCCGGGTTTGGACTCTGATGTTAACAACATTAATGCTTGGTTAAATATCTTTGCCACAATGAGCAGACCACAGACCTACTTTAGATTGGATTAGTTCAAATTTGGCAATAAACCATAAAATAACACTTGACTATTCAAGTCACTTGTTGAAATGTGAAATAACATTGCAACATATCTGAAGATGCACCAATCTGAGATTTGTGGCTGATTTTAAATCTCCTGTTTTATAACACTTCAACAGGCAGATACTGACAAACAAATATGATATCTCTTCAAGAACTATCTTTACCAGTGTAATACAAAATATTGTTATTTTAGTCATCCTCCTTTAAGTAGCTATTAATCATTTATATTAGAAGTGGAAGCAATGTCATGATGTGTAGAAAGCAGTGACTGTAAAACAGGGTTTTTATTATTTTTAAAACAAAGGCAAAAGGATCTGGAGTCGACATTCAAATCTGTCTTTAGCATGTTACTGTATATTAGTGAGACTAATAATCATCTGTGTGAAAATTCAGACCCTTAGCCTAATTTTGAAATTTTCAAAAGATGGCTAACATTTCTCAATCAATTATGTTTCGTAACAGACGGAACTTGAAAGTACCAAAGAATCCAAACCTTCCTGTTATCTGCTGAAGTTGCTGCCAGCCAGTTTGACAAAATGTCCCAAAGATGGGTAAAAATTTATGTCCCATGGCTCCATATCTAAAAAAGTAGGGAACAAAACAACTAAAACTGGCAAAAGTATTAAATTGCGGAGTAAACTGACCAGCACTCACAGATATCTATCTCTCTGTTGTAACAACCTGAGCTGTCATACCTCAGTAGAAGATAGTTTAATTTAAAACTAAACAAATTTAAACCACTCCTTTGACTTTCCTTTAGACATCTGACTGATACTCAAAATATGTAACTTTCTTTTTTCTTCTTCTCAGAGTAAGTTCCCCATCCAAGCATATGGACAAACCAGTAGTGGTTAATTTTGTTCTGATTTAACCAAGTCTGGTCACCAGCTGATATCTCAGAGCATCTCAAAATTTATAATGTAGTTTATTGCTCACAAAATTTTAATAAGCAAACATATATACCCTGGGAAATTAAAAGTAAAACAGTTCTTAAAGTTTGCAACAAAATACACATATTAATTTGACACATTCAATTACATTACATATTTTAAAGAAATCAGTGTAATACCCACCAAGATAGCCTCTTCAATTTAAAACTACTTGTCCAACTATTCTGTAATGAATGTATAAAGCTCCACGCCAAAAGCCAGCAATAACTTGTGACACAAAAGCCAAATTGGTCCCAGATTCTCTCGACTGGCTCTAACAGATGTCATGGGCTGGTTGCCAAAACATCTTATTGTGGACACACAACAATGAAACCACAACACTGATCTACATGATGGATGTCAGATCAAAATGAATCCAGCCATGGTTTTACCAGCTTTGAATTCATGCATGGGGAAGCCTGTCAGGGGCGAGAGATGATGTGGATGCCCGCTCTCACTGTTTGTCAAGATTTTTCATCCCTACCCCCCTCACTCCTCGTTTGAAACTAGTCATCTGCTGTCGAGCAGCTTGCTGCCAATTCGCCAGAGAATCTAGATTCAACATTTGTAGACTTCATAGGAATGGATGCAATTAAACTGCTTTGTGGTCATAAAGCATCAGTTTCCATACACGTTGCAATCTATCATTCTAAGAGGCCACAATTTTTCTGGAGGACATGCTTAAATTTAGCATCTACACTTGTTTATCCCTTATTTTAGGTATCTAATTCAGACAACAAACTGGTGACCCATCAAAAGCACATTTTTTTCACAAACGTTGTGTCACTTTGAGAAAAAGAACATAGCAAAAGGTGAACATCAAATGATGTTTCAACATCAATTGGAATAATGAGGAAACATCAACAAATCACATGCATTGAACCAGCTCAGTTCTTTAAATAAGATGGGTTTTTTTTGTATTCTGAAACAGAGATGACAATGCACTTATCCAACTCACTTTCTGTCTTTACAGCATTCCTGAGTTCACAGAACCACGTCCACAGAAAAAAACTCACAAGCTACATTTTAACTGCTTCATTTTCAGATAAATTCACATAATGGTCATAGAAGAAGTTCAGCATTTCTTGCATGCCACTATTGTATCTCTTGCTCCTCTTACCCCTATATGGTCTGTCTCTCCGGCACATTACTGATGCCCGTTGAACGACCGCTTACAAATTGCCTCCAGAACTAAATCACTTCCTTTGTCAGACCCGGCTGCCTTTCTTTCCAAGACCCATAGCTTACTGCTATTGTTAGTGAAGATGAACAGCCCACGACAATTAAAGGTGTGGACCATTACTTCTGCTGTAAGGAAGGTTAGGCCCAATACTTTACAGCCGGAGGGAGAGCACCGGCATATCTCCATCTGTCATCAGCACCCATAATGGAAGGCCTTGGAATGGATGAAGAGCCAACAAATGTCCACCGCCTTGCACACTTAGGGTCTGCTTTACTGCCATCCTGGACATGAAAAAATATAAAAAGTGAAAATATTACAGGCAGTAATGTAGAAATGTCATAGAATTCAGCCAGTTACAACAGAATAGCTAAGTGTAGCATGTGAAAGAAAATAAAAAAGATTTTCTATGACAACACTTATGCATTCATATACTGTATGTTTGCAATCTTTCTGATATAAAAAAATTGCTAAGAATATCTTTTACGTTCAAGAACCTGAACAATCAATGGTAGTCTTTCCTAAAAGGAAATTATGAAGCTGCCTTGGAAACAGACTTCACCACATCAATTTCATACCCTTCTGTAATTAATGTTGAAACATAATGTAAAACATAACTTCAAGCAAGATAAAATAAACTAATCCATATAGTTACTTTCAATATTGAACTCTAAACATAATTTGTTGGTAAATAACTAAAAATATGAGGTACACAGACATTTACAAGCCCATTTGAGGTTTCCATCAAGAGCAAGTCAATCCTTCTTGGTTTCAGTAAAAACCGTTTTTAAAAAGACAAATCATGTTTACAACCAACCATAAACACGTTTGAATCAGTAAATAGACAAATACACAAACTCTAACAGTCACAGTAGATGTATACTTACTTACTTTGGCTCTAAATTTGTACTAAGACTATTGTGACTTGCTCTGGTGTCCGTGATCAGAGCAGCATGATTTTCACAGAGAAAAGACCAGCTTAATACTAATGTGAGTGGATTAGTGTTACTGGTGGGTCAGAAATTAAGGAATTGAGAATGATGTAATCAATTACAGTATTTTTGAAAATTATTACTTTTATTAGTGTTTAATTATATCAACATATTAAAGTTCCAGCCCTATCAACAACAGCCATAACACAGAACTTTTTCTCATCTCTGGTACAAAAGCAAAATTCTCAGCAACATAAATATGCCACATCTAATGCAATGTGGCAAAAAAAAAAGGTTTTTGAACAAGTTCCTAATTTTTAAAGCACTGGTTTTATTTTTCAAACTTTCTGCATAGCTGGCTGTGCTGCAATGCTAATGTTGAATGTGAAGTGTAGGGAAATATTTATTTCATCCATGGTAAATTTTATAAGTTCACTCTGTTAAAAAGTAATACAGTGGGTCCCCGGCATTTGTGGATGTTAGGGACTGCTGGCATTATAGCTAAAATTCGCAAATACTTGAGACCCCCTCTAAAAACACTTACTGCCTATTTTAACAGTTCAAACACCAACCATACCTCAATCTGCATCAATGCACACAGTGAAAATCTCTTGGCACTACTGGAGAAGTTAACATCCATTGTCTTCCTTATCTCTGCTCCTGGGAGTACAGTCAATCAGCGCCAACGAAAATGAATGGCTTTCCTGGAATAGTGTGTCAAGTATCATTGGGCTTACATATTTAAGCTTCCTAATCTGTATTGTCTTTCAAATTCTTTAGATATGTGCTATAAAAAAAACAAAACAAAAAACAGCAAATAGGCAAATTTTCCACTAAAAAATGTTTCTGTTTGTCTTTGACTGTGGGGATGATGTTCTTTAGCTCATACATAGCATGTCAAGTTCCTGCCTAGGAACTTGATGTAACAGTGACCTTCAAGATTTAGATCCTGTATTGTATACTGTTTTTCTAATGGTGTTCTTGGTGAGTCTGGCCCTAGCTGCCACCTGATCCTAAACAAGTTCCTCATATGTAGTTGTTGTCTTATTCCTTACCATTCATCCACCCCTACTCAATAAGGTGAGCTCATGCAAGGAGCTGGAAGCTAACAGCGACTGGCTTTTTAATATCCATTTTGTTCAATTTCCAATAATCAAACAAACAGTTAACACCTTCTCACCAATATTCATGCTGATAGTTTCCAGCTTATTCTAGCCTTGTGCATATCTATTATACTGTCCTTGACAGTATAATAGATATGTCCCTGTCCCAGTTGGCAGCTTTTTGATCTTGTCCATGGTGGGTAGTGATTGGAAGACAACGAGTCTGTGGAAATGTATGCTTTATATAAATGCTTGTAGAAATAAAATTCTGGCTTTTTTGAAAGGGATTTGACAGATATTTTTATTTCCATCAATGACATTTCTTAATTTTTAGGTAAAGCATTTTTCTAAATTTGTTTGCTAATCTTTCTCTAATCTCTTCACAATAAAAATTAAAGACTGTTAATTTATTTTAAAGGAGTGGTGACATCACTGTATAAACTATTTCATGTAGTTTATATTGCTGCATAAGATAATTCTCCCAGGAATTTCAGTAAAAAAAATAATGTACCCTGTTTGTATGGGGTTGTTTTGGTCGGCCAGGTTTCCCTCCTCAGTAAAAACGGTTGGGTATGGTAATATATCGCTCTTTCTAGTTGTCTTCACTCTGACTGGCTACAACCATATTTGGGAAACTCTTCAGTAAAATGCGCTGAACATCATCTCAAATTGAGGTTATAATTGCATGGTACTTCCTCAAAAATGAACTTCAGCCACTCTTCTCTGATTCTTTCATCCTTCAGGAGTAAGTGGAAACTTCCATCTGTTTTTAAGCACCCTCAGACATAACAGCACCGCTTTTTATAGTAGCCATCCTATTCTCAAGTGGAGTAACCAGACATGCTAGTGCAATTTAGCCCTTAAATTAGCCAGTGTATCAGCTGAGGGGAGGAGGGAAGGGGAGGGGAAAGGCTGTTTGCGTGATGGTGTGCTCTAATTGGAGAATATGAATTACGTAGAAAGACAACCTATGTAGAATGATAAACTGTTCTCTGATTCATCCGTTTTTGAGCAAAGAAACAAAGCAGGGCTTTTGATACCAACTGCTGACATTCACACGGCCTCATCAGTGCACAACAAATCATTTATACCCCCAAAACCACAGAAAATTAATTTTGTTGTCGTGACCCCTTTAAGTCAGCAAACGTACAAAATCAACATAGGAAAAATAATTATTTTATAAAATGTATATAGGAAAAACCAGAGGAGATTTGATTTCAGTTTTGTTATTATGTGTTTATTTTGTGTCTTAGATAGTATAAAAATACAAGATATTAAAGGGAAACACTTAATTTAAGCAAACCCTCTGTTTGTGATTTCAGAACAGCAATGAATGTTATCTTCTTATCAATGTCCATCTTTTTTTTGCATGATAAATATTGAATAAAAGCTGTGCTCGCACACTTCCTTGTATTGCGCGTGATTGCCACAGAAGATGGGGTTTGCTGTGAGTCAGACTGTTTCAAGTTAAGGAAAAGAAATTTAATTCTCAGAACAGGAATCCCAAATTGCCTTAATTAATGTTACATGGTGTATCTAATTAGCTGGCTTGGAAATTTAGCAACCAGTGGGCATAAAAAAGTCACCTGGGTGTTGCTTATACTGTAGTTGTTACATGCTGAACCTTGCAGCTTTCCAGTAGCAATTTTCCGAAGATGATCGTATTGAAGGAAGGCTTGACAGAAAAATACATAAAACTTAAGGGAAAAAAATGCTAATTGGTAGATTTTTTAAAAAAAAGAAAGTAAATATACATGATGAACAAATGATTTAACTCAAATAGTTCTGTTTGTAAATGTGCAACTTCCACTTCATTAAATTGAGCACATCAAGACTTTAAGTGTTGTGGTGTTACTTATATGTAAATCAGATGTATTGTGAAAAACAGTTAAATTAGCAAACTTTCTTCTACTTTATTCATTCTGCATCCAAAATTAATTGGTTGTGAAAACTTTGAGGCACACAGATAGAAAATAAGATAAAGGATAAAGGAGGACTAGATCTGCCTAACTTGTATCATTACTTCTCAGCCAACAGGTTACAATACATCTCAAGATGGTTAAAACATAGCCCCCTTGATGAATCATGGCTAGACATAGAATACACACTAAGCAATACCATAAAGATTTTGCACCTACCATTTATTAGATCAAACATAAAGCAACATGTGCACTTTGACAGCATTAATATCAGCTCTTCTCTTACAGCATGGTGGGAGTTTCTAAAAACAACAGTTTTCTCCTAATCCCACGCACACATACACCCATCTGGAACAACCCTGACACCCTACAAAAAAAAAATAATATGATAAACTTCCCAGATTGGAGGTGTAAAAGAATTGAATACCTGTAACGTATATTTGAAGGAACAGACTTCATCTCATTTAAAATATTAATTATACAGTATGGGATTGACAAGAATAAATTTTATCAACAAAATAATTCTACAATAAAAATTAAATATAGTCTCAATAAAGTTGGGTCACAAACAACATCAATTCTATTAGAGTTTCTTAATCTCAACCCCAAGTCTCAAATATGCCTAAGAACTTTTGAGATGGCTAGAAACCCCAATTTACAGTTAATACAGTTCAAAACCCTTCATAGAGTGCGCAATACAGGTTAATGGATGTTCAGGATGGGTTTTGCGCCATCTAGTACTTGCTTACAGTGCACAGGCAATATACCTGACAATTACATCAAACACTCTGGTTCTACTCACCTGTTCAGAGGTTTTTGTGCTGGATATGTCAACACCTATCAAAGTGTCTGAAATGTAAAATTCCACCTTTTCACTCAGTGTGCTTGTTGGGTAACTTACATGTCTCATGGGTCTCTGGGCTTTCATAATTGAGATATAATGATGCTCTATACAAGAAAACAGTGTTAACTTCTATTTATGAGCTTTTCTGCTATTAATATTTTTATTTTCATGTAAATTTCACAAAGAGAACTTCAAGTAGCTTAGTTTCTCTAAATTATTTTGGGTTATCATTGACATATACTTAACATTCTGCAAACTCTGGAACTATCACATCTTTTGCATGGAGCATATTTTTAAATTGCAGCAAACCTCCAGTCTTTTCAGGGTTGAGTACTGTTTCAGAGAGGATCTGTGTTGCAGAGCGTTGCTGACTCCGTGCTGCAGTCACACCTGGCATTAATTACCCCATCAGAAGACTGCTGGATATAAGGACCAGCAGGACCTTTACTCTCCGCTGGATGATTAACCTTGATGATAGTCTCTAGCCTCCAAGAACGCCATATGGTTTTTTCTAGTGCTTCACCTGTGGAGTTTTGTTAACAGTTTCATGTAACTTTACTTACTCAAGCTCTTTTTTGCTACTTGTGCTCCCAAGTTGAACTTTGTTTCATGAGCGTCTCAAAGTTACCTGTAAGACAAATTATCTCCCTGGTTGTTTCCTGCAGCTCCAGTGTCCTCAACTTCACTCTCTGCCTCCTGCTTTCCAACAACAAGCTCTCCTGCAACAACCTCTATAGCAACAAGCTCTCCACCATTGAGTTAAAAACCTTTCTGATCCTCAAGCCAGTAGTCACCTCTGGAACAAGATCCTGGCTCTACACCAGATCCTGACTTGCTCCTCCAAAGCCTTCCACCAGCTTCAAGTCACAGTAAGCCACCTAAAACCGAACTTCAACTGCCTCAGTGGATCCGTCATTCTTGAGCATTGAATGACTTACCTCTCTTCCATTAGACGATTCCAGATCCAGCTCAGAGTGATTCCATCATCTGCACATTTCTTATCTACTGTAAAAATGACAAAATGTCTTACCTTTACATCTCCTCAAATGATTCTGTATGTGGATCAAAAAACTGTCACCCAACATGATGGAATCATCTGGCCAATTTGACCTGCAGCAAGTGTCTGGTAAGTCTAATTCACTGTCCATTGTCACTATGACTGGGCAGACCACGTACCTACCATTTCCACTATTGTTCCTCCCTCTTGCACTGTTGGGGCTCTCACTTGGGAGATTGAGGACCAGGTACTAGAAGCCCAATGATCCGAACCTGGCACAGGACTACCTGCCCATCTTTATGTCCCATAGCAGCGAGGTCTCATCTGATTCATTGGGTTCACACAGCTAAATTTTCCTGGCACCCAGAGGTAAACTGAACAATTTCCCTCATATGATGGAACTTCTGGTGGCTGTCCCTGTCCATAGAAGTCAAAAACGATGTCCCAGTCTGTCCTAGAAATAAGTGAACCAACTTCTTCTCGAGATCCTGACTGAGGTCCAAAGTTTTTCTCAAGAGGTCTCCTTTAACCCCTAAGCACCCCTGATCAGCCATTATCTGGACTTCGTTACTGGTTCATCGCCCTCTAGGGCAGTGGTCTTAAACTCCAGTCCTTAAGGGCCGGTGTCCTGCAACTTTTAGATGTCTCTCTACTTCAGCACACCTGGCGCCAATATTAGCTCATTAACAGAGCTCTGTAGAGCTTGACTGCATGCTAGTGAGACAATTTCACCATTTAACTCAAGTGTGTATGACAAGGGACACATCTAAAAGCTGCAAGAATCTGGCCCTCGAGGATTGCAGTTTAAGACCACTGCTCTGGAGGCTTTACCACCATTACCATTATTTTACATTTCTCAGATGCCTGTCATGTTGTTCCTTTAAGAAAACTTCTGTCATCCCTTGAAACTTTCCAACACCTCATTAGACACATCTTCCGCTTTCGTGGTATTCCTCTCGAGATCCTGGCTGATTAAAGCCCACAGTTTAACTCCGGAAGGAGTTTGTCACTGCCTTGGGGGCTAAAGAGGCCCTGAACTCAAGTTTTCATCTTGAAACAAATGGTCAAACTGTGGCCTAAACCAGGAGCTTGAGGCTACATTATGCTGCCTTTGCTCATTGTGCTCATCTACTTGGAACACCCAGTTACCATGGGTGGACTACGCCCATAACTGTCATACCTCATCTGCTACAAGTTTGTCTCCTTTTCAGTCTTCATTCAGGTACCAACCACCACTGTTCTGATGAACAAGATCTGTCAGTAACTTCTGTCCAACACCATCTTCCCCGCTGCAATTGCATTTGGAACCAGATCATCACCGCTCTTAACCACGGAACAGCACCACCGCCTAGCTGATCGCAAAAGAATTACAGCACCCCAGTACTCTCAAAAACAAAAGGCTTGGGTCTCCACTTCTGAAATTAATTTGAAATCTACTACCCCCAAACTCTCCCCCAGATTTATTGGACGATTCAAAATAACCTCTCTCTGCAGTCCCACATCCATCTGTCTCATTGGCCAAATACATCCTATCCAGTCCACATTACTTTTGCTGTGATGACACTGTCTCATTTTTTTTCTTATTTAAAGGTCAACTGACCATCTAAGAATGAGATTTCAATGTTCTCTGACTGCCTCCAAGTGATCAGAAAGTATGTCATTCCAACAGTTTCACTTTTAGTTTCATGTTTCCATTGTACCAGTGCAAATAAGTCTTCACAAGTACAGGTGATAGTATTACATGTGATTAAGATTGTTGTGTCTTAATGCTGTGGCAGTGGAATAAAGGAGCAGAAACATAGCTTTTGAGCTAATTCTGCTTAATTTTTTTTTTTTTTTTTGACATATCAAAAAAAATCTATGGTAGCCTGGTGATCAAATTATATATGCTAGAATGTTATATGTTTAGGAAAGTGATGCTAGAGCATTTTTAGCTAAGGCACTATGTCGTCTTATGCCAATGAAAGGCAAGGCAGATATGAAAAAATGCAAAGAGTTTTTGTGGTAGTTAAATTATAAATAACAAGTTTCCTCCTTCTTGCAATATATGACACTTTTTCTAATATTCTTTGTGGAGAAGCTATTTGCTCTTGTTCTAAGTGAAAATTTAATTTTCATTTGTATCACATGATTTTTTTGAGACAGAAAAAAAAATTCCCTGTGTGTGGGCACAGCTTTTCTTTTTAATGATTGCCTGTCATGTTCTCATAAACAGCATTCATGGTATCTAATGAAGACATGTGGTTACATTTCCTGAGGTTGTACACTTAAACTACTCCCTAATGAAAAGTTAGCCTTTGTCCACTGGAAACTTATTACAACAGCTGTATAGGAACTCACATTATCCCACACAATGACAATGTTTATCAAATCTGGTTATGATGAGCCTTTCCTGTATTTCTTTTTTTAAGGATTTTATAAAACACCACAAAAAGAAATTGTGTGAGCAAGCAAACAGACAAAACAGTGGTCTGTTAATTAAGGTTGACCTCTAGCAGTTCTTCTGTAATACTAATAACTCAAATGGCATGTTTTCATTGTAGATTAAGTCAAGGACTGTGTGTGAACTGTGCAGTAAAAATGTCACATTAATTTCCTATGCTATTATTGAAAGTTTAAATTAGGGATGTAAATTTTAAATTTTAGAATAATTTTACATATACCCAGGATAATATATTTACATGTAAGAACATTGCAAAAACAAGCTTCTTGCGTCAGTCCTTTGAGATCTTACCGAGCTAATACAATAATCCAGCTCCCTTTTTCATTTTCTCCTGCATGTACCTCTTTTTCTTAACAAAAAAACAAAATCCTCATCAACTATGCTCTACAATTATAATTCAAATAACTACAAGTTTACCTTTTAATATGGTGTTTGTAAAATGCTCCCTTGGATGGCATTTTTCCCCTTCAGTTCTTTCCTCCCCATCACTGGCCACCTCCTTTCACCCACTCCATCACACCACCACTCATCCAGGGCCTCGGGGTGCAGGTGCGTCATTGAGGTGTGGGGAGGGTTTTCCATCTCTGTGGTCTTGTGGCAGCCTGGGCCCCGATTTTGTTGTAATTAGACACTCTCACTTATAAGATTCTCATTACATGCACATGTAGGGTCTTGGGGGTGGGCACACCTAATGGCATGCGGGGGATGAGCTGTTTAATCAGTCTCACCTCTAGTGCCTGTTCCCATTCCCAAATGTTGCATGCAGACATTTACAGTTTTGGGCGAGGAATTGGAGGTGAACTGGCCCCACCTACTATCTGGCAAGGGGGTATCTGTGCCGGCCACCGCCCCATCTCCCCCTTTTTAATACACTATATAACAGCATGTATCAACACCACATTTGAGTGGGTAGAGGGAAGCGTGGGGTCTTTCAACACCCCCATCCTCTGTTTGCCATTTGGTGTTGGAGGTGGAGTGGGCCATCTGGTCGGGGTCTGGGCTGTGGAAGGGCTTCGAGCCTTGGGGGGGGGGTTGGTGGCAGGGCTGGCATTCCTGTTCTCCCAAGGTCATTCAGATTTTTGGATCTCGTATCCTGGTTACGATGACTAGCCATCCAGCTGGGGTGTTCTGGTGGGTGGTTGGCTAGGAGTGTGTGCCTGGCCTTCGGCAGTGTGTGATGGCGATCGGGTCATGTCTTCACTGGGCTGATTGGGGCTGGCCGGTTGACCTGGTGTGGCGTTCATGATGGGGATGTATTGTGCAGTTTCATTGTGGGGCTGCTCTGGTTGGCTGGCTCATTTGGACAGTGTGGACTTTTTCTGGCCACATCTCTGGATCCGGTTAAGTCCGGGGTCTGGGCCGATGCTGTTTGGACAGTCCCTGGTCCTCGTCTGGGCTGATGGACAGCTCTGCTACTGTGGAGGTTTGGGCAGTCTGCTCCTCTCCACCCCAGAATGAAGGGAACCACCTCCTGGTTTCCGGAGGTGGGGTGTGGGGGGGCCCTCTGGTGAGTTTTTACCTGGACTTGGGAGTATAGAGAGTGTATGGGAGTGTGAGTGGATGTATGGCATCCATTTTTATGTGTGTTTACGTTGGGTGAGTGTGTGTGAGCATGGTGGTGGGAAAGTGTGATTGTATCTTTGTGTGTCTGTTTATTTGTCAGGTTGGGTCTAGGGGTGCCCCCTCTCCTGGATCATCTTGGGTTCCCCACCAAATGTGGGGCCTACTTCCCTCCATCACACTCCCTGCCTCTGCCCATCTGTATGTTGGTGGCTCTCTGTGTCCATGGCCAGATCTTCTCGGTCAGCGGAGCTTGTGAACTCATTGCTGCAGCCCCCTTCAGCTTTTGCATTGTGTGCAAGGAGGGAGGGTCACTCGGGGCTCTCCTCTCTGGAGGGTGGTCACTGCATGGGTGTTCCCAGGGCCCCATGTGCCATCCCCAAGGGGTTGGTTTGACCCCACTGCTTTTAGAGGTTTTTCTTGTATTTTTTCATGGTTTTGGGAACTGACAGGCTGATGGGACACCCCCCATTGTTGTCCGACCATTACATCTGCCTTGTTCTTCCTGGGTGTCGAGCTAGGACTGCAGGAGGGTTAAACTTTTTCATTGCAGTTATGATCAAGATTATAGCTCACATTTCTTCACTTGATATTGTTATGTTTCGTTCTTGTTCTCTCTCCTCCTTCAACTTCCTCTCTATATCCTGTTTCTGTGTATACTGCAGTCCAGAAGTCAAACTTAAAAATCATGGTGATCATACCCTAGGTATACACTAAACCATACCAATTTACACAAAATTCCATCTGAATATTTGCCTGTTCTGGGAAATGCAGTCAGCGAAGGTTACTTTGAAATTACACTCTCACCTGACCGAATAGTTGTCTGCAAGCTGCCTAGTTTGGCAGCTTGGCAGAGCCAAAGAGTTGACATTACCAATCCATCAATGTAATATCTTAGTAGACAATTTAGTTTGCTTAGCTGCTGTAGCATGTGATGGTGCAATCAAAGATTCTATTTTATGGAGTCTGTTTTTTTTTTTTTTTCATTTACTTTGGTCAGTGTTTAACTTCTGAACCAGCCACCTGAAATCTTGAGATTTCCTCTACATTGCTCATTATCTCTTCCCTTACTATATATTCTGTTCTTAATCAGAACAGATTTATTTATTCTCTACCACATCATCACATTCAACATTTTTGGATGTTGCTTTCTTTTTTTTTTTTGCTTGCAAATTTTGTCTTCTTTGGTCTTTTTTAAAAGAATATCCCAAGCCATTTTGTTTATAAAGTGTATAAAACATCCTGATTTTCCTCATCTGACAGGTTATTTAACTCTTCTAAACCTAAATTCTTCTTCAATACCAAGGCATGACCTTGCCATAAAGGCCCCATTTAAAGTCAAGAGATTTCTAGTTAATGTTTATACTTTGCAGGTGATATGCACTCTACCTATAACATCTCAAAAATATTTATTGAATGTAAGTTTTACAGACTGTAACCATTTGAATTTTTTCATGCATTTGCTGACACAATAAATTAAGCCACATTTATTGGCATGTGCAAAAATTACACTAAAAATGTGAAATATCTATTCTTCAATTTGAGCTTATTTATTCAAAGAAAAAAAGGCACATGTCATAATTTCAAGAAACTTCTAACTCTTCTTCCTGCTGGGCTATAAGTGAGATATGACACAGAGGCTCATTTTCTTTAGCCACTGTGGCTTGGCAATAGAAGAGGGTGTATGAGAAGACAAAGGGATCTGGATCATATAGGGAGATTTTGGAAAGAAGGATTTGGTCATGTCTCTTTATGACTCGACCCAGTGAAATGTCTTGGAGAAGTTCAGGTGATCTTGTACAGACAGACAGCAGGTGTACATTAATTTATATTAAAATATTTTTGCAAATATTTTTGTACAGATGTTCACAGAATCTTTTTTTAAAGACTGTGCAAGACATAAATGTTAATGTTGGTGGTGTTAGCTTTTCAGCTTGCCATTGTTTCCAAAACTGTTTTAGATGGTGAATTTTAGTCCTCTGGTTATACAGGATCAGGACTATTAACGAAACAACTATAGACATCTCCCTACACAGCAAATTCTTCTGTGAAGTCCTGCTAGATAGGAGTGATTTCAGTTACAAAAAAGATATTACATAGAAAAGGATTACTTTAATCTTCAAATCACTTTAAATCCTTCCCATCCATCTAATGTATTACATTTTTCATTCAAAATCCCATGCAGAAAGAAAGCCAGGTCAAACTTCTAATTTAATTCACTACAACATACATAGCACTGTTCATGCACAGAAAAATGGGAGTTTTGAGTATATGAGGAAAGAAAAATTAAGCTCCAAAGGAAGAATAACAGTGTTCAAAAACAATGAACCGTTGTTGCTAGACTGAACATTCCTGCCACAAGTTACAGTTTCAGGCATCAGTCCATACCTACCAAACCAGTGTCATCTAAACAGAAACATATTGGGGTTGATTTAATCAATTTTTAGAAAATGCTTGCTGAACCCCAGACAATCAGTATCACACTGGCAAAACCCACATTGCAACCATATTGCCAGAAGGATTGCCCACGGTGGACAAAAACTGAGCCTTTTTATATCCTACTATATCCTGGTGCTGGAGTCTGAAAGCGTACATATGCAGATAACAACTTCAAAAGATTAATTCTCATCTTCCCAGACACTTTTTTTTAACAGAAAATCTTCTTGTACTCAGAGAAGCTTACGTCTTTTTTTTTTTTCCATATAGCCTTCAGCTTGGTGAGAAACTTTCCTTTAGAATGCAACCCGAGGCTGATTTCTGATACGCCTGTTTGATATGCAGGGGTGCTAAATAATTTAGGATGAATCTGTATTTTGTTGAGGAATGAAAGTTGAAAGGAATATTAAAACACGTTTAGCTGCCATCTTTAAAGGCTACTTTAGGTGAAGTTAATGCCTGATATTGACCTTGAAATTTGTGCATTTTAAAATCTGGTGGTTACATAACTTAATGTTTCCCCTGATTACACCAGAGGACATCATATTTTAGTGAAAGAGCATGTGAAAACGTGAGACGTGTATGGAAGCTGGCACTGAATGACCACTGCGTCTCTAAAACTGAACAAAATGAGATTGGGCGGATTCTTAGTGTTAGACAAACTGAAATGAAACAACTGTGACTATTCAATCAATTCTGTGTTTTTGTTTTATCCGCTACATTATGAAGTGTGCCTTGTGTTTTTCACAGAAAAACCAGGCATCCCAGCATGCCATGGGCATTCCAACGTAGCTGCCAGCAGGATGCAATGCTGCAAACGGAGCTGCCTCTTTAAGTCTCCTGTGTGGCATGTTAAGCAATGATAATCTGCCGCAGTGCAGACAGTAAATTCCACTGCATAACTAGTGTCGCCATGACGTCGTACCTGGATGGAATATCATAAAAGCAGATGGACGGATACCTTCAGACAGAACTCTTGCTCTTGCATGATGTATTTTTTTTGTATCATAATATACAAAAGCAGAAAAAAGTGACCACCACTTGCAGCGTCACCACTTGTCTGCGAGCTGTTTTTGAAGAAAACAAAGAGGACTTTGCTTTGGTTATTTCATCTGGTCAGCATGCAGTTTATCTTCTCCCAGCAACAACTGAGCTGAAGACTATGACATATATGAAGGCCAGGGCTGTATTCCCATTTCCCACAAGCTTAATAGTGTGCCATGTGGAGTGATGTAATGCTGAAACATTGCAAAAAAAGTGAGTGCTTTTGAGTCCTAACCAGCTTTGGTGAGGGTGGTGGAGGGACAGAGAGAGAGAAACTACAGACAGAGAAGGAGAGAGACAAAAGAACACTCAGAGGACCTGATTACTGCATATCATCTACAATACAACTTGTACTCTGAAAAATCTCCAGTGAGATCCTCATACTGTCGGAGGATGATAACAGGAACAAAAAAAGCTGGTTTGTGCTGTGGTTCTCTTAATGCAGCCGCCTCACAGTGTTAAGGAAAGCCATGTTCACTGCTTGACGTAGAAGGCGACTCTGCAGATGTTTGACAAACTGAAAGCTATTTCAGGCTGTCACAAGTATTTTGGAATACCCTGTAGCAAGGACCTTTAATCCCCAGCAAAAAAATTGTATTATACACAACAATATGAAAGAGACACACCAAAGCAGCCCTATTCTAAGTGTGGGTTTTGCTTTTATGTTTTGATCATTTTTCTGTCTTTTTTTCATAAAAGATATTAGACTGACTTTTTATTCTTTTCCACTTCTTTCAGTTACAGAAGATTAAAGGGTGGAGTTCTAAAGCAACGCTTGATAAGTCTTCAGCAGCGCAGACATTGCATGTTACATAAAGAAAATAGGCTATGCAAGTGTTACATGTGACAGCAAACTGTCAAACAACTTTAGACACTAATTCAATTAAAAACAAAAGTAAAAACCAATTGTTTTCCGTTGGTAATTTGTTTGTGTGTTTTCAAGCACACAGTTAAAACAGATACAAGGAAATTTAAAATAGCCCCTACTTTCACAGTTACAAATTTATTGTATTCACTCTGATGCTATCTAATAGACCAACACAAAGTAAAGCATAATTCCAAGGTTAAAGTAAAAAGATCCATCCATCCATCCATCCATCCATCCATCCATCCATCTCTGTGCAGGGTCCCAAGGAGGTCATTGAGCAAAAGGTTGGAACACCCTGGACAGACTGAAAGGACACATGGTTTTCAATTTTTTAAATTAATTTAAATTTTATTCAATTAAAAATCCAGCAACTAAAAATGTAATAATTACCAATAAAGTAAAAATTTTGGTCAATTTTATCACAAAAAATTAATAATGTAACAACTTTCCAATAACATAGAGTTTGAGTCAGTGACACTTTTCCAAAAACTGTAAGAAGTGGCTACATTAAAATTCCCAATGAAAAATGCTTGTCAGGCCAGAAAACTAACGTTGAACATCACCCTGACCACAACTTCCTCTCAGTGAAACATGGTGATGGTAACATCATGCTGTGAACATTTTCACAAAGTTAATCACAGTAGATGGGAAAATGGATGGAGCTAAATGCAGGCCAATTCTGGAAGAAAATCTGTTAGAGGATGCCGAAGACTTGAGATTGGGATGGGGGACCACTAAACATATAGCCAGAGCTATAAGTTAACTAGGTTAGAGCAAAGCATATTAATGTGTTCAAATGAACCAATAAATTTCCAGATCAGTAAATCCAATTGAGAACTGGTGGTAAGATTTAAAAATTGCTGTTCATAGATACTCCATTGTATCTAACTGAGCTTGCGCTACTTTGCAAACACCACATACCCCAAAAGAATATAAATGCAGCAAATGGTGATTTTTCAAGGTACTGACTCAAGAGAGTGTCAGTGAATATGAAAGCAAATTGTATTTTTCAGATTTTTAGTTTTGAAAATTTTTCATAACCAATATTTTCTTTCCACTTTACAATTGTCCCCTACTTTGTGCTGTTCTATGACATAAAATAGATGTGAAACACAGGGATGTAAATAATTTGGCAAGGTATGGAGCTCCACATTATGTTAAGATGTTTCTTAAAACGTTTAATATTCCAAACATTTTTGACTTTAAAATGTTTGTGCAACCTACACATGTTCAATTCATTATATAAATGACTTAAAATAAAAAAAATCTTTTCTATCTTATCTATTAATACACTCTGGGGGTTTATCTCATACAGAACAAGCACATGCAAGGAAGAGATTTCCAATACATGTTGTAAACCATAAGCTAACATCCAAATTACATTATATCATTAAGGAAACCTAATTGAAGTTTGTATTTTCAATTATGGTTTAGAGAAAATCATTAGATCCTAGTTGTAATGATTTGATGCTGTTAAAAGGTCTCCTAAGGATACTTTCCTTCATGGCAAGTCTTTATTATTGCACGGCACAGAAATCAATTATAGTTTTATAGAGATTCATGATCCCTCATGAGGAATTCAGCAAGGAGCACTTTGCATTTTTACAGGTCTTCATAATTGAGAAAGACAAAAAAATAGTTCAAAAGAAAAAAGGTGCACACATTATTAAAAACAGCACTATGAAGCAGAAGAGCTCAGAATGAAATATTTCTGTGGCATTTCTGAACCAGTGTGACAAACTTGATATCAAACCTTCAAAGTTTTCTATTTCTATTCAGATCCCCAACCAATTTGTTGCAGTCCATAGAAACATGCTCTTTACTATGCATGGCGTTCTAATACCTTTGGCCCTTCTTGGACAAAAGGCAGAGCAAAGAGCCAGGGGCATTTCATTTCATGCTCTGCCTCCTCAACCCCAGATGTTCACCTCAAAAACATCTCCACTGATACAGGTAGATGCTTAATGGCCTGCAAATTGCTCCGAGCTCAGGTAATGAAATGCAACCTCTGTATAATTTTAATTGAGAACTCTGGCTGGAAATCAAATGACAATGTGCTGCATGCATGGGAAGTTTTCAAGTAAAAGTGGAATTTGTGCCTGGTGTGTGCAGTTTGAGCGAAAGGAAATGACTTTATTCCTGTGGAACTTTTTTCATTTTAATCGTAGATTGCATGGTATAATAACCAGGTTAGTCATGACTTAACATGCGGCAAATGAGGCAGAGTATGTACACACCTCTGAATGAACAAAGGTTCTCCATATTTACAATTCAATCTGATGAGCTTCCCATTAGAAGCCTTAAAGCTACTCAGCTGTTAGATAAGATACCTTAAATAACCCAGTGTTCATCCCTCTCCCACTCAAAAAGGAAACATGCACACATCCCAAATTCCAGCACTTGCTTGAAGTGTGCCCTCATTTTCATGACTTGGATTCCCCCCAAGTTTTTAATCATAAGTTTTAACTTTAAGGCCAGCAAAAAGGAATGCTAATTTGCAATCATCCAGCCTTTCTTTATCAGGGTTTTTATGGAAATGCAAGAAAATTGCCAAATGTTTAACTGTCCAAAAACTTTATCAAGAAACATTTATATAAAACCATCTAAAGGTACTGGTTTTACCATAATCAACACATTCAATAAATGGATCATGAACAATCCCATAGTCATTTTCCTTACTTTTGAAGAAATGTCTTTTAAATTACAACTTTTATAATTTCTTGCAGCTGCAGAGTACATAGGGACAAGAAGTCTAAATTTGTTATTTCTTATTTTTATGTATGTCCTCCTTTAAGAAGCGCTACTGCAACACTTGTTTGCATGACCATGAAAAAATACCATGCTATTTGCTGATTTTTTTTTTTTATTTTTTTTATTTAAAAAGTTTATGTTAAGATAAAGTATGCACTGCTTCTTCTTTTTATCAACTTTAGGCAGCAAAGCTCTGAAATACAGTTGTGGACAGATGTTTACATACACTGTTTAAAAAGACAGGGGTGGCAGCTTAGGTATTTTGCTCAGAAGTGATTGGTGCACTTAAGAAAATAGATGGTATCCTTCTGAAAGACCATTATTAGCAACATCTATTGAATCAGCGAGGAAGTTGGGGTTTGATTGTTTGATTCTTGTTTTGATTACTGTTCTATGGTTGCCTTAGTCTCTTATTCTTTGATTAGATCAGTCTTGTTTCAATTTACTGTAGTTTAGTCCTTTCTTAGTTGTTCTAGTTTAATTGCGATTATTTATTCCTTGTGTCTAGTTACTCTTTGTTACAATTAGATTTATTTTCCTAGTTTTCATCTCTCTCTCTCTCGCTCTCTCTCTCTGGCCTATTATTCAAGCATTCACAGTATTTAAACCCTTCTTTTCTTCTCACTTCTTGTTGTATTCTCCCATTACTTCCCTGTTAAACCTTGCTGTCTTTTTGCACCTGGATTTTTGTGTTTATGTTCTGCTCTGGCTCCTTGAGTCCTCTGTGGTTTTTTATAAGTTTGTTTTTAGTTTTTGGACTCTTTATTAAAACACTTTTTCATCATATCCAAGACTCTGGCTTGCACTTTGGTCCACTTTCTACACAGACCAGATATTCTATTCTATTGAGCTTCTATCGAGAGAAAAATATGTAAGAGAAAACAAAAAATTAACAGTTGAAATAACAGTAAATAATGCAAATTGGAAAGTAGTAGAAGAAAGTGAGAAAAAGTGGTTAGTTTGTCCTCCAGTAGCCTAAGCCCATAGAAGCACAGCTACAGAGATAGCTCAGGATAACCTAAGCCAGCCTAACTCTAAGCTTGATCAAACTGAAACTCTTTAAACAGGTCATTACTATTTAGATGCTCACATACTTGATTAGCAACTATTTTCTCAAGGAAGATTAGATATAAGTCTATAATATATTAAGTCATCTTGATTGTGAGGTTTCTTAAGTAAAGATTTAACTACAGCTACCTTAAAAGCCTGTGGTACAAGTCCTTTTACGAAAGATAGATTAATCATATCTAAAATGGAGGCAGTAATCAAAGGGAACACCTCTTTAATTTGGTAGGGATTAGGTCCAACAGGCAAGTCAAAGGGTTGGAAGAAGCCAATATTTTTAATATCTCAGAAAGCTCAACTGACTCAAAACAGTCCAAACACAGATCAGGTTTTAAGAGTTGCATTCAATGCTGCCTCACTTGCCAGCAACTGAGGATGTCAACAATTTTATTTTTAATAGAATTTTATTTAAGAAGAATCCCATGAAGTCATTACTGCTGAAAGCTGGGGAAATCAATGGCTCTGTAGAGCTATGACTCTGTGTAAGTTTGGCAACTGTACTAAATAGGGCTGCACGATATTAGAAAATCTTGCGATGGTGATAATATTGGTAAATATTGCGATGACAATATTAGGTGTGATATATGCCTGTTTTCTTCTTTAAAGTCTTTCTGATCTGTGCTTTTTACTCTATGTAACCTTTAGCATTGTTGACAATGTCATTTGTGTCTAATGTGAGCTTTTGCTGCTGTGAGACTGTGTCCTACTGGTGACATATTGTATTAGCATAAAAAATACAACTTGTAAATTATATTAGCCAACATTTATCGCATTTCAAACAATCCTTTGTGATGTGAATATTGTGCACACCGATATTGCGATGACAATATATTTGCAATATATTGTGCAGCCCTAATGCTAAAAAGAAATCTTAAATTATTCTTATTCTCCTGTATTAATGATGAAAAATACAATGTTCTAGCTTGGCAAAGGGTCTTTTTGTACAGCAGTAGACTATTTTTTCAAGTTAAGCAGGACTCCTCTAGGTATGTGGAGCACCATTTTCTCTCAAATTTCCTAGTGTTTTGCCTTACCGTATGCAGCTCTGAATTAAACCAATCTCCAATTAAGCCAACCTCCTATGGATAATTACCTTCTTTTTTAAGAGGGCTACATTGTCTAATGCCACACACAATGAGGAAGTAACACTATGAACAAGAACATCAATTTGGGAAGGGCTGGAGATTTAACTGTTGCCTTCTGCTGTTTCTCCGAGATTCTGAGAAAATTAAACATGGAATAGATTCTTTAAAAGTTTTGAAAGCATTGTCTGATAAAGATCTACTATAATGAAATGTTCTCACAGGTTTGGAATACTCAGTTAAAATGAACTCAAAGGTTATTTAAAAAATTGTCAGACAGCACAGGGTTAGACAGGGCAAATCACTGACAAACATACTTAATGTGTTTGTTACTTTGTGTCTCTGCCATGACATTGTTGTGTCTGTCTCCTACTGCATCAGTTGCAATTATACTTACATGAGCAATTATGCACATTAGGTGATGTCATTGAACAACTTGCAAATTTATGCTCTAATGCAATTTTAAAAAGTGATTCCTTAGCAAGGGAAACACCACAGCAATGAGAGTTTACTGGGATTTATTTATCAAAGTTAAGGAAAGTATGGTGAAGTTATGACTGGATCTAACATGTGAATCTCATTTGGGCATTTTTGATTAGTGGCTCGGAAGAACCCTGACAAAAAGAAGGCAGGAATGAGGGATGATGGATGAAATTGATCATTTTAGAGTTGAAAACAGGAATGAAGGATGAGAACAATGAGATGGTGTTCTAGATTGATTAATTTCTAGGTCAAGTTGGACTGAATTTGATGAACTTGACAGCATGTAAGTGGTCCTGCACTGAATTCACTCCATGCACCAATGTGGAGCACTTTCTTTGTGAATTACTATCGTACTACTAAACTGAGAAGAACTGACCTGAGATCAGTTGTAAAAGGGGTCAAAATAAGGGACATGAAGAGGATGAGAGGGAACAAAAGAGAGGTGGGAGGGTGAATGGATGAAAGGATGAAACAGATCAAAGCTGGGGTCATAAGGATTACAAAAACTATGCTGAAAGGGTGGATCTGTTGTAAGAAGAGCTGACAAGTGACTGTAGATGGCATCGAGGTGTGACTCTGATCAAAAACTAAAACAGCTAATTAACTGCATGTTATTCATTCTGTTATTATTATTCAATCATCACATCAACCAACGAAGGGAGAATACTCATTTTTAATGGTACTCTTAGTGCACAGAAAAGATGTAGACAGGCAGTTTATTGCTGGTGTGTGCTGGGCTGTTCAATTCAAAATTCTACAAAGACTACTCCCTTAAGCAGGAAATAAAAAAATCGCAGATTTTTCAAAGTGAGATGTTGCTGCCCCATTCCATGGCATGCACCCAAAGACAAGGATGAAATCCATTTTTACGAAAAAATGTTTTCTTGCTGATGACGGAGATAAAAGGAGCAAAAATTGTTTTCAACTTTAAATTTACACTGTGAAATTTGAAAATAGCTCCACAGTTAGGCAATAATGGTATTTCTCCATTGTTAAGATTGTATTAAACACATCACACTCCAAAGCATAATTACCTAGGTTAATTCAGTAAACCTTGGAAGTTCCATCCCTAAACAGACTGTGCTAATAAAAGTGGGTCACAGTCAACAGGTTTCAACCATGCAGGGATGCGCTGGGTGCACCGCACTGCAGGAAGAGCTTGAAAGACTCCGAGACAACCAGATGTTGTCAAGTTTTCAAACGAACCCCCCACCTATGTGACAAATACAGTTCCTGAAACTGTAATTCAAGCGACAGTGAAATAATTAAAAAAAGGAATGTGTTTAAAGTAATACAGTAGCTAGCATCTTTAAGGTACGACATAAGGCAAAAGTTGTTTACCAGAAAGATGAATTACATGTATATTGTTGTGTCATTTGACATATGAAGCAAAAGTGCAAACTAGAATCCCAGAGAGGTGCCTTCTTGTTGTCTCTTTCTTCCCTTTTTGACAAGAATATCAAATTCATGCACTGTCTGTAGACAACTCTGAGGTACTTCACACATTTATGCAAGCCAACACATACACACACACTTACTCACCCATTGGTACATACTCTTAGAGCTTGGTATGGACCATATCCGAACGCTCGCTGACAGGCAGCAGGTGATGACGCCAAGGCCAGCTGCTGCTGCCCCACCTCCGCTCAGCTGTCCGAGCTCAGAGGAGCCTTTGAACAGCCTATTACCCCAACACATCACCAAGGGAAAGCAATCAGCTCCAGAGGTACACTTCTCTCACACCAGATGGCGCGGGAGATGAATCGAGCCATTATATTAGTGCTGGATAATTCCTCAGATGAAGCTAATTAAAAAGAAAAATAAGTGCTATCCTCCCTCGTCTTGGTTCCTTTGCAGTATTGACTGGAAACTCTACGGACACCCTTTATCTTCAAAAAAAAAAAAAAAAAAAAAAAAAAAAAAAAAAAAAAAAAAAAAAAAAAATTTAAAAAGACAAAAACAGAGGGAAATCAAACATTTGTTTGGAACCTGTGAAAGAAAAAAAAAAAAAAGAAAAAAAAAGAAACACCCCCCCAAATAATTGGAGTTACAGTGTGATGTTTTTTGTCTTAGGAAAAAAATAAAAGTGTTCAAGATTTTACCACTTGGCTGAAACAGTGAAGCTATGTGTACACATAAAGGGGCACTGCTGTATCAAACATTAGTGAAGAAGGAGATGGGAACAAGTATTAAAAAGTGGTTTTCTTATTCACACTGTATTTCAAAGCACACTAAATAGGGGTCCTATGCACATGATTTTTTAATGCCTGGATGTTGTTGAGGTTTGTTGATTACAAGATGAGAAATTAACTTTGTCTATGTTAGAGTTGTAGTCAGAACCTTTATGAAAATACCAGACAAAAAAAGAACTATGCCAAAGAGCTCCACAAATACGGTACCTGCTCCGGCTTAAACCTCAACAGACAGAGACAGGTGACACCGGAATGGGGATCTCAGTTAGCTTCAAAGGATTTAGGTAAACTCTGAAACAGTGCTTATGGCTCTCTTATCCACTTTTGTGTTAATGAAAAGCATGTCCTGAATCTGTCAGTGGAGATTAGGTGAATATCATTACTATTGTCCTTTTGCCAATGTAGATTCACTGAATCCAGAGGGATTACAGTCCATCCCATCCCAACTTGTATTACCTTTCTCAGCAAAGGAAACTTGCCCAAATTCTGACTTACCAAGGCTCCTATTTTTTGCTTCATTTTAGCATCCTTAAATAAATTGTATGAAAATTAAATTGTAGGTAGAGCAACTTGGCACTGATGTTTGTACTACATTTTAGATCACAACAGTTACCCAAATCATTTTTTTTTTTTGTAACAAACTTTTCTTTATCCAGTTTTAATTTTACTTGATCCAGAGTAAAAAGGGAATGGACAAAAATATAGCAGTGACATGCCCCAACAGTTGTAATTCCAAGTGGTGCTGCTCCAAACTATTAAATCAGGGGACTGAACACGTACATTACACCACACTTTACAGATTTCTATTTTTAATACATTTTTTAAAGACTTATCATTTTCCTTCCTCATCATAATAATACATTAATTTGTGTTGGTCTCTCACATAAGCTTCGATTAAAAATATATCTTTGTGGTCATTATGTGACAAACTGTGGAGAAAGTTTAAGGGACAATAACGCTGTTGGAACAAACTGTATATTTCTTATTTATGGAAACTGCATTGCAGTGTTTAGGTGAACTTTAAACAAACAGAAAATCTCTAAGGAACATTTGCTGAACGAGATTCTTTTGTTGCTGGTATTATTTGTCTCAATTCAGTCTGCTCCTGTGTCTTGTGTTGTTAAAGTTTTAGGCTTTCTCCCTGTGTCTGATTCTTTCTCCTCTGATTGAATCTAAAATGTCCCTTATAGATTAAAAGTATGATGTTTTTCCACATCCAGAACTTACCCACACACTCTTTTGACCAATGCTGACCAGAGCTGTCTTTCTGTTTTACATTTTTAAATATAAGGGAATATTTCTAAATTTGTGAAATAGGTTATGAAATAACCTATTTCATAACCTAACACGCTTTCCCCCAAAATAAAATAAATAAATCACCAGGCTTACACAAGACTCTGTTTCTCTTTCTAGTTGTCCCTGTTTCTTTGAGCCCAGCTGCATTCTCTGTGTGGCTTCCTCCTAATGAGACCAATGTGAAACATTCTCATCAGCACTTCAGTCCTTTGGTAGGAAGATTTTATCAATTTGTCTTTGATAAGTCTGGCACATTCTGCTTGGCATTTCAGTTCACTGATGAATGACTGAATGTCTTTTTTTTTCTTTCTTATGTGATTTAAACTGACCTAGCTTCCTAACACATGAACATAGACAATCACATAACACAGGGTGAGGAGAAGAAACTTTTTATTTATTCTTTTTTTTTTTTAAACAAGCTAAAGCGTATTATTTATGGTTATATATCTGATCCCCTTGATGGGTAATATAAATTTAATTAATGAAATTATTCAGTGTAATTGTGGAAAACATATATCTATTTTACATTGAGAAAAAATATGTATGCAAAAGTAACAACACTTCACATACAGTAAAAATAAAAGGAAAGTATACCCTTTTTCAGTTTCAAATTTAAGTTATTTTGACATTTTTTCATGATTACTCTTGATACGAATTAAAAACAACCTCTGAGGATCACACTGACAAGACTTTAGGATATTTTATTTTATTTTATTAATGAAAACACAGTTACATTGCAGGAATATGTAAAAAAAAAAATAAAAAAATAAAAAAATAAAAAAATCAAGAATTCCCAATAGTTTTTAATTATCTTCAGTAGCACCATCTTGATGTTGTTTTTTGTATGCTCTTTTGTATAATGCTTTTATTGCTTCTGGAGGAAGTATGGGCAGCAAAACTACTATCTTGGAATGGTTATTACTTTTTGTTTTCTGCCGAAGATTTGTTTCTATGTTAGAGTCATGACTCTGTTCTTTGACCAAGTTTGAACCAAGCTTCAGTTGTCCAGTTCAGTTTATTTATATAGTGCAAAATGCACTTTAAAAAGATCAAATTCATATGCCGCTATATAAGATCTAATTGGGTCCAAATTCTGTTCAGATCAATTTCTTTCATAAGAATACAATACAGTCATATAATCACATAAAGAACCAACATATTGTGTGGTAATTGTATAATAATAGCAGTACAGTCAGAGGCAGTCAACAATATAATATCAATTGATAAAAAAAAAAAAAAAAAAAAAAAAAAAAAAAAAAAAAAAAAAAAAAAAAAAAAAAAAAAAAAAAATCACTAAGGGAAGTCCAGTCATCTGGATTGACTTGTTGATTTTGCAGCAATCCCTTACCCTGAGCAAGTATGTGGAAAGGAACCATTCAGTTTTAACAGACAAGAAACCTCCAGGCAAACCAGACTCACTATGAATAGTCATATTGAAAAAAAAATCAAAAATTTCATTCACAGAAAAAATAAGGGTTGACGTAATGATTCTAGCTTGCCCAGATATCACAGCTGCATGGTTTGAGAGACACTTCTTTAACCTTCTGAAGCTCTTCTGAAGACTCTTCGAGGATGTTTACATCTTGAATGTTTTCCTACTTGTTAATACCATGGACCTTTTTCAATGATGGAGTTGACTTTTAATTGGTATTATTTCACTTTTATTTAACTAGAATAAAAGCTTTTTGCTCAAAGGTAATTCTTCTTAATGTTCCTTCTTAAAATTATGTTGACATGAATAATACAAAAAATTAACATGCCCTGACACATTTTTTTAATGTAGCAAAAGGTAAATAAAGAATGCCGCCAAGCACACTGAAAAAAAAAAGACATATGAAAAACACATTATTATTCAGCTTACAGCTTGATCGTTGGTCCAATATGTTCAGAACAAATCATGCAAAGAACACAGCAAAATAATTTATCTAACTGAAAAATACTTTCCCTGCTGTTGGGAGACAAACAGGTCAGAACATATTAAATTAAATTCAACGAGAAACAAACTTAGTTGTGAAAAGGAACTTTTACACAGTTTGACTGCTAAAGATAAAACACACATCTCAAATTACCAAATACTACTTGAGCAGGATATCAGAATAACTGAAATCAGCAAGAGTTAATGAGGGAAACTAATTTGCCAGTGTGACATTTAATACTTTAAAATGCAAATTCAGTCTGTTTTGATAATTCTTTTAAATGTTCAACTATCTGTATTTATAATATTTTAATACTGATATTCTTTCCCTATGGGTTTAACCTAACAGAACCATTTCTACCATCTTACTTAGAGCCAAGAAAATTTGATTTTAAATGAATTTATCAGAACTTACTTTTACATTAGTGTAGATATAGCTTCCTCCTTTTGGTTTTCAGTGTAAAATGCTTAAACAGTGGAGCCTAAAAATGCAGTTTACTCTTAGTAAAAGATGTTAGGTTAGAAGATATACTAATGTAGTCTTTGAAGGCAACTATTGGCAATAAACCATTTTCAGTAGAACTGCACTAAACTTTAGCTTGTAAACTAGAAACAGCAACAGGAATATTAAAAAAATCTCTAATGTTAAGCTAATTAAATGGTTATAAAGTAAATGGACAAGTTGACTTGCATATACCTTACGATACCGTGAGTGTTTTTCATGAATTATTTCGGTTATATTGGTATTTTTTTTGTTGTTGTTGAATAAAATCTGTTGAAAATTATATATATATATATATATATATATATATATATATATATATATATATATATATATATATATATATATATATATATATATATTTATTTATTTATTTTTTTAGCAACAAAGCATTTCCTTGTTTACTTTCTTACTTTGTTCAGAAAAACCTTGCTAGTTATTTATGGTCATTCTGCTTTACTGCATGTATTCCACATAGGTCTTATAATAATGTTCTTCTGAGATCTCCAAGTAAAAAAAACAAACCAATCCAAAAGTTAAATAAATGAAAAATAAAAAACACAAAAGGCTTGCTGATGATGTTAACTTTAAATAGAATAAATCTGAACACATCCACAAAATGCAAATTAGCCAATTATGTAGTCTGTGTAAGTCCAACTTGGTTTAAAATACATCACAGACATGCCATTGTTTGTGAAATGTAACACCACCCAAACTTTATTTTAAGGCTCGAGTGAAGTGGTCAGCAATCAAAAGGATTCAGCAGAAGAGTTACGCTCAAATCCTTTATTGAAATCCTACCCAATTCTGAAGCTCTGTTGAGTGTAAATCTTCAATTTATTCCTCTTCACTATTTGCTTCTAGTTTATACAAGGCAAAAAATTAAAGTCTTTGGTTTGTCACTTTTCCATTAGGGACAGACAGAAGCTTGTTTTAGAGAGTCACCTCTTCCATAATGCCTATCAGCTGGAATATAGCACTGAGGTGTGGGAATTTAAAGCATGAAAACAATCTCGCCTAATGCATGCAAAATATATACAGTTAACTCTAAGCTATAGCAGCAGAAACAATATTCCCCAAAATTGTGGAATATATTTGTCTTTCACATTATAATGCTTATATATTTGGCATGAAAAAGGATCATTGTGCAGAAGCTTATCAAGAGACGTTAGGCAGTTCAAATTAAGTTCAGAGCTTTGGAGAAGACTGAAGGCATAAATGAGTGTGTCAGTGCAGGTTACAGGCTACACCCAAAGCTAAGATGAGTTTAAAAATTCATAGAGTATCGATCCTTTCTCTCCAGCAAAGTAAAACAGCAGATTTAAAGGCAATATTGACGTATACAGTACCTGAAGTACAATGTTTAATGTACAAGTTGAGGAGGCCACGTATTGTTGATCCATCAGGAAGGCAGCTGGGGTCATCTTCGCTATTACTTGTGTGTTGAGCAAGTTCTACAGTATTTTTTTGTCTTTCCTTTTAGTGACAATGACTTAATGAGGGTGGGATAAGGTTTTGATCTTTCTGAACATGTAGGGTTGGGCAACATAGCAAAATGTTATTTCACAATTTCCACAAGTAAATTCAGCAAAAGCATCTGTTTATATACACTGTATTAGGACACAATCTGTTTTTCTCACTGTCTGACATAAAGTCAAACTAAACCATGTTTTTTGGCCAGACAAGATTAACAGAAATATTATTATTTGCCGAATGTCAGGATAGAGAGATAAAATTTATTTTACTAGTTCTTCAAAGTCTAAAGTTCACTTACACTAAGCTTACCATACCTTTTTGCAGTTTTACACTGTCCAAATAATTGATGCCATGCAATTGTAAGCTCCCAATAAGTTTATTCACACATTGTACTTAATAGGGAACACACCTGTGGCTATATTTTAAGGCAACACCTGATACATACAGCTTCCTTGTGTGACATCAAAACCAAAAGAAATCAGCCAAGATTAAATGAAGAGAACTGTGGACCTCCTCATCTCTGATTCATCCTGGGGTTCAACTGCTAGATGACTGAAGCTGTCAATTTCATTTGTTGAAATGATTAAATGCAAGGTAGAAACACCAAGGAAATAACCAACAGTCATAGCATCCAGGGAGGAGATGGGTGCTGTGTTCCAGAGGTAAACACGTTTTGGTGCAAAATGTGCATATCAATCCCAGAACAAAACCAAAACACCTTGTGGTGATGCTGGTGTCATTATCTGCAGTGAGTCCTCTACCTACATGGAATGAAAGACCCTTCAGTGAGGAAGAAGCCATGACTCCAAAAGCAACCTAAATTGGAGACAAGTCCCATAGTCTGAATAAACTAAACTGGACATGTTTGGGCATATTGAGCATTTCTGCATTTGGAGGAAAAAGGAATAACCTTGCAAACCTAAGAACACCATCCTGACTGTGAAGTATGAGGCGGCAAGTTTATATTGTGTGGGTGTTTTGCTGCAGGAGGAAGTGGTGGTGATAGTGTCATGAGGAAAGAACATAACACGGAAATAGTGAAGCAACATCTCAGGACATCAGTCAGGGAGTTAAATATTGGGCACAGTTGGGGCCTTCATATGGAAAATTATCTTAAGCATACCTCCAAATTAGTTACAAAGTTGGTTACACTAGCCATCACAAAGTTCTGATCTGAGTCCTTTAGAAGATTTGTAGGCAAAACTGAAAAGGTGTGTGTGAGAAATGAGGGCAACAAACCTGACTCAGTTACAACAGTTTTGTCAGGAGGAAGAATTGGCAAAAATCCAAGCAAACAGTTGTGAGAAGCTCGAGGGAGGATATCAAAACTGTTTGACCAAAGGTATACAGGTTAATAAGCAAGTATGAACTACCAAATACTTTGGAACTGTAGGTACAATTCTGAATTTAGAGAAAGTTGAAAAAACCCTCATTTGTTCATTATCCTGGAATTTAGCAAATATAAATAATTTGGGTAATCCTTACTGATCTAAAACCGGAAAGGTTCCAACTGATTTAATTGGTTATGTGTCTCTTTATGCAATGTGTATAAACATGTAGCTTTAACTGTAAATGGATTATGTCTGAATTTGTTTTAGTGGATGACAAGAAGAAAAAAAAATCACTAAGAAATATGGAACTAAATCAAAGAGTCAACCTGAACAAGCACAGATTATTGTTTACAGACAAACTAGCCATGCTATTTTGATTTTTGGGGGTGTAAAAGGAAGTAAAAAAAACAAAATCTATTAAAGTGGTCATTTATTTCCGTCTGTATAACTATAATTTCATGTCAGTAATTTACCCTGCCTGCCAATAACAAGGTATCATGCAAATAGCTTCAGAAGTGCCACTTTTGTCACTTCAACAAATGACAGTACAAAACATATGCATCTTCCAACACCATCATCAAGAGCTCATACTGGAACGTAGACTGTAGAAAACCATCAGACGGTCTTCGAATGTCTGTACAAGCTCAAGTTTCATCACACAAAGCCTGTCAGACATGACTGATATACAGTCAGTGTTGAAAATTAGTCTTAAATGGCCGAGCTCTTGTCCGAATTGTAATTTCCACTTGACGGTGTGATTACTCGGACTTGCTGAATGGATGGGAATGCTGTTGTTGTGCCTTTTCTCCAGTGCTTTTCTCATCAATCTGCTGGACAGCACATTATTTGGAAGATTTTTCTTGCAATTTACAAAATACAAACCACCAATTCGCATTTGAACACTCATGCTATTGTTGTTTTATAAAAAAATAATTTCATCCATAAACCTTAACTTTCTGGCTTTGGACAGAAACACAACCAGCAGTGTAGGTGCAAATTAGGACCACACAAAAATAGTATATGCAAAATAGATAAGAATATGGTGTAAACGCAACCTTGAAATGCTAATACAGTTGCTAGTCTCGAAACTTTCTCTGACAGATATTCAGTAGAATAGTTTGATGTTTATGTAAATCATATCTTGCTGACAGATGTAATGCCATCTTTGTGTCTTTGGCTGGGCAAACAAAAGGAAAAGCAGGAAGGGGAGAGTAAGTGCTGAAGAGCTCGTCTATTGTTTCGACAGCTTGTGTCCCTAGCATCTGGCATCAAGCGGCAACAGCACGTCAAGATTAATGAAATGTTACTCTTATTCATCTACGGCATGCTGTACAATATATAAATATATACTCCGTTAAAAAACTGCAGGGACTCATGTAGTGCCCAGCAGTTGGTGGGTGTGCTGTCTCAGTTTAGCAAACTTTCTGAACTTTCAGGGCTGAAAACTCAAAAGACGAGGCTTCAGCTGTACTGTACCACAATTTAAAAACAAATGCTCAGCTCACGGTTTAGCGACGAGATAATCTTAATGTCTTCCTCACCATATACCGAAGCTTTAAATTCCAATCAATGAAGTGAAATTAAAGACCATGTGAATGACTTTTGGTGCGAGTCGACTGAGCGGACTTGTTAGTGGGAGCAGGGCCATGGTGACAAGAGCGTAACACAGACTGCTCCCTCACTTTCCTCTTCCCATTTAATTTTCCAATCCACTTCCCCCACATAGTTAGGAGAAGTGACTTTTGTTCTGGTTTGATACACCATCTAATGAGAGCTACTAAGAGCCTGTTGAAATCATTCCTTAATAACACATTCTGAATGCTGTGAGTGGGGAATATTTTTTTCCTTTATCTCCCCATTCAGAGCTTAATATATTCTTTCGTTCACATTTTTTTCCCCATTTTCCTTCCTTTGCTTTCATTAACTATACTTCTGGAAGAAGAAAATATGTTTTGAAAATCATCACACTTTGATTTTAAATGATTTTAACAAGTAATGCATTTTGGTTTTACTGGCCGAGCTGCTGAGACATCAGCAGAAGATCATAAAATAAGCCGCATATGGGTTCTGGATTTTCTGTGCAAAGATTCACTGGAAGTAATATTCATGTAAAAATAAGCTCTTATCTTAATAAAGCCATAGGATTTACCAAGTAGACTTGATTTGATCCCAAATTGGCAACACATCTACCATGAAAACTTATTATAATCTTGTTTTGAGGCAGGCTGCATACTGTACGGGAATGAGATGCTTTCTATAAATAATTAATTACTCACCACTATGTGTAATCGCTAGATGCACTATTGAACTGATAAGTACATGACAGCAGGGCTTGTCCATCCTTAATCTATTCTACTTGCTTGACATACTCCATCTGTAACAAGAACAAGTGACCTGACCTCTCTGGCAGTATTTCTGTCTGCTCGAAACTCCTCTGTGATTTAAATGTTATCTGTTTCAAAGATAATGCACCATTTCTTCCACTTCCCCAGGCTGTGGGTATTAGTTACAGTTGAAACACTGGTTGGTATTCTGCTTTGAATCTTGGAATTGTGTCGGCACCTTGAGCTTTGATTGGATCTGTGCAAATACATGTATATGCAAATTTGCCAGACATGAGTTCTTGCTCAGGGTGAAATGGAAAACAGTGGTTGAATTCTGACGAGGCTTCTGCATGGACTTTCTCCATCCTCCTTCTCTTTTTCTCCTTAGAGAGCAGCATTTGGTGATCTATAAATTCCCAGTAAATCTCAGAGCCTGGGTGCCTTCCCTGACATTTCCACACTCCCACATAGCATATTTTTAAGCAGGTAAAATCCATAATCTGTGTCAATGGTATCACACGGTGTATTCACAGGGGACCCAGTGTGCACTAAACTGGCCAAGGAAGCAGTACAGAGGCTCAGAGAAGCTAAAAAAAATGTTTGTTCTTACCTCTGTTGTTATACACATGCTTCGGAGCCTACAGCACAGTTACTCTTACAGCAGCAGAGACAATCCAATAGTCTGCCTTTAACTCTATTCAGATAACCAGACTAAATCTGATCGGATTCACATCAAACATGCAGCTGTTTGGTTACTGTAGACGGTGACCTCACTAATGCGTCACACAAAAGGTCAAATTGTCACAGATTTGGAAGATTTTATATATATATATATATATATATATATATACACAAAAAAAAAATCACACATCAGAGAAATGCTATATACGGCTGGATCTCAATATAATCACTGAAAAGTTTATTCAACTAAGCAAATTAACTCAAAAATATAAACTCATACATATAGATTCATTACTCACAGCGTGATGTATAGCTAAGAAATACTTTGGTTAATTTTTTGATTGAGACTTACAGCTAATGGAAACCCAACATCCAGTTTCCTTGGTCATAAGAGTATTAAATAGAACAATTAAAATATTTTTTTCTAAAATGATTTTTTTTATGGTTGGCACAGTCATGGGGAAGACTGCTGACTTGAGAGTTGTCCAGTTAATACCATCTACAAGAAGGCTAAGCAACAAAACATCATTCTTAAAGAAGCTGCCTGTTTACTTTAACAAACATGTAATTGGAAGGTTGAGTGGCAGAAAAAAAATGGACAGAAAAAGGTACACAACCAACAAGAATAGTATTGGGATACAAAGGTCATTTAAGAATTTGGGATCTACCTGGGCTAAGCAGACAAAGAAACTGATTATTGGTCAGGAGTCTAAATTCCTATTTTAGATATAAGTAAATTTTGCATTTCATTTGGAAATTACAATTCTTCATTATGGAAGAAGAGTGGAGGAGCACAGAATCTAAGTTGCTCGAGGTCCAATGTGAAGTAAGTGATGATTTGGGGAGCCATGTCATCTTCTGGTGATGGAAATGCTAGTTTTATTTTCCAGCAGGACTTGGCACCTTCCACATTGCCAAATGTACCATACCTATATTAAGTATTAGTGTGTGAGTGATTAAACAGCAAACTGTCCTGACCTTAAAACTCACCCAGATTCAATGGAGTATTGTATTATTGCTGCAATAAAATCACCCTGTGGTTCTTTAACGCCTCAACAGAGCCAGAGGTTGAACTGTTCCATGTCATGTTGCATTGTTGCTCTTATTGCATTGTTCATGCAATAAGAGCCCAAAAAGTATTGAGTGTATATAATGCACAGTACATGGAGATATGTTTCAATAGGCAGACATTTGTGTATCGTTTTTAATTGGTCATATATTGTTTTCCAATTTTCTGAGAATTTCAAATGTGGGTTTCTATTAGCTGTAAGCCACAACCATCAAATGTAGCACTTAAAATAAATTACTCTCTATGTAATTGATCTGTAAAATATTTGAGTATCACGTTTGAATTTAATTACCAAAATAGATTTTTCAAATATATTTTAATGTATAAATAACATTCCATATTTTTTGTAAACTGTATTCAGATTTCACTTTAATATCTTTAAAATACACTCTAAATACCAGATGGTTTTTTTTTTTAATTGAATAGTCTGGATAGTCCTCAGTAGAAACAATTTTCCAAACAGGCTGCAGTATTTAAAAATATTGCTATGGGCTTGAAAATAGCACATAAAAGACAACATTATGTGGAAGTCTCCAGTGAACAAGAGATGGCTTGTTGATTATCTTTAAGTTTGAAAGCTGTTTCAGCTTCAACAAAAAAAACAAAAAAACAAAACAAAACAAACAAACCCACTGATTTGTCATTTTTGTTTCAGGCACAAAGCAGTGGGTTTTTCATTGTTATAATGTCACAAAGCTAATAATGATTTATGTCCTGTCTCACTAAAATAGATTAAATAACCTAAATTAAGCAAAAGCATAAATGAAAACATGTATATATATATATTTTTTGAGCTATTTAAAATACTGATCCAATATTGCATGTCTGTAAATTGTAAAACCATGTTTTCTCATTTCTTTCTTTTCGTTTTGATATAACTTTTTTTCATCAGTAAACCATTTTTTTCCAGCTGACTGTTTTATGGTTCCTGTGATTTTTAGCTGCAGAAGGGTACAAATGTTCCTTTAGGTGAGAAACAGATTTATTCTTGCAGTCTTGACTTGATTGGTACTTTTATGGTTCCCTTGATGCTGAAGTTGAGAATATTAACATTACTCATTGTAGATTTAGGAGGCCTTGGTTGCTCAGAAGGTACTGTTCAGCTTGATTCAAGTGTAGTAGTTATCCTAAGGCACTTTAGAAGACAAACACATCCATTTCATATACAACTATATACAATTTAGTTTAATTCTAATTTATTCAGTTAATTCCAGTTTATTACAATACAATTCCATTCACAAGTTTTAACATTACTATTCAACATATTATACATGGCAAGTTAGTATAAAAGTTCAAGATTTAGTAAAACCAACCAATTGCATAAATCTTCAATATGATACCCTCAGCAAGCACGTGGCAACAGAGGAGAGAAACATGTCTTTTTTAACAAGAAGATACTTAAACCAAGATTTGGCTAAGAATAAGTAGCCAGGTTCAACACCACTTGGACAGTGTAGCTTCAGGTTTCTTTGTGATATCAAATACATTACAATTAAAACTATATAATTCATTATCTTGCTCTTGTACGGCTTCTTTATTCATTTCCACTATTTGTGTGAGAAGCCACTACCCACTCTTTTCCCAAAAAATAGAAAAGTCTTGTCTATGCACCAAATGCAAAATCTTTCATCAATGAAAAATGAATCATCAACTCATTAAATTCCAGAAGTTTTTCTTTGTATAGCCCACTCTAAGGTGTTTGAGGTTTTTTAAGTTGGGTTCTTTGAAGTTCTTTGAAGTCATTTTTAGTCATTTATTCATGTTTCAGTATTAGCGGATTCACCCACTTGCAGATTTTTCTGTGTAACGTGACTCCAAGGAAGCAGTTCAGAGCAGTATAGTTATTTGTAGAAAATCCACCTATTCATGGATTTCTTCATAGCAGATATCTAAAATATTCAAGAAAAAAAAATGCAGCTAGCGAAACTGGAATACCTCAGTCCAATACTAATTGACATGCTGTTGGCTGATGTTTCCAAAGCAGCCAATCCATGAGCATTTATTTACTTTAGCACTGATAGGCTGTGAACCCAAGAGCGAAAATGAGGACTGTAGATATTAGCTTTTGCTATAGTGCTAAGATAGTTACCACTGTGTGTATTAATCCATATTAAGGCATATTCAGTGTGTAAACTTTTAAAAATAGGCAGTTATAAGTTTTTTTTAGAGGGGTTCTCAAGTATTAATGGATTTTAGGTATTCACGGGTGGCTTTGTTCCCAACCCCCACGAATACAGGAGGTCCACTATAATAGTTCCCTATATTTTTCCAAGTAGTTAATGCGATTGCTATTTTTTAAACCCTTTAAATTGCCATGTTGTTTGTATTTGATGGTTATTTGCAAGGTCTAATATTGTAAGACCAAGATGCTCCACACAATAGACACATAAAGACTTGCTACAAAACATAACATATTAAACAAATTTAGCCAGAAAAATCATCTTATGAAGAAGCAAAGCACTGTAAAAACCAATAATTTCATATTCACTTGATTTCTGTTTTGTAGTATGTGTTTACTGGAGGGTTGGTGTAGACTTACTGACCTGCCACAGTCTCCTGTTCAAATAACTAAAGAGATCTTTTATAAATAACCATCTAATGGAATCACCATGCTAGTAAAAATTATTTATATCAGCAGTTTCATAATCAGCTATGACATTTTTGAGACTGAATTTGGGTTAGCAAGGCACAAACTTCCTTGGGTTTTCGCCCGTCCACAGGTAGCTATTAGGTGCAAAACTAATCTATGTATCATCAAATTAAAGATGCTAAGATAGTTATCCACTGCAGGTAAGATATTTACTGCTCAGAACTTCCTTTTAGAAACCAATTTTAAGGAAACCTGAACTCTCTAAGAAATGTTTATTCATGCTTTTTCTGAGATTAAATACCATTCCTTCTTCTGTTTTCCCAATTTCTGGCCAGGATAAACCTAGCTTCTGCTTATTTGTTTTCTTATGCATTACCTTTTAAGAGATATTGGTTTGATTTATCATTACTTGGACCATTTTAACATATTTTTTTAAAGCTGGTCTGTACTGTGGTGGAATGAAACTGTTTCGTGGAATATCAGCAAATTTGTTTTTTCCTTCAACAAAGCAGTTCAGCTAAAGGATATTTCTTCAATACTGATAATTCCATATCTGTTGGAAGAAGTTGTCAACCTTTGTTCTCTAGATAAGACATGATGCAAGGTCACATCTGACCCCCATTTTTTGATTCAATACAACTGCATCTGACTTCACCTACAAAACTAACTGTTAATCCTGGACATTCACATACTTTTTCATCAAACAAATATATAGCATTGGATGGTTTTGTTGTCGAATGTGTTTAAATATAGTTGATTTTTTTGTTCATTTTGGACTTGTGCAGACACATACAAAGATAAAAGAGCGTTCCCACATTGCTAAGACCCACTACACACATATTTATAATGATATTTGTAACTGGTACCAAATGATGATTCATTACATCAACCATCATAGAAGTATTTCACCCTGGAATAACAAAAGTAAGGATATATCATTTTAGGAGCAACAACTGAATACAAAGAGACCTTGGAAACACTTTCTAGCTTTGTCCCATTACTCTGACATGACAGCTCCATGCATCCTGATCATTTGGAGTATTTTTACCCAGTTGCATTGCTGCCTTGATTTTCACTCATTCAGGTAGGAAAGGATAAACTTATATGATGCACACTAAAAAAGTAATTACCAGTCAGTGCATCCCTGTATTGCGACGATGTTAATCATCAGTCTTTCAGGGTGCCTGTCGTTAATCTGTGTTGACATGATAATTCTTGTCGGTTCTGTCTGAGGTGTTTTTGAGAACCTTCACACAGCAGGGTAGCATGGCAGTGTGTGTATGTGTGTCTGAAAGAAATAAGAAGCAGATGCACTCAGTGTCACAGCCTGTTAACACTGCACAGACTGTTAACGGAAAAGATTTTAACAACACAGACCTTATGTTTCTTTCCTTTTTTCCTTATTGTGTCTCTAACAAGTGAAAGGAGAAATTACCTGATTGATGAACAAACCCATTCCTCACATGTAATTAATACACTACTAATGGCCATCCATTTGTCTTTCATGCTGTGCAGTAAGAGATGTAGGGCAACATGCTTTGATGAAGGTTCCAGACTGAGCTTTCTGGGATGTGGAAGATTGGGTTTCTTCTGCAAGATTTTGTTACTTAATGGCTTTTTGGGAAGCCTTAGGGACATGTAATGGACCATGTAATGGATAAAGGATGATATTGATTGGCATGTGTTGACTTAACAATTTTGATGTGGAGAATTTATACTGATAAATGCAAGAGGATGTTACTGTGAAAAACTAATGCATTTTTTCACTTTTTGTGTTCCAGTGAATAGTTAAAAGCCAAAGACATAATCGATGACATTGCCATAGAAACAAATGTGCGCTAACAGTAGATAATGGAGGATAATGTGGAAACTGGTAGGGACCGTGAAGATGAAATGCGTAGGAGTATAAGGGCCACGCTTTAAGTTTTCTTAAACAGCACAAACATGGCAAGAAATAAGAAAGAAGTAAAGCGCTATAATGAGGGGGTATGCCAAGTGAGGTTCACAAGATAAAGAGGAGAACTCTGCAAACAGACATTCAAACAATAAATGAGGTATCAAAGGGAACTTTGCAACATAGCTAAAATTACTGTTTGATTAAAAATATGTCCCCTGAGGGTTTAGTGCAGCTCAATGATGAGAATAAACCAGAGAAGACAAAGAAACAAACTCTTCTGCATTTCACTTAAACTTTTAAATGAATCGGATTATTTGATCAATAAAATACATGGTCACTTGGAAAGGTGACAAGGTAGTGCACGTGTAATCGAACTATCTGAGCTTGGCATGATGATGGAGATGGAACAAGTGGAGAAAGAAAAAGGGATGAGAAAGAGAGAAGTGAGAGATGGTGATGGATGACCCAACATCCAGCATAGTATCATATCTCTGTGGATTAAATGCTCTGGGAAGCTGGCCCCAGAGTGTGCTTGTGCATATCATTAAAGCCCACGAAGAGGAGGAGGGCACGTTGAAGCTGCTGCGTGGCCAAGTGCACTGAGAGGCCACGTCTCACAGCTGGTGCTCAGACTCTGAAAGGTTTGCGAAAAAAGGATAGGGTTTTATAGCTTGTATATTCTTTTTTTCTTCACCGAGTATTTGAGATGATAAACATTTCATCTGGACAGAGGGAGAAAAATCAAAGCAACCCTGCAGGACTGGGTTGTTGTTTGCGTCTGAGTGCGTGGGTTGCTTGCGTGCGTGCAAGGTTTAGCTCGTGTGTACTTACCTGGTGTGCTCGCAACCTGTGTCGTTCTTCCGGAAGGTGCTTTAAAAAACACACTATGTCAGATATTGAAGTCTACTGTATAATTTGGCGGGTCTGTGCATGGAGGCCGGCTGTGGTATGAGTCATTGATTACACATCAGCTTAGTATGCTGCAGTGCAAACCCCTACATTGGTGGAGAAAGCAACTTGAAGCCCCCAATCAATATCTGCAACCCTGTGAAGCTTTCCATCAGGTCCAGAGCGAAGGACTTCCTGCCTCTCCTCTGGGCCTGGGCCTAACCTTTTGCAGTGAGAGGTGATGAAGAAGCTCATCATTTCTAATGAGGAATTAGTGATTGGGCCAGAAGAAATGACTGTCAGCAGTACATTAAGGAGTCCAAAAGCTCTTGGAGAGTGGGAAGTGCCAAACTGCATTCATATGGGAGCGGGAGATTTCTTGAGCAGCAGATGACAGGGATTACTGACCATGCAGGAAACCCTAAAGAGAAGAAAACACATATGTGTTCTGTTCATTATTTTTATCTTGTGAATTCATCTTGAGAAAATTAGTTTTACAAGCTTACGTATGGTTTAATAACCTCTCACCTGGACTATTGAAATTATTTTTATATTGGTCCAGAAAGCCACACCTGTGGTGTTTACAAATAGTCCAGAATGCTGGAACTTGTCTTCCAAGTGGTACAAAGAAGCATGAATACAGAACTGTTAAAATCTCAACGACTTCCTGTCAGTGTTTTCCAAATGTTGTTGCTCACTTTTAAAGTTTTACATGATCTGGCCCCATCCTATGAACATGATCTCCTTAACAACCATAAACCTGTGGTAGCTGCCACAAAATTCTGAAATACCTAACCTGTACATGTCCACACCGTTCAAGCCATAGATTCATTGAAATGCCTGTTTAAAACCCATCTCTTTTTCCTGGCCTTTAACTGATTAGAGATGACTCTAAATAGTTTTTAGAAGCCCTAATCCCTTTGGTTGTTATTCACTTTCTTAGATTTTCTTTACCGTTTATTCTCAATTCTATTTTATTAATTGGTGAAATAATGAAGTCCTTTGGCAAACTTTTGTTGTTTATAAATTTGCTATATAAATAAATTTGGCATTGATATTACTGTCATTTTGACTGGCTCATAACTGTAATTTCAATTGATTTAACATGTATCCAAATTACTTCTTTTACCAGAATCTTTTTTTTTATATATTTACCAATAAATAAATAAATGAATACTCAACAAAATATTACAGTTGTGAAATTCACAAATTAAACAAATCTAAAGTGGCAGCTGCAAGTGAAGTTTTTTTGTTGTGTTTCACGCAGATGCACACAACTTCTTTTCTTCTTCACTGAGTCAGAGAACAGGCACAAGGGGAGGAGTGCAGCATTGCAAAGATGTAGCTTTTAGATGTAAATATAGTATGATGTTGTCTAAGTTGTTCATGCTGTCTAGTACAGTGCCTAGTACTCAGTGCCCAGTTGGGTGTGGGGGCTTTGGGGGAAAGGTGTGACATTGCTTGCTTTTTCTGAAACTCACTTGAAATTATAACTATAAAAAAAAAAAGGACAAAATGACTACCCCGAGCCAAGAAAAATGCTGCTGGATCTGGTGACAAAAACAATAAAGAAAAGTGTGACATTTGTCAGAAAGACATCTTTTTTTAATAATTCGCACCACCACTTGAAAGTGTAAAACCCAGTGGTAAAAATGACAGGGATGAGAAGAACACCAACTAAGACAACTAAGTGCTGGGGTAGTTCCTGAAAAAAAAACTCAGCCTTTTAAATGGCTTTTTGAAAAGAATGGATCTACAAGATCCAGCTCCCTTTAAATACCCATAAATCCTATCTGTACAGACCATGACCAATTTTTCACATCAGTAGAACTTAGTTGGTTTGACTTTGCCACAACTTATATATATATATATATATATATATATATATATATATATATATATATATATATATATATATATATATATATATATATATATATATATATATATATATATATATATATTTTTTTTTTACTTTTAATGTTCTCAGTGCATTTTACTCTTAACTTTATTTATTTTTACATCAATTCCGCTTTTTATTTTTAGCAAACCTCAAATTAATCTTTAAATTCAGCTCTGCTTGTCTTTTACTTTGACACAAGTGGTGTCTTTCTCTTTCTTTTCCTCCTGCATGGCTATGCTGATCCAATCAGAGAGTGCTGGGCTGCTCTGGCTTCAGCTATGCAGCCGATGCCTATCAAGTCAATCAATCTCCTTGAAGAAGTGGGACTACAGGATAGTCCTGCTTCACCTGATGTTCAACCATGGTGTGGTAATATAGTTGTTGTCTCTGAACTTGGCTACATGGTTAATCAATACCTACCTTGTAGTTCTTCTGTGCTACTAGACGACCCTAACCACACATCTCCCTAAATAAGAACAGCAGCTCTGAGCTTCAGCCTTACCCAGCATTGTAACCACATTTTAAGAACCATACCCTAACCCTATGTAAGCAGAGAACAAAGCAATATCCAGAATCAAAAGAAGGATTGAACTTTAAAGACAGAACTTTTAGCAAAGCTGAAACTCACTGAAGCTCTAAAATCAGAACCAGTTCAGTTGCTTGAAATCACATGATGCATTTCATGGTAAAGAGATGAATCAATCCAATTGACAGAAACACATTCACAGCTAATTAAAAACGTAATTGCGTGCACTTTACCCATTTAGAGGAAGATGAATGTGAAATCATTAGGCATCCTCTGAAAACCAGATGTTCATTAAATTATGTCTATACAAGTGCCATTGTTCAGTAGATTGCCAGAATATATGCTTACAGTAAAATGCTGGCTAATTCACCCCTTAAAGCGCTTTAATTGATTTGAGCCTGCAAAAATAACACATTACCAGCACAAATAACCCATTTCTGCTACACAACATCAAAAAACCAGAGCCGGCAAGACAGTTAACTGTTATTTTTTCCACTTCTTTTTGTAATTCTAAAGCTCATCCATTATTAAGATCAATTCAAGAATCTGAAATGAATCGTGAATGAATAAGAAGTCTGATTAGTCTCAAGAGAAGGATCCAGTTGCCAGGCAATGTTACTTTTTAATAAATAATATTCGTAACCTCTAAACTTAAGAGTGTAATCTGTGTTTGATGCATGGTAATCACAGCAGAGACAAGGCTATATTCTGCTTCTTCTGGCCTCAGATAAAGACATCTCTGGAGAATGCAGCAATCGGGTCCCGCTTTCTCTCTTTCTCTCCCCTCCCCCCTCTCTCTCAATTAGCCCCCACTGTGCAACTCATTGGCTTTGCTGTAACAGTCCCTTAACAATACTTACCCGGCCTAGTCATTACTCAGTTCTACAAGACAGGGACTGCCATCTGCATATTTAGAAGGGATAAGGCAGAGTCTGATAAAGATTAACCCAAATCCTGGGGCTCCCTGTGAAGAATAAGACACAGCCATTTTCAAATTTGCACCAGGGATGCCTACAAGATTTTGGGGGTGGGAGGATTGGCCACTAATAATTCTGGGAGTGGAAGACCAAAATCAAAAGCCATAAGATAATTTTAGGAATTTAATTTATGTATGGCAGAATTAAAAATTTAAGTCCAGTTAAAGAAAGAAAATCTGGATCCATTTTGGATTTAAAAAAAAAAAAAAAAACAGCCTAATAAGTTGTAACAGTGGTGGTTTTTACATGGATCCCAACCAGGCAGTTCGCTCCTTTCTAAGACACCACCTCCTATTTTTTCCTGAATGATTGTGGCACCCCATGAATTGTGGTGCCCTGAGTGGGAAGCCATATTCAAATCAAAAACCACCAACAATCTTTAAGTTTCATATTTTAAAAACAGTCCCAGTATTTGACCATTGTGATCCCAGTATCATTTCAGAGCAGATCTACAAGTGAGAGACAGTCATTCAAAAAAAGGTAATAAAAAGAAAGCATAATAATAAAAAATAAAGTAATTAATGTTGCCACTTCTTGTAGCTCGTCTTTTACTCACATGCATTTAAGTCTGTCTGGTTGTGTGGGGAGAGGGGGAGAAGGGAGAAGGGTAGGGGCAATGGGGGAGGGACCACAAATTTCCCCCATCTGATCTTGCCTTGATGGCATCATTAATTTTCACAAAACTGAAGTGAAAATGTTTTAAATTCTTGTTAAAACCACCTACATATTATTTGTCTTCCCTTGAGATTTTACCAAATTAAGCTCCAACGTTGGCCATGAAACACAGAATCTTTGTTTTGGACTGCCAAACAGCAGTGACAAGTGACAAGCTGGAAACAAAAATCCTCCAATTTTGTCACTTTCTCCTTTTTTTTATATTCCATTTTAGCTTGTGTAGATTGGACATTTTCATCTCTGAAACAAGATCAAAAGCTATGTCTCAGAGTTGTTTTACTGGTAGACAAAGAACCATGACCTTCTTTTACATTTCTTTGTTGCACTTGTATATTCTCCTCTTTTATTCATCTACCTTTTGTGTTACAACAGTTGCAATGTGTTAGAAAGTGCTTTTGTTAGACCCAACTCTTGATGCCTAATATACATCATGCATAACAGATGTTAAAATACAAGTCTGTTGATACATTTTTGCATTAGACAATTAATCTAAAAGAAAAAATGCTGGAGCAGAAAAAAAAAATTGTTCAGGATAAGATATTGTATGTAGAGGATGTAAATTTAAATCTGTTAAGGACACATTTCTGCTTTTGTTTATTTTGATTTGTATTAAATGAATAAATGCATTTGTTTCAGGAGGGTTGTCTGATTAAAAGATCTACAGGTATTCCTCCTAAGAAATTCAAACTGCCCCTAAGAGGTTCTGTAAAATTAAAGCTCATAACCCATGTGCAAAGCAACTACCCCTCCCAGTCAGTGCACTTGTGGAGCTTATAAGGAGGCCTGATGAACATTCACTAGGTGGCAGTCAAGTAACATCAAACCAGCAGGCTAACATATGCTTCCATGCATATATCAAGAGAAGAGAGATGGACTGATAATATGGATTAATTGGATTTGGCTGTTTTACAGCTGTATCAAAATGTATGATTCAGTATTAATTTGAAATAAAGGGAAAAAAAACTGAGATTTACATCAAATGGTTCTGACAAGGGTAATCATCTGTTTTTCTTTTTGAACATCAGACTGTTTGTCAATGTTTTTGTTACGGTTGGAGACATGGCTGCAGTAGGTCTGTTGTGGTGAAGCTCCCTCTCTGTCTTTTTTTACTTTAAGGATCTGTAAATTGCCCAAGCTGTGTTCCTTCCTCTGATATCTACCCACCTGAAACTGCTGTTCCTACACTTCACTGAAGCTATTATAGAAAAAGACTTTGGCAGATCAATGAAATCCCCTTTAGATGAGAGAGAGCCATACAGGCATTTTAATCAATGCCAGATCAATTCCACTGTTTTGCCCAAACCTTGAGCCAAATAAAAGTGGGACTGCTTGTTGAGAAGCAGCACTTGCCAATAACAATAACAGTGTCTCTGTCGATGGCAGCCTGTATCTGTTTTCTGGCTACAGTATATTGTCTCTACAGCTGGGCTCGGGACACACCTGCTGGTCTCCCTGCCTGTATGTTTCCCTATCTTCTCTCTTTCAAACGTCGAAAAGTGACAGGTGCTTCAATGCAATCTGAGCTGGCAACTTACATCAAAGCTCTCAACGTTTCCTAAAGAGGAGCTGAAAGTCTTCATTAAAGAGACTCTGCATGGCTACATCTGACAAGACTAAGTGCTGTCTGTAACTGAGATGGCAGCAGATTGAGTGAAGGAGTTGCAGTCAAATGTCCTGTCACTGTATTATATGTTCCTCATAAACAACTACTGACAGTACAGTTTGTGTGGATTAGCATTATGCATCTGATTAGTCTTGGTGGAAGAGTAAAGTATGTGGAGACAGGATGCAATCTTGTTTTTACAACTTGAAGTTTCTCTTTCTTTTGATTTCTATGTAAATAAAGTTTATCAGTGGTCACATTATTCTGGGCTTATGCTGTGTCTTCAGTTAAAAAAAACAACATATTTTCCAGCGAACATGTGGCTAATGCTGGAGTACATCAACCTTGCGTTTTGGCTTTCTACACAACTGTATCTGCAGCATACACAATTTGATCTCCATCTAAACTAGGATGTACCAGATTTGTAGGACTCATCAAAAAATTCCATTGCATTGGCATTGCCACTCCAAAACACCTTGTACACTCTACATATCCACCACTGCTATTGAATAGATGCAAATAATACTCCAATGTTACTGCAATGGCCCAATAGTAACATTACTTAATCCACTATCCAGATCCTTGGTCCGTGTTGATGGAGATTCACTCACCTCAGCATGCCAAATGCTGGGAAAGACTCCAACTGAGAGAATGTCTGACCTAATTTCTATTCTGTAATTCAGTTACTACTAATTTGACCACTTGAGAGAACTCACAGACAGTTAAATTACATATAAACTTTCTTCCAAAAGTTGGATGCCAGATAAATACTAGTAACTATATGCAAGTCAGACTCAACCCTCAGCTGCCTGCAGCTTTTACTGTTTATGTCCAGAGCAAGTTTTCTCAGGTGAGGTCCTTGACACCAGAGAGCTTAACCTCAAGAAATTAGAAATAAAAATGGAAGAAACCCTACAAATTAAGCTTTATATGCTTTTACCATTTACTGATTTGTAATATCATAAGAGTTTTGTCAATATCTCAACTGACAAATGTATACTTTTTTGGTTGCATTTTTTAAACGGATTAGGTGTTTTGTTTCTACCTTGCATCAAATTATATACAGCTGTTTGATTTGCAATGTTATGATCACAAAAAATCCAACAGCAGGAGAGAACAAATTATCTGTTGATTGAGAGTAATCTTAACACATTATGGTAAAATCTGATAATTGTTTTTGGCTATATTTCAGAAGAAACATGTTCAGTTATAAGTCATTTTATTTGTTTATGTGTAGTTTATTAAAAACATTAACATTTATAACATAAAATCATAAAAGGTTTAAATCGTTGATATGTTGCATAAAAACTTACTCTGCCTTTGGTAAACATTGCTCCAGCATCCTGTTTCTTTGACACAGTCATACACTCATTTGATCAAATGCCAACAGATAGTTGCAGCATTAAAAAAAAAATAAATAAATAATAATAAAAAAATTAAAAAAAAATAAAAAAAAATCACACCCAATCAAAGACACTATATATGCCACACAAGGTGTAACTGCCATGGAAACAATGAGTGTTATACTAAAATGTCACAGTAATGCAGCATTAATCCCATTACTTAATCTCATGCTATGGAGTGCAGACACTAGCTGCACTGATGAAAATTCACTCACCTCTGCATGTTGAATGCTTGGAGCGACTGCAACTAAAGGCAGTGTGATCTACTTTCAGATTCATTCTGCTAATAATTACTCAATGCTCAGCATATTCCATAAGTGGACACTCATAGATTATGTACAGAGCACTGGACTTTCATCCCCTAATCACTCAGTGTTTTTTATGCCTGTTTTAATTGTTAAGCACTTTGTGTTGGTTGACCTGTGAGAGGTGGTTTATAAATTAAGTTTGCTTACCTACTTACATTAAATATGAAAAAAAAAAAAAAAAAAACAACTAAAAGATTAAATACTAAAATACCCTGTCCTGATGCTGCATGTGAACTGTGCACCATTAATCCATAAGCACATGCACTATGTAAAATGGGGCAACATCAAGAGTGATACGAGTAAAATTTAAATTCCACGAAATGCAATTCTTTTCTTCATGTTTAGACACACATAAAGCACGTTTTAGACACGCAAATGTATATGGTAAGCTAGGAAACAGTGTCTGCAGCCTATAAAAAAAACTTTCTCATGAAGCTTCAAAATGCCAGCAACTGTTCTGATAATTTTGAAATTTATTATACATTTGTTTATATTTTATTTCCAATATTCATTCAAAGAAAATAAATTTTTTAAGCTATAGCAATACATTTGCTTCATCATGGTTTTTGTTGTAAATTTGATCTCTTTATATTCTCAGCCTTGAAGTTAATGTTGGAACCTCTAACAGAATTAACATAACAAATGCCAACGATGATTTTTATGTACTAGAAAGACGACCTGGTCTGATCACAACACACTTTTCCTCCTCTGTAGCTTGGAGGTTGGAGAACAGCATGACAGTATTTGTAGAGTCAAGCATGCTCATCCTGTGCTTTGCACCAGAGCAATTCGGGAGCTGTTAATACATTTCTGTGCTTCTCCAGCTGTCCACAGCTTCACAATTATATATTTCCATCAGCTGAAAACAAGAAAAACACATCTGAGGTCTTTAATAATGTAGACAAGAGAGCCAGTTTGCCACACCCGCACAATGCGTCCAAAAATTAGTGTCAAATGCATGCAGAGTCTGAAAAAGCTTGGCTAGAAAAGACAGACTGAAAAATAAATATGTCAAATATATTGACATTCAGCATGAATAATGGATATTCTAATACATGAACATGTTGTATTGTATTGCAAAAGAGCTATATGAAATATACATAATCTAATTAGACAATGCTCTCGGACGTGGCACAGCCTGTTTTTGATCAATACGTAATAAGATCTACTATCAATTAGTAATGGTCAGTGGTGGAGATTTAGCAGCAGGAGCATTGCAACTCTAAAAGGTAAGTGAAACTGCTGAAAAGTCACTGCAGCATCCAGAGCAAACTAATCACACAATAAAGATTTAAACACACCATTTATAAGGTGCAATATTGAAGGTTTAGATTTACTGCATCATTGTGTGTACAGCTCAGCTATGGCCACTCTATTGATTAAAGGAATTATGTCTGTTTGGTTTCCGACTCGCATCTGTGGTGTACAGACTTTCCATATATAAGTTTGCCTCAGAGAAGGTGATTATAATCCCATTTTTAAAAATGTTAAATGTATTTATGACCAGTTTTTACTTTAAATGGTGCATCAGTTCTAGATATACAAACTTTCATTCTTCTGTTTTCATAAGTTAAAAACAGCGAAGAGATTACATTTGGAAAAGGATGACAGTATCACTGGATGACTTACAAATCAACTTGCTATACAGGATAAGTATATTATAAAGTGCTGGTGTAAGGGTTATACAATCCACTTTTCAAAGTTACTACCCTGCCTTTTCACTCAAACTACGAGATTAATCCTGAGTTATATTCATATCTATCAATCCTCTCATGGCCACAAATCAGCATGGCTCAAGGATCTCTGGCAGGGACATGCTGAAAAGTCCGATTGCTATCTAACCTGTTTCGCTGCTGGAGGAGGCGATCGGCCTATTTCTAACACAGGGGCAATGCATTTGCCTGCTTGCTCTTGTGTACGAGAGTGTGTGAAGGGAAGTCGCTGAAGCAAAGACAGAGCGTGCACTTGAATGATTGAGGTTACCTGGGTGACCTCATAAACCAAAACCCATGGCAGTCTCCCAAGGTGAACGCTGAATTATGCCGTCATTAAAGGACAGGCCCAGTTGCCAAGGTTAGTATGTAAAGTATAATCATCCTCCTCCCTCTTCTTCCAGTCTCTCATTAGTCCACCTCATAGGGCCAGCACAGATTATACCTTGAACTTGCTTGCCAATTGCTCTCTGCTTTCTGGGATTGGTTCTGCTACGGGCCATTTAGATACCCTCCCACAATCGACAGCTAGCTGGTCCTACAATTGTGCAGGTGTAGAATTTACATATGCTCGCAAAACTCTGCATGTACTTGGGTGTGTGTGTGTTCCTGGCTGCAATGAGCTCACAGCAGACAGATCACAGAATTTGTCCCATAAAAAAAATGAGGGATGTTATGACTTACAGCCGCATTATGTCCTAATTTATAAAAGAACCGCTCGGATGAGGCCCGCTGGCATTTCAACCGTTTGTTGAAATTAGGATCATTTGTTTTGTTTCCCTTGGCACTGTGTGCTGATTCAGATCCTTCACGCTAAAAAGGGTCTCAGTAGCGTTTTAAGTGCAATACCACATAAATACTGCATGTGTCAAATGTAACCTCTCTCTTCAAGAGAGTATGTGTTGAAAGCAATGGCAAACAAATGTTTACTACAATCAAACATGGACACTTTTTGGCACTAGATTACAGTGGTACACATGATGACTAAGTTTAATGCAACCCTGGAAAGAATAAAGATTGTATGTCTAAAACAAAATAATGAATCGATCAATCATTATCATAATTTAATTTTCTTCTGTGTCACAGATGCATTAAAAGTATGAGTTAATTAAAATTCAAATGAAATTAGTAATTGTTTTTAATTATTCTTAATTATATTGATTTGTGGCAATTAAGGAGAGGTTCTGTCAAGTAACTATCAACACATAGAATCTAAACTCCAGTAGACAGCAGTTTGAATAATCTCGGTTTAGAGAAGCAGAAAGAAGTTATAATCAGAAAGTTAAGGCTAGGTCAGAGTGAGGTAAGCAAGCCTGGTCAGAGTTCTAAAGTTACTGTTCAAAGTAACATTGCTTTATTGATTTGTACACTTTTTCCAGATACAGCGCCACACTTCATGACACCCCTGTTGAAAAAATCTCTCAATAAATTCAGCTTTTATTGCAGTAGCCTAAGATCACACTAAAAAAAAGGTGAGTTTTATTTGAATACATTTATACATTGGGGAAATAGTTTCAGACTTCCAGCACAAGTCAGACTCCTGTCATCTACAGAAATACTCAGATGACTCTGCAGTAGTCAGGTGGATCAGAGATGGACAAGAAGCTGAGTACAGAGAGCTGGTAGACCGCTTTGTGGCATGGTGTGGAAACAATCATCGCATCTTGAATGTGAACAAAACAAAGGAGATGATTATAGATTTCAGTAGAAACTGGGTTAGGTCAAACCCTATTTTCATCATGGGAGAAAAAGTGGAGGTCATTGAGGAATATAAATACCTCAGAGTTCATCTAAACAAAAGATTGGACTGGAGACTCAACAGTGAAGCCATCTATAAGAAGGGACAGAGCAGACTGTATTTGTTGAGGAAGCTAAGATCCTTCAAAGTTTGCAGCAAGATGTTGCAGATCTTCTATAAGTCTGTTGTTGAGAGTGTCATGTCCTCTGCCATCATCGGTTGGGGCAGCAGCATCAGAGCCAGGGACCTAAAAAGGCTCAACAACCTGATAAAGAAGGCTGGTTCTGTTCTGAGATTTTAGACAATACACACTATACACACAGTGGTGGGTTATGAGATGAAACACAGGATGGATGTGCGGATAAGGCACACAATGGCCACTGTTAACTATGATGGAAGATCAGCAATGTTGTGGTCTTATTTCTCTTTCAAAGGCCCTGGGAAACACATGAAGCCTGTAAAAGTAAACTAAAATAGTAAACAGTAAAGTAGTGTTTGCATGAAATACTGTGAAAGTTGTGAAAATTTAGATTTTTAACAGTTAGTAATTTCACCCTGACTAGCCAGCACTCTTTTGGGCAGGGGGGAATATTGGGAGAAAAAGTTAGGACAACTGGATGTCTTTTTATATATATATATATATATATATATATATATATATATATATATATATATATATATATATATATATATATATATATATATTTTTTTTTTTATTTATTTTTTTTTTTGGGGGGGGGGGTGTCAATAATAAAATTAACAGCATCTTTGTTTTTACTTGTTTTTTGAAGTGAAAGCTAAATGTTACCACTCCCAGACGAAGAAGCAAACATCCATATTTACAGAACAGCCCCATTATGGTTTGTTCCTGTTTTACAACTCTTGATGGTGACGGTGTTCAGTAGTAGTCAGTGGAAGATGAGAACAAAAGTCATGACAACCATGCTACCTAAAAAAACATTACAATCTGTTTTCAAAAAAAAAGAAAGAAAAAAAAGGAAAGACAAAAGAAAGGGTGTCCATTTGTAACCTAGTTTTTCTCCAAGAGAGGTGGGTAGACTATAGTGTGACTATCAACCTGTTAACTTAGCTATTGACTGGCATTTGCCTCCAATTCACCATTGAAGGGAAATGTCTAGCAAGATATTCATATGGTTAACTTGTCCCTGTAACTTTTCCCAGACTTAACAAAAAATGAGTTAGAGTCAGCAACAGCCGTAAATCCCCATACCAGCATAACTCCTCCTCCCAGACCCAGTGAAAAAGGTGAGCAACACAGTGTGTAGTGGCATGCCAGTTAGAATCATTGCAGTCTATGGGGCTTTCTCTGTCTCTCCTGCTCTTTTTACCATTACACAACAAAACTGAAATATGTATTACTGACAGAAATTTAAACAATCATTATAGAATAATTTAAAAAAAAAACAGCCTCCTGTCGGGACTGGAGGCTGGACGGTTGGAAACACCGAGCATCCTACCTTAGCTTGCATGTAAATTACAGTTGCTGCTGTTGCACTGGAATTGCCCCACTGTGGGACAATAAAGTGTAATTCTGTTCTATTCTATTCTACTCCATATATGCTGCCACTTTCCCTCCTAACTTGTCCCCTCTTGGTCTCCTAAATGCAATTAACAAAATGCAACTACAAAGCATTTTTGGAGAAATCTACATTGCTTTATGTATATTTTGTATATTGCCTGTGATTGTTGCTGGTGGGGACATAAAAAAGATTAAAAATATATATATTTGAGGTCCACTACGTTTCACAACAGGCTTTGCAGTCTTGACATGTTGTCCATTGAAAGTCAGTCGGCTAGAAAGCTAGACTTTGAGGACTTGAATCAATGACTTTTTTTAGGAAGAAAGCTTGGCACTGAGCTCAGTGAGTCAGGCTGAGCAAGGGCCATACAGCTGTCAAATGGCATATTTGAGGGAAAAGTTTGGGTTTCCAGAAATTATTTTTCTTACCTTGTTCAAAAATCTGCTGTTTTCACTATTTTGAGTTGTTATACTTTAATTTAATTTGACTGTAAAGTTACATGTTATCAGTTATAGTTTTTTAAAATGTTACATAGTTATAAAGGTTTATTTAAATGTCTTTGTTTTTAATATTCCAAGAATTTTTAGAGAATTTATCATTTAGAATTTTTATCAATGAAAACTAGAGACAAACATATGGCCTTTTTATGTACATTTTTAATGTCTGCTATTAATCTTGCTTCAAATGGTGAATTGTATATGGTATGCACACTGTTGTATGTACAGTTCACTTACAGTAAATATTTTGCTAGTACCAGTACTGAACCAAAGGAAGCAGGGTCATTGCAAGCCTTTAAAGTTAGTCATGTAAAGCTTTTGATGGGTCAGTTAGATTCTAGAGATGTGGTGACAGCAGCTTTGTGGGAGGGTCTAATTTGAATTTTCGTCATGGGGCCAAAAAGTCCTTGCAGCACCCCTGCTTGTGCAAAACTTTCTTTTATTCTGACAGCTCTGATGTCTAATGACTCCACAGAATCCCCTTTCAAACAATCCAAACTATCTGTTCAACGGGTTCTCTCGCAGATGAGTTTCAGCCTCATAGGATCTTGGCACAGTTATGTCTACAGACTGTTTATGTTTTCATAAAAGTGATAGATAATGTTTATCCACTTCTCCACTTACTGTTGTCAATTGCTTGCTAATCTTGGTATTGGACGTCAAGAGCGGTTATTCATTTCAAAATTGGCTGTGACACAGCACACTTCAATCCACAAGCGCTTTTGGGTTGGATGTACAGCTGCTAAAAAGTACCACATTCTGGCTCAATTGATGTGTCTCCTCTGAGTTACTTGTGGAGTACATTGCCGTTCCATTTAGTCAAATTTGTTTTTTTCTGGCTTTCCGTAAACGCTTTTGTGACAAAACAGAGCTTGTATACCAGGTAGCTGTTCTGTTGTCGGTCTAAAGCATCACAGATTTTGACAGTGCACCCCAATCCCATGAAGAGAATAAAGAGCTGTCTCATTCCTGGTTGGGTATGAAAAAGAGAAGGATGATCAAGAAAGATGATTTTTGTGAGAACATTAAAGGAGTAGGGGAGAATGGGGTTGGTTGTCACACTTTTTGCTTTCTTCTAAATTCCAAAAAAATTGCAATGCTTTGTCGATCCCATTTCAATTTGTAATCGAAGCCCAACGTATCTTGTCAGAATAGAGTAACCTTATGCTTCTCAAAAAAATTTTTTTTTCAAAAGTTACGCACCACCAAATACAACTTGTGCATTTGTGACAACTAAACCCATTGTGGGGTTGGTTCTCACACACTACAAGGTTGGTTGTCCCAACTGTATTTTAATGAGAAATTATTTAGAAAGAAGGCTTCTATAAAAAAAAAAAAAAAAAAACCCTTTTAATACAATCTTTCAAATTGCAATGTTTATTTTAATATCTTAGTTGATAAAACATCTTATAGGGGCAAAAACATCTCGTATGCCATGAACTGACAGAACATATAGGCTATCCAACTTGTCAAAAATGTATAGGCCATAAAAAACAGAATCAAGTTGTCTACAACAGAACAGAATATGGCCAAAGCAAATCTCTATTTTTTTATGTACTCACTTTCTGAGTCACAGTTTTGACAGATGTGCAGAGGCTGTCCTGGTGTCCAGGCCCGGTTTGCCCAATTCTAGCACTCCATGCAATGGACCCATGTCTTGTTGGGGCAGCTACTTGAAAAGGGCCCCACACACCAAACATAAACATTCATCAACAGTCTATCACCTCTCTCTACCTTCTCTTGATTCTGTTTTTTGATGCTGATTTTTCTTTTCAGCTAAAAAGAATATTTTTTTGTTTCATTCTCTGCTGAGTAGCTCCCATTTGTTTTTCAATTGTCAAATGTAACAAATAACCCAAAAGAGGATGTGACAACCAACCCATCAGTGATTTTTTGCTAACAGTTGTGCTAGCAAGCACATGCTGTACTCTAGCAAAGAAAAAAAAAACTGTTTTAACTATAGCTCTGCCTTTGTACTTTTAAATGCTAATAAATGTTTAATCCTAAATCCATTGTTTAAAGACATGTGAAAAGGAACACAGAAAGGATCAAAAGTCCTCTCACCTCAATGCCGAGCGTCAAACTGCTAAAATAACATATTTAACACATAAACCATTTTGGAAATTCACTTACAAACATTTTGTAACAGCTAAGGGCTGAGACCCAGAAACTGTGACAACCAATCCTGTTCTCCCCTACCACATACAATTCTCAGCTTAAAGGGGTGGTGAATCACTGAATAAACTACTTAATTTAGTTGATATTGCTGCATATGTCAATTCTCCAAAGAATTTAATTGTAAAAAATAACGTCACTTTTTTGTAGGGGGTTGTTGTGGCAGGCCAGATTTCCCTCCTCGGTAAAAGGGTTGGGTACGGTAATGATATGTGGCTCTACCTAGCTGACTTCACTCTGATGGGCTTCAATCACATTTGGGAAAATTCTGTAGTATAATGCGCTGAACATCATCTCAAACTGAGGTTATAATTGCGTGGTACTTCCCCATAAATGAACTTCAGCCTCTCCTCTCTGATTCTCTCATCCCAGTGGAAACTTCCAGCCGTCTTTAAGCTCTCTCAGCTCCACCTTTTTAGTAGCCATACCCTTCTCAAATGGAGTAGTCAGACATGCTAGAATGATTTAGCCCTTAAATTAGCCAGTGTAGCAGCTGGGGGAAGGACTGTTTGCTTGATGGTGTGCTCTAATTGGAGAATATGAATTACGTAGAAATTTAACCTACGTAGAAAGATAAACTGTTCTCTGATTTATCTGTTTTTGAGGAAAGAAACAAAGGTGACCACCTATGAGCAGAGCTGTTGGTACCAACTCTTCACATTCACATGGCCTCATCAGTGTACAACAGATCATATTATACCCTCAAAACCACAAAAAAAAAAAAAAAAAAGAAATTTGCTGTCATGACCCCTTTAATCATTATGAGCAAAACTTTGAATTTTGATCTACTGCCTTTGAGAACATACTGCCTAACATACTGCCTTCCAATGCAATATTGGTTTTACTGGATTAAAACAACAACTATGTAAGCAAAGACCTATTGTTGAAAACAGACTTTGATGTACCGCATGGTGTTTATAGCATATTAAAGTGTGTTACAGTATAAAAACTTAACATATGGAAACAAAAACTGACCCTCAAAACACTATTAGGCAATTTCTGGTAAGCTTCATAGCGTCGAACATATGGCAGGGCTAAACGTGAGTGACTGGGTAGAATTTAAAACTTCAGCGGAGTCCAAACTGGTATTTCTGAGTATCTCAGAAACTGTTGTGTCACAGAGATTTTCACACACAACCACCTCCTGGGTTTATAGAGACTGTTCCACAAAAAAAGTAAAAACAACCCATCTGTGGATGAAATGCCTTACATGTCAAATGTTAGAGGGGTATGGGCAGGCTGGTTCAAAGGCAACAGGAGCTCAAAAACCCATTTGTTACAGCTAATGAATGTGGAATACCATTTCTGAAGCCACAACATATCACATTTTAAATCAGTCGGGCTACAGCAGCAGAAGACCACAACGGGGCCAGTCTTCTCCATTATGAGCAGGAAACTTTGACTACAGTTCACACAGGCTCACCAAACTTGAATAACAAATTTGAAAAAAGTTGCTTGGGGCTATGAATTGTAGTTTCAGCTGCTACACTCAGATGGTAGGGTCAGAATTTTCCGTAAACAACACAAGGAACAGGATATTCACATCATAGATGTGTAGACAACGAATTTGTTATATCAATATGGAAAAAAGTCTCTAGAGTAGGTTACAGATACCTTAATGAATCAATGCCATAAAAAATTAAGGGCATCCAATATTCTACTAGCAAAGTGTGTCTAATAAAGTTGCAGGTGATTGCATTTCATACAGTGGTTAATGAAAGTTTGATAATTTCCTACTTTTGCTTCATCCCCTGCAAATAGTCCAGAGCATATTACCTGATTTCCAAGCAATTCCCACAGCCAGATAGGAAGAGCTCAGTTAAACAAATTAGAGCAGAAATTAAACTTGTGATAGCTGTGAATAATGATCCCTTCCAACTGGCAAATGTTTTAAACTGGTTATTGTGAAGGTGCAGTTAATTAAACTAAGGTCAGCTACTAGAGTCAGTGGAAGGACAATTGAGTGTGTTTGTGTGTGTGTATGTGTGCGCATGCATGTGTGTTCTGTGCCTTTTTCAAGGTAAAAACACTGGTCTATTAAAAATTTCAAGAGATAAAACTTGAAATCATTTCAACTAATAGATGAATTTAATTCTTATTTATTATTATTCTTATTCCCTGTTATATTCTTCAAACAGTTCTGAGGATGAACATGATATACAACTAATTAAAATGACTTGAGATACTATCAGCTTACTTGGACGTGTGTTTACTTCAGCTCACCAAGCAAATATGTGTTTGTCTGTTCACTTGTTGCTTTAAACATTACATCAAATCCCAAGTGAATTCAGTGCAGCAGGTCAGCCAGCAATAATTTGCTGTGCCTTCTCTGAGAAGATGCTTACCAAAACAGGGTGGCCCTTGTGTTGAACATACAAGTGCTTCTGCAGTGGCCAATATCTTGAACTCTCAACACATCCTTTAATGCCAAGCGCAACCCTGAAGCCCTGAAATGTCCTGCAGCAACAGCTGATGAATGTGCAGGGGGATTGAGCTTAAATCTTCACCACACAGCCTAGTAGGAAGAAGGTATGATGCCTGAACGACTCAAGAAAATCACAGAAACCTCTATAGTCGCATCCTTTTTTATATACCATCTTGCCTGAAAAAAATTATACAACCTCTCCGTCTCTGCCCCTGTCATCTTTACAGGTGGGAGGATTGATTGCATTCTGCCGATGTCTTAAAGTTAAATGTTCATAAGAAGGGGGGGTGGATTCTGTTTGATGCACTACTTAGACCTACTTTTTTCTGCAATGCAGCATTGCTGAAAGGTACTCAGAAACACGTTCCCTCTTCGTGAATGTCAAAGCAAGTAATTACACCATCTTAATTGCTAGTGACATGAGAAATGTACCAAATGTGCTCAAAAAGGCCCTTTAGGAACTGTGATGCTCAAGTGGTAATGTGTTTCTAAGGAGGACTGATGAAAAATAACGCTGAGACTTGCCAGACTTCTCTGACTGACTTCTCATACAGATAAGTGTTATCTGGAAAAGGTCCAGTTCAACTGGAAGTATACAGAATAGAATATTTTTTCATATTTCTGTTTTCTCTAAATATATATGCATGGACTGAATTTAACTTTAAGACAATTACTGTTTTGTAAAGGTAACAATAATAACAAACAAAGGTTTATGTTTGCAGCTCTCACCTGAATGCCAGGCAGAAAGTCTCAATGTTGAGAGACTTGAAGATTCAAAACAAGATCATTTGTATATCACCATTTATGTATGAGGCAATTCCAAGTGCCTTACAAGAAAAATAACAGTAAATAAAAGTATTGCATAAAAAGAAAGAAAGAAACAGTAAAATGCACATTTAAAACAAATGAAGATCTTAGACAGGAAAAAAAACAAACCTGCTAAAAGTAGCTTTGGCTTTCACATGAAAGGAAGGGTGACAACGTGACATGAACTGAATGGAACAATGTAGAGTGGAGAACACGTGGGTGGATCTTCCTTTTAAAGCCAAGCCCCGTAGTCACTTGACCACTACCTGACACTCTTCTGCATTAAGCTGCAGGAATTTCTGCAGTCTCCAGTTGTAACACTTACAATGTGATTACAGTAACTAGTACACACAACAGGGTTCGGCTATGGGAGAAGTGAAGTGTGTGGGTGTATTAATGACCACAGACCAGAAAATAAGTTTAAATTGCCGGGCTATTATTTGTTGGAAAAGGAAAAAAAAAACAAACAAACACTAATAACAAACAGTTGACACTTAGCACAAAATTCAATATCAACTAAAAGAGTTTCCCTGTTTTCTTCCAAGATATTCAGTTTCTCCCTTTTTATTATTAAACGTAATGTTAGATTTTAAAAGGATACTATTTCTTCGACCTAGGATATTGTTCTATTAACTTTCAAGTTGCTACTGTTGATCTATTTTGATTTAAAGTTTTAAATTTTAAATCTGTTTTTAAATCGATATAAGTTAACCCAGGCTTGTTTCAAAAGTTTAAGCTCTATAATTTCCAGTTTTAACCATTTCTTGTTTGTATTTTAACCCACATTTTTATCAACACCATAACAGCATTGATGAACAGTGGTTGAGAAGAAAAAAAAAACAATAAAAAGGTACAAAACAGAAAACAATTCAGCAAAAGACTGAATAACTTTGTGTATCAGCCTGAATCTCTCTATCCCTTTGAAGATCCTGAAGAGTTAATCCTGTATCCCAGAGTCCACTACCATTTCAGAAGCAAAGGATGGATAAATCATACCAGCTTTAATGGAAACGCAACGTCCAGCAGAGGGCGTAGCTCCTGCTAGTACACAGTTCAAGGGCCCTCTGGGTGGTAGCTCTCCATCTTCTTTCTCACTCATGGAATCAAACTCGGCTTTCTGCTTGGATTTTTCCGGTCCAATTTTCCAGCAGAACCTTAAAGGCCTGGTTTAATAACCAATAAAGTATAAACAAAAGTAATTTTCAGCTTAATTTCGTACTGAGTAAAACCATACACTTGCCAATATGGCGGCTGTATCATAGGAGAAAGCCATGCTTTACCTTATCCCTAACCCTAACCTAACACTAGTTCACTGGTTACATTCGCAGTTTTTAACATAAAAGAGCATAAATATGCTACTCTAGTTTTCCGTTTCAATGAAATAAAAATAAATTGCAAGTAAAATTCCACACAAGAAGTAAAATACACTTTTTAACTCACCAAGCCCAGTTCAGCAATATATACAAATCTCCCAAAGGCAAAGACAGGTCGAAAAATGCAAAAATAACTTCTTCAAACAACAAAAATATCTTTAGACAGCAGGTATAAATTCATACCTCTTCGTTTTCTCTTAATTTTTACTCTTAAACAACAGAACTCCATCCGCTCTATCAGCTTCTCAGTCTGCCTCTAGCGCCAGAAACATAACAATCCGGTTGGCTGGAGCTAGTCACATGGGTTACGCAGAAACGTGATCCTTCAGAATAAGAGTTTTTATTCACATTTCACCATTTTAACTGCTGACAAAATACGAACTCGCAGTTTTGTACGGTTTTTTAACCTAAATAAAATATTATAATATGAAATGCACCATTCCTGACTTTTTAACATTATTTTTGTATGTTTTCTAAACTGTTAATACATATTTATTCTCTATTTATTAATTTACTGTCTATTTGTCACTTGTCTGTGGAGCACGTCTGGGGACATGATTCGTGGGAACGACTTGTTTAATTTGTGAGAACGACTTAATAACAGGAGGGAACGAGACGATTTCAAAAGTGAATCCCTGTACATTGACTGGCAGGTGTTGCGCCAGCCGACTGCAAACATGGAGATATCTGATCTCATTTTGTTTTATTTTAATCTGAATTATAATCACATTCTTCAGTCAGTTGTGGTTAGACATGGAGTAATTCTTAGCAAGAGACTCTTGATTCGGCTGCTTAAAAAGCAAGGGCTCAAACTCAAACAATACGCTGACCTCAGGATAGTTGTACATTTCATCATCCACGCATAATGAAATGTACAACCTCCCTGAGGTCAGCTTGTGTATCACCGCAATATGAAATAATTTAATCAAATGTATCTTTAAAATGTAGTAAAACCTAATTTAAACAGCATTATGTAATAACTGATGCAAAATGTTGTAAAATCCTTTAACTTATTTTGTAATAGTTTCTCCCGCATTATGTAATGACATTATTACATTTTGCGCCTATTATTGTGGAGGTCACTATTTTTTTTAAAAAATGATAATGTCATAATGTGGCATATTGTGCAACAAATGATCACAAACCAGTGTTTGAGTTCCTCTTTAACAATAGACTTCTAATAATGATCAAGTTGTAGATCTTTATTTAAATCTTTGAAACTCAATAAATGCCAAACTTTGGCAATTTAGTTGTCTATTCAATTGTGACTAAAGCAGCTGCTGTTTCCGGTAACTCTTTACATTTTCTTTAACATAGAAAGTACTCTTGGACAAGGGCTTCTGTTTTTTTTTTTTTTTTTTTTTTTTTTTTTTTTTTTTTGTTTTTTTTTTTTTTTTTGTTTTTTTTTTTTGAGTGTGTGTGTGTGCTCTATTTATTCAAACCCCTGATAGGGTGATTTTCTCCTTTCCACTGCTGCAACATGCATTCTGAAAATGAGGGGTTGCTGCAAAGTTAACCATTTAATCGACTGTCCACTGTTGCTACATGCTCGTTCAGGGGGGTGTTTACAGTAACTTGACTACATTGTTTTTATAACTTGGATTAAACTATAATGTATGTACAACTGACTTTGAATCTGTCTATTTGACTGGATTGAACTGACTATATGTTTCAGTACATAAAGTTAATTTTTTGTGTAAAGTGTGAGAAGGTGTTTGATGTGAGACGGCGTTTGTTATGAATCAGCGCTGTGTAAATAAACTGAACTGAACTGAATGTTAAGAGTGCATCTTATAGGTTTAAGGTCATGAAGACTTTCTGTCTTTCTCTGCATAAGCATTACCTCTTGAATGTGAGACAAAAAAATAACTCACAGAAATTCATGTTTTCCACCATTCCCATTAAGAAAATTAATGAATGAACAGTAGAACTTAATATAATTTGATCTAATGCCTTTATTATCATTGTACATGTCATATAAAATTAAATTGCTGTTTCACCTACACAGAAATGTACCATACACAAAACTTACACTTATTCCTTTTCGTATATCTGCTCCACAAACCCCCCAAAATAAACAAGCAATAATAAAACATCAACAGCCAATAAAAACATTAAAATACAGCAACAAAAGTAGTGCAATAGGTACAATGAGATACATGCAAAAATTTCAGATAACATGTGTACAAAATCCACAATTTGTCCAGAAGTGCCATTAATTATCACTGTTAGTTATATAGAGTTTCACGGGCAGAAGATGGAGAGGATTCAGTTTTCTGATTACAACTAGATAGAAACTCTTCAGTAATCTGCATATTTGAAGTGACATATCGTTTACCAGAGGGCAGCATAGTAAGCAGGTGGTTAAATGGATGGGAAATGTCTTTCACGATAGAACAAGCTCTGCTGCAACTTCTGGAATGGTAGATATCATTCAGAGGGGGCAGAGGGAACCCAGTGACCTCCTGGGTTGCTTTCCTCAGCCTCTTAAGAGCAGATCTGTCAGCTATAGAACAGTTACACTAAGTTATAACACCTCCTACCGACCTACGGTTGAAAGAGTGTAGCAGGGTGAAGGCAGATGGGTTTTCCTCTTTGTTCTGAGGAAATGGAGCCTCTGTTGATCCTTTTTTACAACAGCGGCAGTGTTCACAGATCATTTATGATCCTTGCTGACGTTCAACCCCAGAAATGTAAAACTTGGCGCCCTCTCTTCCTCCTCAAAGTCAGTTGTACACACATTACAAATAAATCTCCATGGTATCATGGTAGAATCTAACATGACAGCAGAGCTACCCAGCAGCAGTGACTGATGTTTATCACTCCTACCAGGTTTTGATTTTACACATGTTTTTCAATAATACAACTACTGTTATTGGTAAGGACAAGATATGGGGCTCTTCCAAAAGGCAATAACTGTAGCTCCTAATTAAATCTATTACTTTCAAAACTGGCTGATTACCCCTTTTGAGTCCTTGCAGTACAATCTCCCAGTGTTGTAAGTTTAGACTTTTTTTTTCTTAAATTACAGTTTGAAAAAAAAAAAAAAGATCAGAACTTGATCATAGTTTTTTTTTCTGAATACATCTGGATCTGTTTTCTGTTATGATCATATTAGACCCACCATGACATGGAACTGTGCCAAAGCTATCTGACACTGAGCGGTTTGTTTTAGATCAAAACTGTTTGATAATCATCTGATTTCATTGTGTTGTTCAAGGAAAACATTGTTTGGGGCCATTTTCTCATTGAATGGGGCTGTTTCAATCAACAGGACTCTTCCCGATTCAGCCCAGATCTGATTTGCTTTGTTTTGAGTTTCCTGTCAAGATAGACAAAACTGGCTGTTTATCATAGTGCCACTTTGTAAAGCTCTAATGATACTTAGAAAGAACACAGAGTTTGGCTCTGGTCTGCAGGAAAAAAAAAAAAAAAACACACATCCACCATACTGGTTCATGAAAGCACTCATGTTTCCTTGTGCATTTTTACTTCAGTGCTGCCTTTACTCAAATCTGAACAGAGATTCAATCAAAAGTTGGATCACTTTTAACGACTGGAGTTATGTTTGACACAAAAAAAATTGTTCAGGAGAAAGAATAAAGTAATCCTCCTGTAAATAAAATGTGCCAAGGAGGGGAAAAAATACATTTTACCACATTTACCTTAAACATTAATAAACAATTGATGCTGTTTTTATTTATGTGTTGTACTACATTCAGTAATTATCATAGAAACATTTTATTATCATACAGTGTTTCAATTTAAATAATTCTATGTATGTGGCCTTGGTATGTAAATACTCGCTCAGTTTTCACATTAAAAGCAGACAGATTTCACCCCTGCTAAATCATGCTGTGTTTTCAGATCTGGATACAATTTACAAAAGCTAGTTGTTTGTTTGGTGTTTCACTACACAAGACAAACAATTTTTAGTTTTTAGGGAAATGTTGGAGAGGACAAATGAACAATTTGAGTTACTAATATCTGTTGTATTATACAATGAATGTATGAAGATTCAGCTTGCATGTAAGCAAATAAGAAGGTGGAAATAAGACATACATACTCATAAAAGATTTTGTTTTTAATATTCCCAGCCAGAGGTTTTTTTACTTTCAAAACTAGAAAAAGTTACAAAAGAAAGCAGCACGGAACTAAAGGATCAGCTGGATTTTGAAACACATGCCACATCAGAAAGTTTTGATAGATTCAGATGTAGATTCTAAGGTATTTTTCTACAGGTTGTCAGACTTTTTATCTAAGGAACATAAGTGAAACGAAAAAGAATAAAAGTCCAGCCTCTTTTGTCTGAGCCAGAATCTGACTCTGATGATCCCTGAGCCATGATGGATGGTCCAGTATATGGCAAAGCTGAAGCAGTAACCAAGATAATGATGGTCTAAAGAACTTAACCTAATACTATTTTATTTTTTTGGTAAGATTTTTCTTTTGGTTGGTTTTTGTGCATGTTTTCCACTCATCAATCAGAAATCATTGCAGCATAAAAATGAGGTTCAGAAGTTTACTGCTCACTGAAGGATGAAAAACAGAGAACAAAAACAAGTGGACATATTCAGAAGTACTATGATCATTTCACTGATGCCTGGTGTGATGTCATCAGAAGAACTGGACTCTTTTTGGAAGGGCACAATGTATTGTGAATAAATAATGATTTACAACAAAATCAAAAAACCAAAAGGAAACCTTAATATGGTATTTTATGTTATTTTTCAGACAAATTGTATCTTGAATAACTTTTATTATACTTTACAGAAAACTCACTGTCTTGAAAATATCAACTGGAAATAAAGGCTTCCCTACTGAGAAAGTCCCTGGTACCCTAAGCAGTTGTAGTAAAAAAAAAAAAAAAGTTTTAATTTACTTCAACTACTTGAGGTTAATTATTTTAAAAGTGTCTTTTTTAGAAGCACTGTATGTTATTAATACACATAGATGGGCAGTTCATGTCACAAGTAGTGGGAGCTGAATTTTAGAAGAAAAAGGATTTCTCTTCCCCTTTGAAAGGTTACCATTTTGCTTGTTCACTTTTTCATCCCACATGTCCAATTTGTTGGGGGCAAAACATAGAATATACCATAATATCTAATGTATATGTTAAATAAAGGCAAGCAACTCGATGTACTATGCAAGATTTCAAAAATGATTGTGCTGATTGTTTATTATGGCTTGCAGCATAAAAATACCTTAAAGTTCCTTCTTTCTTTAAAAAGTTTTGTTTTTAGATTATTTCTAGGTCCTTAAAAATATTCCAAATTTTAATCAAATTTCCCAGCTCCACAGTTGTTGATTCCTAACAGAAGTCACATTTTTAAAAATGTTAGGAAGACAATAGCAAAGGGCTATCAACCCACATAACAGTGCAATTTCTCTGAATGAGTTGCACTCAAACACGCATTCTCAGAAAAGAAGTTAATGGGAGAAAATTGAGTAGCAGTTAAAAAACTGGGAGTGGAGAGGGAGAAAAAAAATTATCTCTCAATAGTTTTTAAATACCACATAGCCTGCAGAGAAATAAAACATGTAAAGAAAACAAAAACAAAAGGCCTTCCTTTGCAAGAAAAGCTTGCTCAAATACCTGCATTGTGTCTGCAATCTGACATTACTGCAGTGTAATGTGTGGTGCTATTTTACAGATAGAAATAGAACAAAACCTATTATGTATAGAAAAAAGTATTTATTTTGAGGGTTTACTTAAGTTTGACTGACACTAATGAAAACACACTTTAATAATTAGGCAGCAGGTTGCTCACAATTCTCAAGAGAAATATTTTAAGGCTAAGAACTTTAAAGCGCAAAAGAAAAATTTTGGTTGAACTGCAACATCAGAATAATTCGTTGCCTGAGTGTTTTTGTAATTCGATCCACCTGTCAACTCTGAGTGCAAGTCTTATAAAGTTTCAACTCTCTCTAGATGACATGTATTTGCTTTATATGTTTAAGTGTTTAGATATTTTCTGGACACCACACAGGAAAAAACGATCGTATACTATAACAACACATTGTACAGGGAAAAACATGGTTGGTTACAGCAGGGTGAAGATTTTCTTCCAATGAAGCACTAAGCTTGGCCGAGCCCAGCAGCCTGTTATTTCCTGCTCAGCAGCTTCACTGGAAGATCAACAAAAATAAGTTGATTGTAAAAGGTCAGTGCACTTAAGGCCAAAAGGGGAACAATGCCAGAAGCCTATGACAGTACAAACCTGACTCTGATGTTTGGACACAAGAAACAAAGTTGTGCTCCAATCTTTGGGCCATGCTTGTACCAAATTTGACGGAGTGATAAAGAGATGTCAAAAAAACAACAACAAAAAAGGGAATAACAAATTACATGATATGCTAAAAAATTGGCAATCTACAGAAAGAAAATCTGTAACTGGCACTACAAGGAACGACATTTCGGTTCTCTTTAGAAAGAGCTCATGAACACAGGTTAAACAAAACTGAGGCTAGAAGCTGAGATACATTGATAAAAATTTTGTGGCCAATTTCAGATATTCTTTTTTTAAAAAGCTTTGATCTGACAATACTATTAATTATTTGTATTAGGATGAGAGATAATGTCAAACCCTGCATGTAAGGGAGAAGTTGCTGTAAAATGAGATTTCTCTAATATTTTACAACAATGAAAAAATTATTACTAAGTTGGTATTTTACTTTATGACCCCTGTAGATGGGCACCAGCTCCCCCACAATTCTCCCATGGTGGATGAATGGATGGATGGATGATAGAGCAAACCTGTACTCTAAAAACCTTCCTTTAACCCGTTGTAGGTAATTGTCTCAAATTCCCCTAAAACTACCACACAGCCAAGATTGTATATTCAGTAAATTGGAATATGCATCCCAATGAGGCTCATTCGCTAGATTAAAAGTACCTTTTAAAAATAACAACCTTTAGGTGGTTATTAACGTTACTTTTCAATAATCCAGCATTTCTTTATTTTAAAAAAAAAACATTGGTCTGATGTAATATTCTAATCCGAAATATTGTGCTTCTGTTAGCTATAATAGGAAAATCAGCAAAATTAACAGAAATAAAAGTTTGAAAATATCAGCCTGTGTGTGTAATTAATCTAAATAATGTATTTCACTTATTGAAATGAGTTACTGAATAAAATGAACTTTTCACTAACATTCTAATTATTAAATATGACCACTAAAGCCTAATAATTCACTTTCAGCACAAACCACGCATCATATTAGACGCACTTTGTATCCATCCAGTGGTCAGAGTTATGCTCAATTATGCCTATTTTTGCTAATTTGCATTTGAAATACCAACATTTATCTCTGTTGTATGTACTATCATCAAAATACCAAAATATACTTAATTTAGGCCGTGTTTGATGGAAAATACTTTTTTCATAACTTTAAATACATTTTAAATATCTAATGAATATTAGAAACTGCTAACTTAAAGTCTTCTTCACTCATTAATAGCATTCACATCGGTGAGTGCTATCAGTGCAACACAATATTGCTTATATATGGTGCATTCCCTGATTGGAATTTTTTTTTTAAATTTTTACTTTTCAATGAGTCACAGAGCAGGACTGATCAAGCCAAAATTTATCCACTACTGGTCAACAGTCGATTTCTTGGTGCTTCTCTCTCCAGGACTTAAGCTTATTTCTAACAAAGACACCTCTATTGCTGTGATATGAATGTGAAACTACAAGAGGTGTATTTTAACAGCATCACATGAAAAACTAACCTGGAGGAAAACCAAATCTGATGCAACTTCCATTCAAATTTATGGCAAACGCTAAGAAAACTCATCTTTCTCTGTCTGTTATGTCTCAACATCAAACATCAAGATTTTTAGTCATTGAACTGCTGCCTTAGTTCAGCAAGTAGGTTTTATTGTTATAGCTTGTTGAAGTAGTCATTAACTGTATAATTATACCAGCTCTAACTGAACATTGTTCTGTATATAAAAGGCATATATAAACTTTATTAAAAGTCATTCATATGAGTGGATGAAATATATGTTGATTAAAATCATTAGATTTTGTTTCTTTTTCTCCATGCTGTAGTACTGCAAATATTAAGCATTGACCTAAACGGTATTAGAATCCACCATTTTCAGTTTGACTGTTGACAGACTGATGACATAATGTTGATGATTTTGTATTAAACTTTACATTATGCTGACACTGGAGATGGGATAGCTAAGCTGTGAATTGAGCTCAAAATCCTTTTGATTCCCTTGGCCAGCACTATGCTCATCACCATCACTTATTCACCAGAAATAAAATTAAAAAAGGACTTCCAGTCCTCTACATGGACTATATCCGCTGAGTCCTATCTACCTGTTATAATCCTGCATAGTGGAAAAGTGTAATGTCACCTTGTGTGAGAGGCAGCTCTCTCACTGAGCAGGAAAAAAAGTAATTTAGCACGAGTGCAGATCACATTTAATTAGAGAAGAGGATTTAAATTGCCATGCATCAAACACTGCGGATGACCAAAAAAGAAAGAACTTGGGCCACGGGCCAGATTCCATGAGCTCTTCTATAACCCATCAAAATCCCCTGAGCTATGAGGGGTCAATAAGTCAGAACATAGCCACCTTAATTAACAATGACCATAGCTAGGAGGTGCACAGAATTTCAATGACTGCCACCCACACTTCACTGAACTATGAACAAAATGCATAAAATAAAGATTTTTTTTTTTTCACAAAAGTGCTATTTTTGTTTTTTTGCTGAGAAATCCCTTATCCAAAGTCTCTGTCCAGGAACATGTCACTACACATCATCCTGTGTAGGCAACATGAGATGATTATACAGCAGTTATTCATTACATATATAAGATTGATATCTTTAAAAGCCGCCGCACATCAAATGAGTTTGATGTTTCTCATTCACTAATGACTCCTGTCCAGAGGTAATTTTTTCAGTGCATGTTAACCTGTCAGGAGTAGGTGAATATTTTTACCATTTAGCTGCCAACTATTGTTGAGGAGTAATTTCACTTTCATTATGTTTTTCTATCAATAACAGGCACACAGCTGTCAGAGTCCATTAAGACACATCTACATAAGGACAGGAGCAAACATTCATACGTATATTAGTTTGAAGCACAGGCAGCAATGGATCCAAATTATACAAGGATGAGCTCCTGTTTCAGTTCCTTGTAAGACCATATACATATATATATATATATATATATATATATATATCTCAGTAAGTTTTCAGACTCCTTGAGTCTCTGTTCAATCTAAAAATCATTTAATTTAATTTATGTGACATTAAATATATCTGTATACATTAAATTGGAGTGCCCTTTTTACTGTGTTAACATCATTCGAGCTAATCTCATTTGGTTTGGATTTAAAAATACACAGTCAGCATTGCATCATTCATACCAATTTTACATTGATTTCTGTTCTTGCATAGTAAGTTCAGTCTGGTACATCAGCAAAGGTTGGTATGTGACTTTGGTCCAGTTATAATACAAAGCCAGTTTAAAGAATAGCTCTGCAGATAAATTAATCAAACTCCATGTGGCACTTTCTTCTAAGCATTTGCTGATCATTGTTCTTCAAAAAGGTTGAGCTGATGTTTTCATGTGTCCAGCTTTGTGGGAATAGTTTCTAGATGGTCCCTTCCTTTTCTTACTTAATTGTGCAACACTTTTTGTTTTCTTTTTACTAAGACCAGTAAAGCCACTGTTTCAGTAATTTAACCTACTGAAAATAAAACCATTGATCAGTTTTTCTGTGTTCTGTTTTGACAACAACCATTTATTTTGGCAATATTTTTAAGAGAATAGTAAGCTGGTTAAGCAACAGACTTTGCATGATTGTCAAAATTTAGATCTAAGTCCAGAACTACACCTAGGTTCCTTGCATACTCGATCCTTGGATTTTTTCTAAACAGAAACAATGGTTTCTGTCTTATCTGCAGCAAACTGGAGGAAATTCTGACTCATTCACTCAATGATATTAAGGACACTCAGTACAAATTGTTAAAGGTCATACAAACACAGGTTATTACAACAGCAATGTGTCTTACTTTGATGCTCGATGCTGTCTTGATTTTCCAAAGTCAATCACACAATTAGGATTTTGTTTTGAGACATACTTTTTGTAGAACTAAACTGCCCTGGCACTTGTAGGCAACCATCTTTTCTATATAGTATGCCTAAAATGCTGAGACAGGACACGTAAAAAAAAAAAAAAAAATAAAAAAAAAAAAGATATTTTGTACACACTGACTCAGTGAGTGTAGTAAACCAGGGTCATGTGGTGTCACAGAAACATAAAGCTGTGTGTTATCAGAATTCATGTCAGAGGGTGTTCAGGTACTCTATAGTTTGAACTTGTAGAGTTAAATAAAAGTAGAACCTTGAGGAACCCAGCCATTCATTTTTGTTTGCCTAGATTTATAATTACCAAAGTAATCCCTGTCTGCTTAATGGGATCAGAATCAGTTTAGCACAGTACAAGACAATCCCTTGCATTTTTCCAACCTATCAAGCAATATGTCATGATCAGCTGTCTGAAATCCAGAATTGAGATCAATTAATATCAAGACAGAACTTCTAGACTAATCACTGTATCCTTCTAAACTTTTTCCAATGCGGTCTCAGTTCTGTGGTGTGGACAAAAGCCTGAATGCAAAAGCGCCAGAGATTTTTAAAATTTTTTATCATAAGGGGTAAATTAGTTCATATGCTGTTTTTTTTTTTTGTTTTTTTTTTTTTTTAAATTGCATACAGAAATGGTAGATTGGAAATGGTAGACTGAATATCAGACTGTAATTATTTGTTATTGATGCATCTAGATATGATTTCTTTAAAAGAGGTTTTATAACCGCAGATTTCAGGTTCTTTGGAAAATGACCTGATTGAAGTAAAGTATTTACTATCTGTAATATTTTAGGGGCAACACAGCTAAAACAGTTTTTTAAAACCAGGTGGGAAACAAATCAAGACAGCAAGTTGTGGATTTTAGGCTTTAAAGTGTCTAAGACATAAAATTTAGTTTGTTAAGCTCGTTAAGAAGCTATAATAAATCTGTAGTCACAAGAGACACCACCATATTATCAAAAGTGGAGCCACAAATTGCTTATCTAATTTTCTGTATTTTGTCTTTGAAAAAAATCTGCAAAGTCTTTACAAAAATAAAAATAATATTTTTACAGCAAGATAATTTAGAGTTGAGCTGTCAATATTTCATGTCACATGTCACAGTTGCAGATTAATTGCTTATCCCTGATGCAGAACATTCCAGCTGAGGTTTAACTAATCCACATCTTGCAGTTTTCTTGTCTCATTCAGTTTTTTTTTTTTTTTTGCTTTTATTCAAAAAAAAAAAAAAACTTTTGAAATTATACCTTTTTCATATCTGAATAAGGGTTTTAGAAATCTCAATCTGTGCCTTGTAGTTTCTGTTCAGTGCAAAAATCAAGTTTAATCAGTCTAAGTATTTTAGATTTTCAACTAAAGTGGATCAGTCGCAGTCCACACTCAATAAAAAAAACAATGAAACAGACCTTTAATTTAGTGTTGATTGTAAACTCAGCAGATGACACCTTTTTGCTGTTAGCTATTCAACGTTGTATTGTCACTTTACATACAAATAATTCATAACTTGTTTATGCTATTAGCAAAGAAAGTGATATAAAATGAGGATTGGACTACAATTATATTAAACCTCATATGTTATTACTTTGTTTACAAATGCTATCATTTAAATAGCTTTAATGCATCTTTTCTCCATTTGTGTCATGTAAATGTAACACAAATTCAAAAGTGTTGTATGTACTTAGCTCAGCAAAACCCAAACCTTTCAACAGATTGCCTGTAATGTCTTATCACAGCAAAATGTGAAGTAGTCTGTACTGTCATTATCACCATACCCCCCAGCTGTATCTGCATAACAAGAACAATCTGTTTGATGGTCTAATGATTACTGCATATTGCTTTGCATTTACACATCCTCAAAAAGACTTACATCTCTCATGTTAAATATTAAAAGAATATTAAATTGATATTATTTTACCTTTCTGGGGAAAGAAAGCAAAATACTGTTCCACTCTAGCTTCATAGGGGATCAAATCCCATATGGAGCGTTACCGTTACAGTGACCGAACATCGCAGCGCACATCCACGTGCCCCTGGAAGCGCTGTTATTGACCATCAGAACACTGCTGGGGTAGGAACAAGCTTCCCCGTGGGGGCCAGATGAGTAAAGAGCTGTCAAACTTGGTTCCCTAAAGTGTTAACAGACCTCCTGTCTGCAACGATCTCCAGGTCTGTGCCTACCCTTGAGTTGAGTTCTCCAAAGCTCAGTAGAACTGTGTTTCTAAATTCAACATCCTCTGTTTCTGTGTCACACATGAGGAATGGAGTGATGAGTGATTGTTAAATATAGCTGTCAACGCTTTGCTTCACTCAGCAGTGTTACATCACTTTGCTCAAAATCTGTTTACTGTGTCATCCACAGAACCAGACTATTCTTAAATACTTCATTAAATTACATTAAAATAATTTTAATGCAGGGAGGCTAGTGAAGCTATGTGCTTGGTGATACCATGTTATGGTTGAGGAAAAAGAGTAATAAGCATAGATGTAAACTGATCTAACTAGTTAAATGTTTAATTCAACAATAGAAATGTTACAAGTTAAAATGTTATTGGTTCAAAATTCACTGGCTCCTTCTGACCAAAACATGATGCTTATATAAACACTACAACAGTCATTTTATGTTTTCAAGCTTTTTTCATTTCTTTTTCTTCCTATTATCTTTTATTTAACAGGTTGTAATTTTAAATGATTGCAGCTGGATAAAGGATAAGCAGCTTTGAGATAAACAAGAAAGTAAACTATACTGTATCTGTTTTTGTGGACTCGTGTGAAGTTGATTAATTTTTTTTCTTTTGTCCGCTTTACAGTGAAAGTGGGTCACTAGTGAATTGTATCTACCTGTTATCATAATATGTTTAATTTGAAGAACCCTCAAATAAATCAGAATAATGTAGCTGAGACCAAAGAATCCCTCTGGTGTGCTTTTTCTTGCTGTGCTGTTGGAACAGGAGCTAAATAAAGCCTATTTAGCAAAACAGCACAAAAATTGTGTCCTATGCATCATACTGCCATTACATTTCCTCTACATTCTTACTCATGTGTATGTCAACACAAATTTAATAATAATTAGGGTGGTAGTAGTAGTATAGCAATATCTGACTGAAAAAGACACACACCTTCTGCATAATATTTGACAATTCTCCACATAAATTGGTCCTTCTTCTCCCACCACCAAAGCTCTGACCACAGAGGACATGGACAAACATCATCTGTGAGAGTCCTAAACTGTCTGGTAGCGGAATGTCAGCAATATATTCTCTTGTCCCCATGCGAGCCTCTGTGGATTAGGCTTTCATCCCACAGACACCAAAATATTCCCACCAGTAGTCGGTGTGTTTGAATATAGGATGACCACTAAAAAAAACCAATGTCTTCTGTTCTTTCACATTCTTTGGCATTGTGTTGCCCCCACAAATGTCATAATGGAGAGAAGAATAGCATTGCAGGACAATTTAGTGGCTCAGTTGTGACAGTGACTGATCTGAAATGTTGGATGTCTGTCAGAAATTTTGATGTCATTGATTACTTTTATACATGTGGTCACAATGATTTTTTTTAACATGAGTTTTGTCCCAAAATTCTTTTTTTTTGTTCCAAAATTCAGATATGGGTCTTGTCAAGCAAAGGGCCTCTTGTGGAAACAGCATCATAGTCTACACTCTACAATAATAACCTTCTTTCCTGCACAAAAACAAGGCATAAAAGAAGTCCACAAAGACTAAAACTATGAGCAAAAGGATAATGCTTACTTTAAAAAATAAAAATGTCAGAAAGATCATCTGAAGGAGATGACAGCTACATTTCCTCTTGTGAAAATGCAGACAGAATGCTTTAAACTGAAATGATGACCTACAAATTTGATGTACAATCTAAAGTGAAGAAGAACCATAGGGGATTTATGAAAATTAGCAGAAACATTAAAACAGTTCAAATTTTGCTGAAAACCTGGCCACAGAATTTAAATCTAAGCAGATGTACAATTCTTTTATAAGTTAAAGTCTGATCATGGAAGACTTTCAGTTGACAAAGATATATATATATATATATATATATATATATATATATATATATATATATATATATATATATATATATATATATATATATAGTCAAACAATCAACTTAAAAAGTCAAACAGTTAAAAATTTACTTCCCACCCTGGCATAAATATATCTCGTAAGTAAGTATAAGAGAAATATTTTTTCTTAAAGATTTAAGAGGACCCAAAAATGCAGGCCTTTATGATTTCATATTTTAGTGGCGTAAATTTACATTAAATTTAGTAGTGTACCACTGAAAAATAAAACAAAAACATCTTGATTGAATGTCCTTTACTGACATAGAGAAGTGCAAAAATTTAAGTGACAAAATGAAATGTGAATGGTGACTGGTTACCATGACAACATTGAGGGGTTTTAATACTTCTTGGCATACAATAATGAAGAGGGATGCAACTTGAACCACTGTCTTCCTCTTCAACAGTTTTGAACCTGTTAGATCTAACCTAAAACCTTGTAAAAAATTCTTTGCATTTGACATTGGAATAACTCTTCAGCAACATCAGATTTTATATGATAATAACCATGATGAGATTGGTATGTTCATAACTGGCTTTATGTTTAGTGATTCAAACCCCCTGTTGCACCAAGAAATTCTGTGATGGACATCAAATACTCAGTGTTAAATCAGAATATTTCAACTGAGTGCCTTGTTACGTTTCTTTAGCTTTCCTAAACCGTTCTCTTTTTCCCCAGAAATGTTTTCAATAGTTTTAACATAATTTAAAACATACTTCTTTTCTCACTCATATGCCCGAATGGTAAATAAGCATATCTGGCATATTTTCTGCCTGTCAGTGTGTGTTATTACAAGCCTTATTGGTTTCTTGATTTTCATTTAATCTGCCTCCGAGATGCATTCCTGCTCACCCTTTGCGATCTCATGTTGTTTTATTGAACATGCATTGTGCTTCTGTGGTAGTGCTTGCTTTTATAGCAAAGCAGTAAATTGCAGTCTTTTAAGATGAAATCTTGGATTACTTTAAAAAGTTGATGCTGAGCTCCACAGAGGACATGTGCTGAATTTAAAAGTCATGTGATGAGTTGTGGGTTTGTTGACAAATTCTCACAATTTTATCACCAACAGCAGATTACTAGATTTTTTTCATTGTTCCGATGCAGTCCATCCACCCATCCATCCATCCATCGATCCATTTTTTCATGTTTTTCTAAATATATTTTGTCCTGTTGCAGTAAAATTATCAGCTACACATTATTTTGTTTTCATTATTTAAAAAAGGTGAATATGCTTTTACTTTAAATCTTAATGACAATTGAAGATTCATGTTGGTTGTAGCTTTAAAGCTTTCAAACTCTATCAAATACACAGGAAGATAACATTCTCATGGGAATGTGGGTCAGTTTAACATTGATGCTTGACAATAAAACACTGGCAAAACAATCCATTTTATATACACATATAAATGACAGATAATCAATACTTTACTCTTTCACAGACTTCAAAACAACACAGCACACAGCATTTGACTCATACCAAGAGGAACATTTATCTTAGAGGCATATAGTGGCAAAATAAAGCCACAGTATCAACTGTAAACTACTGAACATTGAATAAATATCTTCCTAAATTACTGCCACATGGCAGAAATCAATGGAAGGATATTAGCTTGTACATAAACAGGAACAAACTGTGGACATTTGGCTTTAGCTGTGTTATTTGATAACACAGCGAAACAAATTCCTTCTAAATGAGGATGACCCGATATTATACAATTATTGCATACTTTCCACAGTGTACAGCATATTTTGCTAGGGAACTGGCTCTTTCAGATGTTACAAAAGCTGTGGGAATATACAGAATTTTAAAATTCATAGTTATGTTCACTAGAAAATATGAAGATGTAGAAAATGTTGTTGAGCGATATCTGGTGTCACTTGACGACAGTATGAAATAAATTACATTCCTCTGGGTTCAAGTGGGAGAGATGTCAAGCTGTATTTTGTGTGTTGTGCAAAGAAGTCAAGCCTGTCAAGGATTCCACTGAATAGCCATTCTGAATTCTGTATATATCATTTAAGACTAAGATCCATTTTTTTTCATTGTTCTATAATTCTGTCACAACCTGCATCACAGCATCTATATAAGTCTTATTCATGGCATTTAACCTTTCAAGCTGATTTTATGAAAGTCAGGAATACTTATGTTTCTCAGTAACCTTATACTACAAATTACTTAAACTGGTCAGCCTTCAAAGTTTAAATAATGTGCCTGCCTCTTAAAAAACTTAAAAACAGACATCGGATCTGTTTGTAAGATAAAGCCAGTCTTATAGGGAATGGGTCAATGTCTGGCTATGAATGCTAATTACTGGAGGTGTGAACAGAATATTAGTAATGCAGCAACTGCTGTTTCTCTTCAACAACAGGTAAAGAGATTGTTCACATTTTTTAACTGAAGCTCTTCAAAGTTTAAATGTTTATATCAATGGGATACATTACTATAATAGAGGGTTAAATATATACACGTTCATGAGATACATCTGTTAATTTTGTCACAGTTTTCCCAAAGAAACAACTTGCATGTTACAATGCTAAAATTTAGTTGGCTGACATTGTCACCTGTGTTTGACCACCTCATCAACACCAACTCATGAATCTTTTTTAAATCTGCCAAGAGTGAACTATTGACTTTTCATTCAGGCAGTCAATTGTGCAAGGCATGAATGGTGCCATGTCCCTGTGTTTTGCAGTTCTTATCATTGTTGGAAATTATCCCACTGCAGTGAAACAGCTGGCACCCTCTGCCAACACAACTTTATAGAGACATGAAAGTTGTTTGGCTGGTCAAACAGCAAAAACATAGCAATAACTTTAATGATGATTATATAGTTTTTTAATAGATATGAATATTTTCAGTTTGTGTCATCTTATGTGTTTGAAATAAGCCAAAATGTCTGACTAAGTGTTAGACCTGCTCTGCTTTGAGGATTTCTTCACTTTTCTATACAGTAAACCCACTGTGAAATTACATGTTTTTACTACATGTAAGGTAATTATTTCTTATAACATTACAGAACCTCACTTCAGAAAATCCAAACTATCCCTTTAAGACTGATGTAGTGCTACAAACTCTTATTCCAGGTGAAGGGATTACTTTGAAGGAAAACTCACAGATATTATAAAAGTGAAGAGCAAAGGAAATGCCACTAACAAGCTCTCTAGTTTCTCAAGGAATTTGACTTGGAAAGCCATAAAGCATGCCTGGATGTTCTTTATAGGAATTATCAGCTCAGCTGGAGCACATCTTTGACCAAATTGCTTGCCTGAAACTACACATTACTAAGCGGTATAGTAACCACAACTTGTGATTCAACAGTAGTCGGGATGCATTAATACCTTCTTCATTCTGCCAGTTGTAAAAAAAACAACAACAAACATCTCTTTTTTTGAATGTCTGCACAGTGAGGTAGAGCTGTTTGACTTTTATATGCAACAGAAGCATTTTGAGCATGGGAACTGAGACTTATGCAATCTAAAAATTCCAAAATGCGACAGAAATATAGAATTAATTTAGTGGTTATAACATGTACTGTTATGATCCTAAAGGAATCCACTGCTGACCTTGAGATACCTTGTCTAAATGCAAATTGAAGTGATATACATATGTTTCCATTTCAGAGCATTTAGTTTTTTCTTGCAGAAAATCGTCCACATTTTAATCACTTGCTCTACAGTCTGGTGAAACTACTGAGATGATGCAATTCCCATCTGCTTTGCAGAGACCTACTGTTATGCTGTAATATTTGGAGAGATGTATTAATTGCAACTGCTTCTCATGCTGAGTTCTAGCCTCAGAGCACCATATAGTGGGATTTCTCACAGAGAAAAGAATCATATGGATGAATAAATCAAAAAGTGCATTATAATCTGATAAAACGAAAGATAAATAGGCTCTATCCAATAATGTCTCTGGAAGGAGTTCTGAGTTTGAGGCATTCAAAAGCAGCCCACCATCTTCAATAAGCCATGAGCAGATGAATGGACTGTTCTCTCATTTTGGGCTGATTGGTGCTGACAAACTATAGATCACCTGTGAGGGAGCAGAACCTTATTTTACCAAGAGTTGTCTCACTCTATTCCTCAGCTGAGGGAATCACTCTACCCAAGACAAAACAGCAAAGCAGCCCCTTTGTGTGACTTTGTTATTTTCACCCCAACAGTGAGTTTAGTTTTAATAGAAGCTACTTTTTTTGTGGACGCAGCATTGGCAGTGCCAGGGTCCGGCTTACAGGGCTTAAACCCTGAATGTTTTCAGCAAAGCTCAAAATCTTTTACTGTTCATCACTTGCAGCATTTTTTATCCTAAGCCCTGCTCATGGCGGCAGTGGAATCAATGTGTTTCAAGTTTAGTTGTCATAGTGAAGCACTGCCAGAATGAAAAGACAGAACCTATCCTCCTAATAAGATATTACCAGATCCTTATGAGTGGAATACCATCAGAAAAAATTTCCAGTGGGTAGATTATAAACCCTGACAGTCAGACTTTTTTTAGTTTCAAAATTAAATAAGCAGAGCAAGCTTGTGCAGCAAAACAAAACTGCTTTATTTAGAAAACTTGAAAACAAGAAAACCCAAATCATGTATAATTTATGTAGCAGCCAGACATTGTATGATGCAAACACCTAAGCATTTGAACAGTATGTTAATCAGTCCTGAATACCTTAAGGTTCTCTTAAGCCATACCACAATGAATACAATCACTGTAGCTGCCCTAAAGGACATTTTTATGAGATTCATGTTTAGAATAATATGCATACCATAAACATTTAAAAAATAGTACAGCAGAGTCAGTAATTGAGGTAGGAATTAAGACGTAGTATGATAATATAATTTTTACTTAAGCTTATATGGAATGATAAGCTTCAGTCAAAATACCAGTTTCATGATGGCACAGTATTTCCAGAAAACATTAAAACAAAAATATATAACATCAAATAATTGCTTTTATTCAAAACAGAAAAGCAACATGCAATAACCATTGGAGTTATGGGGGTCCTTCTTCAACCAAATTTGACTTTCTTGTAAGCAAGGGAAAACCATAGTAGCCTTCTTTCAGACAGCTGACAAGCAGTGCACAACATCAGTTAGTGGGAGGGGAGCACTGTGCCACTCTCTGCTTCATACAGATGGAGAAAATCTGGTTCATACTGCACTTTTACTGGTATCCCATTCAAAGTACTTCACACCACAGCAATGGTAGGATGGCAGTTTATTAGAAAACCTTAAATTTTAAAATATTGATCTGCCTTACCATGTCTAAATTGTAACAAATATCTGTAAAAAGGGTTAATTTATTTAGCTCTATAAAATACATTTATATCAAAATTTGAATGTCCTCCCTCAGAACTAGATTAAAAGTTCTGTTATTTTTAGAGATTGAATAAAATTTATCTGTGTTTAAAGTTCCCTGATAAATTCTCTATAAAATTCATTGTTCCAGCATGAACAAGTTCACTTTTTTATCAAGACTGAAATGATTTAGTAACTATTGGAACATGACATCAGGTATTTTTTGGTGTAATAATTATGCCATTTTTAAGGTTTATATTGTTATATTCTATCTTATGATCATGTAAACTTTTTTTAACTTTGCTGAATTGCTAATAATGCTGTACATATTTGTGTATTTTAGCTGATTCTGTTTGACAGAAAAAAGTGAAACTCAACATGACATTGTGACCAGTAAGACTATTTATTTGTAGTCCCTTCAAAAACACAAAGAAACTGATCTTCTGCTTTAAGAAAAAAAGTATTTTTCTTAAACAAATTGGTATCCGTTCAAGTTAAGCAAAAACAACTGTGCTGTTGTTTCAGAATGCCTTTATGTATGATGATGAAAAAGAAAGGTTAGATGTAGGAGAATGTCTCTGAGTCTTTCTCTTGCCCCCTACTTCTCTTGAAGATCTATATACAATATATAGGAAAACCTTTGAACTGATTTTCACCAGTGCATGAAGAAAAAAAGATGTACAGTGCAGTGTATCTAACTCTCTGTTGTAACATACATCTGAAAACGTTTAAAAACGTAATGAACCCAAACCCATGGTGACTTTTACTTTGAAGAATAACTCATTAAAGTCAGAAAAACCTTATACTCCATCCATACAAAACTTTGTCTATTTAATAACAGCAAAACAATTGGTTCAGCAGTGATTAGATCATCATACATGTGAATGATAAAAACATCTTGTGAACTACAGGCAATGCTGAAGTTACCAATTGAAGAAATTGCATGATTTGTATCCTGTTAATGTATCCTTCAACTTCATTTTTAATACATGTTTTATTGCCCTGGGCAAGCCTCTGCTTCTTTGATCCTCTGCAAGTCTGTGCATAAAGGATCATAAGGAACTCTGCCATTAGGATTAGGGGAACAGCTTCTTTTATCAATTACATCAAAGTTTCATCTGGTCCCCATTAAACAGATGCTCACATAGTAATATAAAAAACAAATCCTGGCTATTTCCTTCTCTGGACCTTCTGAAGATTGTTGGTTAAAAATAAGGCATGAGCGTTTTGTGCCTTGACGCGACTCAGTGTTTGCATAGTAATCAGTTTGTAAATTTGGTTTGAATCACAAGTCAATCCTCAAAGCATTATGCTTGTTAGACCCACCGGCTTGAGGCTGGAAGCTTGGAAAAAAGCCAGGGGCATTTAAAAGCAGTCTTCTGTCCAAAGAAGGGATGAAAGCTTACTTTTAACTCCTGCTATGCTATCAGTGTGCTCTGCTGACACTGTTCCTGTGTTCTCTACAAACATCCTGGAATGTGCACCAACTATAGATGACACTAATGATAATAAACAGCAGGAGATACCATGTTCTGTTGCTCAGACTATCTTATTAGCAACTGTAAGAGCAGCTTTTATTGGATAAAAACATAACAAAGAAAAATGCAAAACTTGTCTCTGCTCAAGACAAAAGTATATTTGTTTAACTCCAGTAATTACAGAACAGAAAAAACTCGAATTAACACTCAGCAGCAGGAGATAAAAAGCACAACCTCTAAAATGCCCTTGCGAGACAGTAAATTTTATGATGGAGTCCTCTGTGCTGGGCATTCACTGAGTAAAATCCCTCATGACTTGTTATATGGCAGCTAAGAGGAGATGGATCACCCGCTCAAAGCAGATGTTGTCGGCACACACAGGGCACTCTGAAAACAATGTGATCCTCATGGACTAACAAAAGCGCACCCAGAGGCAGACCCAAATAAAAGTCACACAAACACATGCTGATCTTAATCTATTACATGGGCTATGTGTTGACCACGCACACGCACAAACATAATCTCCTTTTATTTTACAGATCCACAAACAGGCAACCACAGGTACAGATATTCTCTGGGATTTTGTTGACACACAAAACACACATCACCCAGGCTTTATTTGTTTGTGTTTTATTCTCAACCACAGAGAGGACATCACACTGAGAAAGGCTGTCAATAAAATCACTGTGTCCTGTAGTGTTTGTTTTAGAATAAGCGTTAAGGTCATACCATGTTACAGACAGCAAGTGCCTACTGCAGAAAAAAAAAAATTATATATAAATATATATCCCCCCCCCCGCTTCTGACCTCATATGTAATCTTCTAGAACATATCCTAAAGCAGAAGATGGAGCACACAGATGTAAACTCTCTGAAAGGAGGGCAGGTGCAGATTAGGAAACACATGTAGGCAACAGGCAGGTTGGTAAAGTCAGAATAATTGTACCAAAGCCAAATAGACAGAATCAGGTGCAAGTGATGTCGTTTTAATTTATAATTTATCCCCAAAATACGAAGGAATAGTAAACATTATATAGAGTGCCTTTACTAAAGTGCCTACCGTTTTATGTTTCATCGCAATACAACCATGAACTTCAATGTCTTTAACTGGAATTTTATGTGATAGACTAACACAAAGTAGATCCTAAATTTAATGTGGAAGAAAATGCTACATGGGTTTTAATATTTTTTATGCATTAAAATCTAAATTGTCTCATGCGCTTGAATATGTCACAACCAATTGCTTTCAGAAGTCACCTAATCAGTAAAAAAAAAAAAAAAAAAAAAAAAAAAAAAAAAAAAAAAAATCATCTGTTTTCATTTTAGTTTCATCATAGATACAGCTGCTTTTGAAATTTGTACAAAACATTAATGAACTTGCCCTCCTACCATGAAATATGGGGGTGGTAGCACCATGATGAGAGAATGATTTTCTTAAGGAGGGGCATGGAAAAAAGTCAAAAGATGGATGGAGTTAAATGCAGGACATTCTGATAAGAAAACATGTTTAATGCTGCAAAGGACTTGAGACTGGGGCAGAAGTTCACCTTTAACTAAGACATTAACCCTAAACATACAGCTAAAGCTATGACTTGAATCCAACTGAGAATCTGAAGGAAAACTTCAGAATTGATGCTTACACTGTCAGGGATCTGGGTGTTGTTTTGTTCATGTTGTGTATTTTTCCACTGAGCTGAAGGTTTCCTCAGAGGGCAGGGCTAAGCAGTTTGCATCTGCATCTGCATCATTAAGAGGAGCCGGGCTATCAGTGATTCAAGGCCTGATTGTTAACCCATGTTGGTAAAATCTGGACCTCAGTGTTAACTAAGTACAGGCCATTTACTATTTACAGGCCAGTTTCCTCATCCTATGGCTAATCCTGTGCTCTCTGTATTCCTTCAGGTTACTTCTCACATTCTTACCTGGAGAATCAGCTCAATGACACATCCTGTATTTGCTCCCCAGTTCTCCTTCAACCCTAATCTTCTGCTTTTATTCCACAAACTGCAAGCAACAGCCCTCTCTTCCTGGAACATCTAAGGCCTCTCTGCCCTCCAACGCACCACTACAGCATCCATCAATAACTTGACTCTAGGTCCAAACTTCACACCGACCAATGCCTACTGCATTCTGTTCATTCCTCTCTTCAGCTCCTGACCAACAAGACCAGATCATTAACTCACATTACTCAAGATTCTCCAGATCATTCTTTCCATCCACCTCTCAACCTTTCCTGTCATAGTGAACCACCAGCTTGCGTTTAAGGAACTCTCCAGACCCAGACCTCACCATCCACTTTGTGATTCAAAAACTCTGTTAAACTTTGATCATTGTCTCGTGTATATGGATCAGAAGATTGCCTTGAAACATGACACACAGATGTTCCCAATAAAATTGGCAGATTTGGCAAAAATCTCAGTCTCTCAATGTCCAAACCTGGAAGATATACCTCAAAATACTTACAGCTTTAATTGCAGTGGAGGGTAGCTCTACAAAGTATTGACTCAAAGGTGGGTTTAAATAAATGTATGCTACTATTTTATGAATTTTATTTGAAGAAAGAAAATGAAAACTATGCATCCTTTGACTTCCATTTAACAGTTTTACACTACTTTGCATTGATCGATCACATAAAAACATTTAAATTTGTGGTTGTAATGTGAGAAATAAAAATTAAGGCATGTGGATAATTTTGTTAGACCCTGCGTCTTTTTTTGTTAAAGCTTTTCTTCAAACAACTAATGCCAAATAACACTGGAAATTAAAAAAAAACATCTCATAAATCTTTCTAATAAAGAATATGAACACGGGGGGTGGGGGGGGCATTCTGTTTTATGTCTGTTTTCCTTTATATATTCAGAGTCTTGCATGTTTTCTAAAGTCACTCCTGTCATGGGAATAAAAATGGAGCACAGGCAAACACAAAGCTAAATGTCAACCTTCTTCCCATGGGTAAATGAATCATATGGTGTTTGAAGACTGTGGTAGAAAGGTGTGTAATAGACTCAAGCTAGGCCAAAGCTAAAAGCTGAAGAAAGCTGGCCTATTAAGAAAAAAGTCAGTTTAAGTGGGCCATCCATATTTCTCTCATTATAATAAATGTTTGGCATTGTAGTTTTATTGTTATTGCTGTACATAGAAAGCAGTAATGTGCACAGATACTTTAATCCTGCAGATATTGGTAAAAGTCCACCACTGAAAAAGGATAAGACTGCAAACTATATCCACAAATTCTCTTCATCGTCTCTTTTGTCTGATCTGTAACTGAGAGACAATTTGTATTACGTGTCATTGGTAAAAGGATTAGGAGGCATGATTTATGCTCGAAAGACATTTATCGTTCAAAGCAAATGAGTTTCTTTTCTCAGAGGAACAATGGGGAACAGCCCGACTCCTCCCTTAATCTCTGTGAACAGAAAAGGCTCACCAAAGTGGAACTCGTGGTCCATGTAATTCAGGCCTTGATTAAACCATCAACCTAATTTTAAATTAGCCTTGCTCTCTATTCCCCAGTTATAAGCATGGATCACTGTTATACAAGTCAATCAGTGGTCAGAACAATCTGATGTTGTAGAAGCAGAGAGGAAACGGCTTAAATAAAAGGTTTTTTCACCTTCGAAACTGTTAGAAAATTTACGTAGTATAATGGTTTCTTTTATTCTTTTTCTTTGTCCAGAGAGCCTGAAGCAAACTCTGAGCTGAAGGTACCTTTCTTTTCTTTGAAATCGGCATCTGCAAAGGAAAACCTGTCTACTGTTTACAACTGTCTCTTTTGAAAATGATTTCTTGGAATTGGTTTTTGACACAGCTCCAGGATATTCTGTCTTTACCATCCCAGATCCAAATGCATACAAGTGTTTTTTCAATTCCATTTTTTTTTTATTTTAATTTCATATTTTTTTTTCTCCTTGCTTTTGCCAGCAATGCACAACAGCAACACTGTGAAAACACATACCATAATTCTATCCTAAACCTTGGTCCAAACTCGACAAGGTTGAATGGAACGTTTCCTGTGTACTGCACATTATGTGTTTTTCACAGTCATCAGAGGTTTGTCCATAATCTTGATGAGCTCAAGGGAACATCGGAGTCAAAGAAGTCAATATGATTGGCACGACTTTGAACCTTGTTGGAAGCTGGGGGTGGGGGTGGGGGTTCTTGGCTGTTAACACATGGCACAGTGCTCAGCCAGGGAGATTAATGGTTGTGACTGCATCAGCCCAGTGACTGGGGATCAGAGGATGTAATTGGGTTGAACCCAAATATGGGCATTTTAGACAGCTGCTCATAGCAGGAGCCAATCACATGCTCTCATCTGCATGAAGCTTCCAGTTGTTCACCACCTTAAGTAAGGATATACCAATCTCCTCTATGCCAGGAAAGGTGTTTTGAAACTCTTGATTAGCTATCTAACTGTTAAAATATCTACTCACAGAAAGAAAGTATTTGCATTGGCATTATTGTTTTTCTGAAAAAAAAAAAGACATTAAAAATATATTTTTTATCAAACTGTGATTTGAAAGTCTATAGTAGCCTGCGTTTCTTAAGCTGTAATTAGGTATGACCAGAACAGTTTCTGTTTGGGGGCTCTGCATTTACCAAACAACAAAGGAGATATTTCTAATTCAGCACATGATTTATCAATATACCACAATGTAGAATACTTCAAAAGCAAAGCAGGTTACATTCATTTCATTTCATTCATTTAACAGGGACAATGCACACAGACATAAAACAGAATAAGTCTGTAACTGATGCATTGCACCAAAAGTATATAGCTACAGCTAATTTGCAACTCTATTCATGACAACCTCTCATGAAAATTAAATATCTTAAAATTAACCACTCAAGCAGGGTGACTGTTAAATAATATTACTAGGAAAACAGCAATTCTCCATATGTAAATAAACAAAACACAAACTGAAGCAAGATCACAACACAAGTTTTCACAGCCTCACAAATTCTCACTCCACATCAATAATAGATAAATAAATAAATACACTGAGACAAGCTCAAGATCAACAGAAATATATCTTGGGCTACAACTAATATTTGAATTAGTAAGAAACTTTAGGTGAAAATTGAGACTAAACCTTCAGCCTTAGGGTTTAAAAAAACAGCGCCATGTTTTTGACTTTCTTTCACTACATTAGAGGAAGCTGTTCTCTCAGTCTTTCACCTACATTTATAATGCTGGGTCTGCTCATGAGTTATTAATGACAACAGAAAGGCAAGTTAAATTACTTAATTCTGAGGGATTTTTTTTTTTCCACCTAAAGAAATTGCTTTTCAAGTTGTTTTACCAAAATTTTCCAACCCAATAAAGCTGGAGTTAAAAGTAAGAACTTTTAAATTGCTGTTACATTCTGGAGTCCATTTTGCTCCTCAACCCCTTCCTTCGTTTCAGCAGCAGTACATCTGACAACATGTGGTAATTTATTCCTTTTCACTTTTATAACATCAGGACAAAAAACAACACTAAAGATTTAAGTGAAACCAGTCTGAAATGAAAACTCATTTTGGCAAAAGTTTTAAGTGCACTTACTGGACTTGAAGCAACTCTCGATGGAATGTCTATGGTGTCTGCAGCTTGGTGATTTAGATAATAAGATGTACAAATGTTTCTAATATACTAAAATAATCTTTGCATTAAAGCTAGCCAACCTGAAAAGAGCTGGTCCCGCTCTTTTGACTTTACCATGCTCCCCTAATTCCAGCAAAGTCCCCCACTCTGATCCCCGCTGTAACAGGAAAGAAATCATGTAAATTTATTGGTGACATTGAGATGGCTCCTTGCTATTCAAATGAGGCCTGCCTCATCAGACGCTAAACTGTACCATGTATTGGCTTGTAGCAGTAACCTCCCCACAAACAGCTGTGACCCCATGCAGGAAGTCAGACATCCCACTTCCTGTGGCAAGCTGTGCCACTGGCTCTCTTAGCCGTGAATGGCTTTCTAATTGGTGTCCTTTCACCTCTTTACTTTGAGATGCTCCTGCTTGACAGGTCCTGACAGCAGGGGGAGATGTCCTTGGGGGCAAAGAAAAAAAAGTCAGATATCAGAAAATGCCTGGCCAGTTTCTAAGACCTGTCCTTTTTACCAAGTACCTTGTAGAGAAATAACAGAAATACCCTTAAGGTCTTAAAACTAAACTTTGACTAAGGATAGAACTGTGAAGAAAATAATCAGTATAAGCATGTCACGGTTTACTCAATAAATAGTCATGTCAAATCCTTGAGGCTAAAGGAACTTTTTTTTAGTGTATCACCAAAGTTTGAAAAGCTGCAAGAGATACCATTCAGTCAGTTAATCTTTGTGTGAGCAGCAGAATAGCTGGTTATGTAAGAAATTCCTTTATTGATAAAAAAGTATTCACAGTATTTAGCAAGGTCAGCTGTATACATAAAGAAATAAACAGCACAGGATGTTGCACAGAATGTTGAAGTTCTTTTTATTTAATTTACTTTTCTTGATACAATAATGGTCAGTAACATTTTGTTTTTCTGACCAAATTGAAAAGGCTGAATGAATTTACACTTTGTGGACAAAGCTAAATTTATGCTTTATGCATTAAACAGTTAATAGTGTGAACAGAAAGGAGATACACACTCAGTAGAAGGCTCATGGAAAGGGTAAATGCTTAAATGCACAGTTCGTCACATAATGTGGGTATTTGTAAACTAAGTAATTTGTGTAAATTATAAAGATTTTATGTATAATCTGTTGAGCGGCGTTTGACAGAGAATTTCATTCCATGTATGTATGTTAGTATTTTTTCTAAAGTTTTCACAAATTTGATTAATCAAGCCTTGTCCAAAGTGTATGGGATACAAAAGTTTAGTGTTAAAACTACTTCCTGTGAGAATGAATTGCTTGAGTGGACATCCCATACCCCCTGATGGCACCTCTCTGTATATATAAGCAAATGGAAACAAGTTGAGAAAACTTGGGTGATTAACGCATCAGCCAAGGCACCTTATGTGAGGCAATGTTGGTACAGGGGATTATTTTTTTGCCCTAATTATTGTAGCTGGGTCAGTCCTCTAATCTCTATTTGCAAGCATGTTCAGTGGGTAAAATATGTATTTGGTTTCGCACACCATTGAGTTTTCATCGTTCCCTACTTACAAAGAATGGAGAGGTCTGTAATTTTCATCGTAGGTAAACATCAACTGCCACAGACATGATCAAAAGAAAAGATACCAATTTTATTGACATTTTATTGCATTTGATGCAATACAAAAATTGTATTTGATACAATCCAAAAATAGAATTTAATATTTGGTTGTTTACAATTAACTTTAAAAATCAGTATTGTGTCAAATACTTATTTTCCCCACTATAATTGCCCAAATATATCCATTAAATGAGAAAATATTGCTGTGATGTGGTAATATTCTACTGCTAAACCCCAAACTTAAAGGTTAAAGTCTTGAACATAATGAAAGAGATGCACATAGTGACACAATATGCAGAAAATTATTTCCCCTCTTAAAAGAAAAAGTTTGAGAAGAATAATAATTTCTTTGAGTTAAGATAGATAGAAAAGGGATTTCCCAGGCTAGTTTGTTCTGGAAGCTGAGGCTAATGGTTACACCAACCTAGCCGAAAAGTGCAGGAGTACTCAAATAAAATAGCATTCATCTGAATTGCTATATTAATTTTGCATAATACATTGCTTTAATTTTAAATCAGTTACTCAGACTAGAAATTTTTACACAGGAAGATCATTGGTGGTGCATTGCCTGCTACCTCATTTTTTCTGGGTAAATAATAATTGGTTTTGTGAAAATAATAAACTTTTCTGTAAATAACCACCTAACACCAACATAATAATGTTGGTGTTGGTCTTTATTTTATAAAGGGTTATAAAATAATGTTTGAAGAAACAACTATGAATTTTTTTTAAAAATCAATGTTGTTTTAAGACTGAAGTAATCTGCTTTTGTGTTGGCCACTCTGTGGTTGTTGCAAGCATCACCTACTTACTGACCAAATAGCTAATATTTATTGTCTAATATCAAAGTAAGGCAGTGTGAAAAAGCAAAAATGCCGTAGCTGTTTAGGTACTTGCTATTTTTGACACTGCTTTTTTGTATTGGGTTAGCTAATAATTTAGACTTTGGTTTCAGCCTCCGGGCCCAACTAATCTGGATTCATGCTAAATGAAGAACAGATTCTTCTCTACTGCAGGAAGAACGTCAACAGCTTATATGCTTTCATCTTACAAAAAATCCTCTGCTATGTCTTTGATGACTTGTATTGATAGAAATGGTAACAATTCTGCATAGCAATTGTAGTGTACTTTACAATAATCTAATGCTAGTTTAGAGAACTTCTTATGTTTCACATTTAGAGACATAGACAAGGTTTAAGGTCTTTTTGGCCAGGCAAACATGTTTGGTTTTATCTCCAGTTAGAAAATCTATAGCTAGATGTCTGAAACTAAGTTTTTCAATAACAACAAAGATGTGAGTACCCAACAGAAACTGAGACCATAGCTTTCTTACCTCCACTCAGTCTTTAAGTTCCCCTAACATAAATTTTGAGATCTGCAAAGCAGTCCAGACCATTTACAGTTGAAACCATAAATTTATATACATCGAATAAAAAGACACGTACATATTTTTTTTTTCACTATCTGAAGTTAAATCAGATCAAACTTTTCCTATTTTAGGTCAGTTACAATTACCAAAATTATTTCTATTTGCTAAATGGCAGAAAACTTAGCAAGAACATTTTTTAGAAATTTTTTGTGGTAAGTCTCTTCAAATTCAAAAGTTTACATACATTTGGACAGTATCAGGCATAATTGTCTTTTAAACTGTAATACTTGGGTGAAACCTTTTGGGTTTCCTTTCACAAGCTTCTCACAATAGTTTACTGGACTTCTGGCCCATTCCTCGTGACAGAACTAGTGGAACTGAATCAGGTCTGTAGGCTGCCTCACTTTGACATGCCGTTTCAGATCTACCCACAACTTCTTCATAGGATTGTGATCAAGGCATTGTGATGGCCATGCGAAAGCATTTACTTTGTTGTCCTTAAGCCACTTTATAACTACTTTAGCTGTATGCTTTGAGTTATTGTCTATTTGAAAGATCCATTTGTGCTTGAGCTTTAACTTGCTGGCTGATGTCGTTAGATGTTGCTTCAATATTTCCACAAAACATTCTTTCTTTATGATGCTATCTATTTTATGAAGTACACCACTTCCTCCTTCCTCCGTACTCAGGGGCGGTCTTAGCCTGTTTGGTGCCCTGGGCGAACAGAGTATGGCCATAAGAAGAGTCATCTACTCTTCTGCATGTAGCCAGTGTGATACATGACAGAAATTATTCTTAAAGAGTTTAAATTAATGAAATTACCTAAAAGCCCTGAGAAGTGATGACAAGATATCTGCTGATATTTACACATAAAAATACTCGGATCATCACAATATTTTCACACACAGAAATAGAAATACAACTTAATCTACATGCCCCACTTTTACTGAACAAAACAGAACTTTATTCTAAGTATTCTTTTAGTAGCATGTGAAAATGTTACCCAGCTCTTTTTGCCTTATTTATGAATCTAATTTTTTTTTTAATTGACAGAACTTATCTACTGTATTTGCAATAAAAAGGACGTGACTCAAATAGAAGTCATCAGGGACAATTTTAACAAATGTAATAACTATATCTATGAGATACAACTGAATTTATTTATTTTTAAAATTTTATTTAATCTAAGAACTACACTTTAAACATTCTCCATGCGTGGTGGCCAAAGAAGATGTAGTGGGGAAGGCATTGATTGGCTGCTCTGCTTAGACTAAATTGAGGCAAGAGGTCTGCAGGGCAGAGCTCTGTCTGACGGTGGAGGGGAGGAGAGGAGAGGAGAGAGGAGGTGTTGAAATGCTGCACCCAATGCCTCTGAGTCTATGTAAAGGCTTCTTCCTCGCTGAGTGGCCTTTCAGCTTATTTCAAGACAGACTTCTGTGGATACTGACATTGTTTGACCAGCTTCAGTCAGCATGTTCACACAGTCTTTGGCTTTTGCTCTGGGGTCAGTTTGCATGTTTTGGACCAAAATCTGTTCATCTCTGATGATGCAGTATGATGATCAGACATTCCCATCATGTCTATACTTGTGTATAATTGTTTGAACAGATGACTGTGGCACCTTCAAACATCTGGTAATTGTTCCAGACTGACTGACAGACTGGTGCACCTCTACAAATGTCTTCCTGATGTCTTGTCTGATTTATTTTGACTTTCCAATCATGTCAAACGAGAAAGTAGTCTGTTCCAGGTGTGGCCTTAAAATACATCCACAGGTGTACCTCCAGTTAACTTAAATGTGTGAGTTAACCTATCAGAGGTTTGTGGAAGGAAATTCAAAAGGTTTGACCTAAGTCATACAGTTTAAAAGACAATTATTCCTGATACTAACCAAATGTGTGTAAACTTTTGACTTTGAACAAAGTTACCAAAAAATTTCTAAAAATGTTCTCACTAAATTTTCTGCCATTTAACAAGTAGAAATAATTTTGGCAATTTTAACTGACTTAACACAAGAAACGTTTGGTCTGATTTGACTTCAGACAGCGAGAAAAAAGTGTGTATGTCTTTTTATTTGCTGTATGTAAATATATGGTTTCAACTGTACATCAAAACCCAGTTCTGAAGCTTGAAGTTGAGGTGATAACTGAGTGAACTTCATCATTCTATTCATTTGCATTCTACCAATCATTTATTCATCACCAATCTTTAATTATTTGTCATCTGTGATCTTGGCTAATTTTGTCTTCTTTATTCACATATCTTTTTCAGCAAAACCATGAAAAATTATTAACAACACATAACCATCCATGCGATAATATTGGCTAAAATATGTCTTATAAAAAAAAAAAAAATGTGTTAATCATATGTAGAAGCCAACCAGTAACTGTGCATAAAGCCAGTAGCCGGCTGTTGCTGTGTAACAGTGTGGTAATTTAATTTGTTAGACTGTACAATTTTACTATGTCTTTTTCAATAGTGGGGTAGACACTAGCCTTTATTATCATATTTTTTATACAAACCTCTGAGTACATTTAAGACTAAAGGATATTTGGGGTAAAGATTTCTTTTCACAAAGTTTTTCAGTGTTAAGATTTTTAAATGAAAAACAAGGTCCATGTAGGGTTTTATAAAATTGACAAGCATATGAATAACAATGCATAAATATTTAGAAAAAAACATGTAATGCAACCAAGATGAAGTCCTCATTTTCTGTTTCAATAATTCTCTTTCTTATGTACACAGAGAGTTTTTGTTTGAGTATTTATATTGCTATTGAATTTACACCATGCAGGCATTTATATATTTTTATCTCTTGGTTTTCTTTGTTTTTGAAAAATCTAATGTGGCTTTTCAATACCATTTTGTCTAAATCTTACACACAATATTAGAGTTAAAAAAATGTGGTGCTGAATTCAAGTTTGAAATATTAGTCAATCATGTGTTGTGCAAAACAATGACCTGGAGTCTATTCAAAATATGTCTTTTGCTCTTTAATTGGCTTTTTAAGTTTACATTTTGCTGCACCGATGAGCAAGAAAACCAAACACTGCCCACAGAAACACACGAGGGTCACTTTGCTTCATGATTTACTTGTTGCACTTTTGACTTCAGGTTCAGTTCTGCATCTCGCACCCTCCAGTGCTTCTTTGATGATTTTGTTATAGTAGGAGTGAGGAGAACCATCTGCAGCTAAATGTCAGTAAGATCAAGGTGCTTGTGGTGGATTTCCGACAGACCGAGAAGCTACTGACACATGTCATCATTCAGGGTGAAGAGGTGGAAATTCTCCAGACCTACAACTACCTGTGTGTGTGTGTGTGTGTGTGTGTGTGTGTGTGTGTGTGTGTGTGTGTGTGTGTGTGTGTGTATCGACAAACAAGCAGACCCAAGCAAGCAGCCGGAGCAAATGCCTCTGAAAGAAAGGAAGATGTTTAGCAGATTTGAATACATACACTCAGTCTAATAAAGAATCTTAGCCCAAGGCTGTGTGGCAGGTTCATTAATGTAAGATCTAGGGTCATAGATAGCTCATTGACTAATAAATGAAAAAAAAAAAAAAAAAAGTTTGTCACAAATTTACACTTATATCAGTTGCCGTCTGCCTGACCACACAAACAGAAATTCTTGGTTGCTTTAAGCACTCTTTAGTGTGTTTTAAAAAGAATGAGCTGAGAAGGGAGCTAAACTGCCATCCCAGCAATTAAAACCACACCAGTCTTCAACCACAGTTTTGGATTTAAATTAATCTATTTGTGTGCCCTATTTTCAATTTATTTATAGGTGCATCTTCATAAATTAGAATATCATCAAAAAGCTAAGTTATTTCCAGAATTCAACTTAAAGGGGGAGGATTATGCAAAATTGATTTTTTTTTAGCTTTATATCATGTTATAATGTCATTCCCTCATCAAAAACATACCTGGAGTGTTGCTTTGACTCATTCATGCATGTTTGAGAAATCCTTGAATACTCCATGGTACCTTAACGCCTGCTCACACAATACAATTTACCCAAACCTTCAACTTGGAGCTGAGCTCCCATGCCAGAGAACCCCTGTCCCGCTTGCCTCCCCGACACAACTCCACCAGCTAAGCTTATCAGACAAACTACAACGCTCCAAAGAACAGTTGTAAATGGCATATTGGCTGTCCTTTTTTTTTTTTTTTAGAATATATACTTTTGGCAATGGTGGCCTTTATTCGACAGTAATTTGACAGGAAGGGGGCAGAGAGAAGGGTGGAAATACACGCCGTAAAGGAACTGAGGACGGGACTCGAACTCAAGACGGCCGCGTCGATTGGCTGTCGCTAGAAGTTTCTAGATGATGTCATCATCGAAATTGCATATTTTGTCATGTGTGAGCCGGGCATTAGAAGACAGGAATATCGACTTTTGCAGGGCAAAATTGATTAAAAAAATACTCTAAACATTAAGAACCACAAATAAACTTGAATAATTTAATGTCAGTTTAATAATGTAAACATTTTACCTGAACCTACAATACATAAATCAGTTTTGTATAATATCAAATTTAACCAAAAGACAGCTATCAGAGACACTACAGTGGAGGAGGTGAATCAGTGACTGAGGCTGTGTCAAAAAAATGTAGGAATTTATTCTAATGCAATAGTTTCGGTGAAAAAATAAAAAAATAAATAACATTAGGCAAAATGAAAAACTATATTTATATTATATTTACTATAATGCAGAGCGCGATCGCCGGCAGTTTTACGCATGCGTGATTCAGTTGCAATATGGAAACGGAATGGAGTGGGTCTCCTCTCTGCTCTACTGCAGGCTGCTGCATGACGAGCTTGCTGTCAGTCAGACTGACCACCTGCAAGTACTTCTGAGGTGGGAGGGGCTCACAGCAGATCTCACTGCTCGCTGTAACTACAGTACTATCGGTGCTTCATTTACATTGTTGGTTCTGGTGTCTCTCACCTTCCTCTGGACAATTTGGGACTTTTTTTTTTTTTTTTTTTTTTTTTCCAATAATTGTAAGTGAAATGCAAAACAATTTGATTTAAGAATAGCATAATAGCTTAATAATTTACAGCAAACAAGGCAAATAATTATGCAAAATATCTTCACTTTGACTTTGGATTTGATAGAACATAGTGGAACAACACCAGTAGATGACATGACTCCCCAAATCATCAGAGATTCTGCAAACTTAACACTGGGCCTCAGAAAGCTTAAATTAAATGCCTTTCTGCACTTCTTCAAGGTCATGGGTGCTTAATTTTCAAATGCTAAAATTTCCTTTTGTATTTTAGTTCTTAGCTTAAGTAAGATGCTTCTGATGTCTCTAGTTCAGGAGTGGCTTAACTCAAGGAATACAACTGTTTTAGTCAATGTTCCAGATACATCTGTGTGGAGTGGCTCTTTCAAACATTAACCCTAGCTGCAGTCCACACCTAGTAAATTTCCTACAAGGTTTTCAGTTGACTTATATGCACAATTTGCTCAGAATTGTTATCTGTGTTGCTTTTCCCACCATAGTTTTTCTGTTTACTAAACATTCCATTAATATGCTTGGATATAGCACTGTATAAACAGGAAGCCTTTGTGTGAATGTGTCCATCTTTCCTTTTCAGCAGCCAAGTCATTCTTCCCCATGGTTGTGAAAACCATGAAAGGCCCAAAACATAACATCTCTGAATTAGAAGTAATTTTTTTTATCTTCAAAATTAACAGAAATAAACATTTGAAATACATCATATATTCTTTACACATTACATGCGTAATGAATATATTTAATATTTGAGTTTCACTTTTTGAATTAACTTGCTGAATTAAAACCTTTTTTATATTTCACTTGTGGTGATGGATGTGTAATTTATTTTGATGAACCTGTATCCTGTCACACACAAACATCATGGGAGTTGTAACTATATTTAGAGCTGAAATTATGTATTTTACTTATGTTTAAATTGCTTACTATTTCTCTATTTGTATTTCTTAATGATATTTTACTTTCATGTATTCTGTTGCTGTTTTCTACTGTCCCCTGAGCCATTATTAAGTTTCTATGTTATCTCCTTATTGTCAAAAATAGTATTTTCTCCTGAAATATCTGTAACCTGTATAGAATCCAATTGTACATGAGGAGACACTACAAGTCTAGTTAATGGAAAAGAAAAATCCAGAGTGTGGAACATAAAGTATCCCAGATACCAGTGGTTTTGATACTGAGTGCAGTAGCCTTGCTTTCAAACTTTATCTGATGGTGAACAGAGGAAAGGAGGTTCTATCTATATTGTTAAAGCCAAAGCCTGTGGGCATCAAACATCGAAATGTCAGGGTTGGGATAAATTCAAAGGATAAATTATTCATGTGGCCTCAGTAAATGCTGTGCATGAGGTCACAAGCCAGCCTCAAAAGCAAAGGAGTATTTGACTGGAAGCTGCACAGAAGTAGTCCTCCAATCCTCTTTAGGAGAGGAGGGGGTCTTTACTGTAGCTGCAGTCCAAGCAAGCAGGGGAAATGACCTGACCAGTAAACCATAAACAAGTGTGAAGAATATGAAAAAAAAAAAAAAAAAAAAAAAAAAAAAAAAAGAAAAAACGGATTCTTGACTGTACACTTACTTTGGTTTGTCAAGATAACATGCTTCCCTTGGGGAGGCGATGAAGTGAGATGAGAGACATGCCAAGTAAAATGCACTAATATCATTGCAGATTTAAGGAAGCTTTTGATCATTTTGATGGGCCCAGTGCAATAGCACAACAGGAGTCTTTTTTTCCCCACCAACTGAATAACAAGAAAATGAGCTTGGTCAAATGAAACACAGAGTCAATAAATGAGTTGCCCTGTTGGGAGAAAAAACAAACAGTATATTTCTACAATTTAAATATCACAACTGTGTATTACAGATTCAAGAAGACAAAGAGCATTTGACAGATTAAATATTTTTGATCTTAAAGTGCAGTGATTGGAAACTAACTCCAAATGAATATGAGTTCACCTCAGGGGATCTTGGGATTAAAGACTCAGCATTGCAATGGTTTAAACCCTCTGAATGAGAGAACATTTTACAGTCAGACTGGGTGATGTTTTATCTTTAAAAACTAATTTCTCTTGCGATGTCCCTCAGGGATCAATTCTTGGACCCATTTTCTTTCCATATGCTCCCTTTGGTTTAATGTTGAGAATGCATGGCATTGCATTTCAAAGCTATTCAGATGACACAGAAGCCTACCTACCAATAAAGTGTGATACTGGAACTCCTTTGAATGCTCTTTTTGAGTGTTTAGTAGATGTTAAAGTGTGGATGGTACTTAATCTTAGAAAATGAAATGAGAACAAAACAATACCTTTCATCTTTCTTGAATGTAGACAAATTAAAGGAGAAGACTATAGATTTTAAGAGAAACAAGGTTAGGTCAAACACTGTATCCATCACAGGAGAAGACTTGGAGGTGGTAGAGGAGTATAAATACATTGGGGTTTACCTGGACAACAAACTGGACTGGAGTTGCAACTGTGAAGCCATGTAGAAGAAGGGACAGAGCAGACTTTACTTCTTGAAGTAGCTTAGGCCCTTCAGTGTTTTCAGAAAGATTATGCATATGTTCTACAACTCTGTTGTGGAGAGTGAACTGTCTTCTGCCATCATCTGTTGAGGTAACAACATCAGAGCCAGGGACTTAAAAAGGCTCAACAACCTGATAAAGAAGGCTGGTTCTGTTCTTCAGAAGTTCCTCAGAACTTATGGACAACCCTGAGCATCCTCTTCGGAAAACTGTTAGACAACAACAAAGTGTCTTCAGTCAAAGAATGTTTTGGACCTGCTGTAATATTGACTGTGACAGGAGGCCCTTCCTACCCACAGCCATCAGCATCTTCAACAACTCTTTAAAGAGAATTGTGTAATATGAGCTACAACAATATTTAAGTGTTTGGATGACCGCTGTTGTCCAAAATTCTGCAACCCAACTTTGAATTGCAGTGCGCATGCGAGACAATAGTACTTTCAAACTGAGACCTGGCTCCCTGGACTTTAATATTTGCTTTTAAATGTTTAAAGGGGCTGGTGCCTCACTACGTCCATGAACTTCTAACATTACATACTCCTAGAACTAATCATTTGGGTCTGCAACTTGCAGTGAGCAGTTGGTTCCTGTTTTTCCAAGGGCCAGGTTGCAACATAGAGCAGGCCCTTACACTAGCTGCTCCTAATATTGTGGAATAAATTGCCTCTGCCAATAAGGAGAAACATTTTGAAAACCCAATTTTTAATCCCTTACACTGAAGTTTAACTAAATTGATGGGTTTCTTTGTATGGGTAATGTCATTGACTACAAATGTGGAAACTCACACAAAACATATAATTTATGCATCCCTTTGTTATATAATAATCATAACTTAGATTCTTCAGATAGCTAGGGACAGGAAATATGTTTGTCTAATGTTTCAAAACTACTGTTGAGCAAAATTTGATTAGATCTGAGTAATTGTAAAATACCCCTAGGGTTTTAGAAACCTTTACCATTTCAATCTACTTTATTAATGAAATTCTTCATTAAGTGTGTTTTTCTCTCTGTCTGGGCTCATTTTGGTCAGACAGTGTCTGTAGATATTGCAAACTGAAAGCTGTGGCGCTTATAAAAAAAAAAGAGGCAATTAATTCCCTATGACAAAAAACAACCTTTTGCCTAACTCTTGTCTTTCAAAAACATAGATTGCGATATTTCTACTCAATCTCTTTGGCAGTGTCAAGGAAACCAATGCTGACCTTCATTTAGACAAAAGAATGACAATACCGTAGGGAGATAAGAAAGTGAGGGGGCTGAGTGGGAGGAGGGTGGGGAAGAAAAAAGGAAAATCAATAGCTCATTTTCTGCTTTTTTGTATAGGGATTGTGATGTTTGCTGAGATAAAGGTCGACCAGCCTGAGAGATCTCTCACGCCGTCTCAGCTTGAACAACCATGAAATTGCTATTGTGTCCGCAGCAATTTAAAAGTGAGAAATCAGATTTTGCCCTATAGCCTTTAATGTGCCTTATGGAAATAAGGTTCTCAGTGCATTTATGTGCATAGTCTCATTTCCCCAACAAAAAGGAAATGTATATATGCCTCATTTTTATTTTTTGTAAGAATAAATTAATAAAAGCTCTCTGTAATTCATTACATCTGTACTATACCAAGTTCAGCCATATATATCATCAACCACCAAATATTGACAAGGTCCTTCAATTCAAGAGGCTGCAGCTTCACAGTGGTATCTGACCAAATGTGGCACCCTTCTGTTGTTACATACACCTATTCACACTTTTAGCAGTCTGTTCTTTCTTTTCTTTCTGCTGACTAGAATTATCTCTATCCCACAGCTGTAGCTGTGGAAATCCATATGTCTGTCCATCCTTCCATCTCCCAGCCACCACAGGGCAAACACTAAGGCTGAAACCCATCTCAAAAGGTAATGCCTACCACTAGCTCTTTCCCTCTCTTCCTGTCTTTTGGCATTTCATTCATGAAGTGGGTATAATATTCCACTGAGAAATTGGATACTTGTTCAATATCAAACATGATGCATCAGAAGACTTCAAATTAGAAATTACAGTGTTTAGTGTGCCATTAAAATATGTTAACTGGGAAAATATGTACATTTGTCAGGGGTTTTCCAAGAACAGCTCCTACACCTTTGTGTGGGGTAGTGTGCCCTTGAGAGGCCCCTCTTTTCAAGGGCTGCAAAGCCATTTCCCTTAGCCCTGCTTTTACTCTAGTAATGCACCTGGGACCTTCTACCCCTTTCAAATGTAGGGTTAAGGGCTAAAAATGGGCAAAGGGGAAAATGGGATTTGCTCTTAAAACAAACAGCTACACTTCAAATTATAAGTAACATAATGCTTTCTCTAGAAAGCCGCATGCATATTTAAGTTTTCTCTAGGTTCTTTGCTCTGATACTAAATTGCCCCTAAATTACCCCTTATTATTAGAGTATGTTTGCATGGTTATTTTTTTTTTGTGTGTGTGTTTCTTTTTTTATTTTTTTATGCTCCCCTGCAATGGACTTGTAACTTGTCAAGAATGTAATCTACCGCAACCATGCAAGGACTAAGAAAATACTGAAAATTGTTCAGTTTTCTTTAGGACCATGGTTTTATGACTACATTGACCAAGGGTTTGCAACCAAGTGACTCTTCAGACATTTCCACCATGACTCTTTAGAACTTTGACTAAAAATGATTAAAAAAAAAAAAAAAAAAAAAAACACCTAATGTTTTTAAATATAGCTATGATAGCAAATGACGACAAATTTCCTGTCATAGATATTTATCAAAAATTATAAGTTGTCTTTTTTCAAAAAGCTGTACAACACTTGTGGCTCTAAACATGGCTTAGGTGGACATGGGGAAAAATGGCTCTTTGTAAAGGTTGATGCGCTATTGATGGACAAATAGTCCATCAATAGTGCATCACTTGGTGTGTGGTTGCTGTCGCCCCAACAGGAGCAACATTAGTCCCGTCCTTGGTAGGTGTCCTTTTTTTCTGCTTAAAATATGGCAACTCTAATACTCCAGTCTTAAAACAATGCAATTATGCATAGGGGGTTGCTACTCTCTAAACCTCCACAATACCACTGCAACCTTTACAAAAGTTATTATTTTCCATTAGGCCAGTTTTTATATAGAGGGTTTTAATACATGCCACTCAGTACACTGTTCTGTAATTTCTCATTACAGTACCACTGTAATGAGAAATTTCTTTGATTCTTTCTTCCTTGACAGGAAAAGTTAGAAACAATGTTGGTATCAAAGCAGTGATAAAGAAAATTAAATCACAGCAATAATCAGGTCATAATATTTATTAACATGACACAGATGTATTCATGTATTGTAAAACATATGGACCAATATTAAAAAAAATTAAAACAAATAATTAAGTAAAATGATCAGCTGGTAAGGCGTGTCTTTGCTGTACACATGATGCAAGATACATGAAGCGAAACCACAGAAATATGGAAACCAGCTTGGATGGGCGGACCACCAGATGTTTAATTTTGATAGCACGCATCATGACTGATGAGCAGGTATCCATGAAGCAGAGCTATGAGCTCCACTAACAGCATGCAGTGATTAGAAACAGAAATATGTTTTGTCATTGCTATCAAAACAAAATAAAATTGAACATGAGAATGTTTCCTGAAAATTGTATTCAGCTGAATAGAAGAAAAAAAAAAAAAAAAAAAAAATAATAAAGTGTTGAAAACCACAAATTGCTCATAAGTGTAGTCATCTGTGCTTTTAGTTAGTTTCCTGAAAAGAAAATCATGCATTCAAAATTTGTAGAAACTATAGATATCATAAAAACATCTTTATTACTCCTGCTCATTGATGTAACTACTGGGATATATTGATTATTCATTTAATAATATTATACATTGCTTGTCTCATTTCAAAAGAATTTGATATTTTTCACCAGGTGTTTTTTTTTGTTAGTTTCTCATAATAATTTCTAAATTGCGAATTAAGTTCAAAACAACTTTTATCATTCTACTTCAGTCAAATCCATTTTATTTATGTAGAACATTAGGAAAACACATGGTTGCCAAAGTGCTGGACATAATGGATACATGGATACATAGGCAGTCAAGCATTGCTAATGCAATAATAAACGGACACTGGAATGCTAAATCAACTAACGGTTTCAAATCGATAACATCAAAGAAATAAGTGGATGAAAATATTAACACACATGAATGTAAAAAGTTCACGAAAGACAAACTGAGACCACACAGTTTTTATGCTGAGTTGTAAGCCCAGGAGTAAAGGTGAATTTTAAGACAGAACTTTAACTTTCCAAGTTAGGGGCCAGTTTCACATAAGATGACACCTCATTCCACAGTTTTGGTACCAGCATTGAGAAAACTCAATCATCTCAGGCTTTTGCCTTATTTTAGGGATAACAAGAAGTTCAGCAGTCCTTAGTTCCCTAGAATGGTTTCACAGCTCTTACAGATCTAAGAGAGGTACTTTGGTTCCAGTCCATTCAAGGGCTTTTAAAATTATTTTTAAATTATTTCTAAAGACAACAGGGAGCCAACAGAGAAAGGCTAAAATAGATGTGATGTGTTCATGTTTATATGGTCCTGTTAAAAGTCAAGCTGCTTCATTTTGGACTATCCGTAAACTTGGCAGGGGAATGTGGTTAACAAGAGCATGCAAGGCATCACAGTCATCTCGTCGATTTGTGATAAAAGTAAGAATCCCATTCAACTATTTTATTTTATATATTCCCTCAGAAGAACCTTCTAAGGTAAGGCTTTGTTATTGAGTTGTGTTGTAAAGAGAATGTTCAGGTTTGTCTATGTTTTTTCATTTCATGAAACTTTCTTCTTTGCACAATCAGCTCCATTGGCTGTAGAACAGTCTACAGGCAGAAGCTTATCAGTTTGTTAAGCTTTTTACCCACTGCCATTGATGTTGCTACCTCAACCAATGATTGTTCAAGAGACTGTATTCTCCACAGACCTATAGAAGATAAACTGCAAACACAGAAACACTTGTTGAGGTGAAAAGTACTTTTTCTCCGATTACTGAAATAGTGTAGTCTCGTTTTTACTGAAATCTACAATCATCTCCTTTGTCTTGTTTATATTCAAGATGAGATTATTTCTCCCACACCATACCATAAAGCAAACTTTGTGTTCTTCTCTGAGAACCTCAGAGTCATCTGATTATTTCTGCAGATGACAGGTCTGACTTTTACTGGAGATCTGAGGTATATTGAGGAAAAAAGGGAGGGTGAGGGTACAGTTCCCTGTGGTACTGCTGTGCCACTGAGTACCTGGTCTCACACACAGCCTGTTAGTCTCACAAATAGTGGTCTGTGTGTCAAGTAGTCGGTAACTCCAATAATTGCTGAGGCATCCACCTTCTGGAGTGTCTTGAACAATATATTAGACTGACTGTGTTGAAAGCACTGTAGAATCTACCTGACCTGCAGTGACTTTGCTAACTTCTTTACAGAAAAAAAAAAAAAAAAAAAAAATCAGACGGCAAGCTTGCACATCAACAAATCCAGTACCAATGTTGTGTCCAATCAAAACAAATGTATAGAAAATCAGAATTTTACCAACTTAACTATACAAAAATAGAAGAATTTTTACATCAGTGAAGCTCCTTCTCTTATTGTCTTGATATCCTACCCACAGCTATCTTTAAGAAAGTTTTGCCATCTGATTTGATTCAAATAGTAAACTTATTCCTCTAATCAGCTGGTTTTCCCCAGACGCAGGCACTGTACCAGTCCATCGTGGTAAGGAGAGAGCTGAGCCAAAAGATGAAGCTCTCAATTTACCGGATCAACCTACATTCCTATCCTTATCTGTGTTTAGGAGCTTTGGGTCGTGACCGAAAGAACAAGATCATGGACACAAGCAGCGGAAATTAGTTTCCTTCGCAGGGTGTCTGGGCTCTCCCTTAGAGATAGGAGACAGGAGATAGGATAGGGGGAGAAGTTCGGTCATCTGGGAGGGACTCAGAGTAGAGCTGCTCCTTCTCCATGTCGAGAGGAGCTAGTTGAAGTGGCTCGGGCATCCAGTTAGGATTTCTCCTGGCCTCTTCCCTGGTGAAGTATTTTGGGCGTGTCCCAAAGGGAGGAGACCCAGAGGAAGCCTTCAGGTGAACAGAAACTAAACTGAAGTAATTATTTTTGGGCCTATAGAAGAATAATCAAGAGTCATCACACAGTTTCAGCTATTACAGCGAGAAACTACTGATCAGTCCTGAAATCTGAGTGTAGTGATGGACTCAGACCTATACCTTCACAGACATAAAGAAAATTATAAAGTTGGCATTCTATCACCTGGAGAACACTTCTAGGATTAAAGGACTAATGTCCTAACATGACACAGAGAAACTCATCCAGTGCGTTTATCTTTAGTCAGACTGATTACTCCAACAGTGCCAAGACTGTGGAACCTCTGGAGTTGATGATGCAAAGAAGGATTTTGCATAAAATCAAGAAAATTATGGACAACCCTGGACATCCTCTTCATGAGACTGTCATTGGAAAACAGAGTCTCTTCAGTCAAAGACTTCTTCAGTTTGGTTGTAAAATGGACTGCTACAGGAGATCTTTCCTGCCCACAGCCATCATCATCTATAATAACTCCTTGACTAAATGAGTTACATCAACATTTAATTTCCCTTTGGGATAAATAAAGTATTTTTGAATTGAATTGAATTGAATTGAATTGAATTTGAAGTCTGCCTAAAAAGTCTATCAGAAAGCCGCAGCTTTTCCAGAATGCTGTTGCTTATATTCTCACTACAACTAGAAAAATGGTGCACTTCACCCCAGTTCTAAAGTCCGTACACTGGCTCCCTCTAGCTCAGAGCCATGTTTTTCAAAGTGGAAGCTGCCAGGGGCACTAGGGTGACCTCAGAAAGTTGGAGAGAAGCTGAGAAAAAAAATTTAAAAAATGGATTCCATAGATTTTTAAAATTATAATTAAAAAAAAAAATCAAATCTGTTTTTCATTCATTGTAAAATATAAGTTAAAATAACTTACTTAATGTTATTTGCCATGCTCAAAAGATTAGCAGCCAGTCAAATTTATCAAGCTGCTTTACTCCTTAAGCTAGTGTAGCAAGTGTGAAAAGGAGAAGTAAGTTTCTGACAGGATAAAGGCCGAACAAACTGTCCAAAAAAAAGCACTGCTGCAAAAAACCTGAGAATTCATGGGCAACTAAAATCAGAAGATATGAGCAGTGGTGGAAAGCAGCTAGTTACATTTACTAGCATTACTGTGATAAGTACAGACAATATGTCTGTACTTTGCACTTTTTAAAGTAGTTTACAAAAACTGAACTTTTACTTTTACCTGAGTTTGTTTTGAGTAAAGTATTTTACTCAGTTACATTTGAAATCATATCCGTTAATGACAAAAAAATTAAAATAAAAAAAAAAAAAAAAACAAAACAAAAAAAAAACACCAGAACAAATGACATTGATCCTTCAGCTGGACTGTTGATCAGATCCCATGGTGTTGCATCAATTGGAGGACAGAGTTACAAGGAAAAAAACTCATCATGTATATTAACTAAAGTTACTAAACTAAAGTCAAGCTCTGAGAAGAAGAAAATCCATTGTTGTACTTAAGGGACCAGTTTAACTACAATATAAACTTAATTTGGTTTATGTTCAAAACGATGCCCATGTAAACATTCTGAATGATTTTTTTACAACAAATGTAAATTGTATCAGTTTTATCTGGTTCTTGTGATTGTAATTTGTATTAGCTAAAGCCAAAAATAGAAGATCATGTGCTTAGTTTGGAGTCAGTTATTTAAAACTATTATTACTTGCTAAACAAATGTGATAATTATTGAATAGTGAATAAAAGTGAGAAAAAAAACATTCCAAAAGTCAATGTTTCTTTACATATTTTGTAGCATTGTCTGTGAGTTTGCAAAGGGGGTCCCAGACCAGAAGATAATGCCGTGTGGGGGTCATGGCATTGAAAGATTTGGAAATCCCTGGCTCAGAAAGTAGATTTTAAAATACTGTTGTTAGTTTGTAAATCACTGAATGGCTTAGCACCAAAATACATGAAAGATCTTGTTGTCATTGCATCAACCTTTCAGACAACTTGGGTTGTCTGGTTCAAGTCTACTCTGCATCCCCAGAACCAGAACCAAACATGGAGAAATAGTTTTCAGTTTTTATGCTCCTCTAATTTGGAACAAACTTCCAGAAAACTGCTGAAACACTAAGTTCTTTTAAATTGAGACTAAAACCCATTTGTTTAGATTGTTTAGATGTTATAATAAGTGAAACATAAATTAATTCTAGTCTCAATTGCAACTTTCTATTATTTCTGTCTTTTTTGCCACTGCAATGTAATGTTGTTTTTTTTTTTTTATTGTGTTATGTTTTATAATGTAAAGTACTTGTTGCTGAAATGTGCTATCCAAATTAACTTGAATATTAAATAGCATGATTCTCATAGTGCTTCCGACTTTGTGCAAATGATAGTGGGTTTGTTGCAGCTGGTGTATAATGGAGAACTGCAACCTGACAATGATAAGTCAAGTGTAGTGGGTCTTTAAAGTGCTGGTTATCTTACTCAAGTGGGGGCAACGAAAGTCTCCCTATGACTTTAATGATGTCTGATGTTAGGGCAACAGGTCTGTACCTATTAACAATACATGGATGGGATTTCTTAAGTGCTGGGGCAAGGCAGGGCATCTTCCACAGCACTGGACTTTTCTGTTGGTTCAGGCTAAGTTTGAAGAGGTGCTGTAAGGTAACATAGTCTAAATATTTTTATATATTAAATTATATTAACTGTGCAATATTTTGGGATAACATTTGTTGGTAAGCAGCCTTTGCAGATCACTTTTCAAGCAAAATAAAAAGTCAGTATTGTCACATGAGAATGAACAACCTAAAACCATCACTTTGGTAAAATGATTTTAAAATTATTTTCATAAATGCCCATGTAGCTCTTTAAACAGTAGCCTTCAGCATCAGATGGGTTTATCTGGACATGGCATCATTTTGTGGAATAGTATGTATTTATCAAATCTGAAGGAAGGGTTAACTCTCTGAAATGGTAATTGTCAGGTACTATTCAAGTTAAGTATAATAACTTCACTATTATGTTCTGTCCATAGTTCCTGACCCAGAAAATAAACAATTAAAGAATACTGATACAAGAATCAGGGCTCATAACAGCTATACAGTCAGATGCAGCAAGCAGGGAAAATCACTATATGGTCACACTGTGGAAAGGGTGTGGCCGGTTATATGGATGAGATAATAATATTACACTGATCGACATCTCATTTCTGTAATAACCAAAGCAATCTGCCTGGAGCAGAATAAATTAGCACAGAGTTGCAAATTAGCAGAGATGGTAATAATTAGGAGTGGGTTATTTACCAATGACACAGGTGCAGCTTGTTTCTTCTGCGACTATAACAGGACATGATTATGATCATATGGCCATGTTTGTCTCCAGCAGAGCCATAGTTATAGTCCTCCTTTGATGTTAGGTTGTATTAAAAATATTGATACATTTGTTTTTATTGTAAAAGGCTGACCTCAAAAACTAAACACATGTTCAGCTTCCCTTGCTGTTTTTAATAAACTTTACACAACAGTGGGTTACTGATCAGTTAAAAGGACTGTGGCTGAAAATCTTAGCTGCATAAAAATCAACTCTGAGCAACTGTTAAATGTTGGTCAGGAGGAGATGGTTAGTTTCTTATGATGGGTCAGATGCATACTGGCCACCAAGCTAAGTCAGAGGTGGCTAATGTTAGTCAGTCCTGTGCTGGCAATGCTCAAATTTAGTTTATTCTAAGTACAGCTATGACATGCAAATATTCAAAAAATAGATATGAATAAATAGGCTTGAAATCTTATAATTAAAGACACCTTTCAAATGGCTAGTAAATGGTTTTGTGGTCTTTTAATTTAGTATGTGGACATTTTGCTATAAGATTTACATCTCCAGAATTTCCCCACAGAGAGACAGCAAAAGTTATTTCTATTTTATCTTGTTTAAATAGGTAACCATGTTGAACAGTATGTGCACTACAGACCAAAGAGTGTGAAGGCATATTACAATTGTGCACTTTACAACAGGATATATATAGTTATAATATAAAGAGTCAAGATAAATTTTACAATAATTATCTAGTGCTTAGGATCTTCAAAGCAAACTCTTTAGGCTTTTTCCTTATTTTAACAATACTAAAGCACACATACGATATGCAGCATGATTTGTTTTTACTTCTGCACCAAGATAGAAACTCTCACAAATCTTCTCATCCCTAAAACAATGGACCGAGGACTTTTTATTTGTTAACCTTTTTTTGGCAATACATCCCAAAATCATAAAATCATGTATTTTAATGAAAGTAATCTGAAGCAACCTCCAAATATCTCTATCTATCTATCTATCTATCTATCTATCTATCTATCTATCTATCTATCTATCTATCTATATATATATATATATATATATATATATATATATATATATATATATATATATATATATATATATATATATATATATATATATATAGTATGCACTGAATTTGTCAGATCCCTGAGATATGATGCATTACAAATGACTTCTCTGTATTATATCGTTAAACAATTGAAATTGTTAGCCAATTTTAATGGATGCTTGTTGTTTCTATTAATTAACATTTATAATTAAATCCAACTAATCTGTAAGGTTATGAAAGTTGTATACTGAACTGCAGAGTTTTCAAACAATCATTTATCAACTACTTGTTTCTAGACGTTACGATAATGCATTGATCACATTTTCATCAATGACAGCCCTAACTCCAAGCCAGCAAGCAGTGAGGAAAATGGATTCCTACATAAATCAAGTTATTTCTGTGCTTTGAAAAGCTTTCAAATTTCCCCAAAATGTCATCACCTTGAGTATAAGCAATGCAAAATAATGGAAAGTATTGCACGAAGCTTCATGTTACCTGTAGAACCTGTAACAGAAAACCACCTGTTGTATGTGATTATTTCTGACATTGATGGCATAAGGACTAGAACCAGATAACAGATGCTTCCATCTAACCAGTCTGCTGGGCCACTAATGAATCACAAAGTCCTTGAATGCTAATCGGCATTTGAGAACTCCCAGGGTACACTTCTTTTTTTTTTTTTTTTTTTTTAGCTAGAGTGGTTTTCCCTCTGCACCTGCACTATGACAGTTAAATGCCTGTCTCGTGTGTGTGTTGCATCTAGTTAAGGATTTTATGCCCTTATTGGGAAATCAGTCAAAAGGATGTAATAAAAGTAATCAGACATCCCCAGGTTTGACGAAAATTCAGGAATTTAAGGTTTTTTTTCTGTCAGTCTTGACAACAGCACATCAATAAAAGTGACTAGTGAAATACAAGAGAGTTTTTATCTGAATAAGCAGCATCCCTTTGCCCTCCACAATTGACTTGCACACATCAGCTGTTGTCTGCTGTGATCAATTACCTCAGATAAAAGTGACAAGGCTACTGCACCTTCACAGTGAAGCATTTCCTGTGCTAGCCTCAACACAGCGAGTGATGGGATGTCTCTGTCAGCAAATCTATCTTTCGAAATTCAGGCCTCTCAGCTGTGACACATGCTCAAACAGCAACAGAGATGTGACTACGGTATGGAAGAGAGGTGTCAGTTATTGAATGACCCCCTCATATATTGGTAGAAAGGAATGAGGTGTCAGACAAAAGTGGTAATAGAGTGGAATACATTAAATGATGTAGAGCGGCCAGCCAAGTGAAACCAATTCTGCCAGTTTCTTTAAAGCTCAGTTGCCTGAGAACAGAGAGCGGACACCTGGATGTGGTTTAGAGGTTTATGAGAGGGAGGGAAAGAGAGATAATAGAAGAGATGAATAATGAAAAATGAAAGTGGAATGGAGTTAAAATTAACTTTTATTCTAAGTCTGTATTTTAGTGATCATGATTTTAAAATACATAAAAAAAAACAATGTGTACAATTTCAGTAATAACACATAGCCACACAATCACCCCCCTATTCAATATCAGGTCCAAAGCACACCAAGATGTTGAGGCTTTGGCTCAGGGGGGAAGAACAGGAGTGTTGCAATCAGAATGTTCTGGGTTCAATTCCTCATTTCCCTTGCCATATGCTGATGTGGCCCTGGGCAAGGCACCTAACCTCAAGCTGCCTTTTGGCATTTATAGAATGATATGCATAGGACAGTGTGAATGCTCTGAGTGCATGTAGGTGAATGAAACTTGCTTTGTGTGGTAGGTATTACTAGAAAAGTGCTGTATTTAAATCCATTTATCATTTCATCACACAATCAAAAAAAAAAAAAAGAATATTGCATAAAAGTGCATATATATATATATATATATATATATATATATATATATATATATATATATATATATATATATATATATATACATATAGTCACCCCCAAACTGGAGCAGTGGCTAAAACAGATCCCAGGAACAACATCAGACATCTCAGTCCAGAAATGCGCAGTTCTTGGCACAGCCAAGATACTACGATAGAACCCTCAAGCTCCCAGGCCTCTGGTAGAGGACCCGAGCTCAGAGGTTGAGAAAAGACCACCCGTGGAGGGTGAGAAGGGATTATTATATATATATATAATTGCTGTCAATTGATTAAATTTTTTCACCAGATTAAGCACACTCTTGCACTATGATTAATCAAGCTTTAAATGTGAAAATGCATGTTTTCAAAAAACGTTTAAGACAATGTTTTATTGTCTAAAAACAAGCATCTCTGTTTTTTAGGTTTTCATGTTCAGGAAGGTTTAAAAGAAGTCATTTTGTTTTTATCGTAATTTGTTAACCATATACAGGTTGTGCTTCTGTGGAAGGATAATTCACCTTTGCAATGAGTAGGTTACGCAGTACCTTGTTTTTATCCAAACGTCCATCACTGTGTTGTTTGTTTATTTTGTTTGTTTGTTTGTTTTTGGCACTGGTGGCCTTTATTTGACAGTAATCTGAAAGGATAGGGGCAGGGAGAAGACCACAATAAACATATTTCTGTTACCTTTTTTTCTCATTTATGTTTGGTATGTTAATATTTTTCTTTATGTTTCTTTCTTGATTTCAGATTTCTTGATTTCTTCTCAGAGGGCCCATCTGTAAATGCAAAACTCAGTACTTTAAATAATGAAAAATCCTACTTTATAAATAACAAATGAAGTCTGGTTGTTACATCTTGTCTCACAGCCAGTGGTGGGAATTTTGGCAAGGTCTGTGTGGACTGGCATCCTGTGCATTTTCTCCAGGTATTTTGTCTTAATTGAACAGATAAAATAAATGCATGTAAGATTTACTGCATTTTTTCCCCCAGCTTGTCCTGAGTACATCCTGTCCAGAGTGTATGTGAAGCACTCAAGCAGCTACAGCAAAAGTAAGTTTGATATTATTGAAATTATCCAACTTGTTGCATTTTATATTAAGGTGATAAATATTTTTTTGTTTTCAGCGTAAACTTGTATACTATTTTGCCACATTCTTAAACTTCAGACTTCCAAGTGCACAGGGAAAAATCTTGCACTCCTTTTTCAAAGTCTTTTAAAACAAATGGTACAACTTGATAATCATTTGCATTTTCATGTTTGTAGTATACAAACATGCTTTACAGCATCATCTTTAGGGAAACATAATGCTTCTGCTGAATCTTATTTGTCTGACATTTCAGATGATTTCAAAGTAGATCTCTTTCTCTCCTCCTCTTCCTCTCACTCTCAAACACACACACATACACACTATGTCTTTTTATCTTCACAAGGACTTTGGATTGACTCCTATTTATTTTTTATTCATTTCTATAGCCTAACCCTTACTCTTACCCTAAACCTAACCATTACTAGTACATGCCTAACCTTAAATCTAACCTAAACTCAATTTACTCGTTAGTCCTAAACCTAACTAATAACCCAAAACAGTACTTCTTCTTATGGTGCCCAGGCTTTGGGCCCCATAAACAGCAGTCGGTCCCCACAACATAGTATGTGTTAGGAAAATGGTCCTTACAATGTATCAAATCCAAGGCCACACACATACACACTCTCTTATACGTCCACAGCCTTCCCTGTTTCTGGAGTGAATCTCATAGCATTGGTTGTGAAAGCTGCTGGGATCTGCTATTTTGTTCTCTTTGGGATTGCTGCCTCTTCCCACTTGATCCAAACAGTCAGCTTAGGGAGATTGTGGCACACAAGCACAGAAGTTGCCAAAGAGCTGTCACAGAGATGTCCACATAAAGGATTTCTGCTGCAGACTAGAGGAGTTTGATACACAGAACAATGCTTTCCCTTGGTATTTGAACGTACATGTAAGAAGGTAGTTTATTCCACTGTAGCCTCAGGAAGCATTGTATGATATCACGTAACTATTTAAGCAAAACAAATGACAGCTTGAGAAAAGAAGTTTTTTTAAAAAAATGCCATATTTTAGAGGCAGAAAACCTAAACATTGCGAAAGTATGAAACATAAATAATGCACACTTGGCCTTTCCATTGTTTTAAAGAGCAAATGAGTAATGTTAAAAGACAGTTTTGATACAAAAGTCTTTCGAGTTATGTTCAGAAAATCAGTTATGCACTTCAATATCCAGATGATCATGCACCATATGTATTTGCATTCTCTCTCTCTCTATCGCTGTAAACCGAGAACTGATTTTATTTCTTGAGAAAAGACAGTTTTGTAAGGTACATATCAAATGGACATGTATTGGTGACATAGAAATAAGATTCCATGTGCACTTTTGCTGGAAAGATAATGAATGTTGTAAACGTGGGTGAAGTAAACAGGTGAAGAGTAGGGATTTTCATGAGAAAATGTAAGTGAACAAACAATTCAAACCTAACAAAGGACACAATCTAGTTCATGCCATGGCAAGGACAGTTGCTTGACCAGAAGGTAAACAGTCAGACCATCAAGGTAAAAACCAAAAATGTTTTTTTCTGAGCATAAAGTTTACAAGGCAATAAAGTACTTATTTTTTAAACACTGTTTTCAATTTTTGTCTCCTCTGTCAACACAAAATGTTTTACTTCGGAAGATTATGTAAAAATGAATGACAAATCTCTCTAAATGTACCATCAGCATGTTTAGGTTCAGACCATTGTTTTGACTGTTAGAGTGCAATAGGAGTCTTGTTTTGGCTATGAAGATCAAAATTACTAAGTCAGGGCACCACTTGATTATCAAGAAAATAGGCTAATAGTTCAGTCTCTTTTATTTTGGTTATTGATTGTATATACTTGCCTGATAAGGCTAAAGTTTTACAATAATAGATGAAGGCATAAGTCCAGCACTGGCATTATCTGAACAGCAAGATACCACACATGTATGGAATAAACACAGACACTTCTCTCAAATATACAAGAGTTTATGAACAAAGCAAATTCAGCTTTACAGTTAAACATTTTAATCAACAAACTTGCTATGCTCGTAACACTTATCTACATCACTGATAAAAAACTAAAATGATGATGAAACTAAAACTACTAAAAGTAAAAATAATAATAACAATAATGTTACAGTTCAGTTTGAATAAATATGCTTAAAGACCAAGGATTGTATTGAAGAGTTTTGTTGGTGATTAGCTCTAAAATTAGCTCCAATTAGCTCTAAATTAATTTAAGAATTATTTTAGACAAATTGACAAACTTGGTATGTATTCCAAACACCATTTCACTTTGCAAAACACAAAACATTATTTCAATCAAGAATGTCTTATTAATTTTTGACTGAATTACAAATCAATAACCTTTTGGAGAATTGATTCTTAATCTATTTAACAATTATAGTGCCACGGAAAGACTGATAATGACTTTAATCACTTGGAATACCAAGAAAGGCAGCCTAAATAAACACAAAGAATCTAATGTTTTGCTATTTAAATGATCTCTTTTAAGTACAAAGTACCAATATTAATTGTTTATGGGCGGTTTACTGTGGCTGACTAAACAAACAGGAAGAAGCTATATTCATAGTGAAATGGCTACAAGCCACCTTTAGCTTAACTATTGTTAGCTTTAAGAAAACAGGACATTTTAGAATATTTTTAGAGCTATTTTATGTCACTTTGTGGCAAGAAAGGGAAGGAAAAATACCCATAACAAGAAACAAGTTCACTTTACTGGACCATCGGTGTTTAAAACACTCACTGGGATGATGTTTGAACAGTCCAAACCATAGGTGGCTTTAGCAGCAGCATGCGTAGAGGCCTATTCCATTCAGAAGAATTCTAAGTTTTAATGCAAAAACACCATAAAAATACACAACATAAACATTTAAACTGATCATCCTAAGATATTATTTCTGCCTAGAACACAACCTACTGTGAATAGAGTTACAGTGGATGAAATGGGCACAGCTGTTCAGCTGGCTAAGTTTGTCAGGAACCAGGGTTAGCTGCTCGGTTAAAAGCTTGTAGTGTGTTGTACAGCAAGCAGACTCGCTATGTGGTGTTCTCAGCTCCACATCAGGCTGGCACGGGCATCCAGCAATGCTAAAGCTATGTTTCTCTGTTCTCAAACGGTCATCAACTACTATTTCTTCTCCCTCGGGGGAGAGCAGTTACTGCCGGCTAGTCGAAGGCAATCTCTGCCAGTGAAGGAAGGTTTCAGGTCGTGCACTTCGTCCTCTTCATTGCAGCAGCACCACGGAAAGAGAACTTCTCTGACCTAGTAGTGGGGTTTTAAGGTCCCCATGACATCACAGAGTTTCTTTCCTAAAACTCCTCCTCTTCCTGTTGCTGGAACCAGGATTAATGCAGTGTATTGTTGAATTAATAGTTATCGTAACAGCCTCCTGTGTTCAGTCTTTCATGGGTAGTGGTCCAACATAAGTAAGTATAACTGATAATTTGGAGAAAATTGAAACTTGCACATCCACTGCATGGCTTGTTAAAATTAAACAGGCTTTTCTGGCGACATAGTGTTTGAGAGGGATGGGCTTCTCCATGCATGTGCACATCAGTGTAACAATGCTGGCCATAATTGAGGCAGAAATAACATCTATCTTAATTCCGCCAGACTTTTCATGTTTTCAAATGCAACTTTTGTTGAAAGAGGTCAAATCATAGTTTACTGCTAATGCTCTTAGACAACATTTCTCCTGGCTTTAAAAACATCACCCTGGTTCTAAAGTTCTTACATTGGCTCCCTGTATCTCAAACAATAGAATTCAAAATACTTTTGTTAGTTTATAAACCACTATTTAGCTTTGATACCTGAAAGGAGGCATTGATTGAGATTATGCTGCCAACAACAATGTTCTCCCTCTCCAGGTATTAACTTTTTCCTTTTCATTACAGTACTCCTACATTAGTTCTTCTGGGGTTTTTTGTGAATCTGCTCTGTCTTCTCAAACCCCCAGCTGGTCATGACAGGTGGTCACTCATACTGTGCCAGATTCTGCTGGAGGTTTCTTCCGATTAAAGTGGTTTTTTTTATCCACACTGTTGCTTGGTATGAGGAATTGCTGTAAAGTCAACAACACAACTCAAGTGATTGTCCCTTGACACTACTTGCTTTCTCGGGGGGAGTAAATGATGGAAGTTAGTGACTCAATGCAATTTGCTGGGTTTCATTAGACAGAAACCTTTTTAAACTAATTTGAATAATCAACTGAACTCAATGCATTGTTTGATAAGTAGGATCAATTGGAATGTATGTGTGACTGAATTGAACTTATCTGTAAAGTGCCTTGAGAAGACATGGGTTGAATATTGGTGCTACATAAATAAACTGAATTAAATTGAAGTTTACGTATAAAACAGTGCAGTTTGGAAAAATTTTGTGAATAATAAGGTTTAGGGAGCTTGACAATACTGGAAACACTATTTGATTTGTTAAAAAGGTACACAAAAAGTTATTTTATGGTATGCAAAAAAAAAAACAATCATTGCTATAGGATAAAGAATTTAGAATTACTTTTATCATTTCTTTAACTAAAGATTCTACACAGGTTGATGTTAAAAACATTTTGCTTTGGAAGGTGACTAAAAATAGACATTACTGCAGGATGTTTGTGTTTATCTGGCTTCACATATAAATGTGCCCCGTTTTCATCTCAGTATGTATGACTATCAATGAAAGCACAACCCAGGTCATTTTTGTTTGTTTTTTTCCCCAACTGTATGACTCGGTGATTAGCGGCACCCTAGTGTCATTCAGTTTGGACATTTTCAGCTCAACTGTTGAAAAACTCTGGAGTGAATCTTCAGCCGCTGTCCATCTAATGGCATCAGAGACTCAAGCAAGCCCCCGACCACAGACAGCACTCAATCAGTCTGAGCCTTCCAACTGACCTTGCTCTGCAATCATCTAGCTACAGGGGATTAGGCAATCACTCAAACTACCTGGAAAGGACGGTTTGTTCGCATCCTGCTGCCTCCAACATATACCCGATATAAGTCAAAGCTCTCCGCTATGTATTCTACACACCCTTGGATCCTCAAATAAGTCTCTGATTAGGGACCAACCCCGTTGTTTCAAACAATCACATCGACAGTGTTAGCTGTACATTTATTCTCTTTTTTGTATTAGTATTTTTTTTCCTGCAGAGGCATGCTTATGGACACTTAATTGGACATTGTGACTTGATTATATCTATTATACAATCAGTATAATGAGGAGCTTCACAAGAGACATGCGGTTTCGCCTGATTTTAGTAATAACACATTGAGAATATCAAGTTTGCTCATTACCACTCCTCTCTTCTTTTGTACTTTGGCATAATCGACTGTCTTTAAATGCAGGTCAGTTTCCTGCTCTTTTTAAAATAATTTATGCCCATCAAATGAAGGGTGTCACGGTGTTCTCCCCTTCTCCCTTCAAAAGTATTGCTGGATCTCCATGTGACAATTTTCCCTCTACACACCCGCCCCACCCCTTGCTGTGGGTTTTACAGTTTGTTCAGTAATTGCAAATGAGACAATCAAAGTGATCACGACTGAAGGTCGCAATGATTTTTTTCTCTTTTCTTGCCTTTGTAGATTGGTCTGTGTCGTTAATTGCTCCAATTCACAGGTCTTAAAAGAATCTACGTAAGGCATTCTTCTGAAAATGTAACAAACTGACTCATCTACAGATTCAGAAAATATCAGTGTCAGCTTTAATTTCTCAAAATTTAATATGTGGTGAGAAAAGCAGTTTTTATGTTTGTCAAAACTGACATACGTCTGTCAAAATTGGCCTTTTATGTTGTATTACACATAGCATTCAAACATTTCATTAAGGCACTTCTTCATATGAGTGAGGGATTATTGGATAGCTGAATGGCAATACATCAAGGCCAGGCACATAGCAACACCATAGTGTGGCAAACTAACACTGTGATATGGGCGTGAGAAATTTTGAAAATATATTCACTCTTCAAGTAACAATATGTTTTGTTTTTGAGGGGTAAGATTTTATTTTCACATTCATATGTCTACCAGAGCTGTTGCTTCTGGAACTCAGTGCACCCTGAGAAATGAACTTGCAGTTCCCGTCAAAACTCTCAATGACAAATATCATGCTCACAGTTATGCATATTCATGAAATTGTGATGCCAGCTGTTGCAAAGGAACACCAAGAGCACCTACTCAATGACAAGTCTTTCGAAAAATGATAATACTTTTGTGTTAATCATGTCTTTATGTGGTACACTTGGAGTTCATTTTCAAGACCTACTACCATCCTCATCTTAAAAGCATCAACAGGAAAATGCTGTAATTGTCTCTTAAACTGTAGTGTACAGTGTCCTGCAAAAATAGTATTATCCTTTGAACTTTTCTAAATGTTGTCGCATCACAAAGTTGTATCTATTTTATTGGGATTTTTATTGGCACAAACACAAAGTAGTATATAACTTTAAAGTGGAAGGAAAATGATACATATTTTTAAGAGCTACAAGAGTTCAAGAAAATAATTTTATTGTAATACTGTTGCTGAGCATTGTGACATTAATTGTGATTAAGCTTCCTTTTTGGGACACCTTTGTTATTTACCAAATGTTCCCCAGACTCTCCATCAAAGAGCTCGTGAGCATTAAGGCAAGTTAGAGTGTATTCAAATGACCAGATGTGTTATAGATGTGTACAGCATGAATACATTACACTTAACATATTATATGCTGCCAAATATTGGATTCAAGCAGTCCTTTATTATTGCAATATTTCACAGACTGATATTGTGATGGCAACAGAGTTTCGATCGACTGCAATCCTGACTGGTAGGATTAGGCAGGTTTAAAAAATAGATGTATGCCTTATGTTTTCAGAATTTCATATGTGTGAAATAAACAGTGGAAAAATTAATGAATTTTGAAATCTAAACTCATACTAGAAAGGTTTCTTGGGCCCTCATATGAGTTTAATTTTGATGCCAAGCCTTCAAAGTACAATTTATAAATCTCAAAATTTAACTTAGTTTTTTCTTATAAACTTTTGTTCTTGCAGTTCAGGCAATCACTCATGAAATACTATAAGAAGGGCACCAATGCTGGGTGGCAAAACTATGTTAAAGGTATATAGGGAAAAGAAGAAGGAGAGAGAGAGAGGACGAGAGAGAGGGGGGTGGTGAGAGAGAAATAAAGGATGATGCCAGAGTCAACCTGCATGTTGTCAGATCTACTAAAGGAACTTTGACTTTGAGTGGGACTTGTCAGTGATGTCAGCTGCATAAGTCTGTGAGCTCAGTCATTCACACGCTCTCTCCTTCTCTCACACACTGAAGAAGGCTCACTTTACTGTCAGTAATAATCACTGACTCACTCTCTCAGTCATTCAGGAGGTTAGTTATCTGGTAATTCACTTCCTTTTATGAGTTAATAATGAATTTATTCAGCACCTAAGACTTTATGATATGGCAATTTAGTCTTATTTAACATTATTTTTGCACATTTTGAATTTTAATTTTAGCACATTTTTGGCTTAAAATGTTTTTGAAATATTTACATTTTTCTAAGTGTCACATTACGCTGTTTTTCACATTTAGTGGCAAAATTATAATAGTTTATTAAATCTACACAAAAACTTCATCTTATATTAATTAAAGTTTATGTATAATATAATATGACTAATACCAAAAGTACACTGAAATCCTAATAACTGGAAATGGAAAAAAGTGTATGACTTCACACACATATTTACACTGTGTAAATTTCAGCACCATTTCAGCATTATTATTTATTAATAATAAAGTACTTGACTGACAACAATGCTGTTTTTATCTTGTTTTATTTTTTTTTATCATAATTATAGTAACATCCAACAGTTCATGATTTAAAAAAAATGTTGTTTCAACATTTAGTTAAACAGCCCAAAAAAGGGGGGTTACTTTATAAGGGAAATCAATTGTAAGAGTGTCTTAACGAAGATGAAAAATATTGACAATACATTCCTGAGCAAACTGTCAAACACGAAAGTGTTTATGGAAATAAAAAAACAATTTGTTAGATTTTTTTTTTTTTTTTTTTTCAATGATGCCAGAGCATCTCACTCTTCATCTTTGTAGTATAGCCTATTATACAGCCTGGTTTCAGCAGCCAAGAGACCACTGACGTTCTTACTTCATGTGCTACTTTCTACATCCAGTTACAAGTCACATTAGGGTCATATTTTCACAGTGCTGCATTTGCATTCTGAATGAGACAGGCGACAGGGATGTCAGTCATTAATCATGGCGCAATGAGGGCTGTCAGAGTGTTGTCATGCTTGTCAAACGTCTGCTCTCTAAACTCCCTCCAGTTATCACATCCAGATCTATGACCCACCTGCTAAGCTTGACAGAGCTGGAGGTGACCCCTTCTGAGAAGGTAAAAAGGAAGGCGGAGTTTGTGTGTGTGTGTGTGTGTGTGTGTGTGAGTGTGTGTGTGTGTGTGTGTGTGTGTGTGTGTGTGTGTGTGTGTGTGTGAGACTTTTGTTGTCTGAATTCTCAGTTAAGTAATTGCAGTGTTTGTTGTTGCAACCAATGGAACATAATGGTGATCTGAGCTTTAACTGAGGCTGGCCATTGTGTGCAAGCATAAAGAAGAGCCCCATGATTAGATAGTGCGAAACAATGCTAATTCAACTGTGGTAAAGCCGAAAAACAACATCCTACAAAAAGAAAAAAAAAGTCCTCGTTCTGTTTTAGAGTCTGATGACACTAAATCTATGCCAGGAGCACCAGATCTGAGCCAGTGAAATGTTATTGCTATTTGAATTGGCTTTACATCACCTTTTCTTTTCTGTTACTCTAAATAACACCTTGATGTCCATTATCTGCACACATAATTGCTATATTGATTTTTTCTTGTTGCTTCTATCTTTTCAGCCCACCATGGTTTCTCTTGCCATTGTGCAAAAGATGTTCTTGAAAGTAAAGGTTGAATTCCAAGAATAGCACTGCTTTGCAAGGATTAACCAAATCAGTGACATTTTACCATAAGATATATTGTCCACATCTTAGATCATGGAAATACAAGTACACAGCAACATTTTTATGTTCATACAACTATTGATTTATTTTTATTCTTTGGAGGTAGGTAGGTAGGTAGGTATCATGCTCTGGGTTAACTTTTCTTCAGATAAAATTGGGATTTTTCTTGAGGTTGATGAAATCATAAACAGTCCTAAATACCAGTTTGTTCCAAATTTTTCAAGTGTCTGCTAGAAAGCTGAAATTAAAAAGGGATTTTGTTTTTCAGCATGACAGTGACACTTAACATGCATCTAAATTAAGAAACAAAAGACTTCAACAGAATGATAATTAAAGTTTTGGGATGTCTGGTCAAAGCCCAGATTTAATTTGATAGAAAAAGTGTGGTATCACAAGAAGAAGCATGTAAGGAAGAAAGGTTATTTCAATCTGACAGATTCTGAGAACTTCTTTCTTTTGTTTTCTCCAATATATTTCTTTGTTTTCTGTTAAATAATGAATGATTAAGTGAAATTATATATTGTGGTCTCATTTTTTATGTTGCAAAAATGGCATTTTGACAGGATTGTATGCACTTTTATTTTCACTAGATAGATAGATAGATAGATAGATAGATAGATAGATAGATAGATAGATAGATAGATAGATAGATAGATAGATATTTGTTTTATTTATCACCACTTTATCATTAATTTAGCAATCTTACAACAATAAAATTACAAATGAGACCTCTAACCATAACACTTTATTAGATATTCAAAGAACAAACACAACACAGTCTGCTTCAACACTGTTGTTTCGTTTGATCTTCCGGATTTCAAAGAGCCGGGAGAGGCATCCTATCATCGGATAGACTCTGACAATAAACTCCACGGAGGAAGAGCTTCAGGGACCTGCCTGAACTGCAGGAAAGCTGCATGTGTGCTGAACATGAACAGGCTTGTCAGGCACTGTGGCTGTCCTGTGATACTGTCTGAAAGAACTCGCAGCAAAAGCACTTTCACTGATCTACTTCCGAACTGCGAAAAGGGCAGGGTATGAGCTCTGTTCCTTTTCATTACCTATCAAGCATGCCAGTGTTATACATGTATCACCTTTTTTTTTTTAGCCAGATGGAAAACCATTAACACTTTTAACCCCAAGAGCATAGCTGAAACAGTGATTTCCAGCTGGGGCATACAGAGCTACCTTTACCATTGTTGTGTAAAATAAGACATTGCTCATCAGGATCCATAATTTAGCTCTTTCCATTTATATCATGAGTACAACACAGGACCATAATGCTTATTAAGATATGCAAAGTAATACCATCATGCAAGTGGTGTGTTATGGTATCTGGCTGTCAACTCAGTAAGGCTGTGCAGATGTTGGCCCCAGACGGCCAACAACAAACATTGATCTGTAGAATTCTTACAAGAACTTAGAACTAATATAACAACAACACCAGGATACAAAACAGTAACATTAAGCTTGCCAAAAGCAATCAAAGTCGTTCAATTTGCTTTTTGTTTAATTTCTGTCACATGAAGGTGGCAAAGTGTAGAACAGAACAATGTATTACTCTGGATCTGAAGGTCTGAAGTTGGAGTGGTGTTAATTGGGGATATCTCAAATCCCTACCAAGTTTACACTTGGGGTCCAGATCAAAGTGTTTTTAAATGTTCAGGATTATAATCTCTGACAGAACGCAAATCCTCAAACTACCTTGGTGTAACTACCTATGAATTTGTCAGATGCACCTCGAGTGAGCCAAAGGGCTGTGCTTTACCCAGTCAGTTTTTAAAATTTTGTTTTGCAAATATAATTTGAATGGCTTTAGGATTCAACCTTGATTTAAAGGACTCTGTATACAGTCCTATATATAATTGAAGACAAGAAAATCTAGAAATTAGGTTTTTGTTGCATGTTTGGAAGTGTAAATATGATATTTATCATAAGTATTTAAAAAAAAAGCGAACAACATATAAAAGTTCTGTATCACTAAGGTCATATTTTCCATTCCAAATAAAACAGCCTTATTTGTTAAAGAAATGTTCAAATCTTCTCATTGAAAAAAGTTTGTCATATCCTTCCAGAGTATTCTTATACGACAATTTCAAACATATTCCTAATGTTCTCCACCTGTGATGCGGTGCAGCAAATGATATTTATTTTATACCCAGAATCCATCGCTCACTGCAAAAACACAAAATCTTACCAAGTATTTTTGGTCTAGTTTTTAGAGCAAATATCTTGAATATACTTGAAATAAGACAAAACTTACAAGTAACTTTTCAGCACAATATAGAAGCTTATTTTAAGTCAATAATTCCTTAATATTGATGAAAAAGTACTAGTTGTAAATGAAATAATATGCATGTGGGAGAAGACATTTTAACTTATAATATGGGAAAAATGTCCCACTGGTTTTATGATGGCAAGGATCAGCCCAGTTCAAACAAAATAATCCAATTCACACACATACCGTATCACAGAACAGCTCTCCGTCGGTGTTCATAGCTCGTGCTCTGCTCTTCCAGCTTGTTGTCTTTTCTGTTTTAAAGGTGGCACGCTCTGCTCTTCCTTTGCTCTGTCTGTAATGTCAACAGCAGGGCGAGCAGCTACCATAACAGCTGTTTTTGTGCGCAACATGCTGACTCGCGGTTTCTACTCCCTGCCATATAGCATTCTCTGTCTACAGTCTACACACAACTTGAGCTTAGTGTCTATCTATCTATCTATCTATCTATCTATCTATCTATCTATCTATCTATCTATCTATCTATCTTGAGAGGGGGTTTGTCAATAACTGAACAAACCTTTATTAGGAAAGGGCATAAAAAAGAATGAAATGAAACTATTATAGAACTATGGATTTGTTTATGATTATGTCTTTCATTCATTTTAGGATGAACCAGAGCTTGGAGATGTTGGCCCTTGATACTATCGCCGGTGACCATGACACACAAATCCAGTTCACTACCATACTGTGAAAGCGTCTGTGGTCATCCAATCAAGTGTGGTCCTTGAGAAACACCTTGTTTTTTTGCTCATCCAAAGAGGTGTGGCCCTTGAGAAACACCTTCCCTTGGAAATGCCTGCTTCATCTTCAGACATACCTACTTGGAAGAAGTACAGCAGATTGTGGGACGCAATCAGTAACTCCACCCTCTTGCCAATCAGAGACCAACAGTCTTCTGAAGTTGCATTTTCAGCCTGACCTGGAGCTTGGAACCCCAGTGAAGTAGGCTCTCATTTGGCTCACTTTACCCCACAGCCACAACTTTGGAAAAAATTACCTAGCTTAGCAGTTTGGCAGAATCTTTAGGTAAATGTTTTCATTGTTTATTATACTGTCAAATCATCAACATGTATAGTATATACTTTTAGACCTGGATACATTTGTTTTCAAATAAGTCATAGTTGAAATGTAAAAAAAAGTTACTTTGAGAAGCAAAAAACATTTTTTTGTAAGTAAACCATACTTATCACATTAACACATGTTTTTCCCAATTACAGGCACAGCAAAATGGAGGGTACTTGCAGAACTTATGGTCACATGACAACAAACGGCTACCATTTCCTAGAAACAGAGGATGGTTCAACTAATGCGTGGTTGACACTGCAAGATTATAAAATTGTCAGCTGATTTTCAAAGCCTGAGAAACCACACATGTGGCGATAAAAAATCTTAAGTGTAACAGCTTTAGTCGTACAGTGTGTGGTGTCGAGCCATATGGCAGGAGCAACACATCAGACATGAACAGATTTCACGCACCAACATTCAGATGTCAGATGGGAAATCTCACAAAACCTCTCAAGACCAAACGTGAATTCAGAGTAAACTAACATGGCCAACTGGGAAGAAACAATGGCGATAGTTTGTGGACTATGTTTAACAGAGAAAAAAAAAAAAAAAAAACAGTACAAAGACGTTTCCAATGTCCACCGGACTCTCTGGTGCACCATCGCAGTTGTTTTGTCTTCTGTGTATTTTGGATTCCCCTCTGTTTCCATGACCTTGCTTTCTGATTGGCAACACGTCACATTCAACAGGCTGCGTTCTTGTTTGTCCTCAGAACACCACACATGCTGCAATATCGGGCCAAGACAATCTAACATGTCAACTATCCCCAGTATTAGATTTGAGCGGTCCCGACATCCTTCTGAGCAGAGCAGATCACTCAGATCACTCACACACCACACATGGCAGGAATATCTCTTAAGATTATCTTAAGAGCCATCCTGATAATTGGGGTGTCCTTAAGATTGTCAGACAGGGAAAATCGGGACAAAAATCAGCAAAAAAATCTTGCAGTGTGAACAAGGCATTACCCACTGGCTTATCTTACCCCACTCTCCCCAAGCCCATGTTTTGTCATTGACATACGGTGGGTATCAACATGGTTGAAGTTAGTGCTTTAGCCTCCACTAAATACCATGTTGATATGGCGCTTTAGAGGAGCTAATATTTATGATTACTGCTTTAGGGTTGGTGCAACTAATCTTTTAGTTATCAGTGCTCACCACTGAGAAAGACTATTATTATAAAATATTCTAAGAAAGTTTAGTCATTACATTTTAAAAGACCTAAGTTTTGGGGACAGGAGAACACAGTTTTAGAAAGGTTTGTCCACCCACAATTAGCTGAATCCTTTCTGAAATATGTTATGATCTGAATTATCAATGAATCATTTTAGTATATGCAAATATGGTAACTTTAACCTAGCACTTCAGCACACTGCTCCATATAGAACTAACATCATTCAGTTGTCTCTGGAAATAAATTATGAAGCCATGTCCATTACAGGTGATTGCTGTCAAAATTTTTAGTAGTTTTTTTTTTTCTACCAAGTCAAGTTGGAGTATCACACTGAGGCCAACCTAAAGAAACTCACTGTTGCAGTGTAAAAAACAAAACAAAACAAACAAAAAAAAAAAAAACAGAATGCAGCATCATGGCTTTCATTGGTGAGTTAAACATAGTGGTTTTAGTGCATATTGAAATGGCAAATTCTTGATTTTTTGATACCTATGACTTCTTAATGGAAAAGAAAACTGGGATATTCCTATGTTTTTATTTTTTTTTTTACAAAAAATACAAGCAACATTACAGTGGAAATTAACCCAGTACCCTTCTTTTTCCCTTCAAAAAGAAGGGAAGAAGGAGTCTGCTGTTTTGACACTTTAAACCCAAACGCTATTATTAGGATAAACTGGAACGTCATTAATACAACTTTGTGGTGAATGGGCTTGCACAATTTCAAATTTGCAACATGTTTGTGGGGGAACACTTAATCTGTGGCCTTTGTATTGCCTAGGAAGTTTAAAAAATTTATCTCATTTATAAATACAACCAGAAAAAACTACAGTTACCATTTTTTCTAATGTTAGTGGATGTCCAAAGTGCTCCCAAAATTGAAACAGCTTAGTGGGCCATCAGGGGTCAAACGAGACTCTCTACAATGAAAGTCATTCCTTCAGGCTGCCCTGACACAACATAAGGACACGTCTCCACCTCAAAAAACTGCTAATTGACTTTTCATTGGCATCATTTCTGTGGAGCTGGCATGTAATTTCAACACATCACCTGCCACCATCAGTATTTAAAAGGTCACGGACATTTCAACTGTTTTGTGACAGCATGTTGCCTCACTTAATGTTTTTATTTTCTTGGAAAACCCCCCACAACCTTAAGCAGGACATGTAGAATAAAAATATAAGTATCTCTTTTATTCTTTCAGATTTTGAAGCCATCCTTTTTAGTTTTGGTTCACCAGTGTTTTAGACAACCACATTCCACAATCACTCAGTGGGTGCCACACATTGGTCTAGCTTTGAGAACTAGTTTTATGACTTTTTATGTATTTATGTCACATAGAAATATGAAGAAGAGTTTTGTTGAAGGTCTCAGGAGTAATTTCCGCAAAGTGTCCCTCTAGATTGAGCAGAGACAGGAAATAAACTCTTTAGGATTGCTGCCCTCTCTTTGCGGAGTACCCCACAGAAATACAGCCTGAAGCCTGAGGGAGCCGATGCTGCTAGTGGCTGTGAAAGTCACTTCAGGCAGATGAATTTGTTGGAATATTTTCTCACAGCTTGCTCTCTCATTTCCCGTATCTCTTTGTGCCTGTTAATATCTCCCCTGTTTTATAGAACAATAGATTTCTTCCAATTAAACTACAAACGCATTCTTTGTTAAACATAATCATAAACAAATAATAATTTTCAATATGTTTCTCTAGGCAGTTGTTTTTAATTTGTTAAGCTGCCATATCTGATTTAAATTAATTTGTGGCTTACTTTTTTTAAACAGCCAAACTATGAGTAAGTTTGGAACATTGCTAGAGGGGTCAATTTTAAGCTGTTACAAAGGAAAAACTGGAAAATGTGTCTACTTATGAGTAATGTTTTACTGAATCTTTATTAGGAAGGTATTCGTGCCTTATTTGAGGAAACTTTAGACACCAGTGAGAAATTGAGGAGGATAACGTTTATATTTAAAAGGCATGAATCATCTTTTTTTTTTTTACTTTTACTTTTCAATTGGATTTGGATTTGTGGCTTAAAATAGCGTTCATGTCAGAAATTGAGACATGTTTAAAAAGCAAGCACAAGATAACCCAAAAAGCATCCTAAGACTGCAGAGTCAATACGTTAGATTCTGAACACTGAACTTCAGCATCAGTGCATAATGCAATGGACACCTACAACAAAGGTTTTCATAACAAAGTCTGTTGCTTGAATTTAAGTTCATAAACTGAAGATTTATATGGTGAATAGAATCAATGTAAAATTTGTCTGTTGCAAATCTAGTATCTCTGTAATTCACTACAGGAGTAAATAGCTGCTTGCCATAAAAACTGTAAACATACAAAACAAAAATTCTGGAAGCATCTGCAGGGTTAGACACTGCAATTTCTGCTCCAATTGTGACCAGCATTGTCACTGTGATGCTGTTAAATCAGGACTCCTATTTCGCCAAAGAACTGTTTCAACAGTTTGTTAATGATTGTTTAAGTCATTTTTCTCCAATAATTAGTCAGTGTGTTACTTTAAAGGAGAACTGAAATTGACTCTCAAAATATTGATATTTCATGAATATCATTTAGTGAAACACTTCCACAAAACATTTCAATGACCCATTTGTCTGACCTAAAAAGTAAATGACATGTTTCTAGCATTTTTGTCAATAAATTCTGAAGTGGGGTGATTGTTTTTTTGGGGGAGGAGTTATAGTCCACCTCTGTCTTTGGTTCATGACTTGCTCTGTGCCTCAGCCAGCCACTAAAATGACACTACTTCCCAGTTGTTTATTAGCAGACATGGACAGAGATGCATTTTTTGTATTTGAAAAAAGACTTTATGGAAGTAAGATTGTATGAATCTGAACCGACAGCTGGATGTCCAGAATCAAGAGAAAACTCTTCAGATTTGGATTCTGATGATCATTATCGTCATGGCCGACAAGACGACATAACGCATAACGTATAACGACCAGGTTGACAATGTAGAATGGTGAGAACCAATTCCCATTTGTAATGTACAATTTGTGGATTTAGTGCATTAATAGGAATTTCTATTCTTGTCTTGTTGTCTGTGGTGACATCCACCTCTCCATTTGCCTTTCTTTTTATAAGTCCAAATAGTAGTTTTTGCATCAGTGCTTACTTATCAAAATCTGCCGAAATTTTTTCTTTAGATGAAACTGAAAAACAAGACTCTAGTAGTATTTTATGGCCAGTTCCAACAATTAATTGCAACACACTGAACCATGTGGCAGCTGTATTCATCCATTTGCTGTTGAAATGCTGAATGGGGGAGTTTCACAAAAATGTCAATGTTTTTTCTCAATATTCAGTGTTTGTTTGTTTTTTTGCTGCTTTTTTTACAAGCATATTTTATGATTTTCTTTCACCAGATGTTTGCTTAAAAACACTTTTTTATTCCTCAAGGTTTTACCTGTGTTAGTGTTGTAGATTTTAAAAAGTATTTCAAGGACAATACCCTGTCAAGAAACTTAAACTCTGTAAACCCTTCTTTGGTTTCCCTCTGTTGTCTGCATACATGTATATATGTCTGTCTGTCTACCTCATAATTTACTCTGGATTAATAAAGTTACACCTAACCCAATTTAGATTTCCCCCCAAAACATAATTTTGCTCTAAAAAGTCAGTTCAAACTAATGGAAGCTCAAGTATTCAGACAGCTGCTGCAGCCCAACACTGTCTCCTTCATTTAGTTCAGATGCAGAGAAAACACTTTGCTGCTAATGGTAATTATTATAAACAAGCAGTAGGAGGTTTGGTGAAAGAAGTTATTGAGTTACCTTGCCCTATGGACATCAGCAGACCTTTCATGCTTACTGAGAGGAGGTACAAATATGTATAAACCCCTGTAAAGGACAGCATTTCTTACTTTGTAAACCTTCTGGTCACAAACCACTAGTTTAGTAGCCTCAGTGTTGACTTCCCCTGAGCAATCTGTTCTAGCCATGGCATAAACTGTGGTGTGTGTTCTTCCTTGAGGTTAAGTTTGTTTGTTTTGGAATTCTAGGGCAAAAAGTGTTTCCAATGGAGAGAACGTTTTTGGTGGATGAGGAGAAACATAATCCCTTCACCTGTTTACGTTCATGGACCTCACCTATGTTTCCAGGACAGTTGATCTTTGCATCACAGGTGCTCACTACATTCTTTGTCTGTGTTGCCAATAAGTACTCACACAGCCATTCAACATATTCCCATTTTGGATGTTTTTGTCAAGACAATAGATTTACTGTTTACAACTATGGAGCGTGAGAGACTTAAACACAATCTGGTTAGATGTGGTATATTGTTATCCATATAAAGAACTGCTTAAGTATTAATCTGATTTCAAAAACAATGGAATGGTCAAGTATTAATTCATGGAACTAGTATTCATTCATGCATTGATTATTTTTTTTAAGATTTTGAGAAAACAAGAAAATGTAATTTTATAAGCAAAACGCTTTTCTTTAACTTAACATAAACTGGCCTACTTATTTAATCCTTTACATTCCTTTATATGTAAGGATTTTTTTTTTCCAAGCCTCTGTGCCATCAGACTTTTTTCTACAAAAAACTATAGTTTCAGAAATTACCTCGTTTTTGTGGCCTGCCTGAAATCTTTCTATGTGTATACAGTCGTCCATCCCTTGGATGTCATTGGGATATCTCTGAAGCAATTTTCTCAACTATGAATAATTCACCAGATATTATTCCAAAGGTCATCTTATAGTAATTAGTACCCTGCTGTTGACTAAACAGCCTCTGGGTACCTGATGGCCAGTTTAATTACAATTTAAAATGAGTGTACTATTTGACGATCTCTATATGTTCTCTTGACACTTGAACAGATGACACCTTGAGAACTAAGCAGGCGTACAATGAGTTGAGCTTGTTACCAGATTGGTAAGGAGTTTGTTTTGTGTATGTATGTGTCAGCATGCTGGTACAATCACAATTTTTTTTTTTTTTTTTTTTTTTTTTTTTTTTGCTCAAATATGCAGTAATTACTGGAAATGCAGATTAGTGTTGGGTATGTGTTTTGACAGTGCAGATATTCTTTGGGCCGTCACTGTCTTATTATTAGCCAATTACCATGGTAAACTAACAGAGCAGGTCACAGCAGACTCTGTAAGGACACTGGGGACTGAACATATGCTGAGGAGACTTTGAGATGACACAGTCCAGAGAGGCTTTGGAGAGTTACCAGCTAGGTGTCATGGCTTTTTGTGTCTCACAAGTTAGAAGGCAGTACTGAGAAATTCTGTCATGTCCTGTTGCTGTAAACATCAACCCTTGCACTGTAATATGTGCTGGAGGTTTCTTCTTTAAGGACTCACATATGTTTATAAAAGAACAGTAGGTAAAGCATTAAAGCAAAAAGGCCTCAGGTAGGATAGTATCTCAAGGGGTTGAGGCTGTAAGACATGCTTTGAGGCTTTAAATTTCACATGGATGGAAACATGGCTTACAGAGAAGGATAGATGAATGAATAAAAAGATGGAAGGTAGTAACTTATTGTGGAATTTTTCCAAGATGTAAATACCTAAGCCTTTTACTTCTACTTAAATTAATCATCATATTCAATAAATGAGAATATTGATTTCATTTATTTCTATAAATGAAAAATAAAAATAAATTAAATAAAAAAAAAAAATAGATTGATTACACACAGACTATTTTAAAGCCTTTGTTTCTGACAATTATGATGATTTTCTACCGACATCTAAAGAAAAAAAGACATTTAATTATAGAATTTTACATCAGACCAATAAATTAACATGTTTTAGACAGAAATGTTTGCATAATGAAAAGTATGTTTAATACCGCTTAAAGGTTGTTGTTTTCAAAAAGTAAAGTGGACTCCCTATATTCGTAGAAGTTAGGAACATAACCGTCCGCAAATAGCTGAAATCTGTGAAAACTTGAGACCCCCTCTAAAATACTTATAACTGCCTATTTTAATAGTTCAAACACCAAATATACATTAACATGCATTATTAACATGTACATTGAAAGCCATCTTGGTACTGTTGCAGAAGCTAACATCCATAGTCTTCCTTCTCTCTGCTCTTGAGGGTATAGTCAGCCATCACAAAGGAAAATGAAAGGCACTTGTGGATTGTCTGCTTTGCAAACGTCAGCTAATGGTGCATCAAGCCTAGGTATTTCAGCTTCCCAAGCTGCATGTTCAAATATTTTAGATATATGCTACAAAAAAAAAAAAATAAATAAAAAAATTGTATTGTAATTGTATTGTAATTGTATTGTAATTGCAAATTTTCCACCAATATTTTGGACTCACGTTCCAAAAAAAATCCATGAATAAGTAAAGTCATGACTATTGAACAGGCTGGGGTCCACAGTACTTTTAATCTGATGAACAAGCCATATCACAACATATTTATTGAATATGACTAAGTGATAGGATGCATCCTGGTTTGGATTTTAAAGAAGGATTCTCAAAAGTCAATTCAATAATCTTTTACTAATTTGAAATTTGTTTCTGTTTTTATTCCATGCTTTATGCGAAAATAATGAAAAAAAAACATATCCATTGTTGCACATCTACATATGTTGTTAAAAATACACAATTTTGCTCTTATATATATATATATCTAACATATCCACTCAATAAAGCAAAGTCAAAGATAGGTTGGTGTTAAAAGGATTATAAAATCCAGACCAGAAAGTTGCTTTTGACCAATGTTTTCAGTGGAAGAGAGTGACTCACTTCATTTTAGACTTCTGCAGTTTCTGATTTTGCCTCCATTTCAAATGCATAAAATTGATGTGTATATATACAACACTCAGCCTTTAGGTATGCATAATTAGTCTGTGTAAGATCAAATTATGACCTACAATTATGTTCCAAAAATATGTGACCCCACACAGTTGTGTTTAAAAATGAAACAAATTAAATCTTGAGCTCATGTGTAACCAAGGCAACTAACACAATGAAAGCCTCCAGCATAACGTTAGCTTTGTGCTGTTAGTGTGTACTCAAAGTCTTGGTCTTAAAATCTGTAAAGGCTATGAATGATGTGGAGTGTGTTGTGAACCCAATGTGGACAACCACACACACATTTAATTATGACCTCTGTATCAGCTACAAACACCTGATGAAGGTAGAATAACAAAAGGTAGATAGCCTATGTAAGCGCAATACCTTTTAAAATCAAGGGAAAGTTTGAATATAATATTATAGAAATTTTCTTTTAGTGTCCTCAATGGGGAAATATTGAGTCTCCAATCGTTACTTTCCTGGTTTTTCTTTTTTGTGCTTGTTTACTATTAACATCCCGTCTACTTGGTTAGCTAACTCTGTTTGGCCTAATCTTATTTCCAGAAATTACTTGTATGCCTGCACCGAGCCCAATGCCTACATCGATAGCTTGGTTCTTAGTTTAAACAGAAATAACAACATTTTATGGCAAAAATAAACATTTTGTGTGCCTAGTTACCTGCTATGGCTGACAGACCTATATATTTTTTAATGACAAGTTTGCTAAATATTTTGAACAAGAGTGTTTGACAAAGATCAGATCAAAAAAATAATCAGCTCGCATCAGAGGTGTATGCCCATATTTACAGTCATCTTTAATAAATAAGAACATATCTTCTGATGAGGCTTGTTTGTCAGATTAAAAAGTACTTTTTGAAAATTAACCTTTTAAAGGGAGGGGTATTATGTATTTTCCAGGCACATAGTTCCATTTTAAAGCAAATCATTATGCCGTTTACAACTGTTTTTAGGAGTATTAGACTGAGAAGTAGTTTGCATGATAAGCACAATTCCACCAGGTATTTGCTAATTGCTGCTGCTAGTCTGGAGGAGCTGTGTGGGGAGGGCGCGGGGGAGGGCTGCTCTGTGAGGCGGATGCTCTGGTGGGGACTGCAGCTCCAAGGAAAAGCTTTGTGGAAATAGGCAGCACTTTGTGAGAGCAAGGGTTTAGTTTCATCTTTGATGGCAGTAATCTTTTTACAGCCCCACGTCAGTGCAACTGGAACTGATTGAAATCTTGTTGCAGTTTTCTAAAGATCCAGCAACAGCTTCTCCCACTACCAGAGTTATTCCAGAGTTTGGAAAACCACTAGCTAGAAATTCCTGTGTTTTCAAACGTTTTTGTGAGCAAAACCTTTCTCTGAACAAAATTCAACTCAGCACCAGTTTGACTGATGGTGATTTATTCATCCTTGGCATAGCATCCCTGCTCCCAATGAGGAAATAGTTTTTCCATATTTGGTAAGGGAAAATATTGGTTTGGTGTCACACTGGTATCAAATATTTCAAACGGGACCATTGACATAAAGTTGATACCAGATGTTTACAACCCAAGCAATCTACACCTACAAAAAAAAATCAAAGAAAATTAGACCATAAATGAAGCTATGAGTAAAAAAAAAAAAAAAAAAATTGAAGGACACTATGTCCAGTATTTGAACAAACTCATTGGAGGTATTTCCAAGGTGTGATTTTAACCTGTAGCTCCAAAGAAAACTATCTTCAAATCTTGAAGGTTCTGGGGTTCCTTTCTATGCACTGTGAACTTTTTCTTTAGATTTTCAAATAGATATAAGTCAGGGCCATTGCAGCAGTTTTACTTTCTTTCTCTAAAACCAGTTAACAGGTTTCCTTGACTGTGTTTGTGACTATTGCTTGAAATCCACAATCATTTAATCTTGAGATGTTTATTGTGCTTTCCTTCAATTATATGAAGTCTGCAAGTACCATATGCTGTAAGACTGCTCACAGCCTCAAACTTCACATTTTTACATGGCGTTTTTAGGGTGATTTCCAGAAAAAATGTTTCTCGAAACTTGCTGTGTGCTATGACAACCCAAGAGCTCAATTTGACCTCATCTTACTAGACTTTAATCTTCCAGTATTTCACTGGCTTGTCCAGATCTTTCTCTACAAACTTTAAACAAATGTCATGTGTTTTTTTTTCCGCAACAGCAAATTCTTGTCCATTGAATGTGCGTAAAGGCAATTGCTGTTCAGTGTATTACTATAACAGCTGTTTCCAAGCCTTCTGCTCATGGTCCATAGAACTTGACAGTTCTTTAAAATATTCTTTTGACTTCTGTATCATAAGTCGTATGTGGATTTGGGGGTCACCAAGTGGGGCTCAGTGGAACAGCAAGTGCACCATATACAGAGGCTATGATCCTTGACCCAGCTGTCCCAGGTTTGATTCCCTGCCCCAGGACATTTACTGCATGTCCTCCCATCCTCTCTCTGCCCTTCTTCCTGTCAAGCTCCTAATGAATAAAAGCCACTAGTGCCAATAAAGCTTTAAAAAAAAGAAGTCTCATCACTCACAAAACCAAACCACTACAGTTAATTATTTCTGATAATCACCATGAACATATTACATTTTTTTGATCATCATTCTAAACTTCTTCTGGTTGCAACAACACAATCCTCACCTCAACAGCTTTGAACAGTGCATTGAATCCTGGTCCATGAACTGCCTTTCCTTCTGTCTGCAGTCTGCTGTTGCTCCAAGCCTGCTCCCAGTTAACTGTAAGGATGCTGTCCTTCCAGATTTGTCTGTTGTTCCAGAAGAATACTTGGATCTCAGTCAAGTCTTCAGGAAACACAAAGGTCTATCCCTGCCACCATATCGCCCCTATGACTATGTCATAGAGCTTCCTGTTGCCCCATTACCTTCAAGTCATTTATACAATCTGTCCCAACCTGAAAGAGAAGTCATGGAAAAAATACATTGACAAATTGTTGTCTGCAAGAATCATCCAACACTCATCTTCACCCTTGGGAGCAGGCTTCTTTTTCGTCACCAAGAAGGATGGGTCCCTTCGACCTTGCATCAACTGCCGCAGACTCAGTCAGATTACCATCAAAACCGATATCCACTTCCCATTCTCTCATCTGAGTTTGAACCACTTCACGGAGCCACCATCTTTACAAAGTTAGACCTCTGGAAAACACAGCGGGAACATTATAGAGTTCAAATGGCCTGACAAGATATTCAAAATTAGCAAGGGGAGTCTTGAAGGCTGTTTTGCACTCATCTTCTTGATGGGAAACTTTGCCCTACAAACCATACATGCCATTTAAACTCTGTAATGTTCATGCTGTGTTTCAAGCCCTCATCAATGACGTTCTCTATGATTTCCTCAACATATTTGTTTTTGTTTTAGATGACATCCTCATTTACTCTAAGAACTTCTCTGATCACCTGAAACTTGCCTGCCTGGTTCTCCAGTGGCTCCTTGAAAACCACCTTTTTATCAAAGCTTGCTTCCTTGGTTTCATCCTCAAGGGTGGACAGGTTCACACAGATCCAGAAAATGTGGGGAGAAAAATGTTTCCCCCCACAGCACTCACATCAACCAGGATCACTTCTCCTGGAGCCCCCAGGCAGATGCTTTTTCACTGAGCTTAAGAGAAAATTTTCTCAAGCGCCTATCCTTGTCCAGCCCTACCCCCATAAACCATTCATCCTTGAGGTTGATGCCTCAGACACAGGGGTTAGAGATGTCCTGTTACAACATTCTGACTCCAATAAAAAAGTTCACCCCTGTACTTTCTTCTCTTGCAAACTCTCTCCCGCAAAACAAAACTATGATGTGGGGGATCGGGATCTTCTCGCCATCAAACTCACCCTGGAAGAGTGGTGGCACTGGTTGGAGGGTGTCAGACATCCTGTGCTGGTTTGGACAGATCACAAAAATTTGTCTTATTTGCAGTCAGCCAAACATCCTAACTCATGTCAGTCCCATTGGTCCCTGTTCTTTTCCCTGTTCAACTTCTCTATCTGTTTTCACCCAGGTTACAGGTTCCCTTAGCGCTGTCAATCACCCTCATGTACGCCAGCTCACACATTCCTCCTTGCTCTCTGCTACGCTACAGCTGGTCCCCACCACAACATAGCCTGCCACAAATGCTAAGGCTGGTTAGCATGGCCACAGATGATGGCAGAGAAACATCATTAAGTGGACACCTATACAAGTAACTCTTGAGATTACCCATCTTTCCATTCTGATAGTCTTTCTCATTTTTGTCAGTTTTTCGTGAATACCACAATGAACCTCTGCAAGACTAGCAGTAAAAGTGTTGTAAAATATCATCTGTTGTCATTCAAAAGGTTTACATCATGTTTTCAGTGTTAGCAGTGTGTTGCAGTGCTTTTTTGAGCTAACAGTGATTTAAAACATTACGTTTATATTTTGGGGTTGTCAGTATACAGTTTTGTAGTTGTGACTATAACATTTTTAAAAGAGAAATATTACCCAATTTTTCTTAATGTTTGAAGATAATTTATATTAATAATGAACATAATAAACCATAAATATCAAGCTATACTTATTTGTAATTGTAAGTATAAAATGTTCAATTGAGAAATAGCTATTTGCACCTCTGTTATTACTTATCATAGATAATTGACAATACCATTGCAACACTCCAAAGTTGAGGACCAGTTTTTTGTGCAAGTAAATTTTTTTTAAAGGAGAAAATACTTACATTTGTTAGTCAAATTGAAAAAAGCACTTTGTTCCCAACTTTGCCCTTAAAAAAAAAAAAAAAAATCAGTGCTTTTAAGGGCTATAAAGCCATGCCCCTTTTCCCTCCTTCTACATTTTAGAAACTATTGGGAAGCCCTACCACTGGCATTAATGTAGAAAATGCAGGTTTGGCCTAAGAATGGAAGGGGATGGGTGAAGTATGACTTGTCCTAATGAATACAAATGACATCACATTATGTTGTATAAATGTGAAATTTGATATATCTTCTAGATATGTAGAGATACTAAAATATATTATACTTTAAAATATTTAATATTACCCCCCCCTCCAGTCAATACTTTGTAAATTTCACTGCAATTACAGCTTCAAGTGGTTTGTGATGTCTACACTAGCTTTGTACATCTACAGACAAAAACATTTTGCCTATTAACTTTGGGAAAATAATTTCAACCTCAGTCAGATAATATGGAAATTGTTACCAGCGCAATTTCATTTAGATTTGTGGTTGTAGTTTGACTGGCCCCAATGATATATATTACTGGGCATTACTTGACTTATCGTGTGACAGTCACGCAAAGAATCTGAAAAAGGGACGCAATGTTTTGCTATTACCTATTTCCAGACTATAAGTCAAAGTTTTTTTCATAGTTTGGCTGGTCATCTGACTTGTGGTCCAGAGCGACTTATATCTACCTTATTCCTAGCTCCCATGAGGCTTTGAGTTTTGTTAAAAGAGATGGGGCACAATCTTATCTACCTTAAATCAGACACAGAGCCCAGCCAAATCCTTAAAACTCCACATGACTGAGCCTGTGTTCTGGTTTCAGTGTCAGGTAAAATACAAACTGCAGGGTCAAAGGCTGAAGGCAAGACACAAGTGTGTGAAACTCAATGAGTGGAATCGTTGTATACAGGAGGGAATCTGCATCAGTCTGCAAAATGCTGTCTGCAACAGAGTTTGGTAATGCTGGGGATGGTGCACTCATTCCACGTGTGATTATGGGCCCTTTTGAATAGGTGTGGTCCTCCTGGGCATGACCACCACAAGATGGCTTCGGTGTTCCTCAGTCTAGTCAAGCCCATCTATAAATAAAAGTGCAGGATACAAATATCGAGGCGTGTATTTTTTTTTTATCTATCTATCTATCTATCTATCTATCTATCTATCTATCTATCTATCTATCTATCTATATATATATATATATATATATATATATATATATATATATATATATATATATATATATATATATATATATATACACACACACACACACACACACTTTTTTGCAATATTTTAATTTTTTTGAGATGTTGTAGTAGGTAGGCTTTGTTAGGTTTGTTTAGTTGACCCTGTCTTCAAGTTTGGTTAAATTTCCTTCCAAGTAATATTCTTGAAACACAGGAATATCCTTGAAATATTTTTAATATCCACTTATGTTTCACAACTCAAATAATTTCCTCATTATTATTATCTTAGTTTTCAAAAACAATGCCAAAAACTTTTACAATATTTTACCTGTCATAAAAAAAAAAAATAGTGACAATATTTGTTACATCATGTATGTTACTGTAATAAAGCTGCCATAAGTATCTGATCAAACAATAAGAAACAGTTAACAAAAAAACAGGATAAAGGCGTTCTTTGAGGTCTCAATATTTAATGGCTCAATTAAAATTCATTGACATGAAAAATCATTTTACCATATGCAAGGTATTTTTTCATAGAATTATGTGGGATATCTTACAAAGGCATGACAACACAGACTGTATAGCTTTAACGGACTAATACAGATTTGCTGGCAAGCATTGAAGCCTTCTCTTAAAGCAAACTTGACCTGACTCACAGATGACTAATTTACAAGCATATACTTAAGTCTTCTATCATGTTTTATATTCTTTTTGTACAAGATACATTTGTGTAGATAAAATTGTTCGGTAAGGTGCGTGGTTGTACACACACTTACATACATACAGTCATACTTTCAAGGAGACGTGCTCTCTTGCACATACACAAGATCAACCATAAACACATTCAGTCTCATTAATATTATGCATATGTACTCATTTACATTACAACAGAGATTGTAATCTCATCACTTCTTGTGTATTTCACTTTTTGTTTGTTTTGGATCGAGTAAATTCCATTTCTTTCAAGTCTTACAAGTTTGCAACCGTTATCATTTCTTAGGGGTACTGCTATGTACAATTTCAAATCCAGATCACCTAACTGTATGGATATTTGTGACTCTGCAGAGGTATATGTGGTATGGTTACTTCACAAGGTTTGTATGTGTACAGTGTATAACATTTGTCTTGCTCCATTAAATGAAGGAACAGGAAGAGAAGTTTATATCTACATGGATACTGATTCTAAAGATGTGGATGTATGAAACACACAGTCCTCAAAATGTCAGAATGTCTCATCAGAGTCCAAACAGTTCATGCAAACCATGACACAGAGTTGACATGGTGATCAATAACAATCATTTTTAACAAAGAATCTGATTAAGGAGGAAAGACTTTGCTGTTTTTTTAAAATATTTTCTCAGTTTTCTGTCTTTGCAGTGAAATGACAAAAGAAAATATGAAAACACTGAGAGCACAATCATGCAAAGTGAAAACGTGTGACCATTAATCATTTTGACTTTTCCAATAATTCTATAGACAAATTAATCTTGACACAGAAACTACCTTCCTAGAGTTGCCTTATGTTGAAAAATAAAAGTAGGCATTCAAATGATATCACTTTTGTTTTTTAAAAAATAAACATCACCAAGTATACATCAGGGATGAAACCAAAGGCAACCTGGTTTTTAAAAACAAAAGAGAAAATAAGAAGTGATCTTTGTAGGAAAATCCACAACCTTACTGGTTTATATTCATGCCGTTATTTGTTGTACATGGGTTAGAGACAGGAAATATGTTGACTTAAGACAGGTGATTGGATATTGCAATTTAAACAAACTTTAAGTACAGTGTGATCATGGGTATATCATTACATACCTACACTAGATATACACTCAGTGGCCACTTTATTAGGTATGTCCCCCCTCCTCCCTCCATCTTCAGAACTTCCATTCCTAACGGAATAGGTTCAAAAATATGTTAGAAACATTCCTCAAAGATTTTGGTCCATATTGACATAATAGCATCACACAGTTGCTGCGTATCTGTCATGTGGATCTCCTCTTCCGGCACACCTGAAACGTGCTTTACTGTATTGAGATTGGGATCCAACTGGAGTACAATGAACTCACTGTCATGTTCAAGAAACAAGACTGAAATAATATAAGCCTTGTGACTTGGTGAATTTTCAAACTGAAAGGAGACCATAAAGGAATGGATAAAGGGATGGTCCTCAACAAGAGTTAGGAAGGCTGTAGTATTTTTTACAGTGTTTGAGTGCTACTAATGGGCCCAAAGTGTGCCCAAAAATATTCACTATTTCACTACCACTACCAGCCTTAACTGCTGCTTACGCATGCTTTCATGTGGTTTTCACCAAATTCAGTTAAATGTTGCAGCTTAAATCAAAACTCATCAAACCAGGCAAAAGTTTTACAATCTGTGTCTGGTTTTGTAATTGTAGCCTCAGCTTCCTGTTCTGAGTTGACAGCAGTGTTACTCAGTATCTTCTTCTGTTGCCCATTTTCTTCACCTTTTAACAGGTTGTGTGTTCACAGACTTTGGTTATAATGAGTAGTTATTTAGGCTACTGTTGTCTCTCTATGAACTTGGTGCACCTAATAGATTGCCAATTGAGTATAGTCTCAAGACATTTATTACTTTAGCTGTAGAGCACTTTGGTCAACTGCTGTTGTTTTTAAATGTGCTATAGAAATAAATTTCACTTAGACCTTCTATTTGGGTAGAGGGTGAAGGGGAAGGGACAATTTTCAAGGTTATATCTATAAACAATCCAACAAAAAAATAATTTCTAAGGCTTCTCTTAAAAAAGAAGTCAAAATTGTTATTTCTTAATTTTGTTGGGAGTATTTAACAGATTTATTTGTCATGAAAATTCAAGGGTGGCAAGAGACTGAAAATGTTTATGAATATTTCTAGACAACTTTTGTTTAAAATATTACAGGTGTCTGATATGTGGAGTTGAGTCTGCATTTGGCATAGTGATAAAACTCCAATTTTCTCTGACATTATGATGTATGCTCCCTTTGATATGCGATCGTTTTGATTAAAAATGCATTAGGAATACCGTTCAGTCTGCGAGAACAATGGGAGAGGAAGGGAAAGTAGAGCAATATAGAAAAAAAGTCAAAGTATTGGTAAATTAGCTGAAATTGGGTTCTCAGATGGGGACATTTTCTCAAACAGATGTGTATAGGAGGGTATAGCTAAGTTTGACTGATTTGAATTCAATTCATTTTCATAATTGACTGAGGTGAAATTGAACTGCCCTTTCTTTGTCCTTGACACACTGTTCCCTTAAGTGATCATTTCAGTGAATATCAGATAAATCTCCTTTTATATTGTTAAGAGGTATTATTCGACAGATTAGAATAGCTAAGAGCATACAAACACAATTTGCCTCGCATCTTCCCTTGAGGATATGGTGCTTCATTATAGATTTAGACCTGCTCCCAATTTGCAAGATGCTACAAGAAAATGAATTGCATAAGTCATACCTGATGATGTCAACACCTGGCTTGGATGGTACAGGGAAGAAAAATAGATAACAGCAAAGTTACTTATTGTTGTGGAAATACATTATGCTGCACCCAGTCTGGTACAAGTTAGTCAGAAGTAGTTATCATCAGAGTACAGTTGCATGTTTGGGCAAAAGATGTCATTTTTAAACGTGTGAGGGATGCCCTGCAGGGGGCACTTCTTAAATAAATCCCAGTGTTTATTTTAATAAGCAGTGCAGAAAGAACACAAAGTAAACATAATTCAGTTAAACCCTTGATGCTGTCAAAGTTCTAGCAGGCTGGGATTTTTTTAATAGTGCCAACAATATATAAAAACTGATCTTAGAAACTCACCAATTTGCAGCAACTGATGTATGAAACACTGATGTTAACATGAGAACAAAAGAGGTATATAAAACTGGTCTTTGAGCTTTTGTCACCGTTTTCTCTGCCTTTGTATCTATTACTAGATTACCAGCAGAATCTCTTTAAGCTCCCTAATCACAATAAGGTTAATGATGGAAATCACACATCAAAGTAAGTAGGGTGTGAATGCCATAATTGCCTCCATAGATGTGTTTCTGAAGGGTTTCTGAGCAGAAAAATTGAAAATGCAAACAAAAGGAAAAAAACAAAAGCTACTTTTCCAAAGCACATCCATTTCTGCCTTTTAAGATCAAGCAACTGCAGTAATGCTGGAAGTGAACATTTAATAGAGTTGGCAGTGATGCTGCAATCACCATATGGGAAACATTGTGAGTATGCATGTGTGCATGAGCAAATAGTTTGTGTTATTTTGAAAATTTTGTTTGTTTTCTGGTCTGTGATGAAAACATAGAATGTAAAAGATGAAGATGTGAGTCTGCTATTGCCCTAGATATGCTTTGTAGACGTTTCTCTCTTTTTGTAACCCTTCTGCAGTCCCCTGACCAAAATAGACCTCTGAAACATGTTCGGGTAACATCTCTCACTGCAAAAGGAGTTTGTTACACTTGGTATAAAGAGCAATACTTCACTAGAACTTGAACAGAAACACTACCAGCCCAGAGCTCATAATTAACATTTAGCCTCATTTTAGCTTATTAGCTCACTCATAACACAAAGTACTGCATTTGCATTTGCATCTTTGCCAGGATGGTCTTTTAGGACACCATCTATGTAAGCTGGGCCCATGAAGCTTAAAGTGTGTGGGTCCCTTTTTCTTATCACTAAGCAAACATCACCACAAAGAAAGCAAAAAAATGCTCTTTTTTTCTGTAGTGATCTACTTTGGTATAGAACTACTTTTTATTTATAATACAAGGGTGTGATGAGTTGAGACTTTCATTTCCTTTCAAATGCATAAGCTGTCGGACTGATTTTATTTGATTGTGTCTGAACAACATCATTATGGTTTCATTCATACTCTTGTGTCTTCATTGGTAAAACTGAGCTTGATCTGATCAACGTTACTGAAATTGTGCATACCTCTACATGTATGCAAACAGCAATCATTAAGTCTCAAGCCATCAATAGATGGAGTTTTATTTACTCTAAGTCAGGCCAGTGAAGATTTGTCTCTTAGAATTACAGCTGGTGCTCATGTAGGAAAGAGCTGTTGCCACCAGTAGGAGTGTGCTGCCCAGGCGAGGAGAAGCTTGCCAGTGGGATGACCTTCACCGGGTCCTCCTTCTTACTGCTGCAGTGTCTATCCAGGGTGTTGTAGAACTGTGGTCGGTTGAACCCTTTGTCCAGTTCATCTCTTTTGGGCACAGACCTGCCCAGAGTGTGGCGGCCATCCATGACCCCCATGCCGCCTATGTTAGCTTTCACTGCCTGGAAGCCAAAGGAGGGGAGCGTAGCAGTGATGGTGGTGGTGGTAGGGGTAGAGGTGGGGCTGTTGCTGCCAGGGCTCTGGAACTGGGCCAGGGTTGGGGGCATCCAGCAGCTGTCAGAGTGGCCCAGTATTAGACACTCCTGGGTGCAGGTCTCGGATGCCTCAGCCAGAGCTTTCTTCAAATTCACTTCGATGGCTGCAAAAAGAACAGAAAGAAAAAGTGGGAGGAAAATAGTTAATAAAACAATTTAGGCGCTGAACATGTCATTTCAGAGGTGACTGCATGAAATTCACACTAGATGTTGGCCCAAATAATCTACACATACAAACAAATCAACACAAATTAGTCCACAAATTAAGTGTAATAAAATAGGACACAGTAAAGAAGTATTGAACATAGCTACTGAAATGTTTTAAGTTGTGGGGAGAAAATCCTTTTTAGTAATGACAACCTCAAAACATCTCCTGTATGATGACACTAGTTGCTTGTACACTCAGGTGTGATTTTGAACCACACTCCCACACAAACCTTCTAGTATGCTCTGCAACTAGATTCAATCTAGCAGCTTTCTCTTTCTGAAATATATCTGTAGTTCACTTGTCTTTGTTTTCCAGTATTTCACTGACTTGTCCAAATGATCTGTGGCTTTAGTGTATTTTTTTGTTCTTCAGCAGTGAAGTCATGAAGAGAGTGGACATAGGGGCCACTGCAACTTAGTGTAATACTTTTTGTTTTGATGGGAAAATTGTTTCTATTACTCCCAGGTCCTTCTAAAGTTGTTAATAGGCAGGCTTTGGCTATTGAACAGTTTTTTCAATTATCTTCGGTTTTTGCAACAAGAAGGTTGCAAAGGTCTTGAAAGTTCTCATTGCTTTGACCCATAATGAGATGTTCCTTGCACAACACCTTGGTAATAAGAAACATGTTTGAAGGCCATCAATGAAATAAATACCCCAGTGTTACTTTGCATTTATAAGTAGCAGTACAGCTGTATAACTACAGAGAATTTTCAGCTATTTAACCATGTTCTGTCTATAGAATACATATTTGTAAGGTATGCATTACTTGGGTGATTACCGGTTTCTGGTGTGAATTTCATGTCAATAGCCCCTTCAGAAATATATTTACATTATAAAAAGCTGACATGTGAGGTACTTTTTTTCCACACAGTACAGAGAGTGTAGTTGGAATCCATCGATTTGAGGTAGTCAATACACTAAGTGAACTCATGAATCATAATATGAACAGAAAAAAAAGTTGCAGTCTTATCTGGGGTTGACCCACAAAATGTCAGCCTTTTAGTGAAATGAAAGTCAGTTATAAATGTTTCATTTCATCTTGTAATGAGAAAAACACCAGCAGAGCATTTAATTTCCATTGGTATTCCCTCGACTCTTTCTGTTTACCTACAATATGCGATGAATTCCCTGTAGCTTAATTAGAGTTTGAAAAAATATGTCTCGCTGTTTGTGTCTCAGATTGGCTGTAGTGTGTTAAATATTTAATGAACATCTTAACAAAGCACTGTTTATTTTAATCACTGTCAATGCCCTTTTGATTTCTCAGAATCCAAAACAAATCTGGTGAAACAGAAAAACTCAAAGACCAAACACTGGAGAGAAAAAATTTCCTTGCCTCAGGAATATTTAAAACATAGGATAGCACACAAAAGAAACAGTAAACCAAGAAAGTAAAATATAAAAAGGTAAACAAAATGCATAAGGATCTAGGAAAGACAAAGAATTTCACAGACTCATTCTAAGACACACTGAATGAACATTTATACTCCCTGCATGGAAGTGCGTGATGGGGGGGACTAATGACGAGACCAGTGTGCAAGGCTAAGGACTCAAAGTATCTTATCTCATTATCCCAACACTGACATCACATGTGGAATGAGTCTGGGATGAGGCCTCAGCATAGAGAGTTAGCAATAAAGCCTGTCATGGCAGATAATTAGAATGTAAAACAGTAGGCACCAAGGCAACCCAGAGCCTGCAGTGTTATGTTTCCTGGGCCGTGCAAAGAAAAGAAAGGTCCTCATTCAAACATCACACTGCTCCTCTAGGCCCCAGCTTCAAGCTGTCATGCAGAAATTATTTAGTGTATTTGCATAAGTAAGAATGTTATAAATAATTAAGAAGCTGTAGACCCTGCCGCAAAGTAAGGGCTATTTCCTTCATCAGAGTTATATACACTCTATATAGTTCTTTTACACTGATTTTAGAAAAAAATAAAAAATAAAATAAAAAATAAAAGTTGCTACAACTCAGTTTGCTGTTTTGTGAAATTTAAAATAAAATTAAATTGAAAAATTGAAATGAAAGTGAATCAACATGATTAATTTTGATTAAAATACTTATGCCTTATGAAGACTGGAGCAAAACACCTTTCTTTTTTGTTTGTACTGCCACTGATTGAATATTTTTGCTCCAGCTTTAATTATCAGAGCAGCATCTGAAAATGAGTCGAACAGTATAAATTGTGAGGGTATATTTGGACTGCCCCCGTGGAGCCAAATCTGTCCTCTCCATATTGAACTGGAGTCACAGAGCAGGAGTGTATAAATCCCTTGGGCGGTAAATGTGTCACCTTTCAGAGGGTCACTAACTTCATTAAGGCAAAAATGGATGCTGTTTTCTCATTCTCCAAGCTAGCACAATAGGGCTGAGCCAAGTCTCCACCATGTACTTCAGTCAGTCTTTGTCTGAATGTTTTTTGCTGCTGCTGGAGCAATTTTTGGTTGCTAATGGTTTTCATCAGGGTGCTATAGGTAACATAAGCATCAAACTCTCGCATTTAGATAAAGTGACAAATTGGGTTTTTTACATCACAGTGTTTCTTCATTATATTAAACTGATGTATAAAATCAAGTGAGGCAGTGCGAAGCATATTGTTTATACAATATAAGGAAGGTGATCTATAGCCCTCAGATGCTGCACCTAGCATCACTCTCTGTTGATAGGGAACAATTTTATGATTAATAATAAATAATTCCTCCAAGTCAGAACAAATTCACTGGCAGCTCCAGCTTATATTACATAAATCTTACAATATCTACAGGTGATGATGATATTTAAATATTCCAAGCTTTTTGAACATATTAATTGCTCACACACATCTTAAGAAAGACCTGCAAGAAAAAAATGTCCACTGCAGGTTGGGATTTACAAAGTGTTACATTAGTTTGGTTCTAATCAAGGAATGAGGTATAAAACCAAAGCAAACTCTTGTTGGGCAGAGTATAAATGTTATCTTTCTGTTTAAGGTATCTAAACTGATTCATACTGCTGTTCATTAACTTCCAATATAAAGTGAAGATTTTTTTCAGTGCAGTTTTTTTTAGTCAGTCTGCTTCTGATCTACATTTTGATCAAATTAAACATGTTTTAACAAATGTATTTTTCAATGTTTGTCATTACATGTTCTTAATAAGCATCATTATTTTTCAGTTTTACCTTTATAATGATTTGTTTGTAACAGGAATATTTATGATAAAATAAACAAAGTTTCTGTTACCAAATATTTGTGATCTGCCAAAATTACAAGAAGTAATACAAATTGAAGTGTTAGTAAAGAATGAATGAAATCTAGCTACAAAACACACAACTTTGAAGTCAATGTTTCTCAAGAATTAAACAACCTGTGGCAAACATAGACTACTATACAATACAGGCTACTAAACTTCTCAAAACATTTATTTTTATTTAGCATATGATAGACCAAAGAACAGAGACTCTGCCACATTACAGAAATTAAACATTCTCTGGCCTTCTTTACACAGCTTGAACTAATAACAGTTTTATGTCAGCAGACTGGTTTTATATGAAATATTTCTTAAGCTGCCTCTCCGAAAGACATGAGCCAGTACTATTTTCAATTCCGGTGGGATAGTTCAGACAGGCTGCAACGGGTTTGGGAGGGTACAAGGAAGACTTGAGTGATGTCGCTGACAGCTCTCGCTGCTTTTGTCAGCCAGAGGTGTGCCACAGCCCCTTTGTGATGCCGCTGCCTTTTGTATTCTGGGAAAACAACTGTACCCCACGGAGCTTTCGGAAGAAATCACACATCAGTGATGCAACAGATCTCCTTGTGGTGTGAACATTCTTTCCTGTGTTCCCTTCAAGGAAATTTGAATGGCAGACAAGTGGGGATAATAGCAAACAATGGGATATAATAGACAACGTGACTCAGATCAGACCTACTTTGCTCATTTGTGAAGATTCAGCTTTACTGAGTTCTGGTGATGTGGCTAAAAAAGTTTTCCTAACCGTTTGATGTTGACTGATCATCCAATCAAAGCTTTACTGAGACATCGTTGCATCTCTCTGTAAAAATCTATTCATGGTCTGATTCAAAACAGTCTGTCCTATTGCAGGAACTAAGAAAAATGCCATTGTTAAGTAGTTTAAGACATTCTGTGACCTATGACATGATGTTTTCTACTTGATCTTTCAATCATTTAAAATGTCAATACCCTTGATACACAGATACATGCACCCTACATAGCCTGTTTATAAATCACTGAATGGCTTAACACCACAATACATTAAAGATTTGTTGTCATTATATCAACCTTCCAGACCACTCAGGTCTTCTGGTTCTAGTTTACTCTGCATCTCCAGAACCAAACATGGAAAAGCAGCAGTTCAGTTTTTATGCACCACAAATCTAGAACAAACTCCCAGAAAAGTGCAAAACTACCAACACACTAGGTTCCTTCAAATTAAATCTAAAAACCCACATGTTTAGAGTTTCCTTTGATTAGAAGTAAGTGGAACATTGATCAATATTTTTGATGTATATTTGCTTGATGATTTTTATCATTTTGATGTATTGATGATATTGATGTATATTTGCCTAATGTTATGATGTAAAGCACTTTGAACTGCCTTGCTGCTGTAATGTGCTATACAAATTAACTTGACTTGACTACAGTCAAGTTAATTTGACCTGCTGTAGCCTGCCACAGGTCAAAAAAAACCCTGTTTTAACATGCATGTTATCTTTTGTTTGTGACGAAAACACAACACAACGGAAACACAACAAAACAACCTGCAAGGACATCGAACATTTCTTGGAAAAAAGGCACAGATGAAGGAATTCTTGATTGTATCCAAAATACGCAAGAATGCCATCTGCAAGTAAAAATATTGTTTAAATTACAGTTGAAGCTCTGACTGATATGAAGGAGGGGGTGACATCTCTATCTTTCTCGATGTCTGGAGTGTGCATTCTGCTTTAGAGCAACTTGTAATCCGGAAACAAAGTGAAATAAATCAAATGTTCAGGTGCCTGCCTCAACATACTTGTAGAAAGATATGGTTGATGATATAAAAATAAAATTTCTCCAGCATTGTAATGTAAAAACATGACCCTGTTAGAAATGTGTCAAGAAATCGTGTAGTGACTGAAATTGGTTGATTTTCAGCTTCATCGACCCTGACCGCCAATCAGATGGTTGCAAACTCAAAAGCACAAACTTTTTTAGCTCACTGAACACACAATACCTAGGCTCCAGTATCAGAGAGATGTTGAAAATGAAGTTAAGGAACCACTGAGTTTAATAACAATTTAAAAGGTCTTAAAAGTCTTTCTCTACACATTGAGACATGTGGTTTATTCAGGCACTGAGAGAGTGAGAGAGACTAGGGCATCAGGAGATAAGTGAATATAGAAAATTGCTCTGTTTTATCTCTGAGCTTTTTAATCACTGTCAGTTATGGAACACACTATATTTAGAAATAGTAACAGCCCATGAAATGTTAGAGTAAGGATTATGTTTTATTTTCTGAGGGAAATACACTGAGTGTTGTTTTAGCAATGCTAACTTTGCTAACAGTGCTAATTGCGAACATACAGTGTTAAAGCCAGTTTAAAATGTCAGACTCTAAAGTGACTGCTCTCTCACAAACAACAATGACATCGCCACTGAGCTGAATAAAAACAAAAAATGACCCCTCGTCAAGAGGCCCAAACACTATTTTGAGTTTTTTATGTTGTTATACTTTTTCTTATAGGAGTGGTGACATCACTGTATAAACTATTTCATGTGGCTGATATTGCTGGAAGTGTCAATTCCTCAAAGAATTTCATTTAATAAAGTTACCTTTTTGTAGGGCGTTGTTTTGGCAGGCCAGATTTCTCTCCTCAAAAAAAGGGTTGGGTACGGTAATGATATGCGGCTCTACCTAGCTGACTTCACTCTGATGGGATTCAGTCATATTTGTGAAGCTCTTCAGTAAAATGCGCTGAACATCGTCTTAATTTGAGGCGTAATTGAGGTATAATTGCATCGTACTTCCCCATAAATGAACTTCAGCCACTTTCCTCTGATTCTCTCATCCTTCAGGAGTAAATGGAAACTTCCAGCTGTTTCTAAGCACCCTCGGACATAACAGCTCCGCTTTTTAGTAGCCATCCTCTTCTCAAGTGGAGTAGTCAGACATGCTAGTGCGTCTTATGCCCTTAAATTAGCTAGGGAGGGCTGTTTGCTTGATGGTGTGCTCCAAGTGGAGAATATGAATTACGTAGAAAGATAACCTATGTAGAATGACAAACTGTTCTCTGATTCATCCGTTTTTGAGCAAAGAAACAAAGGTGACCAACTATGAGCAGAGCTTTTGATACCAACTCTTGACATTCAAATGGCCTCATCAGTGCACAACAGATCATATTATACCTCCAAAACCACAGAAAAATTAACTTTGTTGTCATGACCCCTTTAAAGAGAAATATGAATCAGCTAAAATCTAAGCTTAACAAAAATCGGAAATCGGCCAGAAACTTCTGATTGATGCAGGTCTCTCTCTCTCTCTAATATGACAGGTAATGGTAATGATATTTAGTGACAGAGCTTGTTATGTCTTGATGAGCTTGACATCAAGATCTGCACACATATCACGATTTAGCTCATTACTTCTGCATGCATACACTCATTATCACTAATTAAAAGGATAATTGCATGCATCTAGGACATTAGATTCTTTGAAGAGCTATCAGAAAGGTGGACTAGACCTGAACCTTGCATGGATTGCTAACAATGCATTTACAAATAAAAATACCAACAGAATGTTCTGCCTAGATGTCTGTCTGCACTGTAGTGTATGATTTTCTTGTTTTTTAATTTTGCATCATATGCAGCTGTATTTGGCACATTTACTTTTAATATATTGCTTATTAAACTTTTTATTTGTTTTTCTTCAAAATATATTTCTTTAGTTATGTTTTGTCAACCATTATATACATGCAATGTAACTGGGTAATGAATTCACATTCATAGGTGATATTATGTACACAAAAATTCAAGTGTTAATTAATATTCTAGAGTTTATATGGTTTATTTACAATGCCATGAAAATAAATCTTATAATGAATTTGGGATCAACAAATATGCTGCTGCTGGAAAAGGCAAGAGTCCCACAAAATAGATCCTCTATCTCTGACCAATGATGGCTGTACTATTAAGGAGTACTACAGGCTATCAGGAGGAGAAAAAATATTAACATTACCATATCATACGAGTATGTGTTATAAAGAGTAAATAAAGAAGTAAATACAAAAAGAGCATACTGGGTTCTCCAGTGTGGGTAAGTATGAAATTAGATGGCAGAAATATAACAATTTGACAGGTTCTTTCAAAGAAACAAAGAGGGCTTATACTTAAATTTTATTTTTCACTCCACCTGAAACCCATTGCAAGCGTTCAGCAAGCAAAAGGATGGTTATTAATAAAAGTAATGCTAATAAAAGCTTTTGGTTTCCACTAAAAAGAGGGATACCATTATCTGAAAAATGGGCGACTGTTTTGTTACCGTAGAAATACACATACATAGCTGCACAGATATAAACATCTCTTGAATTTTGTTAGCTTAGCCGTATTGCAAACAAATGTGACTAATTTATGCTGGAGTCCTGATGATGTGTTTGAATTCCCGCACAATAAAAGATTATTTAAACAGAACAGAGACTGATTTCTGATGGCTTGAACATTGTATAACGCTTTGAAAGTCCTCCTTATTCAGGACATTAATAATGATAAAAGTAACAGTTTGCAGGTTCTTTGCTAACAATCCTTGACATCTGTGAAAAAAGAAAGCGCCTGTAACCATGGCAATCAGTTAGAATGTGTATTTTTCATTGTATGCCAGGATTAAATGCTATTTGCATTCTTTTTTACTTTTATCTGCTGAAGGTACAGAATAATCCCAAGTAAAGGCTGTCATTGTCACTGTGGTCAAGGACATTTAGGAGAAATAAAGGCTTTATTTTAACAACAAAATCATGGTCTCTGCTTTGGATGATAGGTGAAGAAGAACAGCAAGTTCAATGATGTTATCTCACAGATACAACACTATACATTTTTACTCTTGTAAACTCATAGCCAAGTTTTTGAATACAGGTAAACAAGTTAATTCAAAGAGTAAAAATTGACAGGACTCCATCCATCACTTTATGTACACATTGCTAATTTCAGGTTACACTCTCCTTCGCCTTTGGAACTGCCTTAATTTTCCATGGAAATATTCACAAGGCGTCAGAAACATTACTCAGAGATTGTGGTCCATACTGACAAGATACTGTTTCTGCAGATTTATTAGCTGCACATCCTTGATGGGAATCTTCCATTCCATTACACCTCAAAGGTTCTCCTTTGGATTAAGATTTGGTGACTGTGAAGGTCATGGGAGTACAGTATGCTTGCTGTTATGTAAAAAAATAAAATAAAATAAAGAAGTAATAAACTAAGTAGCTATTAAGGTTAGGTGATATGCAACATTTTCCCAGCCGATATTCATTAGTCTAACAAATGAAGATGGGCAATAAATTTGCACAGGAGACGTTCGGACTTTTTTTGTAAGCGACACAATGAAAACATACATGGACTGATTTGCCATTTTAGAACACAAAAGTCCAAAAATGGAGGAATTAGTTGCCAAAAAATACAAATTTGCCTATTTGGGATTACTTTGCCTTCAAACGGGATAAAAGAGGTAAACCACAGGATGTAACCAAAGCGGTTTGTTGCCTGTGCAGTTTCAAGCATGACAAACTTGCATGAGCAGTACATGTTCACTATCCGGTTGATTACACTATGCAGTCACCAGCTGATTTAACTGAAGTGCAAAAAAAAAAAAAAATATATATATATATATATATATATATATATATATATATATATATATATATATATATATATATATATATATTTTACTTTATTGTGTACCTTGAAGACTCTATAGTTGGTCTTAAGTATTTTCAGTAATGTCCTCCAATAACACGTGATTAACTAGCCATATTTTAAAATTTCTTGTCAACTTTTAACATTTTTTTTTAAACACAAAAACTTTGTGGTTTGCTGGTGGATTGCCCTAGCGACCCTACCACCAGTAAGTTTTCTGGGGGAAACTCTGTGTCTGACTGACTTTTTGGGCAGAAAACTGTGGTAGACATTGTTTTTTTTTTTTTTTTTTTTTTTTTTTTTTTTTTTTTTTTTAAATGGAAGCACACACGTTCGTCAGAGACTATTTTTATTTTAGTTTTTGTTTAATTTTATATTTGTTGTTTCATACTCAAATCCGTAACATACATAGTGGAACGGCCTATAAGCATGATTAAACTGTGAGGAAAACCAGTCTATGTTTTGTTTCCCCACCTTACCATTGAAGTTATTTAAATAAATGTATTTTCTGAACATACTGCCTTACTGTTCTAAGTTTGAGTAAATAAATCACCGCTGTACTTAGATGCACTCAGGGGAAAATAAAAGCTTTGCTTGCAGCTGGAAGGAGTTTGTGTGCATCGTTAAAGGGGCAGTATTATGTATTTTCCAGGCACATAGTGGCATTTTATAGCACAATCAAGTAACTATGTTACCTTCAGTTGCTACAAAAAGCTCTATATATTAAAAATGACTTAAAAGAAATGTGTCTTGATAATTTAACGCCTTGAAATTGGGCCTCTGTCTCTTTAAAAACTCCTGCTCTTTCTGAAACTCCACCTTCAGGAAGTCATCGAAACAGTGCTCCTTTATTAACTTTTAACATTTTTATCAGTGTTACGCTGAGAAGTAGCTTGTATAATGAGCTCAGCAGATGTGCAATTCCACCAGGTGTTTGCTAAATGCTACTGGCTAGTCTGGAGGAGCTGAGTGGGGAATTTGTGGGGGAGGGGAGTTCTGTGTAGCAGAAGCTTAGAAACTGCAGCTCTGAGGAGGAGCTGGGTCTCAAAGGTGGAGCTGTATTCATCCAGGCCTTTTGCACAGCTGAATGACTGCCACGGTAGATTAAAGGATTTCTCAAACATGCATGAAAGAATCTAGGCAACACTTCAGGTATGTTTTTGATGAGGGAATAACATTATATAAAGCTCATAAAAGTTGATTTTACATAATACTACCCCTTTAAAAATAGCATTATATTTTCTCCGTGGGCTATGTTTTTTGGCTTCAATCAAGAATTGTTATTACCACAATTAAGAGAGCTACTCATATTCAAAGGGAGAAAAAAATCCCTCTTAAAAATACAAAAACATTGGCTCAGGCTATCGTTGATGGTTGATACATTTGTCCAGTCACCCAACCTTAAAAGCCATCAAAAGATGGGTACACTGTGGTCAAAAGATGGTCATGATCAGGCTGTGCAGTTTAAGTAATATTCCTTTGAAACTAAGGATGTCACAGTGTGTTAAGAAAATATTCACCATATGATGACAGTGCCACCACCTGGCTGACCCATTAGCACAATACAGGATGAATCAATGCTTTTATGTTGTTCGTACCCAATTCTGACCATCTGAATAGAGAAACTAAAATTAAGACTCATCGAATCAAGCAGTATTGTTTCAAGCTTTTTCTGACCAATTTTGGTGAGCCTGTATGAATTGTAGTCACAGGTTCCTGCTCTTAACTGACATACAGTAGGCGGGACCCAATCAGGTCATCTGCTGCTTCATGCCATCTGCTTCAAGGGTTGACATGTGATCAGATATGGCATTCAGCCGACCTAGGTCGTAATGATTGGGTTTTTCAGCCACTGTTCCTGTTTTATCACCTTAAACTAGTCCCCCATTCCTCTCTGACTTCTTACATCAACAACCCTTTTTGTGTTTTGCACAACTGAATGCCCACTGGATATTTTCCCTTTTTTGGACAATTTTCTTTAAGTCTGTGAGATTACTGTGAATGGAAACCCCTGTAGTTTAACAGTTTCTGAAATATTCAGACCAGCCCATCTGGCACCAACAACCATGACATGTTCCAATTCACTTAACTAACCACCCTTGTGCATCCTGATGGTCCAGCTGAACTTCAGCAAGCTGTCATTACTACATCTAGATGCCTAAATGCTTTGAATTTGGCTAATTTGCTGGTTATGTTAAACAACTGAACAGGGATACCTAAAAAAGTGGCTAATTAATGCATCGCCCACTCAGTGAGTTCTTTGTCTGCCCCAGGGTCTCCTTCCAGTGGGACTTGCCCACAAAAACGTTCAACAAGAGGCACCCTGATCAGATGTCCTAATCACTTCAACTGGCTTTTTTTATGCAGAGGAGCAGCTCCACCCTGAGCTCCCCCTGCATGATAGAACTTAGCCATTTGTGACCAAGATCTTGTTCTTTTGGCCGTAATCAACATCTCAGGACCATGAGTGAGGGTCGGAAGATTCAGATACTGGTAAAGCTTGACTTCACCACAACACTCCAGAGGAGTAATCCAACATCTATCCATCCCCAACCCTATCCTACCATCACATGTGATTAAGACACTTGGATACTTGATTTCGTCTTGAGGCAAAGATTGACCCCAGACTTCATCCGTTTGGCCATTATCATTAGGGGACAAACATTTAAGAATTGCTACCCAAAGAACAGATTAAATCAGATACTTTTGATATTGGAGAAAAGAAGATCTTTGTACTGAAACATAAATTTCAGAGCAACTCTGTGAAGCACTGATGCAATGTGAGATATAAGAAATGGCAAAACCATCGCTCCCCGTTTTTTGGCTCATAAAACAAATGGCGCCCTGAGTAATGAATTTTTTTTTTTTTTTTTTTTTTAGAGGGGACAATGTGAGTCAGATAAAAAGGAAGTGAGGTTGTCCATATATACTCTAGACTAATTACGTCTGATGCATTTACTAAGACGCTGGTGACAACGCTGAGTCTCTGAGCCACATACGTATTTATCAGCGCTCGTGGGACCTATACAGGTCCTCGCCTGTAATCCATCTAGCCTTGTCTTCCTGCGACCCCTTTTGCTTTCCTAGTGTTTGACCCATTGTAACGGAAAGTAATTGCAGGCAGAAAACAACATCTAATGATTGCTCTATCTGGAAGTCTGAGAGAGCATAAAAAGTCACAGACAGGTACTTTCAACAAAGGGAGGAGGCCTTTTTGTTCCCGACACACAATTTCAGACTACAAAGAATATTATTGACTTGGCAAAGATTAGAACACCAAAACAAATAACAAAGCACAGAGGGAGGACAAAGTGCACAAAGAGAGAAAGGATCTCTTGAACAAGCAAGTGCCAAACACTTGCTTCTTTCTATTTGTTGCCATTGATTAAAAGTATGTAGCAGGCTGAAGGACCCATTCCTCCACTGAGGCTATACAACTCAGAGAGAATGTACAGATTTAATGTAATGTGAATCCTTTATCATTCACTCACCTTTGTTGTCAAGTAGGGAAAAAGCACCTTAAAATTTTATTTCACTGTCCCATAGAATGCCTACAGACAGAAAAAAAAAAGCCTACTCTAACATCTAAAACTGCCTTTTTATGTGATTTTCATCAACAGAGGGCACAGTTGGGTAGGTAAAACACAGAAACAGTTTTCTTAGACTTGATTTTTTTAAAGTCTGTGTGTGTCTGTGACATTGGTTGATTACATCTCTTTTATTATGCCCAGGCTACCATTGGGCCTCCCTACCTGAGGACAAGATGCCGGTGTCACCATCAACACAATCAGGCCTGGCCAAATACGCAGCATGGGCCAGATAGATGAGAGGTACAAACACCGTAACAATCTGCAATCAGCGCTCATCACCACAATGACACACAGAGGAGGAGGCACAGAGTTTCCATGGGGGGTAGAAACACAAGACACACTTGTGTAGGTGCACACACACACATTTTGTGATTGCTCACAGTTTAAAATCTCATACAAGGGTAGCCATTCATTCTCCTTTCTGTAAATTTGCACTTGTGCAGGCGCTGGATGATACTGCAGATATACAGTGCAGGTGTGCTGGTACTGACAAGGAGGCAATACATAAATGTATATTTATAACACCAAAAAAATTAATCTGTCTTAAAATTCATTGCGCATCCAAGAATGACTGAATATTTCCATATTGTGTAGATAATGTGAGCTGCGGGAAATGAAAATAAATAGCAAGGAACGAAAGGGAAGTGAAAATGTTTTAGAGGGATTAAGAAAGAAATGGAAAAAATAGGTTGATTAAGTAAGAGCTGACAAAGCAGTCTTGATATTTGCGAGAAGATTGGATTATTCCAGCTGGAATACTATCAAAACAATCTTGATTATTTTGAAGACAACTTTGATCTAAAAATGTAAATGTCACTTATAACACTATAAGCTTTCAAATTAAAAGCTGATTTGAAGCATAAGCAGAATTCTTCAAATAATTCAACCTGTTGTCTATGGGAAACCAATATTAATATGTCTTGAACTTTTTCATATTTTGCTTCCTAACAGTCACAGACTATGCATGTTTTATTTGAATTTTATGTGGTGCAGCCAAACAAAACATAACTTTAAAAGTGTACAGAAAAGAGCACATATTTTTTAGAAATTTTTACCAAAAAAAAAAAAAATATCATGCATACATATTCAGTCCATTTTACTTAGGTACCCCTTAATAAAATCCACTGCAACCGAGTACCTTTAGCTAATTAGGAAATAGAGTCTGCCTCTGTGTGATTTAATTTCTGTTTTAATCCATCTGTTGTGAAAAGGCCTGAGAGCTTTATTAGAGAGTATTACTGAACAAACAGAATCACAAGGCCAAATAAGACAGCCATTGTTTGGTCAGGGATAAAGTTCTGGAGATGTTTGAAGCAGAGATAGATTATAAAACAAAATCCCAATCTTTAAACATTTGGTAGAGTAAATCATCTGAAAATGGAAAAGGTATGGTAACGAAAGCAAACCTACCAAGACATGGTCGTCCACCAAAACTGATGGAGACCATTAATCAGAGAAGTAGCTAAGAGGCCTATAGTAACTCTGGAGAAGCTGAGCTCAGTTGGGATAATTTGTCGACATGACAGCTACAGTTGTACACTTCACAAATCTGACTTTTGTGAAGGAGTGGCAAGAGGAAAACCCTTTTAAAAAGAAGCTATTAGCTTTCCCAGTTTCAGTTTGTCACAATGTGTGTAGGTGGCTACAACAAACGTGCAAAAATAAGCTCTGCTCAGATGAGACCAATGGGTCACTTTTCAGCCTACATGCAAAACATTATGTGTGGTGCAACAAAAACTCTGTACATCACCCTGAACATCCCATATCCACAGTGAAAAATAGTGGTGACAGCATCATGCTCTGGGGGTACTTGGGGACTGAGAAGAGTTGATCAGAGGATTCATGGAGCTAAAAAAGAAAAAAGTCTTGCAAAAAAATATTCAGCAGCAAAACAAACCCAAGGCACATTAAAGTTTAGTTCATATTCATGTGTTAGGATGGCCTTGTAAAAGTACTGACCCAAATCCAAATGAGAATCTGTGACAAGAGATGAATAATACTGTTCACAGAAACTATATAGCCAATCTGAGAGTGCTAGAGCTGTTTGACAGTGAAGAATAGGCAAACATTTCGTCATTTGATGCGTAAAGCTCTTGGGGACCTGATAAAAAAGGCTTTCACCTGTAATTGCAGAAAAGGGTAGCTATGCAAAGTATCAACATTGTGAGGCTGAATAAAAAAATGCATGCCACACTTTTCAGACTTTCACTAAGATTTGTGTCATTTTCCTGTTACTTCACCATTATGCATTATTTAGTGCTGGCCTATGACATGAAGTGGAAAGTAAATATGTTGACAGACATCTGTAGTTGTAACAAGATGCAATAGGAGAAAGTTCAAGGGGTGGGAATATTTTTGCAAGGTGCTCTATGTTCTAACAATATGGCTAATAAAAATGTGTCATCTGTTTTGCTTGATGGAAGATACAGGAGAGACAAACTGTACAGCATCCACTGATGTGCTACATCCTGTGTCATGTAACAAGCAAATTCATCACACTGACCCATTGCCCCCAATTATTATGGAAAACAAGAATGAATCAAATTAACATTGAAGAAGCTCTCAGTTCCAGCAGCCCGTCTATATAGCCAAAGGATGCCGCAGGAGGAAAAGAGAGGGTAATAAACAAGGTGCCACTCTATATGCCATATATCTTGCAGTCATTGATGATTAGCTGTTTTCCCTTAGCCATACATTATTGTTATTGCCTACAGAGCTGGGTAGATAGGAAGTGGATACAAAGGCATTGTGAAGCGCATCTTTCAAGTGATAACAGGCAGACTGAAAACAACTCAGCAGCAGCAGCAGTGAGATTTCAGGACATGACTAATCTGGGTATGTTGAAAAATGTAATCTCTTTTATGACAGTGCTGAGAGGAGGACATGAGGCACACTTTTTTGTTGTGTTTTTCTGGCGTGACGGTTTATTGTATTGTGAAGTGCTTCTGAGAGAAATAATTCAATGTAGTTACAAAAAGGAGTCTTTACAGATGTCAGCAGCTCAACTCGCAATGCTTTGTCCTAAAAGGCAGTACAGAAAATGCGTAATCTGTAGAACTTGTCATCGTCAGAAGCAGATGGGTCCCCCTTTTTCTTCCTACCCTATTGAAAGTGTTTTGCAGACAGCTTAGGGATGAATGTAGTCTGTGTACGGTATTAGTCACAGTCATTAGTGATGAGCAAACTTACATTTCCAATATCAATGTGTAGTGTAGCATGGTAAAGGTTTTAATATGAAGGGCAGACTCTTTCCAGATTCCCCAGAGCATGTACACTTTAAAGGTTTTCCCTTTCCGAAGTGCCACAGAACCTCCTCCGGGGACAACTATTAATTTTTCACCGAAACCTCCCCTGAATAATGAATTCTGTCCTATTTATACGCTGCGATAAGTCCACTGAATGTCTAAAAAGGGGTTATCGTGAAAAGGGTAAGGCTTTCAGAGAGAGACCTGTTCCTGCTTAACATGTTTAATTCATTCGCATCGCCATGTTCCCTGAAAGCAGGAGAAAAGTCACATAATGTATCCCTGGCAACCATGAAAGCAGACACAAGCAGCACATTCAATAAATCACAGCTTTACTTTTACTGTTTTGATGTTGACTGTCACAATCCTCCACCCAAGCACCAGCCAGCAAAAGTTCAGATGTGAGCTTTTTACTCCTCCGGGCCCTAGCTGACACATACACTCTCGCTAAAATCACAGAGGTACTCAGTGGCTTGTGTTAATGTTTCTGTCACCGCGCACTTTACTTGGGGTGTGTTGAGTGCAGACATTGTCAGCACAGAGAGCGACAGACACGGATCGACACATGGAGAGGAGAGAGTGGAAGACCATGTGTAAAATAGCAGTATCTAAAAAAATCTAAAAGAGGAACCATTTTAAGACAAGAAAAAAGTGCCAGTTGCAAAAAAAAAAAAAAAAAAAAAAAAAAAAAAAAAAAAAAAAAAAAAAAAAAAAATTCGACTAAAATTGAAAATTATTGCAAACATTTTAATACTTAAACTAAACATGATAAGCTCTGTACACAGACAAGTAAAATCTTTAAATTCTGATTATGCAACATCGCCTCACTGAAAAGCTAAAAGTACAAGGCCTCTGTTCTTTTTTTAACAAAATATGAACATACCTCTTTGATCAAAATGAAAGTTAATATGGTTATTGCAATCCAGTAAATATTATATTGTGTGTATCTGTACTGGTACTGTACACTGACACACATGATATTTAAAACCAGTGTATGTTAACATACTGTATACAAACTTGTGTTAGTAAGTTTAGTCCTATTCGATGTCAGAAAGTGAAAAAGAAAAGATTGTCTGTTTATACAGAGCACAGAAAAATCTGGTTTTAGTTGTATTTGTGTCACTGTGTATCAGAGGTGGAACCAAGTTATTATACTGCAAGTCTCAAGTCAAGTCCTAAGTGAAGGCATGCAATCCAAACTGTCTAAGGCATGCAAATCTCAAATCGAGTCAAAGTCCTAAACTTTTAATTTTGAGTTTTAAACAAGACAATGACCAAATATGTATTTTAATCTGAGTAATAATAATTTTGAGATTTCTAAATGATTTTAAACAGTGTTTTTGTTTGCCAGAACAATAGGAAGTGAACTTCAAAATCATTTGAAAATCAGTGTTGATGTTCCTTTTACAGTAAATATCAGCCAGAAACCCCCAAAACATCCAGTAAATTTAGAAAATAATGAGCAAAATGGTCCATAATAAATTAAACAGATTTCTGTAAAAATAAGAATTATTTCAATGTGAACCAACTGCAACAGCACAAACCTGCTTTAACAATATTATGAGTAAGATCAGAATATTAAAATAACAACTCAAATTATTCATAGAGCTGTATAAAAATAAATTGTGTAATCAAATTCATTTCATAAGACATCATTATAGTGTTGCTATCTGCCAGCTTGGATCCCACTATTTTGTTTGTGGTTCTGACTCAAAGTACAGAGACTTGCCATGTACACATTAGAAACTGTAACTTTCCAGGCTCCATGATTAAATTAGCAAACACAGAAAAACATAGCTGTTAAATTAAGATTAAGCATACATTAGTTCCTTTATTAGCATTGATCATTATTTTTTGTGTAAGTTTACATGTCAAAAGGAAGTTAGATGTTGTTGCATATCTGCCTTAGCTATTAGCCCACATGTTTTCCCAACTCAAATTTAGTATTTTTTGATTACATTGTGGTCTGTCGCAGGCAAATCAAATTATGTATATTTTTCTATGCTGTTTTAGATGTGGGGATTATGAGACTTCTCTAAAAACTGTCTGGAAAACTGTCTGGAAATTAATAAACGGTACGTTAACTGAATCAAGAAATGCATAAGTGGCATGCAGTAAAGTTAAAAATATATTTGATCAAAACAGGGAATTAACACAATACTAATTTACATGTGGAAAAATAAAATAAATAGAGCATGTTTTAGCATAATACTGCTTCAGTTTAACCTAACAGTTAAACTGAAGCATTGTAATCATTGCTCTCTTAAGAACATTTTGTAACAAAAAAAGAGCATTTTGTGCTGCATCCATATGGCAGCTGTGGCAACCCATACAGAATATTGATACAGCTGTTGGCAGCCCCCGCATCACTGTCTCCAGGTTTGCAATTAAAAATCCGTCAGATACTTGCTTCTGCCTGGATCTAAAATCTAAAAGTGTCCGAACATTATGGTGCAGAGCTACTGTATGTGGCATAGTAGCTGTTGTTTGGATGATGCCAGGCACGTCTTTGTTTTTTTTTTTTCTTTTTTCAACTTTGCGCACGCCTCCCTGATAGCTCTCCCTGCTTCCCTCTACCACCATGGAGTCTTTGCTGTCACTGTAAGATGCAGAAGTCAAAAATCATTGGTGTGAAAGTCCAAGTCAAGTCCAAAGTCTTTTATCAAATCAACAAGTCAAGTCTCAAGTCATTAAATTTTTAACTCAAGTTTGACTCGTTTCTAAGTCACAGATTTTTTTTTGGATATTTTGAAGAATTCTATGGCATGAGCATCGCAACTTCGAAATACCACATACTGTGGACGTACCGATGCTGGTATCGGAATCAATGCATCCCAATAACATGTGTGTGTACTCGTACTCATGTTCATAAAAGTGCTCCGATACTACTGGACTCAAAACCAGCATGTTTGGAGCTTTGTTTCCCTCTAACAGACAGCATCAGTTTGCACTTCAATGCTCTAACCCAGTAAGCGGTGGTAATGCACCATAAACAGAATATGAACCAAAAAGAGGAGAAGGTGACTACATATGGTAGCCGAGCTGAACAAACCACTTAACGGCAGCATGACTTTAACCAGTTTGGTAGTAGAGGAGGAGATGTTAGCAGTGTGGAGATATAGCCAGGAGAGCAAAGGTGACAAAAAGTTAAGCTGACTGCAAATTATCTTCAGCCAAGTTGTCAAGAAGATAAATAAAACCTAGCACTTTTAACACAAGTAATTTGATAAAACATCAGCAAATCCAACACGACCCTGAGTTCAAGCAGTTTTCTCGTAGGAGCAGCAAACAGCAGCAACCAACTTTGCAGCAAACTCTGATGAAGCGGGAGAAGATGTCCAAAGACGACACTCACGCAATAAAAAACACAGAGGCTCTTACTCAGTTCACTGGTCTTGATGACCAGCCATTTTTCATTGTTGCTAGTTTGGGATTTTGACATTTTCTCATGTGCTGGAGCCAAGGTACGAGACTCCTAGCCCCCACCACATTACAGACATAACCTTGCATGAAGCTTGAGTTGGTTTCTGATTTCAGCTTCCAATTGGGGAAATAGCTAAATGGCGATTCCACCTAATTTTCACTACACTGAGTATCTTGAATCTGCTTTTGTTTAAAAACTAAAATGCTTAAACACTTCAAACCTATTATTCTACATTAAATGCAGAATATTAAAACCAAAAAACCTTTAATTATAAAATAGATAAATAATAAAAACCAAACAGTTTATAAGTTGATTACCAGTACATTTTAGCATTCGTTTTAAAATTTAAGTTCTTTTTGGAGCCCTGTGTGGTCAAGCTCCTGTCTATATTTCAGGCCTTCAAGAGCCCTAGTCTTCTTCTCGCAGCCTCAGATCTTCCGGTCAAAGGCTGGTAATGGTCCAACAGACTCATTTTAAGACTGGAGGGGATAAAGTCTGTAGGGCTGTGGCCTCCAGACTGTGGAATGCGTTGCCTCTAACTTTGTGCTGCCTTGATTCTCTTAATACGTTTAAAAAGCAGCTGAATACACATTTGTTCAGATTGACTTTTAATTATTTTGACATTATTTGTCACATGTATGCTGTTTTATCTATCTGTTTTATCTTCATATTGGAAAGCACTTTGTGACTTTCTGACCTGTGAAAGGTGCTATATAAATAAAGTTTACTTACTTACTTACTATATTTAAAACTAAGAAACCTTTAATTGTAAAATATATAGTAACAGATAGATAATAAAGAAAACAATTTATAAGTTAATTGTAAGGAGTGTAATGATATTTATTAGTACTCGTATCAGTACTTGGTATTGGCAACTACTTAAATGTAAGTACTCGTACTCTGTCTTAAAAAATCTGGTATTGTTGCATCCCTACCACATACTGCACATATGCTTTTTGAAGTTGAGCAAATGGTACAGAAACGTGTAGCAGTGACCCTCATAACAATGTCAATTACTCTTGTACTATGCTGAGCAGATGTTCTTACTGCAGTGATGAAAATAAACTCCACTCCAGTAATCCAAATGCCTGAAGTTGCCTTATTTAAAAAAATTTTAAAAATCAGCTAATAATTATTTGACCTCTTGGGGGCATTCATAGACTATATTTAGTGGGTTAGATTGTCAGCCCAAGATGGCCAGGTAAACATCAGGTTTGAGCTGAACAGTCCTTATGATACAGTACAATAAATCTCATCATCCCTCTATTGTCTACACCTGCTTTTTCCTACCCAGTGTAGGGGCCTAGCTGGTGTTTATCTCTACTAGTCAATGGACAGGTTAACAGTCCATTTCAGCTCTAACACACATAATAAATGACACATTTATGAATTCCTGCAAATTAAACTCTCTGAAAAACCTAACATGAATTTTGGGACTGAGAGGAAATTAGAATACTTTTAAAAGTCTTACGTCAAAAGGGGGAGCATACCAACTCCACAGACCCTAGCTCGGATTCAAACCTAGGAACCTTTTGCTTTGAGGCAACACTTCTAACAAGTATAAATCATTCAGGTCTAAAAAAAAATCTCTTGTAAACTTAAGAGGCAAACCACTGCTGTGTCTGCACATAACAGTCAGCTTAGCAAAAGATACTGTCAGTCACTGTTTACTGTTTGTTTATTTTACACATAGACCATGCATAACATTTCATTGACCTTTTAAAAAGGGGAGATGTGTGGTACCAGGTCATAGCAAAAAATGATAATTTCCACCTGCAGCCCTTGGACAGGTTGATGGTAATCAAGTAAGATTTAATAGATTATGATTTGGTAAAAAACCAGTATAATAATTAATAACATACATGTCCAATAATTCATTGTTCAAATCTCACTAAAAGTAAATCAAACTGCAAACCAACAGACAGTTTATAAAATCATGTCTTTGCCTTCATCAAAAATGAGTGCAAATCTGTTCATGTAATAGCCATATTTTTGCCAAATTTGGAAACATTTTATAACCAGTACATGTTATAATTTCATTTGGCACACTATTCCAATGACTTGTCACCACAAAAGAGATGGCAGTGTTATTAAAAGCAATCCTACATTTTTGGGATGTTGCACTCACCTCTGGAAGTCGCCCTTGTGACTCTAGTCATTTTATCTGATCTCAAGGTGACGGATCTTCTTAAAGGTGGACCAGCAATGTCATGGAATATTTTATAAACTAAACAAATTTTTTACATTATCACAAAAATGTCATTATTTTAACATTTCATAATTTTAGCCTTTATGTAAAAACAAAGATACAGCAGTTTCTAACTCAAAATAGCATTTTAGAGCCAACAAGATTTCCAAAGAGTTTCAAGCAGTTGTTTCCAAAGGGTTTTTTAAGTCACAATGTACAGTTACTGTTCATCTGCAATGATATGGGCTTGCCACTTGTTGTTTTTCCAATACCCTTTTATACAGAAAATATGTGAAAAAGCAACCAAAGAAAAACTAATCAAAAAATTAACTAAAGAAAATCTTTGTAATACTTTTCTCACTACAAGGCCATCAAATTGCATGCTCTAGATGTTTTATTCCTGTAGCTTAAAATATGCTTGTGTTTATTTGGTAGCTATGCTTAAAGTTTTTCATTTAAGAAAAATTTTGACACCCCTCCCTAAAAAAAAAACAAAACAAAACATGAGACATGAAAAAAGTATGTTTTTAGATTTTGTCTTTGATGAGGACAATGATGCTCCCGAGGTTAAAGCTGTCCACAAAAGAGGAGACAGCAAAAATAGCCATGTCACATTTTTGTGCAACAGCAAGGGCTGGCCACCCATTGACCTTGGTGTCTTTTATATTGTTAAGCCTAGAGAGAACTATCAGATATTAACACCCCATATCTTTGAGTTTTTGTGGCTGTCATGCCCCGAGGACACTTGTATGTACATTTCTTTTTGTCCTGTGGTGCGATCATCTTTCTGTCAGTTGTTTTGGCCCCCTTATACACACACACACACACACACACACACACACACACACACACACAAAGATACCAACAAAGAGGCTAAGATATTGTATATGTGTCACACTTCCGTCTGTTTGTGTAGTATTTTATTTACTGTCGACATGTCTTGGCATAGCCAGTGGACAGCGTGTGGAGACAGAAATTTTGCTCAAAATAAAGAAAATTCAAGCTGTTATGTATATTTGTGTATAAGAGTAAAACACGGGTGCTCTTTATATAATCAATGTGTGAAGGCACCAATACCAATCTCCATGATAATTTACTTTTCAGCATGAGCACAGACAACAACACTGATACAATTCATTTCCTCTTTATTAGCTGGTTCAGAAATACAGGGCCGAGGTGAGGTACGCACTAGAGTCTATCAGAATTGGGATTCAGAGTTTTCTTTAATGATGCAAGATTATTTTTCATGCAGAGTGAACGATTTTGGGAACCATGTGAACCTTTTGTGGACTTTTGAATTTTACATGAGGCCCTGATTCAAAGTAGCAGAAATAAAAACAAATGGAATTGTTCAATGCTGCAAAGGTATTCATATCATACTTGAACCTTTTCACATTTTGTCAGGGTCTCTTGTCTGCTTCTCTGATTAATAGTCTCCTTGCTCAACCTGTCAGTTTAGGATGCCATGTTTTGATAAGTTAGTGATAGTGCTATCTTTATTTAGTTTTGGATGATGGACTGAACAAAGCTCTGTGAGAGGTTCAAAGTTTTGGGTATTGATTTGTAACTGAACCCTGCTTTGAACTTCTCCACAGCTTTATCCCTGACCTGTCTGCTGTGTTCCCTGGTCTTCATAAAAGCTGTTTGTTCAGTAATGTTCTCTAACAAACCTCTTAGGGCTCCACAGAACAGCTCTTTATTTTATACACTAGTGACCTCTATTTACTAATTAGGTGACTTTGTAAAGCAAATTGGGGCACTGGATTTCATTGAGGGATATTAGATTAAAGAGGGCTAAATACAAAATGTCAAATTTATTTATATAGCATGTTTAAAAACATCTGTCAACCAAAGTGCTTCACAGTTACATCCACAATCATAAAACAGTAGATGGAATAAAAAAAAAAAAAACAGCAATAAAAGTAAATAAAACACAGAGTTCAGATTTAAAAGTAACAAGCATCTCATACATAATCAGTCATAAGCCAGAGAAAAGAGATGAATTTGTAGTTGAGATTTAAATAATTGTATAGTCTGGGCGGTACGAACAGGCACAGACTCATGATACACTTGTCACATTTGTATTGGTGAAACTTTGTATAATCTTTCTTAAACTTCACAATTATGTGTTTATTTGTGTTGGTCTATCACAAACTTTTTAAAATGCAGTGACAGCTGGGGTTGTCAGGTAAAAACATTTGAAAAAAGTTTAACAGGCATGAATGCTTTTGCAAGGCGCTGGTAAATCTTTTGCAAAGTTTCAGACTAATTTATAGTTTGCATTCCTTGCTTGAGTTTCCTGTTGTGACTTCTAGAGTCAAATCCAGTCAATCACCATGACATTCAATTCACTCGATTTGATGACTTGCTATTTTTATCTAGAACCAATGTCCCTTTTATTTGTCCTCATACTCGTCTCTTCCTCTCTCTGCGCTGACATTACTAATTATTTCAAACTATCAGGTAGGCAGTTTCTATTTCAATTAAATCTCCTCTTCGCCGCTGACCTTGGGGTGGAAAACAGCGCTGCTCTCTCAGCCCCGAATATTCCCCCGAGCCGTTATGGGTGCCATTTAAGATTTAAACTCAATTTGAGCTTGACTTCAATGAACACACAGCAAGACAGAAGTGTGATCAGTGTATATATTCTAGTGACATACTTAATGTGATAATTGAGAGTGGTCAAATTGAAGCTTCCAGGCATAACTGGCTACTTTAACACACCCTAGGGTAGCAGGAAAGGACAGATTTACAACCATTCTCCTAATCTAGCTGTCTAGCATGGGCAATGAATCTTAATGTTGTGATGCCAAGATGACATATTTGGTAATGGCACATAAATTATCAGTATGGTATAAATTTTACAATGACGTGCAAAAAACAAAGTATATCCACAATGAAATTGGAGACTTATGCAGCAAAAAAGATGGAAGAAGCAGAGGGGACCATGTACATAAGAAAACAATTACATGATATTGACAGCTATTGCAATCACTGGCTCCCCTGCCAGACTCAATGAGGTGCCAATCAACTGAGTGTTTCTGCCTCATGTTGCCTCTTTCATTTTAGAGTCAGAGGAGATTCTGCTGTAGTGAATCATCAGTCAATAGCCCAGAGTTGATGGTTAATGCTGATTGATGACATTCAATACACCTCATCTCCCCATCTCCAAGCCTGCAAAGCACACTCACCACCCTCCACAAAAGCAGTTGAATAACAAAATATGCAATAGCTCCATTTTATTATTACGAAAGTAAATAAGTAAAAGTTGTTACATTTTTAGTAGATCACGGTTGGTGTTCTTGAACTAACTTTGTTTATCTTTGCCAGAAATGAGTCGTTCATCAAATGCATCAGAAAGGCCACCCATGATTGATTTCAACCATAATTAAAGTGATTATTAAAACAAATGGCCAAGCACTACATGATTCCTCTTCATTGTCCCATGAAATAAAATGAGTTAATGTGTCATTCAGAGAACAATATTAGCCAGAACAACTTACCTGTAATTACAGTGATACAATCAAATGTGACATCTCTATCATCACAATCCGCTACCTTCCTCTTCCCTTTTCCTTCACCTGTGGTGACTTGTTCATGCCCAGAATAATATACAAAGATCACCCCTCAAGCGTGAAGAAGATAATTTCTATGGAAGCATCTTAATGTGAATTTAAGTGTAACATGACAATGGCAACCTGCAACAGGAACTTTCTAACCCAGAAATGTCAAGTGGTGGGAGGAAGGCGGAAAGAATATACGTAAGATATTGAACTGACTGGGGTGCCACCTTTAGAAATGGAATAATTTTCTCTTCCTCTTTCCATCTTTATCTCCTTCCTGCCTGTTTCCATCTTGTTTTTTTCTCTCATCACAGCTTTCCCTTTTGGAGCTCATTTCTTTATTTCTCAAGCACAGTAGTTTAAGACATTTTGAGGTATACTCTGGATGTCTATAGGAGTGGCCATCCTAATGTCACTTTAATATTTTGACACAAGAGGCCCACTATGCTTATGTAAATAAGTAATTTTTCAATTGATGATACAAATATAAATTTTATAATGTAAAAAACAAAATGACAGAATTGATGAAAAAAACGCTTTCTTTCTATCCATCGTCTATTCTTTTTTATTTCTGCTTAGGGTCTGAAGGCCCTGATGCATGACTCCAGCTATTAATACATGAAAGGACATTACTCTGGACAGGACACCTATCTGTCAGAGTCAAAAATGACCAAGACAATCAATGTCTGTATTTATCTAATGTCTAATAATCTAAAAATCAATTTAGGTATTTGTTTTATCTATTTAGAATAGAAAAGAATGGGTCACTTGTAGTTTTTTTGTTTTGATCAGGAGTCACGTTAAAGTCATAAGAGTCATTGATTTGAACTACAAATAAATATTTACATATCCCCATTGATATTTACACTTCCCTGTTGTTTACACAGGTTTTTCACTTTTTGTAAATACTCTGTTCTTGTTGTTTTTCATGCACATACATACATATACACACACACACACATATATATATATATATATATATATATATATATATATATATATATATATATATATATATATATGCACATCTTGTACATTTTTCTTTCTTAAAATTATCCTTCTCAACTGCACATTTCTTATAATCTGAGTATGATATTTTTAATAACATACAGTATTTTTCTTTCTGTACAGTCTCTTATTCCTATTCTACCTTTTTGTGAACAGACATACTCACACTTACCTTAACTTCCTGCTGTGACAACTGAATTTCCCCACAGTGGGACAATAAAGGATATTTCTATTCTTCTATTCTAAATACTCTACAGTCCTAAAATATGGAGCAATATGGAAACTATCTACAATTCAATTAAATTATCTGTGTAATTCTTTGAAAGACATAAGGAAAAGACTGGGCCAAATGACTGACCAAACTTAGTTATTCTGAAAATATATTTGATAATAAACCCAAACCATAATTTTCATTAGCTGCTAGTAACAGCTGTCATACCACACTGACAACTATAATTGTATTGTTGTTTTATTGAAGCTTGGCTTGGCGACTGCAGCTCTGAGGAGGACCTTTGGTTAAATAGGTGGTGCTTTGTATGACCAAGTGCTTAGGCACCCCTGAATGGCTATTATGGGAGATTCAGGGTTTCCTCAAACATACATGAAAGAATCAAAGCAACACTTCAGGTATGTTTTTTGATGAGGGAATAACATTATGGCATAATATTAAGCTCAAGAAAGTCAATTTTACATCATACCCCCTCACCCCTCCAAAAGATATATAAAAAAAGGTAAATATCTGTTTGGCATGCAAAGGCATGCAAAGTTTGAAATAACAGCCCAGAATTATTTAATTTCAAGCATTTCTTTGCAATATTATTTATGCACAAGCTGTTATTGCAATGATGATATATGGCACAGCACTTACTATAACTATATAAACTATATCCTGTATCAGCCTCTCTTTTAAGCATGAGCCAGCATTGACTCATACCAGTGCTAATGTAGCTGCCAAACAGGGAAATGGCAGTGGTCACCCTCAAAAGAAAAGCCTTTTAAAGTAAAAACAGCATATTTGGATTTGCTCACAGAATTAACACTTAGGCACTTTTTTTTCTCCATATTTTTACTGGCCCAACGTGGGCTAGTCCACAATATCTGGAAGACTGGAAGTAGCCTGGGGATTGTAAAATGTCCAGGTCTTCCTTAGAGGGATGCAGTTTGCCTTGTGAAGGATTTTAATGTGATCATGTTGATAGGTAGGGATAAGACACCACCCCTTGGCTTCACCCTTTTACTCTGATCTGCTGTGACATTCATTGGATAAGGGTCATTTTTCTCCTTATTGTCTGCTGAAGACAAAAGAATTCAGGGAAAAGACCGAAAAGACGCATTCCATGTCTGCCAGAATGATAAAAGTTTGCATTATATCTCTTCTACTTCTGTACCTGCCACTGGCTCAGCAACTCTGTGTGTTTGCTACGTATCTCTTAGATAAAAAAAAACAAAACAAAACAAAAAAAAATTAACCACAGCTTAGAGAGAGCAAGGATTTATTCTCCTCTTTGATTGCTCGTTGATTCATCAAGGTCTTTAAAGACCAAGGCGGGACAAATACATTTATAGTGATAAACATGGCCCAAGGGTATCTCTTTGTATTTTAATCTGAAGCAATTATTCAGTTTCATTAATAAACATGTTGAGAACACTTTTTGGACTTTGCAGGCTAAGTTGCCCATCTTAGCTTCAAGTAGTGATAAACAGAATGACAGAGCTAAATCCAAGAGGTGCAAAGGGAATAGTCATTATGAAACTGCTTTCTTAAAACACTTTTCCATCAGAAACAATAATCAAGAATTTTAAATGCAGAAAAAAATAAATCACAAGTATAATGCATTATTGACACAACTTACTTTCTGTTCTTCATTCTGTCTGCACCTCACAGTAATCACAACAAAGGATTTTAAACTCCACTGCCAGGAGAAGAAAGGGTATTAATTTTTCAAACTAAAAACTGTAAACTGAAAATACCTGTGAAGTGGATAATTCTGTCTGGGGGAGACGTGTATTTTCCCCTTCCATGTGTCAACACAACTTCTTTTGAGGTGTACAGTGATGTCTGCATGCTCCTGATAAGTCTCTTATTCTCAGCAAAGAGTAATTTGCAAAATGAAGACGGCTGTACACAGAGTCCCCATATTGTTAATTAAATCATTCCGTCTTTGATGTTTTTCTCAGTTTTTTAAATGGGAAAATAACAAAATAAATGGAATGCTGTCTTCTGTTCTGAAAAGAATGATCCGTGGATGCTACATCGACCACTGAGGCTGAAATACTGTAAATAAATTCAATTAACCGTGAATAAAAGTGCATGACTTTCCAATAAAAAGAAAGGTATCATTTCATTTCTAGCTGTCATAACACTGGCATGTGGGGGAAGATGTACAGTAAATTATTCACTGTTATTTGCACCTTATATTGCCAAACAGTTATGAATCCCATATGATAAGATTTCAAGCATATGTGTGTGTGATGTTTTTGCCATTGTAAAGTCATTATTAAAATATATGCAACATTATACAGGCAGAGCTGGAACTGGATTCCTGGACAGTCACTGTATAGTTTAAATAGGATGCTCACATTCCCAAGACAGTTTTATGTATTTACAGAGGCAAGTCAAAAAAAATTCACTGAAACTAATTTAAAACATAAGGAATTCTACAGGAGCTGTTGTGGGGTAAATATGGTTAGCTAACCTAATGGAAAAAAAACATGCTAAGTTCCCATGATTCACATTTGACTACACTAAAAGACACAGGTCGAAAGAATTAAAGGAAAATGTATAACATGCAAAAAGATATATATATATATATATATATATATATATATATATATATATATATATATATATATATATATATATATATATATATATATATTTTATTTTTTTTTTTTTTTTTAAACATGTGTCTTCACATAGTACTGTAGAATGTAGTTTTCACATGTGAAACACTTGTCAGAAATCTTTCCACACTGGGAGGATGTCAAGTATGTGCTTTTTGTGGTAATACATGATATACATAACTTACACATGTAAAAGGTGTGTGTTCACATGCTACTACAAAATAAAATTGTACATTTAAAGCACACTCAGGAGACTATAATACACATTATATCCAGGTTACAACATGCCATAATTATGCCATGTAAAACATGTGGGAAACTGTCATACACATGAAAGGTAATCCACATGTAAAAAACATGTTTGTATCCACTGTTGTGCCCTTTAACTGATATCAACAATTAGCTCTAAGTTTAGTTCCCACTGTTAAAACTGAATTAAGTCATGGTCATAGCTGAGCTCTTTAACATTTTCACTAAATTTACACTAAATTTACGGTCCAGATATGAACTGGTTGTCACTGACCTATCAGTTTCTTTATGAGATAAAGTGTTTGATACACTAGTATCAAACAACGTGATCATCATACATCATTTGCATGTCAATGCCTAGAATTTGCAACCTGGCCTTAGTCAGCTTATTTATGTTCACTGTTCTTTTGGGTCATGCAAACTATATTTTAATGTGGCCAAACTAAAAAAAAAAAGCTGTTCTAATTCAAATATTTATTTCAGCTATATTTAACTCTGTAATGTTCGGAGAACAAAGTTAGAGGGCACCACATTAAGCTGTGACTTCATTCTGTTTGCCGTTGTTTGGTAGGTGCCCTTTAATGTGGTTCGAGAACAAGCCTTTAGTTTATATTGTTACATTTAATTGCGAAAAAGAAGTTGTTTTAACCATGTTTAAAGCAAGGGAAGAGGCATACATTGTATAATCATATCAGGTCCCAAATAAGACAGGTGTACAGTGTGTGTGCTCAGCTGCCTGCACCACACACAGACAGACTCAAAGACAGAAAAAAGCACACCTGTCAACACTGTCTTACCATAAAAAGTCAATTTCACCATTCATTTCTCCATAAAGAAGCTCAAGTTTGGTCCAAAGGCTTGTCAGTTTACATCTTTCGTTCATGACTAAATAATGAAGAGCTACATTTAATGTCGCTAGGGAGCACTGCAGTTCAATGTCATGTAAAAAAACAGAATAGTTCAGTTCAATGTTTTTTTTTAAAGGTTAACAGCACTCTGAGTGCCACACTCATCAACAATGTGTTCCACAGGTTATTATTCAATATAATTGCGACATGTAAAACTCATATGAGAAAACCTTACACGTGAAATTTAATACTCGCCATTTTATGGATTGTTTGTTTAAAATGATTCACTAAAGGCAGTTATGGCAATAATATATATATATATATATATATATATATATATATATATATATATATATATATATATATATATATATATATATATATATATATATATGACTGAGAAGAAAATAAAAATTATTAATGTAAATCAAAATTATTACACCATGGAGATCTGGATTTGGATTCATACTCAATATGAAAGTGGAAAATAACATGACAGGCTGATTCAACATCAGTGAATATTCCTCAAGACAAGTCTAAATGAGGCTCAGTAATGCGTGTGGCCTCCACATGCCTGTATAACCTCCTGACAATGCCTAAGCATGCTCCTGATGAGACGGCGGATGTTCTCCTGAGGGATCTCTTCCCAGACCTGGATTAGAGCATCAGTTAGCTCCTGAACAGTCTGTGGTGCAACGTGGTATTGGTGGATTGACTGAAACATGATGTCTCAGATGTGCTCAATTGGATTCACACCTGGAGAACGGGCAGGCCAGTCCATAACACCAATGCCCTCATCATGCAGGAACCTCTGACACACTTCAGCCATATGAGGCCTAGAACTGTCATGAATAAGAACGAACCCAGGGCGCACTGTACCAGGATGTGGTCTCACAATGGGTCTGAGGAGCTCATCCCAGTACCTTATGGCAGTCAGGGCACCTCTGGCTAGCACATGGAGGGTTGTGTGGCCATCCAAAGAAATGCCTCCCCACACCATGACTGACCCACCACCAAACCGGTCATCCTGGAGGATGTTGCAGGCAGCATAATGTTCTCCACAGTGTCTCCAGACTCTGTCACGTCTGTCACATGTGCTCAGTGTGAACCTGCTTTCAACTGTGAAGAGCACAGGGCATCAATGGCGAATCTGCCAATTTTGGTGTTCCCTAGCAAACGCCAGTTGTTCTGCACGGTATTGGGCTGTAAGTACAAGCCCTATATGTGGACGTCGGCCCTCATACCGTCCTCATGGAGTCTGACAGTTTGAGTAGAAACATGCATATTAATGGCCTGCTGGAGGGTTGTAGCCCTCCTATGGCCCTCCCTCCATGTTTCCTGGTGTACTGGCCTATCTCCTGATACCTATTACGTGCTCTGGACACTGTGCTGAGAGACACAGCAAATCTTCTTGCCACCGCTCACATTGATGTTCCGCCTTGGATTAGTTTACTACTTGAGCAACTTCAGTGGGCTGTAAAAAACGCCTCATGATGCCTCTATACGTGACAGCACTGACAAAATGAAAAAGTGACTAAAAGTTCAACCAGAAAGGACGAGAACAGCAAAATGATCTGTAGTCACCACATGCACAATCACTCTTTTATAGGGGTTGTCTTGCTAATTGCCTCTCATCTCCATCTGTTGTATGTTCCATTTGCACAGCAGCAGATGAAATTGATTCACAATAAGTGTTACTACCTAACTGGTGACATTGATTCCACAAAGTGTGACTGATTTGGAGTTACATTGTTTTGTTTAGGTGTTCCCTTTATTTTTTTAAGCAGTGTATTTTTTGGAGCAGTGTATATATGTGCATGTGTGTGTGTGTGTGTGTGTGTGTGTGTGTGTGTGTGTGTGTTTTTTTTTCTTTCCATGTTTAAAGTGTTTCTGGAGAAATACTTTGACTGAGAAATTGTATTCTCAGAGCACAATAGGGAAATTTAGGAAATGCTGGCAGCCCATTTTGGCTGGGAAAAATGGCAGACTGCAGGTTGTTAGTTTGTTACCACCTACCCCCACTACATGTTGAAATTTCTGATCAGGCTGGTGAATGAAACTGTTTGTTTTTGGGTATCTGGGTGAACATTTTTTGAGCTCTCATTATGACCAGAAAAGTGTTATATTCATTTACTGTTTTACATTTAATTCCATGGGTTTGACATGGACATGTTGTGTAACTTAATGGGATTCACATATTTCACATATTTCAGACATTATACCATCAAATTGTTCCAAAAGCCATGTTCACATTTGTTTCACATTTTTTACATGTGATTTATACATGCAAAGTTTGTGTTTTTTCTGTAAGGGTATGACCATAACAACAGCTTTCAGCCTTTGCCCCTTTCTCTGACTCAACTACTAATTTGATTGATAAAGATGAATTTCTGTTTATAAACAACATTCACAAATTAGTCAGTGTAAAGGTCAACCAGAAGTCAAATAAAAGATTTTGCTCCCAAGCCCCCCCCCCCCCCACTAATTAGCTATCTTGTTTTAATATGAGGCTGCCAAACAGTAGTCTTGCTGAAAACTATGATGCCATTTGTTTTATTTTGTCAATAACGTCCCAGCTCACAAATATGTTGAGAAAATTGCATGATGACCTTTGCTCTGATCAATCCAGAAACACCTTGGGTGTAAAGACTAACATTTGCAACTCAGATGGGGGAGATCATTTAAGTAGAGTCAAGCTGATAAAAAGAATTCGGCCTCCAAGGTGTTAACGGCAGGCTGGTCATCTGAACATCTAGTGTTTTTACTCCAACCTCTAATTACTTCAAGGCAAGCCTTTGAAAAACGAGCTGGGTCGAATGTACATCTTCCTCAAACAGTTCAATGTTGGCATAATTTATTTAGTCTGATTTGTCAAATGTTAACAATAACTAGACAAAAGTAAAAAAAAAAAATAAATAAAATAAAAAATTCACATTTATTATGTCTTGTTCTAGATCCTTCAGTCTGACTGTTGTTTTTCATCCAAATTATATTGTACTCAGCTGAGACAAATATAAGTGCAAAGCAAAACTATTAATACCCTCTGGTTTTCTCTCAGGATGCCTCTGCAGTTAGCTCTAGCCATCTTCCCATCAACTTTGAGTAATTATTCTATACCTGCTAAAAAAAACAACCCCAACTTCTCCACAGAATTATACTGCCACCACCATGTTTTGTAAAGACATGGACTCTGTTTACTAATTGGGTAATTTCTGATGAAAGCTGGTAGCACTGTAATGTATTCAGGTTTATCAGGTTAAAAGGGGTTGAATACATATGCAGGTCATAACGTTGCATTTTAAATAATCCTGCATGATTCTCTTTCCAGTCCACAACTACAGGTACATCTCAAATGGCAGAATATGAAAAAGTTCTAAATATTTTGTCACTCATTTCAGAAAGAGAAACTCATATCATGAATTTCTTTCACAATATTCTATTTTTTTGAGCTGTTCTTGTATATGCTACTCTGTAAATGAAAATTTATATCATTCAAATGCTATGAATATTTTGGCAATGCACCGTAGATAAATATTGTATATGTGCCAGGATGGTATGAAAATCTCCAGTGTATTTTTTGCTTTCCTCCACCAGTAGAGGGCATAAGAGCACCCAAAGTATCTATCCATTTTTGCCCTGTTTGATACATTCTAAGGACATTTCTAATAGTATTTGTAGCATATATTTACCAAGCAATAGACCAGAACTCTCTAAAGTTAAGAAAACTGCATAAATGCCAACATGAAATACACAATGGCTCCTGTTACTGAACAACACATAAAATACTTGTGATTTCTGTTCTTCTTTCTTGCTTGCCTTCTTATGTTTTAGTCCTTCTTTGACCATCAAGTTCACACAATTGGAACAGTTACAGGTCATACTGCATGTATGGTTTCAATTTATTACTGTCTATGTGACAGCCACCATCTTTACCCATATCTCACTAACCAAGAAGTTCAATGGCACAACTGCTTCAGGTGAGGTTCATTTATTTCAGGCTATCTCAGTAAGATCACAGAGGTGTGAGGCACCTGCTTAAACAGTACGTCCTGCGTCCATCTAGCCACAGATGTCCAAAGGAAACCTGACAGCGTGGCCCCAAAGACAGGCCAGAGATTAATGATTTGTGACGGCTTCAACGAGGCAGGATATGAACAGTCGTCCTGCAGCCTTTGCATAAGTAGAAACAGCTGTTGTTTCGGCAGAGTCTTTGATTTTTATTTATTTATTTATTTATTTTTTGCTGTAGCTTCCTCTCTTAGTAGCTTGGAGGGAGAGGGGACTCCTGTATACAAAAACAGCATGGACAATATTAGCTTGTATGGAGAACAGACAAAAAATATTGATCAAGTCCACTTTCTTTCCTTCTTGAAATGTTGAGGTATTAAAGATCTCAATTAAAACAAATAACAGTATTTATTTTGTTTGTGTTGGTTGCTTTGGAGAAGCTTGACAGTGCCCACAGTGTAATTATAACAGTGTGAATTATGTGTGGAAGCAATTCTGCTGCTCCGACTAAATTGTGATTAGCATGGGCATGAATGGAGCTAGATTAAACCCAGTTGGAAAGGGGAAAAAAGTGAGGAACTGCAATTAGATACAACATTATTCCCTTTCTTTCTCGTTCTGAGAACACTGCCTCATTCTGCCACTGTAAGATTTAGATTTAGTCTCATTGTCATGAAAGCTTTATTTTGAGACCTGGTGAATGTATAGAGCACGACAACCCACTTTGTTTCAGCTGCACAAAAGAAACGTGCTTCTTGAAAAAGCCTGCCTGCTATTTCTAAGCCTTTAATTTCTAGATCACTACAAAGACCCAAACAGTCTCAAGGTTGCTTTGTATTCCAGGTACAAATGCTATCCTTTTAATGGACCATAATTTAGTTTGTTACATCACAATCTTTGTGATTATGAGCTATTGTCAAAAGCTTTACACCAATTATTTTTATTCAAATAATAAAAAACATTAATAATTTGAATTCAGCCAATTTCACAATAATGCAGTGTGCTATGAAAATGGTATGCTGATTCAATCATTAAGTTGCTTTAATTCTTCTCCTGTTCATCACATTTGCAAGATGTCATATGTGTCTGCATGTATGCATGCACTCTCCTTGCTTAGGATTCAGCAGATGGAACCATGGGATGGAGGTTATCAGCCATTCCATTCCCCCCTGGACTGTAATTCGTTGTCGACAATGTGCTATGGACCCTAAAGGCCTGCCATCTGCTTACTTTCGCTTCTTCCAAAGGTGTGAAAATACAAACCTCCACCTGGTTGTTGTTTTAGCAGTGCATGCTACCAAGAGTTATAGTCCCAATGGCAGTTTCTTTTTGCATCTGTACATAAGTATTTTGAACTGTCAATGACTGAAATATAATCACAGGTCTAATCAGTCATTAAACTCCATATTGTCATTGATGAGGGAATAATCATACTGAATGTTCAATAGGGATTACAAACAGTCATTCATGGCGCTGGTTTTTGCTTTCATTGAATTCAAAATCTACACTAAACATTAGTTTAATTATATTATCGAATAAGATCAAAGTACACAAGAAAGATAAATGATATGAGAGTGAACAAAAGGCCCACCTTAATAGTGAACTCCCAAAATGTAATGGTTTTAGGGAGCTTGAAAACAAGAAAAAAATAAATGTCAATTCATTCAAATGTATTTGTAGTTACACGAGGGCATGTGTGGATATCTTCATACTAGTCAAAAAATGTTTGAAGTTGCTGGATAAAATGACTAGATTTTCATAAGTGGAAGGAACACTTAAATTTAGTAACCCTGCAAATCCTGCTTTCTAATCCTCATTTATAATGCATCACACATTGTCTGCTCGTTGCTGAAAGACAGGCACCCAAAGAAAAAAAAGTTTTCAGAATGGGAGACAATTTTTTTGTGAATTATCAATTTGTTGAGTGATTGCATTCCAACAAGCAAGCCGTCCTTAATCCCTATCCAGCTGCCAAGTCAATGTAACTAATGTTATTTTTTCTGTTTTTTGGGTAAGGATTTTAGCAGGTTGGGCAAAGGATTTAGACAGACAATTCTAATATGACTTGCTTTTTCTTTTTTTGTATATATATTTTTTTTTTTTTTTTTTTTTTTTTTTTTTGTTGTTTTTTTTTTTTTTTCTGTTTTTTGGGTAAGGATTTTAGCAGGTTGGGCAAAGGATTTAGACAGACAATTCTAATATGACTTGCTTTTTTGTATATATACATATATACATACATATATACACACACACACACACACACACACACACATATATATATATATATATATATATATATATATATATATATATATATATATATATATATATACACACACACATATATACATACATAAATACATATGTGTGTGTATGTGTGTGTCTGTGTGTGAATAGAATTTTAACTGCTACCCCATTTTACAAGTTAAAGTACACAGGAATGTACAGTTTTATGGTGCTGAACAGATAGATTGCTCTTCCTCTTGAGTCACAAACACTAAAACGTCCGACTGACTTGAGAATGGAGGTGGACTAAATAAAATAACTCGAAGTCTGAGACTTATTTCTCATAAACAGTCTTGTTTCACACAATTAGTGGAGAAAGTAGACTAAAGAATGCAGACCCCTTGAGTCAATGATTAATGTTGTCCCCACTGAGTTTCCATTGTCTACACAAATGAGTGGTTGTCATGGTAGCAATTGCACAGTTTGCACTGTACCTCTTCAAAAATTTTTGACAATATGTGCAAATAAAAGGAGGTAACTGTGGGTGGACTGGAGCAGGAATCTGAAGTTTATAAGTGACAGACTAGAAGTCTTACAGAGATGAAGATGTTCTCCTGTTAAAGGAGCGTTTGATTTGTTAATCATGGCCAGTTGTCGACTGCTGGCTAGAATTGGTTCATAACAACTTGTTCATGTTTGATGCAGCATCAAAATAATGACTACATGGATGTTTCTTAAACTGAACTCTGTATAAAATGACTTCAGGTCATTTTAAAACAAATAAACTTGACACACCTCCAGATTATTCAGTCGCTATTAAGCAGACATTATAAAGAAATCTGCAGGTGTTAAGAATAATAGCTTTTTATGCATATTATCATCCTCATATTACATCGCACCTCGTTCTTTAGTTTGCAATTCAAGTTTTTAAAAGGCAGATTTAGTAAATTGCTTGGTTTTCAAAAAATCTGGCAAGTCTTCCATTTGACAATAAAGAGACAAAAGCATCTCAACCTTATATATTATGCTATATGGTAGGAGCTTGATGATAATTTGAGAACAGGTTTTTTTTTTTACATGTTACATAGAATGTTATAAGAAAGATAATAATGTTAAATGTTTCTGTGTAGGCTCAACGATGACGATCTGAATTGAAATTCTGTGTTCAGGCAGTCTGGATGCACTGACGGACATATAATGTAGAATGCAGAGAGGTGACTTAAAAACGCATGGTGTCCCAATGGTCCCTTTGTGCTTAGATATTGAGCTCTTATCCCCATCTTCCTGTAAAAGACTCTATACATCATTACATTGATCTAGTCAGAAAGATTTAAGCCTTAGCTCAGAGACAGAAATCTTGTTTCAAGGTCAGCTAGCGGGATGCAAAAGTCAAGGGTCACCTGTCTTCTCTCACCTGAAATTGATGTATCCCTCTGCTCAACTCCCCTCGGTCCCAGGAGATCCCTATTCTGCTGACCAGTTAAACCTGTTTGAGCCAAAGAAATCCACAGGATTTCTATTGGCCTTGTCTGATGCTGTGCAGGACAGCAATGGTACCACTCAGCAGCATGAATCAATATACATACAACATAAGCGCAGCATGTAGCTGCTAATGTGGCCAATGCAGCTGTCCAAAGTTTGTCCAGAAGACCAAAGTTCATTTTACAGAAAACTTGGAGTAATTCATCATGCGATAGATTATTCCAACAAACTTTGACTCTGCATGGAGACATGGAATCCTCAGGAGGCAGAATCTCATTACACTAAATCACTCATTCCCTTGATGCAAAGATAGGAGGTGTGGTGAACTGTGTTGCCATACAGTATGATTCAGAGCTACTAAGTATAGTGCATGCAGTCCATAGACGGTGTGGACAGAAGGTATCCCTGGGGCACTCTGAGAAATGCTACATATGAAATGGAGCGGCAAACTGTCTCTCTTTTGAAATGGGGCATTATGTATGCATGCAAGGATGTTTGTTAAAATCCCTTGTCTGCTGTCAGGCTTCACCTCCTCTCTTCTTTGCTCTGAGAAGGAAACGTAAGCTGTTTACAAATACAGTATGACAGGTTGGATACTGCTAACCTAAGTTTTCATGTCAAAACCTGTCAGTGACATTTAACAAGAAGAAAAAGCATGTCAGACCAAAAGTGCTTCCAGATAAAACGACCAAAGCAGCTGAAATGTGCAGGAAAACAGCTCTCTAGCCTCAGACACACATATCTGCTTATATTGAAATGCAGAGAGGGTTGTATACATTAAAATGCCTGGAATTTATAGATTTTTATGCAGAACAATAATTACAAAATATTCAAACCTCTTTAGAGGAATAACAATTTGTTATTTTTATTAAAACCACACTCATGGCACATTTTTTGTGCACCTATAGCTGAACAAAAGTATAACGGTTTGGTGAGAAAGGCTTTGGGCTGTTTTGATTTCAGTTGCAAAAAACATATACTTTTTCAGGGTAGTGTGCAGTCATGAAGCTGTGTTATTCTCCATGATTGCTGAACCATAGTAGAAATGCACATGCACACACACACACACATGTGGCAAGTCTGTGCTGCACTGTGACTTCATAACATCGACAGAAAAATCAGACAAGATGAGAGCCCAGAGACATGAGATACCAAGGTCAAGGTGATGCTACAGTTTTTGTGCATCAACCGGTTCCTTCCTGGCTCCATAAGCTGTGCCCTTTTCTAGATGTATATATATATATATATATATATATATATATATATATATATCCACAAAAGTGTGACTGATTTGGAGTTACATTGTTCTGTTTAGGTGTTCCCTTTATTTTTTGAGGAGTGTGTGTATATACACATATTGTTTATATATATATATATATATATATATATATATATATACATATATATATATATATATATATATATATATATATATATATATATATATATATATATAAAATTCCCTTCTCACCCTCCATGGGTGGTCTTTCTCAACCTCTGAGCTCGGGTCCTCTACCAGAGGCCTGGGAGCTTGAGGGTTCTGCGTAGTATCTTGGCTGTGCCGAGAACTGCACATTTCTGGACAGAGATGTCTGATGTTGTTCCTGGGATCTGTTTTAGCCACTGCTCCAGTTTGGGGGTGACTGCCCCGAGGGCCCCGATGACCACAGGCACCACTGTGGTCTTCACCATCCAGGCCTTCTCCAGTTCCTCTCTGAGGCCCTGGTATTTCTCCAGTTTCTCGTGTTCCTTTTTCCTGATGTTGCAATCGCTTGGTATTGCTACATCCACCACAACGGCTTTCCTCTGTTGTTTATCCACCACCACGATGTCCGGTTGGTTCGCCATTACCATTTTGTCTGTCTGGATCTGGAAGTCCCACAGGACCTTAGCTCGGTCATTCTCCACCACCTTTGGGGGTGTGCCCCACTTTGATCTCGGGGCTTCCAGTCCATATCCTGCACAGATGTTTCTGTACACTATGCCCGCCACTTGGTTATGACGTTCCATGTACGCTTTCCCTGCCAGCATCTTGCACCCTGCTGTTATGTGTTGGACTGTCTCAGGGGCCTCCTTGCACAATCTACACCTTGGATCTTGTCTGGTGTGGTAGATCTGAGCCTCTATTGCTCTGGTGTTTAGGGCCTGTTCCTGTGCAGCCAGGATGAGTGCCTCTGTGCTGTCCTTGAGTCCAGCTTTTTCCAGCCATTGGTAGGATTTCCTGATATCAGCCACTTCAGTTATTTGTCGGTGGTACATCCCATGTAGGGGCTTATCCTCCCATGATGGTTCCTCCAGCACCTCATCCTCTGGTCCCCATTGTTTGAGACATTCGCTGAGCACATCGTCGGTTGAGGCTTTGATCTTGATGTATTTATGGATCTTGGATGTTTCATCCTGGACAGTGGCTCTCACACTCGCTCGTCCTCTGCCTCCGTCCTTACGGCTCGCGTATAGTCTCAGGATGCTGGATTTAGGGTGGAACCCTCCATGCATGGTTAGTAGTTTCCGAGTTTTAACATCCATGGTCTTTATCTCTTCCTTTGGCCAGCTTATTATTCCTGCAGGGTATCTGATTACTGGCAAGGCATAGCTGTTTATCGCACGGATCTTGTTCTTGCCATTGAGCTGGCTTCTCAGGACTTGCCTTACTCGTTGGAGGTATTTGGCTGTGGCTCCTTTCCTTGTGACCTCATCGAGGCTGCCATTTGCTTGTGGTATTCCCAGGTACTTGTAACTGTCCTCAATGTCTGCTATTGTTCCCTCTGGGAGTGAGACCCCTTCTGTGTGGATGACCTTCCCTCTCTGTGTAACCATCCGACCACACTTCTCTGGTCTGAATGACATCCCAATGTCAGTGCTGTAGATCCTGGTGGTGTGGATCAGTGAGTCGATGTCTCGTTTGCTCTTAGCGTACAGCTTGATGTCATCCATGTAGAGGAGGTGACTGATGGTGGCTCCGTTCTTGAGTCGGTATCCGTAGCCAGTCTTGTTGATGACTTGGCTGAGGGGGTTCAGACCTATGCAGAACAGCAGTGGGGACAGAGCGTCTCCTTGGTATATGCCACATTTGATGGACACTTGAAGCTGCAATGAAGGCTCTTAGAGTCCTGTTGATGTTGTACATCTCTAAGCATTCAATGATCCAAGTGTGTGGCATTGAGTCATAGGCTTTCTTGTAATCAATCCAAGCCGTGCACAGGTTGGTGTGTCGGGTTTTGCAGTCTGTTTGGTCTACCAGGAGTTGGTGTTTGGCTCCTCTGGTGTTTGAGGGATCCTTCTGGATCAGGATTGTGCGCCCTTCAGTTAACCATTCAGGGTGAGTCCCACTTTGTAGCAGCTGGTTCATTTGAGCTGCCAGTCGCTCATGGAGGGCAGTGAGTTTCTTTAGCCAGATGGTCAGGTCCTGACATGATCCATGTCAGGACCTGACCATCATGTCATGTTACTGGGGCTTGCGTAGAGAGATTAGCCACTGTGCATTGCTGTTGTGGGTCACCTCCCTTTCCCATATGCCTTTCCAGTACTGTTGGGTCTCCAGCCTTGGTGGGTCTGCTCTGTTGTTATTACGAGAAGAGCCGGTTAATCCTCCTGGCTTCATTTTCTCTCGTGTACCTCTTTAGGCGACTGGCCAAGGCTTGGAGCCTTTGTTTGGCAGTTTCGAGCGCTTCAGGTATGGGCATCTGGCTGTATCGCTTGGGTACTGGTCTTTTGATTGATTTTGGAGCTCTGACAATTGGCTCACTTCCCTCCTTGTTACCTTGATTTTAGCCTCTAACCGTCTTTTCCATGGTGGGTATTGAATCTCATGGTTGCTCCTATAGCCGAGCATCTCAAGGATCACTGATGCTGAGTTGTACACCAGCTCATTGGTTTCCGTTATGGTGTTGGTAGGGATCGTTCTCAATGCTGCATTCACATCTTCAATGAGACTTTCTGATGGTACTTCACTCAGCCGTTGTAATTGGCATCGGGATTGCCTGGTGTTCATTCGGGCCACGATCCTACCTCTCAGGTCAGTTGCTGCCTCGTTCAGCTTTGATGGTTCGTTCATTATTGGGGCTGCATACCCAGTCTCCGGGTGGGGAGTTGAAGCTAACTCCCCTCTGACCTGGCATCCTGGCTCCCCCTTGCCGTAGCATTTGTGTTGTACCTCGTCTATCTCAAGTTGTGACAGCATTTGCCGTTTGCGGATGTTGGAACACTGAGCTACTAGTTGTTTGGCAGTTAGTGTTGAATGGGGATGTCGATGTAACCATTCCTCCCACATTCTTTGCATGTAACCCCTCTGACTAGGGTTACTTGAGTAGTAGCATTCCAACAGATCCAAGTTTTCACCTCTCGCCCAATTACGTCTTGTTCCAGTAACCCATTTTTCGTGAAGGTGCCCTGGTTCCCCAGCACCTAACGCAGACCTTGCTTGACCGGGCGACGTCTGAGCCGGCATGGCGTGTATTCCTTTGTCACTCATCATGAGGTAGGCAGTAGCGCGAAGGATCTTGCCTAAGGACCCACACTGGATATCTCAACAAAGCGACCCAGCCTGGATTCGAACCCCGGTCTCCCGGGTGAAGGTCGGGTGACTTACCCATTGAGCTACCCAGCCGCTACATACATATATATATATATATATATATATATATATATATATATATATATATATATATATATATATATATATATATATATATATATATATATATATATATACACACACACACACACACACACACATCTCAATGTTGCACAGGTGAACATTGACACAATATTGACAGTATTTGTTGAATTCCAACAACTTGGTTTATAATTGTAGATATTGTAGACTACAAATATTAAAGCTTAAATTTAATTCTATTTTAGAGAAACAAAAACGTTAAAATCCTTCAAATCTAAAACATACATGAAGTAAATCAAAATCATCCTGTCCAATGTCTTTAATGCACACTTTTCTGAAAAAAAGAGTCTTTGACTCCACCAAAAGGCTTCAAAACCAACTGTAGATATGTAAATATATTTGGAGAGTTTGGGTGACATGACAGACCGTGCCCTCCAAATCATGTGACAGTTACATTAGTATAGATCAGTCAAACTCTAATGAGTAAACTTGGATTGATTATGTTTTGAAAAGGGAGAGCTTCAGTTGCTTCTATTATAATTTTCATTTAATAATTTTCACTGGCATAAGTTTCATTTAAAAAAAACTGGGCTATTTGGGTAACAGAGCTTTTAGGAGAAATGGGAGTGTTGATGCTCTTGTACATTAACTTACATTATTATGAATGGTGACAGATTTTTAGTTTTTTGAATAACTGTTTTTGTCTCCATTATTCAATTCATTAATTTACAATCAGACTGAGCTTGCCACAGAGCTCTTTTAATTTTCCTACTCAAGTACCAGTTGCTTAGGACTCTGAGTTACAGCTCAAATACAATGTTTTCCCTGACTTCTTCCTCCTCACTTGACAAATCATAGAATATATCCTTCTTACTTGAACTCATATTCAAGCTGCAGACTTTGCTGTCATTATTTTTGTATTGGGTGGCTTTTGCATCTTGCACTGAGGCCCAAGCTCAGCATTGCAAAGGCCACATCATTGCCCTTCAGGAGCTTTTGGCTGAGTTCTCAGCTGCTTTGTGCTCACTGCTTTTCCTTAATGCATGGGCATTTAAATAATTATCAGAAGGTGTAAACCTGAACATGGATGAAAAGGAAATGTTTTAAACTATTGATTTATCCCCTTTAATGTTTGGTGAAGTCTCAGTCAAACAGCACAAAACACAAAATGGCTAAGGCACAGATCATCAGTGCAACAAGATTTGTTCATTTTCTGAGTTGAGTACAATCAGCTACATTTTTACCACAAAGAGAGCTAAAAACACTCAAATAGGGCGTCAATAATCATGTACAGCTTTTGTAGGAAAATACATTTAACTGCAGTTCACTTTCTATTAGGCTTATCTTAACTCACAGTGCATTTGTTACATGGTTATTTGCTTTTATTAAATTACCATTTTCCCTATTCATAATTTCTAAAACTTTATTTGCCTGTGCATTAATTTTCCTTGCCAGCAGTGGTTTAAAGGTTTTAATAAAGAGAAACAGTTTAGAAAAGATGAACTCATCTGTGTCAGATAAGAATGGAAAAAAAGAGAGCACAATATTTTGTTTTGTTTTGTTTTTACCCCTGTTCAGGCTTGTGTATTAGGAATCAGAAAATAATATGTAGAGATTCTTGATTAGATTATTTTACCCCCATTGTCACTTGTGTTATTGTTTTATGTTTTAGTTGTCTTTTCAAAAAGGAAAGAGTTCAAGATAAGGACACAGTGCTAACTGCTGCTTTATGAACTTGTAGAAATATTCATCATAACCTAAGCTGTGAGATCGAAAGCTGTTGTTCTCCCAGCATTGGAAAAACACCAATGAAAAGTCAGCAAACAAACAAGCAAGAGCCAGATTTGACACACAGGAACTCAGTGAGAAGCTGAGGAGGGCAAAGTGTATTAGCAAGTGATCTAAATGTACCTGGTTTGTGGATGTAGTACAGCTTGGAACTTGTTAAAAGGTGCCGGTCAAGTTATGTCAGATTTTAACAGTGATTCACGTGGATTGGCCTCGGTGGCATCCTGAAGGCCCATAAAGCCTGATTCATCACCCCTATCACTTGCAGAGGGCACGGAGAAGGCAGGGAAAGAGCAGCTCTTAGGTATGCTAAAGTCATCCATGATGGGATCTGTCAACTCTGCAAATGGCTCCCTCTCGCCCTGCTGCCTTGCACATTTCATCAGCTGAAGGAGTCAATGACAGAAAGTCTATTGAACTCTGACTGTCTCTACATACAAATTATTTCCTTCTGCTGAGAAGCATTTGTGTTATAAGAGAGCTTGATTATCAGCCAAATGTGATTCTGGCTTGATATTAAGAAATAGATTTAAAATAGGTAACACTTGACAAGATTTGCCTGGGGTATTCCTGTTTAGCAGTTAGGCTCTTCTATTTTACATTCCCTCTGGTAATCAACAACGTATTGGGAAATTCTGTTTGTTGCGCGACTGCTGACAACCCTTGAGAATGAAAAATACAATTTCATAATTTGCTGCTGCAGACACATCTTCAGGCACAGCAGGATCTGTGAGCAGAAAACAACGGGTGGGCTTTGGAAGCATTATGGATGCTACTGGATCATCATTTGAGTGACAGATAACAAGCTCAGATGCCCATAGAAATGTTCACGTGATAGATTTTGAGTGTTCAATGCAAGTTAACAGATCTGTTTATTCATATCATTAGTACATTAAAACATCAATCTCTGTAAATTTAGAATGGAATGACTGAAACTTTGCATATCATTATAAACACATTTAAAGCTTCCTTTTAAATGAATCAAAAACTGTATTGTGCTTCTTTTTTTGTTTTAAATAAATTAAATATTAATAGTATGCCATGTCTCCGAAAAGCCATTTTCTTTCAAGATTTAAACTGCAGATACTCAGATCTGTGTTGCAAGACTGTTTGCAGCTGATAGGAAATCCCCTGAAGGTTGAAAAGCCTGAGGATTTCTGTTTTCCCATAAAGTCTTCCTCTGTTTTTCTGTGTTACGAAATGGAGTATTGGTGTGCGGAAGGAGGCATACCAGCTGCTGCGCTGCCTCCTTACATTTTGTTTCCCTCCACTAGTCCAATTTCATATTGATGAGCTCTGCAGCAATTCAAATTGCATGTCTTCTTTAAACATTAAACCAGCAAAGAGAGGAATCACAGCCAGAGCTCACATTCTGCCACAGTTGAAAATTGCAAATGCTATTGCTCTGAAGGTAGAATCAGAAAAGGGGCAACCTGTAGTTCCACAGTTCAGACTTTTTTACCTATTGAGAACAGTTTGTCTTATGTGTATTAGCATGGCACAGTGGGGTGAAAATGCAGCCCCTCTGCGTGGATCCTTTGTAATTCAGTTGCTGCTGAAGATCAATAGGAATACAAAATTGTAATTTCACCTTCAGTTTCAGTATAAAATTGCAGCTTTCTCTTGAGCTGTCATCATTGTGTATTTGTACACTGCCTTGCAAAAGTATTAATACAACTTGAAGTTTTATCCATTTTGTCATGAAACAACCACAGACATCAATGTATTGTATTTTGTTGAAACTTTGTGTGATAGACCAATGCAAAGTAGTGCAGAACTGTGAAGTGGAAATAAAACAATGTTTTTTGTTTACAAATAAAAATCAGAAAAGTGTGATATGCATATGAATATAACCCCCATTACTCTTTTTACCTATAAATAAAATCAAGAGCAAACAATTTCTGTGAAAAGTTCTCTCATTATGAAATAGTGGCAATCTGTTTGTAATTTAACCTCAGCATAACTACAGCTGCTGTGAGGCCCTCAGAGGTTTATTAGAGAAAGCTGCAGTAGGTAACTTCTATAAAAATATGTTTTTTTACATATTTGTTAAAACTATCACTCTGTCTTGACAGTATAATTTGAGACAGATAATCTGTGGAAAAAAAATAAATAAATAAATCGAGCTCCTCTGCCTCCTCCCTGTGGTTCTACTGCCACCTGCAGAAATACACCGCTCCCCCACAGTGGAACCTGCCGTGACTGTACAGAGTAGTACGCATGGCCACCGATGACGGCGGATAAACCATTAGCACAGCTGCAACAAACTGGCTTGTATGAGCTGTGCAGGGGAAGGGTATGAGCACCGTGTACATGAGCGTGATTGACATTGGTAAGACATTCCTCAGGGCTCTAAATGGTTATTTCCTGGGAGAGGTGTATTTCTGCAGATTGTAGTAGGACCACAGGAAGGAGGCAGAGGAGCTCAGTTTTTTCACAGATTATTTGTCTCCTATTTTACTGTCAGGACATAGTGACAGTTTTAATAAATATGTAAAAACATATTTTTATTAAAGTCACCCACTGCAGCTTTAACAAAAACATACAAATAAACAAGCAGCATCATAAAAACCAGATGATGAAGACCCTACATATGTTAGCTATATAGTTGTTGAGAAGTTTAAAGCAGGGTTAGATTATTGAACCATGCCGACCAAGAAAAGTGGTGGCAAGGTTTTGCTGTGGTGATGCTTTTTTTCAGCAGGACGGGGAAGCTGGTTAGAAAACCTGGTAGAAGCTGCAAAAACAACTTGAGACCGGGGTGGACACTGACCTTGCAGCAGGACGGTAACTCTAAACATACAGCCAGTGCCAAAATGGGATGGTTTAAGATCAAATCATATTGATGTGGTAGAATGGCCCAGACACCAACGTTTTATTGGGAAATCTTTGGCAAAACTTGAATGTTTATGTTCACAGACATAAACACTTTGACTGAGCTTCAGCAATTTTGCAAAGTAGAATGACACTAAAATTCAGTCTTTAGAAAGTATAAGGACAGCAAAAAATAAATAAAAGCTTCTACAAGGTATCAATTCAAAGGGCTGTGAATGCAACACTTTTCCTTATTTCATTTGCAGAATATTTGAAAAGTATAACTTTCTATCCACCTCACAATTATGCAATACTTTATGGTGGTCCATCCCATAAATTCTCAACAGCATATTTAAGTTTGTGGTTGTAACATAACAAAAGTGAAAAATATTCAAGGGTTACCAATACTCTTGCAAGGAAATGTTTTGCTGATGTTTAGTTTAGTGCATTTAAGGATCCCCATTAGTCCCAACCATAGTAAAGTCTATTCTTCCTGGGGTCCACAACACAAACATTACAATAAAAACTCACTATTACAAACATTCCAAAAAGGACATCATAAAATACCCTAAAACACACATAGAGGTGTAAGTTGTGTAGAAAAATAAAGCGAAATGAAGTCTTTCCTTTGGTCTTGTCTCCTAATATAATTTATGTCTTTTTTTTCCTCTGAAGTTACATACATTTTTCCAGGAAACATTGTTTGTTTTAACTGCTTGTGACATTGACTTTTTTTTCCAACATTACATATAAAAACACATGCCGAGGTTCAGTGTATCAAGTGGATAAACAGAATGATATCAAACCATAGTAGCTAGTTGAAAAAAGTGAACCTCTTGAAGCTTTTGGAATTAGGGATGAACAGTTTTTGCTTAAATTAGGAGCAGATTTTGTCAATCTTATGAGATGAGGTAAACTGGTGAAATAACTAAATTGGTAAGGTTTTTTTCTCTCTATCCTTGGCTGTTGAAGCTCTCATTCTGGATGCTACCAAGGAAGCTGCTTAAAAATGATAATCCAAGGGAGGAAGGCAGAATCTCCACTGACTTGCCTCAAGCCTGCTTTCAACCCTATTAAGAAATATTAAGCAGCCTTCCAAAGAAACCTAAACTCAAGCCTTAAACTCCGTATGCTCTGCCTCCTGCATCCCTTCAGCAGCCTCATCCTTTCTGGGTGAGCAATCAGTGTAGCTGAAAAAGAGAAAATCTCAAAGAACCAGTCAAATTAGTATTTTCAAGTTGTTGTTTTTTTTACAATGTTTCACACAGTTTTTAAAATGATTATTCTCATTCTTCTGACTTCATTGTGTTTCTTTCAGGAATTGCACAAGCTTGACAGAATCCAAAGAAATTATCTTGACCTGAATGAAGGTATTGCTTTTTGGTTTTTCACCCTGCCACACCAAATCTCAAGAGATCGCCACAGAAAAAAAAAAAAGTTCTGTCCAGCTTGCAGCTGGGCAACACATGTCAGACAGCCTTGGGCAAGCTATGGCTCTAGGTTACCAGGTTAGAATATACTGCAGAAAGAAGTTTTAAATTTTCAGTGAGGTATATTGTTTAGTAACGAAAAACCTCCTCCCTCTCTGTTCCTTCTATTTCAATTATTTTGTCATGGTTTTGATGTGAAATTTTAGATCACAAGCTTAATCATAGCTTATATTTCATACTAACGGTACAGCAATACATCCAGGTGATTTTTTTTTTTTTTTTCAAAGAATTAAGAATCCACTTTTTTTTGTTTTTACAAATAGAATAAAGGTTAATCAAATCACTAATAATGTGTTACATAATGTTTAATTGGAGTGGCATATTCAATTCAGATTTGACTAGTCTTTATATTGCAGTTTTTGTTTCTGTAATTGTAAGACAGTACTAATGCCAAAACACCTCCCTTTTGTGTTTATACAGAAAGGTTTCATGAATGACGAATAGTGTGTGTTGAGGAATCTCTATTCAGTGTAGAATTATCCAGCTCAGGTTTAATCAGTCAAAGTACTTCAGATTTTGAACAAGGGGGAATCAAATGCATTCAAGACTGATTAAAAACAGCCATTTTTCACTTTATTTATTATGTAGTATTCCATTGATAAGTGTTTCACAAGAAAAAAAAAAAAAAAAAATCAGCAAAAACAAAAAAGACGGAAGGATCTAGAAACCACCAGTCCCTCTTTTGGGAACATGCCCCACACAATCAGAATCATTTTTTAAAAAAATATTATCTGTGGTTTTGTATAAGTTACTATGAACAGACATGAAACTGTAATATCACATTTCATCAGGCTGTTTTGTTTACCCAGCTTGCATCTCTTTGAGTTTAAAAGATCAAACCTTCAGTAAAACAAGCCTTACTGCTACCTGGAGGCTTGTTATGTGGATTTTAGAATGTGATCTGATGCACTAAAATTGTGAATTTCTCTGAGCTTGGATAGAAAGAGATCCCAAAACAGTATGCAGGGTAAAAAAGTGCTGTCCAGAACTATATATTGTGCCTTTTTTTTTTTTTTTTCTTGAATGGACACAGTGCTTTGTCAATACCAGTCATGGCTGAGATCTTTAAACCAAATGCAGTGTTTAACAGCTCTTTTTAAAGATGGTCTCTCTTGTGGCGTATATATGTCAATTTGTTTGGTGATTTATTTGTTGGCTAACTGAGCCGGTATCACCTAACTGATTCAGGTAGCCAGATTGTTGGTGTGAGTTTTACAGAGAGTGAAAGAGAGAGAATGAGAAAGAGGCTATGCAATGCAATCATACTTGCCCTGCATCCACTCACTTTGTAATGGAAAAAGCTGTGTGCAAAGCATAAGTCTCGTGAGAAAACAAGGAAAGATGAGAAAATAAGTGGGTCAAGCAAAAGCTGTGAGGGCCAGGACAGTGAAGAGGACCCCCCCTGAAATCAATGCACATCTCCAAGCTTGCTTTGGTGGGATATCGAACAACAGCAAAGTGTACTGTGGTGGTAAATGATGGGCTAAAAGCTGTAGGTGTCCTGTCTGACTTTGATTATCTCATTCCCAAGGCATTCTTCGTCATCATATCTTGTGAGATAAGTATCATAATAGTCGTGTGTTTTTTGCTGCTACAGTAAATGTTAGCCAAATTGTCAGCCATTACACCTTTTTGTCTCTTGAGATGCAGGTGATGATACATCACCAGCCTTCTGGTGTTAAAGGGGGTAATTGTTTCTGTCAGAGGCATTGCAGATTGGACATCACAATTACCAGATATATCAAAAAACAAAAAAACAGCAGCAAACAAACATATCTAGATAAAGTGTAATTATATCCTTTGAATGACCTGAATGAATTGTAATTTTCACATTTTGATTTATCTTTGTCTCAACTGAGCAAAGAATGAAGACTATTACACCCTGAACAATCACAATCCTTCTGAGGAAACATGCTTTGTATTTCTTCTGGAAATTCTAAATGTTGTTTAAGCTGTGGATTTAATGTTTTAACTAACGGTCTACGAATCCACATCCATCGATATATTTGTAAACAAAATCATTTTCTTTCCTTTTTTATTTATGAAACATTTTTGTATAACTGAATTAAATATTTTTTAAAGTAACACTATTCAACAGGTGTACTGTTAGCTGCATCTTAAACACATTATAGTCTTTAATACTTTTTAGAATTTGATCAAAACTGTAAAGCAGCAGCATATTATGAAAAATACAAAACAAATAAGGTAAGTTTGTCCTTAAATATCTACCTTTTGCACAAAAGCAAAAATATAAGTATAAATCTATTATTATATTTAATATTTCAATATTAAACAATATATTTAAAACATAGATTGTTTTTATTTAGTCTTATAGATAAAAAATATTTACTTGCAGACACAGAAGGATTTATTTAGATCAAGAGGGGAAAAACATGATTCACTCATAGGCTATATTAGTCTCTGTCTGCTACAGCTTTCTGTCTTTCTTTATTCTTTCACCCTGTGCTCTGTCTTCAGTTTCAGCTGCTGTCAAACATTCATACAGATTTATATGATTCTAAATCACAGGTTATTAAAAAAATTCTTTTACCTGCCACAAAATTAGCCATCAAAATTCAGTGGCATTTCTACCCTTGAGCTTCTACTAAATTGACAGAAATGAAAAACAGAAACGTAATAGATCTTTTTCAGAGTCCTGAGGGGAGAATTCAACATTTCAATGTCACGTCTTCCTTGTACAGTGAATCAATATGATTTTAGTAAGCGCTTTCATGTGATATAAATCACCTTGGGTCTAGATCAGGGGGAGCAAAAAAAAAAAAAAAAAAAAAAAAAAAAAAAAAAAAAAAAAAAAATCCTATTTACAAATTGTGTCCTCGTTTGTTAGTGCCACAGCACCTCAATTACCCAGTGAGCAGGTTTTTATTTATTCATGCAGACAAAGTCACGTATTCATGAGGATTAACCCCAAACTCGCTCATAGACTGGCAGGCACAGATTGCATATTTTACCATATGAGGAATAGCTGACGCGTGTACCCTCAGAAGATTGAGAGAAAGCACTAGCTGAGTGAGCTTTTAGGTCACAGGATGGTCAGTTTCACTGACTTTGCTCTGATTTGAATGTGCAAAATATTACAAAGAGGAATAATGAATAATATGTGTGCAGAAAAGAGTATTATTGGTTTAAAGAAGTGCAAGAGCAAGCACTGCTGGGACATAAATTATGGTATTAGGAAACAGTTTGGATGCCTAAACCTATTTAGTTTTTCTCTTCAAAAAATAGATTTTGTATCTGAAACTACAAAAAGAAATAGGAAGGAAAAAATTGCCTGAATCAATCAAAAGTGCAACATTCACATGCAGCTTCATAATCACGGTAACAAAACAAACAGTATGCGCATCAATTCCCAGGACTGGAAAAAAAACCCAAAAAAAAAAACCAAACTATACACTGCTGTCCTGACTGCCAAAAAAACATTCCCTTCAGACCAAACATGTTCTCCCTTGACAATATCATATCATCCTGATGGCAAAAACTTCTCTTCAGAAATTATTAGGGAAAATGCCAGTCCCCTGTTACACTACCCACATTTATCGGGATCCAGCTTAGCCATTAAGTCTGGAGGTTTATCAAATTATCTGCTTGCAGAATGGCCGAAAAGGGACACATTACTACCCGCCAAGTTTGTCTGAGCTGCTACAAAGCAATATTCCGGGATGGTGCAGCAACCAAAAGCAAATTATGGTGAACATAACACAGAGTTCAGTGGAGCGTTAACAGAATGGATGGTCCTATCCTGATTCTCTATCTGCTGGGACAGATGTCACAGAGTCCCTGTGACTCGTGAGGTGGATGGCCCTGTAAGCAATAGCAGATGCTCTGAAGGTAAGACAGATGGAATTTGGTGGAGTTCTGTAAAATATGTGCATTTTTCACTTTTGAAAAAAAATTCTATGAATCATTCACAGCAGAACACTAATGATTACAGAAATAAATCTGAGCAAGAAGTTAAAGTCCTTTGTTGAACTGTCATACAAAAAAATACAAGCTCTAGAAATAAAAAAAAAAAAAAAGGAAAACGCAAAACTAAAAAACAAGAACTTTCAGTGCTTTTTTTATATTCAAGTCAATAAACATAATTTCTGTGTGATTCCACACACTGATATTGCATGTTTCTTGCTTTAACAGATGAGACATACCAAATGAGACATTGTTTAACCTTACAGTGCACACTCACTCCTAATCCAATCAAGCACATTCTTTTATGTTTGTATGTACTTGTATTATATATCAAATAATACCAGAGGTAATATATTTTACTGGCTGGTTTTATATATTTAGTGTTGTTTATCAAAAAAGTGAGGCAGGAAAAACCTCTCTGAAGAGTTCATGTGTTAGCCTATGGTTTTATACTGTGCTTCTTGTGTTGTTTAAGGAAGAGACTACAAGCAGCAAGGCACTAGTAATGTGCAGGTTCTGGATGAATTACTGACTCAGGAATCATGATTCATTGTCTCTATTAACTCATTCCCTAACTCTTTTGTTATAGCTATGTAGCTAACGACTAAGAAGGGAATTTACACAATTTGTAACTTCGCAACTGATATTGTAACAGTATTTATATTATTATTTTAACTTAGTCCTGTGGAAAAAATAACATGGCTCACTGTTTCCCCTCCTTCAATGAGCTGTGAATAAAAGAATCACTCAATAGTGTAGCACCACTCTCAGAACGAAAGAATGACTGAGTTGGTACCTCAAACCAGCACTAAAAATTCCTAACTTATTTCCAGTACACCTTCTCACTCACTCACTCTTCCTCTTCTATGGCTGTTAGCAGCTCCCCATACGTGAGTTCATATTACACCAGTTAACACCCTATTTTTCCTGTGGTAGCGTAGAATTTCCCATCACTAAAAGTGACTGACTAAAAAGTTTATTGCAGAGCATCATGCGTTGTTTTAATGATCAGACAAAAAGAAAGAAAAGAATTTGATATCTATGCAATAATTTAAAAACTAAACTTTTAATCTATATACAAAGTGAAAAGCTAAAAAGAGTGCTTTAACCTTTGTGGCAGAAATGTAACTGTAACCAGTATTTCAAGAGATAAGGTTTCCATCTTTAAGGATCAATTGACCAGCTAAGAATAAAACGTCAATTGTAATGATCACCCAAAAAATTTGAAAACACATTTTACTTACTTAATTTTTGATCAGTCTGGTACAGTGAATCACAGACATCTTAAGAGAGATCTTGCTCAGTTAAGGATTTTCAGGTTGTGGTAGTTTGTAGTGATGGGTCATGTGCACAAGCTCTAAGAGCTTGTGGGCATGCTTTGTAGTGAATCAGAAGAGCCGACTGGAGTGAGAGCCTTTTTTTTCCTCCTTTCTTTTTCTACCTTTTGTGATATACAAACCAATTCAATAAACTGGAATATTATTGAAAAGCCCATTTATTTTAGGAATTTCATCAGTAAGTGAAACCCATTATATAGATTAATTACACACAGATGGATGTTTGAAAGACTATCTCTGTTAATTATGATGATTTTCCACCTACAGCTAATGAAAACATGACATTTAAACTTAGAATATTACATCAGACCAAAACAAATTTATTTTTAAAAACAGGAAGGTGGGCTTAAAACTGCAGTATGTAACTTTAATTTTAAAAAAGTGTTGTTTTTTTTACATATTTGTTTAGACTGTCACTATGTTGTGACAGTATAGTATGAGAGATAATCTATGAAAAAATTGAGCTCCTCTGCCTTCTCCCAGTGCTCCCAGTGCTATCTGCAGAAATACACCGCTCAGTCAGGAGGAGGGTCTTAGCACTGTCAGTCATGCTTGTGTATGTGTTGCTCATACTCTCCCCCTTGCTCTCTGCTATGCTACAGCTTCTTAAATGTACAGCTCATGAGTGCTCAGGCTATTTATTTGCCGATGATGGCAAATAAGTAGTTTTCCTGGAATGGTAAGTTGTTTCTCCACCATTAGTACATTGACCAGTGCATACACAAGGGTGATTGCCAGTGCTAAGACCTTCCTCTTGGTTCTGATTTGTTGTTTTTTTTACCAAGAGCGGTGCATTTCTGCAGATTGCAATAGTAGCACTGGGAGGAGGTGGAGGAGCTTGATTTTTTTCACAGATTATCTGTCTTATTCCATACTGTCACAACATAGTGACAGTTTTAATAAATATTTAAAAAAAAAAAAAAAAAAAAAAAAAAAAAACATTTTTATAAAAGTTACATACAGCTTTAATGAAAAGTATGTTCAATACCTGCTTAAAGGTTATTATTTTCAAAAGGTACTTTTAATCAGACAGAAGAGACTCATCCGGATATATATTCTAATTGAATATGTCTTTACAAATTTCCTATCCAATAGCATTCCAAGACTGAACAATAGGGTAAAATCTCTAATCTCTAAGTTTGGGTAAAAAACAAAACAAAAGAAAAGTCAACATTTGTATATATTTTTAGTTTGAAATAGAGATGGAATAATACAACACTGGGTGTTACAGGGTTAAAGAGACTAAGTGATGTTAATATTAGGTTACTGCTGTGATACTTGAGTAGTGGTTGAGCTAATGTTATAGCAGTAGCATACATACATGTGTAGTACCCGCAGTGTGTGAGAGCTGTGGCATTCATGCAGTAAAATTTTTCAAGATGCCCAAAAAAAATCCATAGCACCCTGGCTTAGCTAGGATTGAAAGCATAGGAAGGCTAGAAGGCATTATTTACCTAACACAGCATATCTTGCTATGCCTTGAAATGCAAGGTAAAAATACAATGCAGTAAAGAACCTTTTTTTTAAGGATATATTGGTTAAGTTTCTATTTAGTTGACATATGGCTGTTCAGACAAAAATGTCAGCTTGGTTTGCCTGAGACTGATTATGATAGAACACTATAAGAGGAGCATAAATTTTACATTCCTGCAAAACAAATCATAGCATATTTTTTTAAACCACAATAACATTTCCTGAATAATTAACATTTACAAAGATTTTAAATAATACATTATGGATAGAAGACACATGAAACTTTCAAAGACAGAAATACACATATTTCTCTTTCCTGTGCACTTCAAACCTCAAAGTGTCTTGTTTCTTTAACGTGAGAACTTTCTTCTTTCCATGCTGAAACAAAAACAAAGGGCAAAAAAAACCCAGTAACACATACACTTTGAAGCATATGTACATCTCTGTAGGTTTTCCTAAGTAATAATAATTTGTCTTACCATTCAGATTTTTTTTTTTTTTTTTTTTTGCCATTTAAAATATGCTAATATCATTTAAGTCTTTTAGATCAGCTCTGAATTGGACTATGCATTATAAGTGCATCATATTCTATTTATGTCATTAAGGTAACACCTGAGTCTAAAAACCAGTGCCTTTTCACACGTTCCTGCATAACACAGTAAAAATTAGAATGCAGGTCAGAGCAATACGTTTAAATGTGTGAAGGCACCAATTCAACCATTCATTTTCTGTTTCCAATCCTTTTTTCATCAGTGGTGAACATTTGCTTATACAAGTAAGTACATTGAAGTAAATTATTCCCTATTCAATTGAATGTATGTACAGTATATTAAAATCCAAGCAACATTATAGAAGTAGCTCAGACCTTGTTGTTCACAAACAATATGGCTTCTAATATGCTACGATATTAAGCTCTCTTTGTTTAGTAATGCCACTGATGAAAAAAGAGCAACAATTCATTCACTGCAGTCTCTGGTAAAGTGAAATCAATGAGGCTGAATGGTGCGATTTAAATCTGATCGGATCACTGACGGCCAACAATGACAACGAACATGGATGAGAGCTCTCTTTTTTGTAACTTGCAAAGCCACTCAGTGGTTTAAATTTGGTCCAACTTGGCTTGGATAACTGAAATCTATCAATCAATTTTGGAAAGTATACTGAGAACCTAAATTCATAATTGTTTTAGAAAAAATGCAGGGAGACTTTTTGCTTGGGCTTTGGTTGTTCTCCCTTTGGTCTGTTTTTTTTTTTTGTTTGATCTATTCCAGCTGCAGAACCACACACAACTGAAAGGGAGGTTTTCAAAGGCCCTGAGGTTGTCAGTGGCAAGACTTTCTGTTCTTAGTTGTAGCTGTTGTTGCAATGTGGGAGGTTTGCTCATGTTGATCAAGGTGTATTTGTAGTTGTTTGCCTTCTCTTCTTTTCTTATCTGACATCTGAGAAATCCCAGTGCTATGCCAAGTATAAATAATAACAATTAATCAAGATACCCCAAAAGAATGTGGGATTTATTTATTTTTGAGTACAGCGAGAGGAAATATACAGAGGAAGGGGGAAAAGTGGGTCAGGTTTAGAGCTTAAAGCATGATGAAATATTGGAATTTAAAAAGAAGTGGATTTTACTCTAGCCCTCCTTGCAGCCCTTTTTCTTTTATTCTTTGTAGATTCATTAAAAGAGCAATTACGGAACATTTGGTGTTTCTTTTAAAAGAGCCTAAATGCTGCCCATGTGTGGTCTGCAAGATCCATTTTACGATGTACGGAGAACACTGAATTGCATTTTTGTTTACTGTAGGGCTAAAATGTTTCTAAATTGACTCTTTTTGGCATTTTAGTGGCTGTCTTTTACTTTCCCTCTTTATCTCCCCTGTCCTTCATCTCAGACATTTATTGCGTGTGCTTTTCCTGTCCATTATATAGACAAGCGTAATAACCATAAGAGGCTTCAAGGCAACATCATTTTCAAAAGAGCTTTTAGTGATCAAATTTTTGTGTTCCCTCAAGGGTAAATTCAGTTGTACATCTAACATGAGTATGACAAGAAGGTGCAAGGGGAGGTTTTCTGTGATCCGTTGTATGGACCTGTTTGGCCGATCTTTTGTTTTTGTAAAGGACATGGAATAGAAGTCAGCATAAGACCCGATGGCACCTCTGTCCTCACCACCATGTGTTGCTGTAAGGGCACTTTATGGCATGGACCAGTGAATCCCAGATGTGACAGCAGGCCTGATCATCAATTATTATACCTCAGTGGATCAAAATGAGCATATCTGCTCGTTGAAACATCCCCAGTTCTGTCCCGTGGCAGTTTAGCCATGGCTTAGTGCACCTCCAACCCCCCCATCCACCATCCGCTCTGCACCTGTACAGCTTAGGAACACCAGCTAGAGTCCTTACAGCAGCACCGGGACATGCCTCAAGACAACATCTGCTTCCCCTTGGTGACCTGCTGAGTTAAGCCAATTGCAGAATCAAGGGCACAGTCACAGAGGGCCCTGATTTTATCATAACAAAGACATGGCTACCACAAGTATCTGAAACTAGCTTCAGGAGATGTTTCAGTCTATTTTCTGCAAAGACTATTAATTTTCTCTGTCTTTCTTTTTCTCAGTATCTTTTTTTTGTTCATCTATTAGTTTAAGTTAAAACACATATTAGGGAAAATATCCTAAGAATCTACAATTCTGTCTGTATTAACTCTATCACACTGTTAATATAATTACCCAAATTCTTTACAGGATTGAGATCAGGGCTTGGTGATGTACTCACCAAAACATTTGACTTTGTTGCCAGTTTGTAACCACTTTGGCTGTATGCTTATCCGTTTGGAAGAGACATTTGTGCCCAAACTTTAATGCCCTGGCTGAGGTGTTAAATGTTGCGTCAATATTTCTACATAATCTTCTTTTCTCATGACGCCATCTATTATATGAAGAGCACCAGTTCGTCCTGCAGCAAAACAGCCCCACAACATGATGCTGACGCCCCCATACTTCACAGTTAGGATGGTACAAGTATCCCCCCTTTTCCTCCAAATATAACAATGCTCATTATGGCCATACAGTTCCACTTAAGCTTCATCAGACCACAGGACATGTCTCCAAAAATGAAGGTCTTTGTCCCTGTCTGCATTTGCAAACTGTAATCTGGCTTTTTCATGTTTCTTTTGGAGTAATGGCTTCCTCCTCGTTCTGTCGACAGTGAGGAGGAAAGACACATTTCAATCAGGTTAATGACACTGTCTACCAGCTTCAGCAGCATCTTCAAAGGAATTTCGGCTTTTTTTTCTGGAGTCAATCTGCACATTTTGGACCAAAACAAATTCATCTCTCGGACACAAATCCCATCTCCTTATTGTGCAGTATGATGTTTGGACATTCTCATCATGCATAAGCTTGCATATAATTGTTTAAACAGATGGATGCGGGATCTTCATGCATCTGGAAATTGTGCCCAAGGATGAACCAGACTTGTGCAGCTCCACAATTATCTTCCTGATATCTTGGGTGATTTCTTTTGACTTTACCATCTTGTGAAACAAGAAAGCATTGTGTTCAGGGTGTGACCCTAAAATACATCCACATGTGCTTGTCCAAATTACTCAAATGTGTCAGCTAACCTATCAGAAGTTTCCAAAGCCATCACATCATCATCTGGCAGTGTTGGTCAAGTTCCTTGGAAATAGTAAAAAGTTACTAATTACTGATTACTTCCCCAAGAAAGTAATCCAATTACTTTACTGATTATGTCTTTTCAAAAGTAATTAGTTACTTTAACAATTATTTTACTTAGTTACATTTAAAAAAAACAAAACAATGCACAACCTGCATACGCAAGAAAACATATCTTTCAGCATAATGCTATTCTTTTGACATATTCCATCATATAAAATGTAATCCACAAAACAGTCTTTGTTTCGGTCTTTTAACTTCATGCACAATGCATTACCAAAAATGTAATGAATTGCAATGGTCTCTTATTTGAAGAATGTTGTTGAAGATTTAAATCTATTCTCTGTACATTCCACAATGTTATAAGAAAATTAAGTCTCTCTTCTGTTAAGCTGTAGTTCTTCCTATTCCATCTTATAAAATACAATTATTTTTGTGTTTTCACTCCTTCATTGGAGTAGATATAAAACATAGTGATAAAATAAAATAATTCAAATCAATCTCTCCTGACTGTACTCTGAATTAGTAACTTTACATCTTTTGACAGTTGGTGGAGTGCAGAGAGGAGTAATAATATGTTCTAAAAAATCTATTTTCACCTGTTTAGCAGGAGAGGTGCTGTCGGAGGTTTGCCTGGTGGAATCAGATCTGGTAGCCGCATAGGTCAAGTTAGTGGGGGTGATCTGGGGGTTTTTGCGGCTTGCTAGGTGCTTGCTCAGATTTGAAGTGACATTTTTCACTGTAGATAATATTTCATCCCATGCAGTCACTGAATCAAAATAATGTCGGTACTTCCAAGCTTTAAACGCTGTATGGTCCTGCTGCACTCTTCCACACTCCATGTTATCTATTGTTGATCTACACACCTGCCTGTTACCACTGATGTTGCACGCTCATAAGTGATTGTCATGAGATGCTTACAGACAAAATCAGTTTTGTAATGCAGTAATGTGGTCTGCTTCTAATTACTTTTTTGTAGTTGTAATCCATTACTATACTCATTACTTGAAAAAAGTAATCAGATTACAGTAACACATTACTTCTAACGTGTTACTACCCATCAGTGTCATCTGGGATTCCCTCATTGTTTAAAAAAAATAGAAAAGAGTAAAGAGAAAGTAAACCTCTGATTTTGAAACATTAATAAATAAATCTCTGACATATTGTTCTCTCATTATTGTGGCAATTAGCAAATAGCAATAATGTTGGTAAACCAAACTGACCAAAAACAAGAGAAGTTTGGTCTGATTTAACTTCAGACAGTGAGACAAAAGGAGCATGTGTCTTTTTATTTGGTGTACATAAACTTCTGGTTCCAACTGTATATATCTTGTCTAGGATTAGACCAAGACAAACTGTCTGGTCTAAAAGTGGTCTAAGCTTATATTTAAAATTGTACATTTTCATAGAACCAAAATAAAGTCTTTGAACAATGCTAAAATGCCAGAAATAATTAACCAAACATTAAAGACAGCTTCATTTTTAATTTGATTTAAAATTGTAAACTAATTTTATCCATGTGATGTTGTGGTAATAATATCAATGTGCATAAAATAATAATAATGCAGAGAATAATGGTAAATATAATGAGATAATAAAAACATTATATTACTGATGGATGGAAACACATTTTAATTTCAAGTGTTGTTACACTCAAAGTGCATAGGATGAGCGTGCATAACAAGATGCTTCCTCTATATCAGACACCAATTCAAAGTTTGTTGCCATGAGAAAAATGTCCATTGAGCTGCAAGAATCATAATGTCCAGCCAGAACTACATATAGAGAGAATGCAGTGCTGACAGAATGTCACCTAGGTAGATAACAACAGAATTTAATTAAGATTTAAAAAACAATATGAATACTATTGTAACAATACTAAAGACATAATGCATGTTAATTGATTGTGGACTTATATATAATATGCACAAGTCCAAGTAGCTTGCTAAATGGCTCAGTTAGAACATCACAGCACTCGTAATCAAAAGGTGCCGTTCTTTATGTTATTTCTTTTCATTGCACTACAAAATCTTGGCAAAAACAGGTCTCTTATAAATGTATTAAACCAAATCTTACCAAAGTTACCAAAGCTAACCAATAATATCTACTAAATTAAGCCTAGATGTCTATGAACCATTAAGACAGCATTGAACTTCAAAAATATTATCAAACCTAATGTTTTGCGAAATGTGCTTAATCTTTTCACATTTAGAACCACTTAAAACATATGTTTTAGGCACACTGGCACACATTGCAAGATAAGAAATCAAGTGACAGTAGCTTTAAGAAATCCACTGGTTCTGCCCAAATCCAAACAGTTATATTATCTTGAAATTATGTAACAGATCAATTTTCCCCAAACCCTTGGAAACATTGTTTGGTTCTCCTTGGTCCCTTGCCCTTTCCACAGTGGAATCTGTAAAAATTTAGCTCTTACATGTGGTCTGAATCAGTCAGCATGAGGGAGCCTCAGTATGACAGATGTTTGACACTTGAAATCCAGTGGGGACTCTGGCTGAATGGAATCAGGACAAATCAATGCAATCCTGCAAGGTGTCCCAAGGGAAATGGGGACAAAGGGACACATTCCTCCTTGTGTGTGTGTGTGTGTGTGTGTGTGTGTGTGTGTGTGTGTATATATATATATATATATATATATATATATATATATATATATATATATATATATATATATATCTATATATATATATATATATATATATATATATGTATGTATGAGGTTTTAGAGAGAGAGTCTTACTTCTACATGCATAAAATTACTGACAGTTGACTGACCTCATGAGTGCTACATCACCTTGAGGTCCCCATAGGTCAGGCATGAGTGCAGAACACACCACACACCATAGTGAATGTGCTGCATACGTAGCCTCTCTTGTCAGAGAGGGCAAAACAACAAGCAGGTTTGGATGTTTAGTGTCAAGCCCCTCAAAGTCTCCTTTTCATTGTCTGATAAGCCAGGTGTCCTGAAGGGCCCACTGTACCTGAGGATCCACTCACTCACTGTTTCCCATCTGAAAAACCCCATTCACTTCTTTCTCTATTGCTTTCCCCACTCCTTGTCCTTTGTCTCACCACACTCTCACTCCATTTGTCAGCATTACCAAACCGTGAGTGGTCTCTGACGTGATCTATTTGTCCACGAATACCCAATTTATCAAACAGTCAGTATATACATTGATCAGGTCGGTTTAGGGTCCCATGCAGCGCAGCAGGGGGAGATCCCATACATGCTTCTGCATTCAGCACCTGCATTAGATGTCAGTGATAGCTCAGGATGCAAATTAAAAACAAACTGTAACTTGCATGTGTTATCATACATTGAGAAAATGCTAGTAAATGCCTCAGTGTTTCTGTTTGTTTATTTGTGTTCTAATTTTTCAAAATAAATTTTATGCAATGTATCTGACAGGAATAATTTCAAAAAGGAAGTATGTTTTGAACATTCATAAGATAATTGAATACATGAGACGTATGCTCAGGGTACCATAGTAGAAACTCTCTGTGATGTCACTGAAGATGCATAGATGAATGCTGTCACTTGTTAACATTGTAGTTTAAGTCATTTTTTCATATTTAAATCAAGTCAGAAAAAAGCTGTGATACAACTTTGTGCATTCCTTCACATGTATGTTTTCACATCCATTGAACAAGCATTTTTTTTTATGTTGCGACTTTAAGTTTCCATTCATGGATAGCTATGAACTGAAAAGAAAAGTTTTTTTTTTTAAAAGTTTTCATGAATATAAATGTGAAAAGTGTGGTATTTGTTTTCAGTCCCCATTAGAGAACATTTTGTAGAACCACTGTGTGTTGCAAACACAGTTAAAATATTTTGGAATATGCCACTTTCAGCTTTGCATATCTAGAGACTGAAATTTAGGCCAGTTATTTGGCTATCCAATTTGGAGAGCATCTGGGAACAGTAATTTTCAAAATCTTGGTTCATATTCTTAAATGTGTTTAGATCCAGACTTTAAATAGGCCATTCTAACACAGGAATATACCCTAAATATGCTACCCTCACACCAATCTCAAACAATGGCAGCCTCTAACAGGCTTACTTCCTGTATTGCACCTTTCATTTAGTTTACCTTCCCATTGACTTTGACCAGATTGACCAACCCTGCAGAAGAAAAGCATTCCCTCAGCATGGTGCTGCCACTACCATGTGTCAAAGTCAGTATTGTGTGTTATAGGTGATGTATGGTATCAGTATTTTTGCCTCCTGCATCTCAGTCAAAAAGTTACATTTTGGATTCATCTCATTACTTGTCAGGTTACTTGTAAAAGCAGTGGGTAACACTAAATTTTATTCAGGGGAATCCAAAGGAGTCTGAATATAAATGCTTGTCAGACTTCTTGGATTTTTATTTTGTAAAAATATTTGAAAACCATGATTTCTTCTCCTTCCACTTCACAGGTATGCAATATTTTATGTTGTATAGTCACATAAATCCAAATAAAATACACTGAGGGTTTCTGGTTGAAACCTGACCTAATATGTGTCAATACTTTTGCAATGCACTATACTGGCCAACTAAATTTCATCTGTCAGTGTGCTTGTAACAATCAGTTTGCTCTGACACATCAATACTGTTGCTCTTTTAGGACAAAGATGCTTAAAATGGCTTTGGTCATATGCCTCTAGCTTCCTAGGTCAATAACATTAAAGACTGAGAGAGGAGGTGAAAATGTAACCCCTGAGATGCTATGGTCTGCTCAACCTTCAGGAGACATATTGATGCACAGTTATTTTGGTCAATAAGTCCTTCTGAGCAGAGGCCATCCTTATCCTTGAAACCAACTGTATGTGAAAAATGAGAAAGGGATGAAACCATGCATTCTAATGTATCTATTGCTTGATTTCTCAAAGGAGAGAAGGAAAGGAGGGATGAGTGGGGAGAAAGGAAAAAGGAGAAGAGCTACACTCCTTCTAAGCCCATTTTGGCCCCTCTAATGCAGTTATAAACAATAAACCATACTAATGGGTATACTGAAATATGACACCTCCCAAACCGGAGTGTAATGGGCTTTATTAAAATACAACAGAGGCCTACCTCCAATATCATGCCAGAATTTACACACAAACATCACATCTAAAATGAGGAGCTCATGTATTCACACATAGTCTACACAGCTGAAATTGAATATATAAATTTAGAGTATACACTGCTGTGAGAGGTTGGATGGAGGAACAGAAAAAGGTTTACCGCAGGCCAGCATGCTGATGCCTTCCCAAGCTCTGAGCCCAACAATGAAAACGATTGGGATTTTTGCAGAGGCTATCTATAACAAAAGTCTTTCAATAAAACATTACAACATCTATATTTGATAGCTTCCCCTGTCTTCGTCCTGCTTCTGAAGGAGAGAAAGTTTCTGCTGTATAAACCAAGTGCATTGTAACATCAGAATGGGATCTGATAGGATTTAAGAAATGTTGCTCTGTGGTGAAGGTTCCCTCTGAGTTTAAAACTCCAGGTAACTTATTATATTGAGAGCTTTGACCAGAGCTTTGAGGCAGTATTTAATGGCAGCAACTGAAAATATTCACTGTCACCTTTAGTATCTAATGAAACGTTTTTTAAAGGTTTGTTTCAGGTGCGTCACTGGGCTTTTAAATGACACAACTGAGATCAAATCAGATGTATTCAGAGGAGTGATATAACTCATCTCTCTGTATATCTCTTATCCACCATTTTATGAGGTTTAATATTCTGTGCAGGCCATTTCAGTTTAAGAATCACAGAGTCAGTGAATGGAACAAAGTGAATTGTTGGCTCGAGCCCTTTGAGGCTTTATCCTTGTTTGAAGCCTCTCTCCAGCCCTGCAAAGATCAGAATACATTGTTCCGAGATGCGATCAAAGTTGGCAGTTATTGATCCCTCCTCAAGCCAGACACAAGACTTATTGAACATGTTAACAACTTTGGGATGAGTATTGTAATTGTGCAGGTCCATAAGAAAAACTCAAAGTATAGTACTGCTAAATGAATTTGAAGCACCAGCTTTGGATGCTTAAGCATGGCAGTTACTGTCAATACTAGTGTGTTCAAGCTGGACTAACCCTCACTAATATTTCTGTCAGGCTTGTCCTGCTGAGATCTGGATTATTGCAGTAGAAAGAGGCCTTCTCAACTTCACAGTCGCCTTCAGTAAAGGAGCAAAGACAATACCCTAATGCTGAAAAAAGGAGGCTTCTAACATGACACTTTTTAAGGGTTTGAAGGAGGCTAGAGAGAGATTTCTGTGAACTGAGTTGACTCCTCCAGATCAATAGCTCGTCTCTCTCTCTCTCGCTCTCACTCTCTCTCGCTCTCTCATTTCAAGACAACTGGTGTGGCATTTGAACCAGATAAAATGAGGCTTCCCCTCCACCTCACCTCTGAGAACAGAGCACTTCCACCAAATCCCAGTTGGTTGAAAAGGATACAAATGAGTCCATTTAAATCCTTTCTAACCCTGGTGGTCAAACAAAAAAAAGGGACAGAGAATGAAAAAAATATCTGAAATAATCTTAAAAAGAGAAGTCCAATCTACGTCAGTATATCTCCACTGACTCTTCAGGTAGCTCTGTCATATGCCCACCAGGCAGCCGTAAGATGTTTTGGGAGCCATAAGGAAACTCAGGCTTTTATTAATTTATATCAAAGAGAGAGTATATATCTGGAAGCATACAGGTATATATTATGTGCAAAAAGAAAATTATCTGGAGAAGTTCGTGCATACATTGTCAGATAACTGTAACAAAAGAAACAGCCTGCATAACAATTTCATGTGCTACATGAATTAAATATCTACATCACTGTAGGAATAAATCTGATACCATGAGAATATGTAAGGTCATGGTGTGAAACAAATGAGAAAAACTTTCTCCAATCCTTCAACCACCAGCAACGTACCCTTAAGCAAGGCACTTCACTCTTTAATTATTGTGGCGAAGCTGTTCATTTGTCAGATGTAGATGATGTGAGCGGCTGGCAAAAGCACAAGGTTGAACTGGCACTTATTAAGTGTGGCATTGCTATTAAAGAGAACGCCTGCTCAGCCAACCTCGCTTGAATAAAAGTGTGGAAAAAAACCTTAACAGTCCTACAACAGTTCATCATATTTTTAACCTGTGGTCAGCCAATTATCTAGCTCTTGCTGCATTACTGGACTTCTGACACTGAACAAGGGTCCTCTTTTTCTTTGCATGTCAGCTTAGTCTTCCCCCCTGGTCGCTGATGACATTGTAACACTAATTACAGCTAATTGTTCTATGCTGAATGGATTTAGTCACATTGCAAATGATATGGCATTGGTCAGTGTCACAATGTTTCCCCAGAAAAATTCAGCAGGGAATGGAAATTTGCACAAATGAATGTAATTAAGAAGCACATTCATTACATCTAATTGCATATGAGAACCTTCAAAGTGAAACTGAGATTGGACTCATATGAATAATTAATATAGCCAACTGTACTGAATAGTGTAACATTTTTCTTATTACACAATCGTGTGCTAAGCAAATTGTATGAATGACAAAATGCACAGTTTGCTTTTTCTGGAAGCAGCATGTAACTTTATTGTCTCTGTAAGAAATACCTTTGTACTGGATGATTGCATCAAGACCATTAAAGTTCAGTGTGGGGCTGTAATTGTTGAAATGCTTTTTTGAATGCCATATGGAGGATTGGTGCAATGCCAATGAAGTGGGAGGCCAGGATGTCACAAAATTTAGTAAAGGGACCAGAAGGTCTGTTTTGGGTATTGAGGAATCACCTTTGTCATCATCACTGGAAAAGCCTACTTTAGGTTTGGACATCTTTTCAAACCATGGATTCAGGAGGAGCAGTGTGGCTTCTATCCTCATCATATCCTAATCATCTAATTGGGGTCCCCCTGGATGCCTCCCTTTGGAGGTTTTCCAGGCATAGCCCACTGGGAAAAGAACCCTACAGGTGAACCTAGAACAAGCTGGCAGGACTATATTTCTCATCTGGCCTGGGAAAACCTTCCCCAGAAAAAGCTAGAAGGTGATACTGGAGAGAGTAATGTTTGGGTTGTCATCTCTAAAACCCAATCTTGAAAAAAGAAAACACAGTTGAATTTCAATCATGGATTAAGATTTGAACTGACTACCAGAAATAAGGGTGCAGATTCTCTTCTTGAAGAAGTCTCAAATGTTAAGCCCCTATGACCAAGTAAAACAGCCTTTCACAAAGCCGAAAAAAAAGGCAGTTATACATCAGCTAACTGGAGACTTCATTTTAGAGCCTTTATGTATATTTAGGACCACAGAAAACATAGATTTGAGAAATGACAAATTCAGCAATCCTCTAATCAGATTATTTGTTTCTTGGTATCAGAAGTCATAAAATATTGTGTATAAAAATCATTCACAAACCAATGATCACAATCTTTAAGTTGATAAACTTGTACCTTCTTGTCAAATCTTTAGATTCACAATGCATCATGGACTACATTTAAAACTTTAATCTCATTAAATTTGCAGTATTTAAACAGGATTGGCTTATTTTAATAGCAGATTAGATCTCAGACAGACAAAGTAGTCATTTGAAAGCCATATGCTACAGATTAACATACGGCACTATGCTGTATGGCATTTCTCATGTGTCTTTGGGAGACTAATGCCCCACATCGGAACTGCTTTTAGTGAGCTGCTTGTAAGTGGGCAAAAAGCACAAGCTCCTAAATCCCCAAAACTCAGACAACAGGAGAAAGAAATAAGTGTATTAAAAATCATCAAGAGAAAAAAGTGTATTGTTAGAAAAATGTAGGGGATTTGACTCAGGGATTTGCTCCCACTTTGGTGGACTTTGTCTCAGGGCTTAAAAGTGATTGTTGTTTTCCACATGATGATTTCTATCATTTTTGAATGCGTTCAATGTCAAAATTGCTGTGATGGCATTAACTGAGCAACAAAAATAAAACAACAAATAAAAAAAATAAATTCACTCCAAATGTAGCTTAACAGATGGCAAGAAGCCAGTGGTCACTGGTAAAACAAACATTAACATATCCACAGATAAAAAAATGCTTTACCTTAACTGGGTCAAGCATTATGTTTTAATATTCAGACACTGTGCTCTTTGCAAACCTAGAAAATATGTGTCAAACCCAGTAGAGTAAAATTGTTGAAGAGAAAAATCAACAGTATGAGTCACAATATTAAGTAAATGCACTGTAAACAAAAGCAATATTGTATGTTATGTGATGGAGGTCATATATTTTAAAGCATTATTCATTATTTTTTTGTGTTGTTATGATAGAAAGCTCAAATTTACCTAAAAGGTCAGATACTATTTAACTCCATTTAAATGCTTTGAAATTTTAATGCCATAAAAGGCTGTCAAAAATGTGAGGAGGCTGGATGCAAATTATGCTAATCTATTTGCCGGGACAGAGACGACGCAATCAAACTCTTCGAAACAAAATGTGACAAGAAAAAGAGACGGCACAAGAGTGATGGTAGGGTGGCAAAGTAAGCCTGGAGGGGGAGGCAAGAGCCCATAAAATGAACAGCCACCCAGCTCATAAATAATAGAAACATAAAATGTCATATGAACTTTATTTCAAGAGAAGGTGGTCTAATAAAGATGCAGGTTTAAAGAGGAGTTGAGAAATTCATTGTCATAAGAAGGCCACATGGCTTGCCTTTGGCACAGAAAATTATTCAGTGCGAGTTGACATTCAGATCCAAGCTGTACCTTTACGAAACAATACAACTTGTGACTCCAGAAACTGTCCTCCTACCACTCTGCTTTAATATCTCAACTATTTCTTTTAGTTCACTTTCCTCTCCTATCTTTCCTCTTTTTTCTTCTGGTTCTTCCTGCTTTACAAATTGAGACAATATGATAAGAAATTGAAGCTGCCATGCCATTCTGGTGCTCATTGATAAAACCATATCTAATCCATCTTAGGCCCCCTTCTGTCACCAAACGCACTCATCTCCGAGACCATCAATGCACACGAGAGCTGTCTTCACTTTGAACTGAGCAGAACAGAGTCAAGAGTTTATCTGACTTAACTTGTGGAAGACGAAAACGGAGCTGGGCGATTCAGATGACTTTGTCTCGGAATGATGCAAAAAATGTCAGCGTAAGCACGGTATTCAGTTGCATTTGAGGGCAAATGTCTAGCTGGACTGGAACTCACATTGAATGTAAATCCTGTGGTGTCTGAATTGCAAGGGTCCGTGCAAATGTGAGAATTTAATGTCCAAGTGTTGTGATACTTTAATAAATTAAATAACAATATGAGTATGAATATTGAATAAATCTCCTCAAACTCTTTAAATGCTGTCCTTGAATATGATCAGGTCTTGTCTGTTTCAACAAGTCTAACATTTTATCTGTGAGAATTACACTGACATTCGTAAAATCTCTGCGATAACAGAGGATTAGAAGGAGCTTTGTGGTCAAGTAAAAATAGCTGTTCTGATATCCAATTACTGACAATGCACTCCAGCATTGCGCTCACTTTATGGTGCTTCTTAGCAAAAAATACACAAGTATTTATCACATCAGCACTGCTCTCAACCTAAAAACTAATGCACTTCACCAAAAATTGCCCAGGAGGAAATGTGGATAATAAGTGCATATTTGAGTTGTTTTATGAAGTATTACATGTTTATGTCTCTGAATATTAATGAAATGTTGAATAATTGCATCTGCGTGTGAATGAATCGCATACATGAATCACTGCTGTCGACATGGCGAATGCATTAAAAAGAACAGCTTGCGAAGATGTGGCTAGATCTAAGGATGTATGTTTAAGTGTTTGTTGTTGCATATGTATCCAGAGGTATAGGTGCACTAAAAACATGAGGTGAGTTCAGATATAAAAAGTACTTTTATAAATATTTCAAAATTGGGAAAGCCTCTGTAAGAAAATGATGTGAGGTGTCACACTGACACTACAGCCTTGGAAATGCCAGGCCAGCTGCTGGGGAGGAACCAAGGCCTGTTGTCTCACTTACAGCAGTGACATGGTGACTGTACTACATGTGGGTGTATGCAAAGCTATCTGTTTTTTGCTGCCCTGTGTATTTTTTTCTGTTTTTCGGCTAAAAAATTCTTTGACAGGTAATTCAGTCATGTTGAAAGCAATCCTGGCAATTACACACACAGGGCCACAGCAGGAGGACCATCTGAGCCTCTGTCCTGTCTGTAGAACCTGAAGAAAATAAAATCTGATTCACTCGAACTGGAATATCCATCTTGAACAGAGAAGGTGGCACTCAGAATAGCCTTGTTCATTCCGTGGTGAGGCAAAATAATTTCATCAATATTGCTGCTGATAAAAAGGCTTTGGATCTCCAATGCCAGTGGTGGAAAATTTCCTCTTTCCTCCCCTCCAGCAAGTTTTTTGAACAGGGATAATAAAAAAAAGAGAAGGTATTGTATATGCATGAGGAAGAAGTTGACGCTTTTTATGGGGAACATCGCTGGGCAGTAAGCCATGCAGTGACAGCTGTCTTGTGAATCATTTACGAAAATCTCAGCAACAAAGTTCCCACCTCGGGGGTACAATTCACAGCATTCATTACACAGCCAAGCTCTCAACATTTACAAGAATCAGCCCTACAAAATTTATTTTCTTTAATAACTGTAGCTTGGTGCTAATTAACCCATTTATTTGTGAATCTAAAATGGATACGGTGGTTTTTGGTTTATTTTCAAGAAAAACTGAAATAGGGCATAGAGAACATTAGTGTAGTTTGAAAATTTGAAGCATTCATTCCACTATAAAATAATTCAGTCCAGGTTGTATCAGTTGACAATATATATATTATGTGTTTCACACTTTTCTATATCTGAAGTGGTCATACTTCTCAGAAAGCACTGAAAATGCTCTCTTGTGGTCTTTTATAAATATAAGTTTAAATCTCTCCTCAGTGTTGAATAATTCAGCTGAGATCTGACCATTTTAAATATGTAACATTTTGAACCATAGAAGAATGCTGCCAAACTTCTTGAAACAGTGAAATAGTCATTTACCATGTCATCAAATTATAAGATGCATTATCACATTGCAACTTCAAGATCCTTAGCAACCTGTGGTGTACAGCAATATTTTCTTACAGTGGTTAGACTATCATACCACAAGGAACTGCACACTCATTAGCTAGACGTGCAAATAATCAATAGTACAACCTGTATCAATAGGAAATCTTATTGTTCTGAAATGGACAGATAACTTTTTTATTTCACCTCATGGTTCCTCAATGCAGTGTGCCATCCTTAGCAGAAACCCACATAGCCCATCTCAAAAACTGCATCTGGTCTTAACACTGAAAGGGCACTGTCCGAAACATGTGGCTGGTTTATTTTAGGTTTTTGACAAGAATGGTCTTCTTGTTTAGTCTTTGCAAGGCTGTTTGTCATAATCACATTTAAAACTGTAACATTGAATGCCAGTGCTATCTAAAAACACAGATGGTGAATTCAAATTGTCAGTCTTTGAAATCACAAAAGAATAACAAAAGCAGAAAACAAAATGAATGTTTGCTTGTTGTCTCAACACTGCAAAAGGTCACTACTCACTAGATTCAGGGTCTGAGTTGCCATCTCCCTCTGTGCGACTGTTAGGTGACGTTTGCTCATAGTACTCCTCTTGGGGGAAGCTCAGGGGGAGAGGCTGGGTGGCGCTGGCTGTGCTGCTGGGCTCTGCATCCCCCAACCCACTGTCACTGCAACTTTCCTGGGAACCATCTGGAAGATGGAAGGTCACTCGGCGCTGGGTCTATGCAAGATAAACATACAACAAACATCTAGTAAGAGACACTCTAACGATACAAGAAAATAGGCATTAAAAGGACTAACAGTCATGTACTTGTGGTTAATGATTAATAAGGTAAAGAACTTAAAAAAAAAAAAAAAAAAGCTGAAAGAGCCTACGAACCTATATGCAGGGGTTTTTCTCAAAAGGTCCAAGTGTTTATAGCTGATTACATAAATATCAGTTCTGGACATTTTGCCCCTTTGCCATTGTCTTTTTGAAGTTTGGTAATTTTGCACCCCCAAAAAAATGTATGTTATTTGGGTAGAAAAAGTACTGGGTATGAAAATAAGACAATTACAATATGACATTTCAAAGTTACCAATGCATCAATTTTTGCTCCCTTCAGTTTTTTAATGCCACTTTGACAGCTGATGTTTGAAAGTAATTTCCAATAATCATACTCTGCCATAATATGTCACATTTCATACTAATCAAATGACCCAAACAAGAAACAAAAACAATAAATGACAGCAGTGTGTAACATTAAATCTTAAGAACATAACATACAATTAATCTAAATTATTACTTAGATTTGAGGATTTATATCATTATTTATCTCCCTAATTCATCAAAAACTTAACTACCAAGTGAAGTAAACTCATAAATTAAGTGCATGAGCACAGAATAGATGTAGGTGAGTATAAAATGGTGCAACAAAAGGAGTTACAAACTAGTGAAGCAGCAAAGTAACCTGAGAAAAAAAGACACTTGCAAAAAGTTATTTGCAGGTGGTTATGCTTCAGGACAGGCATTGCTAGGTAAACTTCTTCAGCTGTAACCCAACACATTACACAGGTTGGAAGATAATAATCCTAGGCTGTAGGAAGTCTTCTCTCAATAAATATACTTATTTCTATCCCACTTACTTAAGCTGTTGTCACACTAACTTATCTTGCCATGTATGTTGGTGTATCTAAAAACACATTTTAAACTGGTCTAAAATGAAGAGAATGTGAAGAAATGGAGTTGGTTTTGTGAAAGATCAAGTCCTTTCTCGTCTATGAAGTATGTGTAGCATTTATGATGCGGCCCACTTTTGGATATTGTATTGGAATGAGGGGTGTAAAATTTACAATATGCTTCTGTGTAGGGACATGCTGTTCAAAACTACTTCTTATCATTATGCCCTTTTTACTTTTTCCATACATAATGATGACCTGATCAACTTAGGCTGAGGATTTCTTTGCTCTATGCGCATCTATGATTGCCTCCAATTGGTGATAAAATTATCTTAATTACCGTATTCAGAAAATTTGTCCAACTCCACCTTTAGATTATGAAACTCCAAAAATTAGACACCCAAAGGCTACTGAATCTTCAGAATTGTAGTATCTGCATAGTGTAGAACAGGATTTACTAATTATCAGGTTATTGCTACAAAAGTTGTGTAGAATTTACTGAAATTTTGTAGCAGCTGCATGTATGTGTGAAATATGTTGTGTTTAGGAGTTCATACGATTATGCTACACAATTTCTTGACATCACCAAATAAAAAAATCTGTGGCTGCCTTGCATAACTGGCTTAATTTTACAAATTCTATTGTATCAATTATATCAGAAGGCATTGGTGGGACATTTATCTTTGTACCCCACTGAAACACTATGCAGATACACAAAGTGTGATGGGGATATAATTACTTGATAAAGTTGGTTATTTTAAGTGCATACATTAGAAAATTACAGGTACCATGGGTACATCTAAAATTGTGTGTTTATTTCTCAATATCTAGGTGTTTGTACTGATAAATGTTTGTAATAACTTTGAACTTCACACAATACAAGGTCAGAGCTATCCATTCAATTTGTCTTAGTAAACATGCTTGCAGAGGTAATGGCAAAAAATAAATAAATAAATAAATAAATAGACTTTAAACTTTTAAAATACCAACTGCATTTTTGTCTAAGAATGAGCATTGGATTGGAGAACATAAAACAATATATTGGACAATTTTTTTCTCTTGCAATGGGATTTAAATGAGAACCTCACAGCAAGATCTACTAAGCTAAAAAAAAAAAAGAGGGAGAAATTTCCTCTGGCGAGGAACATTGTTGTTCAATATTTCAAAATGTAATATCTGAAAGCACTGAGCACTGTAGTCAAAATTCTGCTCACCCCCTTTGCACTAAGGAGAAGAAAGAAAAAACAGAGGTAGCTTATTTCAAAACAATGCCACAATTATTCCAAAAACTATCTGCATGTTTTTATCACTGGAGCTAGGTGAGAGAAACAATAGTGTTTTGTGTTGGTAGTTATTTCTTCTGTGTGTGTGCATGGGTGTGTATGAAAACACCATCTAAAAAGCCCCAGTGTATCTCTAAACCAATGTAATTATCAATTCAAAGTGTAACCCTTGACCCCAGTTGCTGCTACGTTTACTTTCTTTTGCTTCTTTTGAAAAAGAAAACTGACTGGCTCATTTACTGGTCACCAGAGGGAAACATAACAGCACTGTGCAGTTTCATGATATGTAGAACCTGTTATTGAAAAAGCATCCTACATAGCAAATCCCGCCATTCATAGACAAATTCTCCACACATCCACAAACAAAGAATATTAACATCAACATAAACAGTGGTAGCAATGTTTGTTGATGGGTGTATAGATACATTTAGAATATCTTAAGTGCCTAAATGTATTAAGAGTAGCATGATTAACACTGCATCCATCATCATCACCTTCTTCCAACGCTGAAATATTACCAAACTTTATCTTGTCATTAGAGCCACTAATTGAGAGAAATTGAGAGAGTGACCTCGTAACCCAGAACTGCTTCTGGTCTGTTGAGTCTATTGAATTACTTTCCAGCTAATAAAGTAACTGCAAGACTTATAATTGAGGACCTCTTTGATACTCTTCCTGAGAATAGATGGGATGTGTGTTAACAGGTTGAACCATGTCCTAATTTTTTTCACTCACCCAATTTCGGCACAAAGGAGGTAGAAAAAAAACATGTGTATAGGCTGAGACTTTGATTTGTAAAAGTGGTAGGGATCACGAGTGTGTGTATTTTCCTCAGAACAGTGCAGGGCTCTTTGATTTCTCCAGAGGTTTGCAGAAGTTCATGTTGCGACCTTTCTTTGGAGCTAGAAAAGAAAACAGGTCCTGTATGTGGCGATGTGTGATAATGCGTTAACAATTCTTTCAGCGAATGAACCACACAGTTTCGGTCATTGATATTGTGAGGAAACATGCAGGCAGGAACACAGGTAAATACTTCTACTTTTATGATGGGCACAGAAAAAAAAATAGACATTTCATGATCCAGTAAAAATTTGTCAAATTGTACTGTCAAAGTAAAACACATTGGAATTACAGCGTCTTGCAAAATGATTTATATGCCCTGAACTTTTTTACATTTTATCACATTACATTTACACACTTTACACACAATTTTGTGATAAAGTAACATGTACCATATTTTCTGGACTATAAGTCGCACTTTTTTTTCATAGTTTGGCTGGTCCTGTGTCTTAAAATCAGGAGAGACTTATTTGTTTTCCTCTTCATGATGCATTTTTTGACTGATGCGTTAAATATTAATTCATACTGATGGACATGAAACAAGGCTTAAATATTAGCATCTGGAGGTGTGAATGAAGCAAATCATGAGCTGAAACCTAGATGGCCAGAGTTGGAGAAACGACTCCATTGTTGGGTACATAAAAAACACGTTACCAGTGTTCTGACGATCTGTGCTACCTCATCAGATTGTCCTAGACAGCTATGTCTATCTGTTGGTGCTACCTTTCGGAACTGTTGGAACACCTGTTGAGGCTTGTGAATGGTGCAGATACATCTCCATTCCTTGGTAGTTGCCAAGGAGATGAATATAAATTACTTCGCAGGCAGGTCTTCTTGGTGTTACGACTTCATGCAACACAACCTCCTCTTTATCACCCTGGATTTACTGCACTCGCTGGAGGAGTGGAGACATTTCTGAGCCCCCTGATTTAGAGCATAAACATCGGTGTGTCAGAAACTGCCAGAAGACTTCCAAGCCAAAGTCGATAGTTTTCGAGAGTTTGTTGAAAAGTAACTGAGCACAATGTGTCAACCAGATCATATCAGTAACATCGACAAGGTACCCCTCATGTTTCATAATTTCTAAATAAATGCGACTAATACTCCAGTGCGTCTTATATATGTTTTTTCCTCTTCATGTTGCATTTTTTGACTAATGGACTTATACTCCAGAGTAACATATAGTCTGGAAAATAAGGTAGTAGTAGTTGTAAAGTTTTACGAAAATAAAACATGTATTTGTTTTTGTTTTTTGTGAAAAATGATCCACATTAAAAATCGATACCTGAGGAAGTACTTTGCAGTACTGTAAACTATTATCGCACCTTTTGCTACAATTACAGCTTATGCTCTGTCAGACTAAATGGAGAGTGCCTCAATCTTTAAGAATTTTTAAGTCTTGTCACAGATTCTTAATTGGATTCTATATTTTTATTTGTGAAACATTTTGAAAACTGTGTATTATATTTTTTTCACGTCTTTTAAAAGTCCTGTATGTATTTACATAATTTCCTATTTAACATGACACTATATAGAAGCTAAAATGCTACGTGTATTTTATGCTTTGGTTTATTGCATTGAACTTTTATTCAGAGCTTTGTTCAAACTTGATAAGAGGTCTTTAAAAGCAAATACAACTGGTGTGCAAATGACTATCTTCATTTTCTTCATCGCTATAGCAACACAAGCAAGATACAAGTCCTGAATTAAAAACATCATTAACACATGCTTCTTTGAGCTCGGGAGGAGGTGATGCGCATCTTCTCACAAATTTTCCCCCTCAACCAGTACAGTGCACTGATAAAGCACATATTGTTTCTCCATAAGAACAAACAAGGCCTGTGAAACAGGTGAGTAGAAGATTAAAATAAACTCAAGCTCTAATGAAGGACAGGCTGCCAAAAACCAAGCAAAAAGCTTTATTTGAAAACTATCAGAAAGGGTCTACTAACCTAAATCCACACAATTAGCTCCCTGAAAGCTCAACTGAGCGATTTTCAAAGCCTGTGATGTTGAAACAGCCAGCTAAATATTCTATTTACTTGATTCATCAAGTTCCTGAGGCTACAAATATCTCTTTATGTGGATTTGCTGGTAAGAGAATAGGAAATAAGGAAAATAACAAAGGAAGAAATGGCAGGCGATGAAACAAACTGCCTTTTAACGGACAACTCTAAAACAAAACCTTTATGTTGTGCTGTTATTTGGAAAATAAGGAAGAAATTGTATTTTTCTTTCAGCTGCCTTAAATTATATGTGACCAGAATGAAAACAATTAATGGACTTTGTAAAATAAATCTTTACTTTTCTTGAGTTTACATTTTATTTTCTAAGACAAAAAAGGAGCCAGATACCTTACTGGCAAGTTACAGAGCTCTGAGTGCCATGTTTGCAAAAGCTTTCAAGTAGTCGAAATATCTACTTGTTCTCAAACAGCTTTGGCAGCTGTTTCTGAAATTGCTGGAGGATGAATGCTAAAGCATTGCCCAGGTTTCAGCAAAAGAAAGGGCCCACTACAGAGGGCTGGCAGCACCACAAGAAAAGCACGACTCCCTCTCCACGTGATTGCAATTATTAAAAAACTTGCTCCAACAATGACATCCAGAATCTATTAGAACAAACAGCTGTGCGTGACAATTAGGACATAATCACTTTGCGTAAAGGGAGTGTCTTCCTGTTTTTTTTTTTTCAGACTGCTGTTTATTTAAGCCCATTCAAGCTGATGCCAGATGTGAAGAAAAACCTAATTTGGTTTCATGATGTGCTCAATACCAAGTTATTCAGAGCTACAATATTAATTAGGATTAAATACCATTATTGGGCCTTGAATAAATAAAACTTTTGCTCCCAGTGGTAATGATTGATGTGAATAAAACATTAAGACAAACAAAGCAGAGGAAAACAAACAGCCAGGAGTCAAGGTGAGGGTTTTGTCAAGCATGATCACTTATTTAGAGAAGCTGCCAGAAATCCATAAAGCAAAGACAAGCTGCAGTAAGAGATATCAAGACCAAACAAAGCCAGTTGAGTCAGACAAAACACTGCCTTTAGAAGTATGTACACAGAGATAAAATAAACAGCAGAAATGCACGCCAATTTCTAGCATGTAACATGCCAAAAAATCCAACCCTCTTCCACCAAACACCTCCAGTAACCATGCAGACGGGGCAGGATTCATGGGTTACTAGATTAGGAGTCCGTTACATTGAGATAGAGGACTGGAGGCTAAGTGCCTGCCACCTTGTCCTTTTCTGACCACAGCTCTTTGAGTTTTATTATACCACGCACTTTACCTTGACTATCACTCTCTCCAAACAGCAAAGAAGTCTGCGCGGCAAGGAAAAGGACTTGGCTGACAACCACCTCACTTTGAGTGATAAACAGGGACCACTTAGAAGTGAATCAGGGGAGATTGGGTCTGCCATTTCAGATAAGGATCACCTCACGGGCACACCTAGACCTGCATAAATCTGCTCCGAGGAGATGGTGATTTGTTATATCACACATGTAGAGAGAAGAAGGAAAAAACAGCAAAATATAAAGGAATACCTTGATCCAAAGCAGAGTGTCTCCCCATATTCTATGATGTCAAGAATGTGCATCAACAGAATCTTCTGGCAGATTATATTTTTCAGAGATGAGTTTTTGCTGTTACACGTTGTTCTATTGCAGCCCAATATGTGTTAGGAAATATGTATCTGGGGGTGAGCTGATGGTTTAGCAGGAACATGAGTGAAGGAGGTGATTCTGACAAGGGCGTTGAGAGATTGCTGAGTGATTTGTGACAAATGAATTTTCATCAATTTATTCAGCTATTGACTCATCTGCGAAAGAACTACACTGACCACTATGGCGAAACAAAACCAACTGGCAATAAGAAGACATGAGTGTTCAGGATAGAACTGCAGCTAAACTTCATTAATAAGAACAGCTTGTTTGCAGCTCAAACATTAACATTTTATTGGAATTTTATGAGATATTAATACAAACTATTGCATTTACACTGTGAAGTTGAAAGAAAACAATAAATAGATTTGTTTTTATTTACAAATAAAAATTTAAAAAATGTGACAAACATACATATGGATTTAGCCCTGCTGAGTCAATGAGTTTTACAATCACCTTTCAATTACAACTACAACTTTTAGGGTCATATCTCTGCCAGCTTTGTATATCTAGAGTGAATTTATCCCACTTCTTTGTAGAACACCTAATGATCAGTCAAAATAGATGAAGATCTGTATACAAATGTAAGACTTCCCACAGGTTCTCAATTGGACTTATATCTGGACTTTGACTAGGCCAATCTAACACAGGAATTTACTTTGATCTAAGTCACTCCCTTGTAGCTCTGGCTAGAGTCATTTTCCTGTTGGAAGGTGAATATTACTGTTTAAAGCTTTTAAAATTATTTTATCTAACAAAAACTAAAAACTCTTTCTAGGGTTTCCCCCAGTGTATTATAAGCCTCACGGCCCACAAGGCTTTACTTGTCCCCCGCCAGCGTAAGCCTTTCATGTTTATTTATTTTAAATAGTGTTTTTTATTTGCTAGTAACAGTGATAGCAAAGACGGGTTAAGCTAGGTTTATAATTGATGCATTGAACTGGGCCTGAGGGGATGTGCACCAATCGTGCCATCCCCACCCTTGTTTGTTGATCTCCAGCAATGATGTGGTGCCTTGTTGTGTACCTCTGTCTTTTTGTAACTTGGCGCAGATAGCGCGTCCCACCTTTTTACTCAAACCAGATTATTTGGAAGGTGCTCTTGCAGAGCAGGTCCGCCAACACTGGCATTTATATGAACCCTGTATGAGAGCTCATTTTTGGAAAATACTGCACTAACGTACACTTCGAGTATAAAAGCCACACCGCTTGCTCGGTTCATATGCGCTCAATGCACCTGTAAAAGTGTGACTATAACTCAGCCTGTGAGTGCATATATCTTTGTGAACAAAGATTAATGTGTGGCGTGTGCATTTATCTCACACATGCTCGCTCATATGTGTCATATCATCACTTGGTATGTATTCTGGCACACGCTTGGTTCTGTGTCTGCACTTGAAACTTGATAAAGTACAATGTGAATATCCTTTATTGTCTCACAGTGGGGAAATTTTGGTGTGACAGCAACAAAGTGACAATCAAAGCATGTAGAATCACACAAAGATAAAAATATAAAATATTTAAAAACAGAATTAGTAAGGACAAAATTACGACAAAAAAACTGTGCACTTATTAAAAATAACATACTCTGATCTAAAGGAGTGTGCAACTGAGTAAAGTAATTCAAAAAATTTACTAAATGTCCATGTATATTTGTGCATTAAAAAGCAACAGACTACAACAAGTTTATGTAAATGTGCCACCTCACCTGCCAAACATAGACAGGCCTTTTTCATCCAAAGTATTCCTTTCAAATTCTGCATTCTCTAAATAACAACCAATAACAACCTGCAAATGAAAACCCTGCACCAAGCTACAGACATTACTAAACAAAATGTTTGGATTTAAGAAAACACAAGAAAACTTGATACAATAAATAGCTGAATTTTTCACCCAAAGAATAATTACTAAAGCATACAAATACTTAACCTTAACTGTACATTTTACTTGCAAAAATTTGCATGCAAAAAATTGGTATGTATGTTATTGTGTTTGCCTTTTTAAAGACTCTATAGCTGGTGTTTAAGTATTGACAATAATGTTTCCTAGCCGTATTTTAAGATTTCTTGTCAACTTTTAACATTTTTTGACACAAAAACATGGTGGGCCGCTGGTGGACTGCTCTAGAGCCCTTACTATCGGGCTTAGCAAGTTTTCTGGGTGAAATGGTGCTATCTGTTTCAGCTATAGACAACTATATATATATATATTTATCCATAAATCCTGATAAAGCCAATCGGATAGGTTGATTACAGATATGTCTGGAAGACACACAAACCTGAATGACACTAAACTTTTTGCCATTAAATTCTGACAAGACAGAAGTTGTCGTCTTTGGACCAGAACCTCTGAAAAAGAAACTGCCCAGTCAATCACGTGATCTGGATTGTATTACATTGGCTTCCAATAATAAATTAAAGAACATCTATGTGGTTATTTTTTGTTATTTTTTTTATTTTTTTTTACCGGGATGTCATTTAAATCCCAAAATAAACAGGTATCTAAGATTTCCTTCTTTCATCTCTGAAATATTGCCAAAATTAGAAATATCCTGTCCAGGAGTGATGCTGAAAAGCCAGTCTATGCAATTATTACTTCAAGGCTGAACTATTGTAATACTTTATTATCAGGAAGTCCACAGAATGTAGTTAAAAGCCTTCAGCTGACCCAAAATCCTGCAGCAAGAGTTCTGATGAAAATTAAAAAGAGAGATCATATTTTTCCTATTTTAACTTCCCTTCATTGGCTTCCTGTTAAATCCAGAATAGAATTTAAGATTCTCCTTCTCACATCTAAAGCCCTTAATAATCAAGCTCCATCACACATCAAAGATCTGATTGTTCCAGATGTTCCTAACAGAGCACTTCACTCTCAGACTGCAGGTTTACTGGTGGTTCCTAGAATTTCTAAAAGTAGAATGGGAGGCAGATCTTTTAGTCATCAGGGTCCTCTCCAGTGGAACCAACTCCCAGTTTCAGTCCATGAGACAGACCCCCTGTCTACTTTTAGACTAAGCTTAAACTTTATTTTTTGATAACGCTTATAGTTAAAAACAGAGCAATGTTTGCTCAGTTGTTGGATGAGTGGGGTAAAGTATTTGACCTAATCTGGCGAGGGGGAAAGAATTCAGTCTGCAAAGACGGTTCTCCTTGGCTCTGTCTTTCTCATGCCTCATTAAGGGGTTTGGTTATCGTGCAATATCTGTGTATTTATGCTGCTATAGGCTGCTTTTCCTTACTCTGCTATTTTCTTCTTCTACTGCTTTCCAGTTTGCATTATTTGATGTTACTTCAACTGCTAGCTTTATGTTTTCTCTCAGTTTTTTTTCTCTTCATAAACGTTACATCTGGTCTGGCATTCTGGCTTGCTGTGACAGCCAGAACGCCTCCCTGAAGGGGGGCATCGGCTGAAATGCGTGTGTTTAGTTGCCAACAACTAAACACACTCCATTTCCTGCTCTTAATTTTTCACTTTTCATTGACATAGAAAGTACTCATACATCAGTTCTTCTGTTTCTTTTTTGTGTATCTGCTCTGTCTTCTCAAACCCTCACTTGGTCATGGCAGATGGCTGGTCGTACTAAGCCAGGTTCTGCTGGAGGTTTCTTCTTGTTAAAGGGGAGTTTTTCCTCTCCAGTGTTGCTACATACATGCTTGGTATGAGGGATTGCTGTAAAGTCAACAACACAACACAAGCGACTGTCTGCTGTCACTACATGTTCATCAAGGAGGAGTGAAGACTGCAAGTCGATGCAACTCGATGCAATCTTTTAGGTTTCATTAGATAGAAAGATAGATTATATTTTAAATTGGAATGATTGAACTGAAATGACCTCTTTGTAAAGTGCCTCGAGATGACACTTGTTGTGAATTGGTGCTATATAAATAAACTGAATTGAATTGAATCTCCAAAACTTTTCCTGACTCATATAGTGTGTTTCTTGGTGTGTTCCCAAATGCTTGATGTCCAGTAATGTTCTCTAACAGATCTCTGAGGCCTTCCAAGAATAGCTGCATTTATAGAGATGAAATTAGACACAGATGGTCTATATTTACTAATTAAATTACTTTTTAAGACAATCATATTTAGAGGTATCAGAGTTAAATGGGTCTTAATGCAAATGTACACCACACACTTTGTACTCTTTTTTTTTTTTTTTTTTACCCCACTACTTTGTGTTGTTCTGTCACATAAAATTCTTAAAAAAACATTGATGTTTTACTTTGTGTTTGTAATGTGACAAAATGTGAACAAATACCAGGTGCTTGGATACACTGTAGCCTCTTTCCTCTGATTGATGTACAGATTACCAGTAAAAGTTAATACAGATTACAGAACATTGAAGCAATGCACTCAATATAAAAAAGTTAGAAAAGCTGAGCAAACAAACCTTTCTGTACAGAGTTCCAGCAATATTTTGCTGAAACTGAATAAAAGTTGGTGCAGCATACCACTGTACAAACTGCAGGTAGAGAAAAACTTTTTTTCTGTCCATGTGGCATTGACTAAGGATTGTTTAACTATGTGTAAATAATGGGACACACAGACTACAATATATAAAACAGCAAATGAAATGGAAATGAAATGGAACAAAAGAGTCTGATTGCCAGATGTCATAACATAATTAGGTTTAATTATAGTTTAAGTGTGAAACACTGCTGAGCTGTACACTTAAACATGTATGATGATCTTAATACCAAATCTATTTGTTTCACACTCAGATATACTGTAAATTTTCATAACTTTCTAAGAAGAAGCACAGTGGCTTCCCCAGAACATTTTTCCTAGAGGTGGCCAGACCAGGCCAGTGAAGATTCAAGTGGAGCACAGCTAAAACAAAATATTTATTTTTTTTTTATTGGGTTTTACATGTATGCCTTAATTGAAGAAGATGATTCTGGATGCCTTTCTATGACACGAACATGATTCTTTGGGGTCGGGGCAGTGGACTGGGGGCATTTTTCAAGAGGGAGCCATGGCCTCCTCTTTGGGCCCCACTGAAAAAACAGAATAAGAAAACGTCTTTTTGTGCAGTGGTCTATGTGAAAGGCTTACATACTATTGTAATTTGCTCATGCATTGTTTCAACAAATTACCCAACTCTTATCAATCCAATTCATGAATACATCATTACAACACACAATCAATACAGTTGGAAGTTGCATTACTACCAATTTTCAGTAAGAAATATTATACATAAAAGAGATAACACAGAATGGGTGTTCTGCACTTGGCCTTCCTTATCTTGCTCCTGAAGAAGTTTCTGTGTTTCAAGTAGAATCTCTTTGATGTTACTTCCCGAAACCTACGACTACAGTTGAAAGTAAAAATCAGTCTTTTACTTTGTCTCTTTTTTAAGAAGTGTTCAATATGTGAGACAAAATAGGAACTTAAAAAATATGACTCACTCCTTCAGTTTTCTAAAAATCAAATCTTCACCTTTTAGTGGGAAAGGAAACACCTGCATTTTAATTAATGCTGTGATTACTGTGAACAGCTTTCACCGGTCAGTCTCAGGAAGTGTTGAGCGACCTCGCCTCAAAAAGTCTATAAATACTCTGTTATGGTGTTAGAAATTCAGAAAAAGTTGACATATTTAAATCACATATTTTAAAATGGAGTTCTTTAAAGATGTTCTCAGCAGTCAGTATCTTACCTGCAGTAGATAGTTGTCTGAATAATCCCAGTTTGAAGAAAGATTTCTCTTATTTCTCACCAGTGAGTCAAGCTAAAGGCAAATTAGAGTGGGGTCAGTCATAAAACCTATTTTTCTGCCATTTAAAAACAAAAACAAAAACCATTCCAGTCTGAAAGATTTTACAGTTAAAAACACATTATTTATATGCGTTTACACCATGACAGTTCGTATTACAGAAAACACTATGGTTATTTTCTGGAAGGCTGGAAAAGTCTGTGGTAAATATCTTGTGCAAATGATAAATAGTGTGTAATTAAAAAATATTAGACATATTGGCATTGGAGCAATCTTCAATGAAAAAAAATAATCCTAAATTTCTGTTTAGAAAAATCGTCTAAAGCAAAGCTAATATCAGTTTAACCTTTTACATCATCATTTATATTTTCGATCAGACGTATTTGAGATCAGGGTTTTTTTAAGATGACAAAACGTTGCATTGGAAAAAGGCCCACTCTGACTATGCTTTCTTGTGAGATTGTTTTAATGAGATGACTCCGCTATCCACTGTGGATAAGATAGTGACTGCTCATACAAGGTTCACATGTTTTCATGTTCAGATTCCATATGCCATGTAAGTTCTTTTTCCATTTCTTGCCAATATTAAAGTATGAACAACTTGCCCGGCACAATGTATCAAATCACAGCTGCCATTGCAATATTAATGTTTGCAGTATTGCAATAGAAATAGATAGCTTGATTGCAATTTTGTGTTAGGATTTCATGTTTCAAGTACAATACATTCTAATTCTGCATGGCAACAATATATTTGGCCATGAAAGTGACTCTAACTTCTCTCTCTGCCAACATCATATGTGTATGTTTAGTGGCTGAGATGCGAAAGCTCACAGGAAATGGAAGGGGTAGTGATATTATCAAAACAAAGAAAGAGTCAGAAAAATTTTGTCAGTCATAATCAGTATCGCCATTGCAATATTCAGCATTAGGATCATGATTGCATGCTCTCCTGATTTTGTGCAGCACCAAATTTAATTACATTTAGTACATATATTTCTAACAGTAATGGATGGATGGAAATAATATTCAGACACTCTTATGGTGTTGCAGAACAGGAATTAATTATAAATAATAAAGAAATACAAATAATTTTATGTGTTCTATTTTACTTTTATCAAATAATAAACTAGGCCTAAAAAGTACTTCACTTAAATTCCAGACTTTTTCACATTACCAAGGAGCCCTGCTCACAATATCTTCAGAGAATCCAACTTCAGAAAATTTAAACAATTCCTTTAGCAATGAGTAGTATTTAGTCAAATACTGAAATTAAACGTTAATCAGTGCTTTGAGATTTATTTCCATGAACTTCTATAGATATAACATATTAAAACATAGAAGGAGACTCAAAAAAAGTTATAATTTTTAGATAAAGCCTAAGAGAGAACATGTAAAAACACAGGAGAGTAGCATGTACGACTTACATTCACAGAGGTTATCTTGCCAAGTTGACAGGCCTCCTGAAAGACAAAAACAAGCAGTTTGCATCAGTGGCTGGCTTTAATTTTTGTAGTATTGACTTTGGAAACAGTTGGAGCTAACGAACAAAATTGTGCTAGGAACATTTCAGTCCAGTTAGAGCCAGCTAAAGTTCACAGTTGGCTACCTTACTGATTTAAGAGTTTACTGCCTTTTTTAAAGTCAAAATTGGGAAAGAAAAGGGTATATATTGATTTACTTAATCAAATGCAGAGTTTGGTAGTACACTTCAGTTCTCAGTTGGTTTCCCAACAAAACAGGCTAGGCAGTAGAAACCTCAGAAATATGAAGGCCCAGGCAAACATGACACTCTGACAACACAAGAAATACATCTGACACTTTGATAAAGATGTTTTCTCTGCATTTCAGAGAGGAAAGTGAACAGAATATCAAATGAAGCATCAAAAATTAACAATAAACAGCGACAAGCTTCTAAATTGGGAACAAAAGATACCCGCAAGCCTGCAAAATAGCATCCTCTCTCTTTGGGGACTGAGATAAGTCACAGAGAGATAAGAGCGTTTAATTTTTAATCACCAATTTGATTTTCTTTGCAGTGCATATAATAATCTGAAAATGCAACTTTATTTGTAAAGAAAATAAAAGAAGTCTGGTAGTGAGGACCCACTTAGACAGGGGGGAAGCCAAGAGGACTGCTGAGGTGGAACGGTCGAACAATGAAAAGGAAACCAGTTCATGTCGATGCTTTATCCTTGTACAATTGGTCATCACAGGACTCTGCTGCTGACTGAAAAACAGCAACAGCTATCAAACAGCTATCAAAGCTATGCACCAAAAATAAAATGCTTCCTTATGGTAACCAGCAAATTAAAATAACATCAAAAATAAATAAATCAGACTATCAAATTTCTAAAACAAAAAAACAAAAAACAAACAAAAAAAAAAAGTACTGGAAGCTACATTGTACTGGCAACAGTATATTTATTTAATAACAAATTAAATAATTTCCATTCAGTACAAATCTGTTAAATGACCCCCTGTTGGTTGCAACAGATGGCTGTCCAAACTGAACCTGGTCCTGATGAAAGGCTTCTACTGTTAAAATAGAGTTGTTCCTTTCCACTGTTATCATATATGTTAGCTCAGTAAGAGAGATTGCTACAAGGTTAACAACTCAATGCAATCACCAGAGCTTTCATAAGCAGATATTATTTTTACAAATGGCATTATAAACTGAATATGTCTGCATTGTATTATGACCATGAGTAGGTAGTATTGGATTGACTGGATATGATTTTATACATATGCCACGATAACTGGACATGAACTGGAGTTGTCTGACTTGTATAATGCCTTGAAATGACCTTTGCTGTGGATGTAGATAAATTGAGCTGAAATTAATTGATTTACAAGGAGTTCTAATATTCTATATTTTTCAAGTCTTGGTAGGAAAGGTGCCTGTCTTTAGCAAACATGTTTCAAGAAATCTAACTACCATATTATGACTAAGTAGTAAGTTAGTTGGGGTGTTTTTGTTTAAGAGTGTGTGGGATTGAGAACAGAACCGGTACTACAATAGAAATGCTTGGGATGACCATTTGGCTTCCCATCTCTATTATGTTGAAATTAATCTGCCAATAATTGACAGTAACTTAGAGATCTGTGCTACCCATAGACTGTAAATTGTTTATTGTATTCATTGGGCAAACAGCATAGAACAACCTATGTTGCTGCAAGGCATATTTCAGAGTCAGGCCAATGAATCCTTTTTTGTGACTAGCTGATTCTTGTGTTTCCACCTGTACTGACCTTGGCTAAGGCAACAAACAGAAAAAACAACTTAAGCATATTACATAAAGTTTTGTAGAAAACAATGATACCTTTTCTGCTATCTGCTGACAAACCTCATGGAGATATAATATCTGTCCACATCTTTCTGACCTACCCAGGATGCCAAAAGATTTTAAGTTTAGATATTTTTAAATACATAACTTCATGCATGCACAATCTAAAGAAAATCACACTGGCAGGTAGAAGAAGTGTGCAGTCAAGAGAACGTTGTCATAATAAATAGCATGTAAAGTTATACTCCCTGTTATGGCATGCTGTATGAGGGAATTTGAGTGAACAACACTCTACCAGATGTCATGAAATAGCACAGTTTTGACATGATGAGTTATGTGAAATGGTATATATACACATCTTTTCGTTCTAAATATTTTGTGGTATTTTACACTACTTATATAGAGAGGGCAATACTATGTCTACCAAGTATTTTTCCCTAAGCCTAACTATTTGTTGAGTCATTATACTGGGCCAAAAAATAACAGAAATAACACACATCATTGGGCCAAACGCAAATGATTAGGTCTGAAGCAATTTCTTGAAATACTTCATTCCAAAAAACTACTGGAGGCAAAACCTCTGACATCAATATTAACTTTGCAGACAGATGTGTTTCTTGATAGTGAAATGTCATTACCTATAAGCATAATCTTTACAAGGAAAGCAACAAAAGAATCACAGCTGGCAAACCTCCACATACCCAGAATATTAATCAAAATCTTTAGTTCTTGTTGGCTGTTGTTTCAGATTGATCAAAGTCTGCTCTGCTCAGTTGATTCTGCAATCTTCAAAGTTTAGTTTCTTTTTTTCGCAACATTAATATTTAATTTGAGTACCTCAGATCCACTGTCTACTTGTTTTTTGAAATGTTGTTTCTTTAAAAAAATTCCGCTTTTCTCATACTGACCCTACCTTGTAGTCATGTATCACCCCAAGCTTGTTTTACTTAAAAAAATGCCCTTGAAAGAGTTTCTGAGATACAAAATAAGACAATTTTGAAAGTATTCTAAATAGTTGGCCTGGATTTTCATGTGAACAAGACATAAGTTAAGTTATTGTATGGCTTTTTAAAAACAAATATGGGAACATGTGGTCTAGTAGGTGTGTATCCAATTATTACAATAATCAAGGGAATATTTAATAGAGTCCTCAATTACTAATATTTTTGATAGTTGCAGTCCTGCTTAAGATTTCCACCTTTTGCCAGCACATCACAAACCAGCATTCAACCCATAACTTATTTTTCGAATCTACCTAAATAGTCTGGTTGCCTAAATCAAACAACACTGAAAACAATTATTATAAGGGAAACCATACAATCACACAAAAGAACTTTTAATACATAATTACTATTCATGTGTGAAAATGTGGATGCATTTCTTTGTGCTGCTACTGGATATGTGAAATTATCTGTTGAGGATGAGTAAAGTATCTGTCAGTCTGTCTATAATTGAAAAGTCTGGAAGACAAGAAACAAATCTACTGACTTAAAGTCTTTGAGTCAGCCTCCATTCTGTTCACCACTTGGGTGTGGACATTGTTGCTTCTACTACTACATTCATCATTGGGTTATATTCTCTATGCATGTTTATGTCTTTACTTGAAACACACAGACAAGGTTGCACAAGGACAGATCTGTTCAAGTAGTTTCCAGACCTAAAATTGGTAAGAAAAAACAAAAAAAAAAAGATTTGGTAACTTTCAATGCACAGTTCACTATGCCAAACTGACAGAGTGGGTGAAACACAAGCACTCCTAACCACTATCGATGTTATATTAAGAATAAACAGTTATTCTTGATCAGCAAATATTTTTACTCCAAAATTAATGACTTTTGCAATTTTTATTACTTTTTTGCATATTTGACACCAACATGTGCCAAGTCCACCTGAGAAATTCTCATTTGCATCAATTGACGGGCTTTTTACAACACCATTTTTACTAGAAACAGCCATCCGCCCGTTGTTTCCTAACTAATGTTTTATTCAACATCCAGTGACATATATTTCATCTAAGAGACCTTGCCAACCAATTAAATATATGATAATGTACATGAGGGATCTGAAAAGATGACCTATGGTCGTTTCATATTTAGATGGCATTCAAAGTAGTAGTTGTACATCTGATTGTTAGCGACTAAAAATGGTGTAAGTTTCCTTTTCCCCCCTTAGCTTTGGTTGGTCAGTGACCTTCTCTCTGTTTCTCTGTCATACTTCTCTAAAATTAGTAGTTTCAAAGCACTCAAATCCAAGCCAGGGAGAGAGTTATGCTTTAGATAAGTGCATTTGTTGGTGAACCACATCAAAGTACAGCGAGATGTCTTAGTGAGCAAAGGCAGTGAAGCTCTAGCCCTGCCTTTGATCACCCCAGGCACTCTGATCATTAAAATATTGGATAAATAATTGATTAAAAACACCAGGCCTTATTGTGCTCTGTTTCTCTATCCAAATGTATCACAATTTTCAGATATCCTGACTGCTCATTGCATGAAACTGAGTGTAGATGGGACTGAAAGGAGCTTCCAATGCATTATATACATACTGTAGCATTCCTGCATGTCTTAAGACAGTGTATAGAAGTGATCTGTTTCTGCAGTAAACTGGGGACTGAACTGACTACAGTAGAAATGTAGCTCTAGTTTGAACTGGAAGTGCAGCAACAACTCCTCTTCACCAGTAAAGGTCTGAGCCACAGCATGGCAGTTTGCCATAGAGGTAGAATAATCAAAAATCATAGGCAAAGGTAAGAAAAAAAAAAGTGCAATCCAACTGTGCGTAGGTGAGTGGGGGTAGTTAATATTACATTTACTGTGGAAACTAGATATGCAGAATGTAAGACAATGAGCCCACTGCCTTCATATCCAGGATATTAAAAAAAATATTTCAGCTTTGGATTGGATATGAGCTAATAAATCTGACTCAACCAGTATATATTTAAGCTTAAATTTAGAGCAAAAAGAATCAAAATATGTCAAAATGCATTTCTGTTCCAACTGAGAAAACTAGGTCAGAGCTTTATTGAGCTCTGTTATTCATTTGGAATATTTATTTGTTTAAGTAACTGAATTAGTATATGCATAGAAATACACCGTAATAGGCATCATGATAATATATTTTTATAACATTAATTGCTGCATGAGATGGTGTCTATGTCTGAACATAGTGATCATAGCTCAACCAGGAGTCCAAGACTGAGAAAAAAAAACAAAACAAAACATAATTTTATTATTTTAGAATAAAAGGAAACAAAATTATAATTCAGTGGACTGATGCATTATTAGCTGAGTATAATTAAACTACCGAGTTTTAAATTTCCTTTAAATTAAAGAGGAAAATTTACAGTCTCCATAATGCCTACATTTTCTCAGTTCATATAAAAAAAAGTTTCAATTAACATTTTTTCTTTGTTTAAAAAAAAAAATCAAAAAGTTAAAAAAAAAAAAAAAAAAAATCACATTTATTTTTAAACGACAGTTGAAAACAACCTTATTTGACCAAAGTTCTTCTCATAAAAAATAGTGAAACACTAAAGATGATAAAAGTAAACTATTTAGTGTAGTCAGCACATGAAATAAGAAATAAAATAAAATGATTGGATATTAAAAACTCAAATCTCAAATTAAATTAAAAGCTAGTGAATACAGATTAGTTTTAAGATGAGATGAAATAACAGTAAGAGCTAGAGTTATTATGCAGGGGTAGTTGGATCCACAACACAGGGGCGGAAACTGCAAAGGGTGGATTATCTCTGTGTATCAGCCTGGACCTTTGTACAAGTAAGAAGTAGTGATCATTAGACCTGAGAGATTTGGAGCAAAGATAAGATTGCAGGAGATCAGACAAATATGCAAGCACTGGACATTTGTGCTTGACCATTAAAAATAAAAGGTCTTTGTCAACTGTGCTCCAAACAGTTTTGTATTGTCTGTGTGCATTTTCCATCCATGGGAAGTGAGCACATCCTCAGAGTTGGCATTAGGTTGTATCTGATTTGCAGGTTCTGATTCAAAACTACCATAAAGGGTTGTTTCACTGTTTTTTTTTTTCTTTTTTAAAAAACTGGGACTGCATTTGATTATAGCCCAGGGTGCTATCCAAGCAATAACATCCACTATGTAGGAGCTTGTCCATGAAGTGGAGTAAAAGTCAACAGCAAAACTTTAAGATCAATTCAAAAAGGATTTCTTTCAACACTGAAAAGGATTAAATTATTAGAAAACTCTACTGGCAGACCACTCGGATTAAAAATAAATACCTTTTTTCAAATTTATTTTAGAGAACAATAAATACTGCATGCTGTTTGCATTTTGGGTTTGGACATCTACTTTAATCTTAAATAGCAGGAAATTATAAAGATAGCTTATTATATGACCCTTTATAATGTGAACCATAAAGGGTAAACTTAAAAAAAAAACAAAAACTGGATGCTACATGGTCTTTGCTTTGCTGCTGTATTCAGTTGCTTTAGTCCAGAAGGTTGCCACGTTATGTTACCTCCTTTCACCTCCTTTCACCATGTGTTATGACAATATTTGTAAATTTGCAACGGGCTACCTTGGTGCTGATTGTAAAATAAATAAATAAAAACACTTTAAAGATTTTTCATTATATAATAACTTCAAGCTCTACTATTAAAGCCCCCTCATCCCTAGGGTCCTTATGCTCCTAATAGTTGTAAAATAATGAGATCTGCTGCTCCTGTCTCTACAGCCTCCTGCATATCAGTTTATTTGATAGTGTAAATACCTTTGAAGGTCTCCACATACACAAAGCATAGCAGAGACCTTATCGGCTACAGTTTCTTGACTTGCTGAATTTGTTTTGACTTTCTCCTCATGGTTCATTGGTTATTTTCACAAGAATCTCCCATATTTCAGCTTTCCTGCTGCATAAAGTTTGCAAAAATAATAATCAAGCAGGACTTGTTAGACTTCATTATGCCAAAATGTCAATGCAGCCACAGTTTACCACCTAATTTGTTTATAGAAGGTTGTGGAAAAACACATGGGTTGGCTGTCAAGAGATTTCCCTACAGATGAGGAAAGATGCGTCTGAATTCTATCAATCGGAGCAAAGTGACAATTGCCAGGCGAGCCACAACACAATCAAAACAAATTCAGACATACGCATGCATAATAAAATAGTGGAAACCTTGGATGTGTGTGCCATCTGCTTATGTTGCACAGACACAAGAAACGGTAATGCCTTGGCCAAGAAACACACAACAGAGTTCAGGTTCGCATCCCTTGTACTTCTGGCAAGTGCAGCCTGTCTTAGACATCGTGATAGAACTGTTGCACAACAAAACACCTCCTCATCAAAAGGGGCTAATAAAGTCTTCAATATACTTAAGTGTAGTCTCAGATAAATAGAAAACCCATTTACTTCTGCATTGGTGTTGTTGTCCAGAGTGTATTGATGTTCCTATTGACATTCAATAAAGGAAAACCCTTTCAGCAAACCACAGAGAGCGGTGTAAATCCTGTAAACTTCTTGAGCGAGCACAAACACTAATTTTCCTTCAACAGAATTACAAGATGTCAATAATGTCACTGTGTCCAGATCAAATTTGATTTACAAGTAGATACATTGTTGCCTTTTCATCAGCATATTATTATTAAGTGGTCTGTATATACGTTTTTCCCCTGGACAACCGTCTTTCTTGCTTCATTCTTAGTGAGGTATTGATCCTCCCAGTGTACCATCCCCTACTGATTTCATTAGGCTAGCTGCTGTTAATTACTCCACACTCTAGACTTTTGCTATTTCAATTGGACCAACAAATTGGGCAAATTAAAAAAAGTGAATGTAGAGGAGGACAAACGGGGAAAAAAAGATAAGAAAAAAAGTCTAACTCGTCTTTACTCATCATTGTACAGTAGAAGACTACTCCAGTAATTGTTGTATGAGATTCTTCATTTATGAAAGCTATACCAGGCGGCTCTATTACGGTTGTCTGTGGAGGTGGAAAATTAAACCCTTTCCCCTCCTCAAATACTTAGCATCTTTCTTAAGCAGATAGATCATTAAAACATATTTTAATCTTTCATGCAAATTTATTTTCAAGGATCATGTGATTGCCTTAGCAAGAACTTTAAATGTTACTCAGTGCTGAATCAAACTAAAACACCTTGATTCACTGACACACCAATTTGTCTTTTAGTGAAGGTATTAAAACAGTGTGATGTGGCACATAGCTGCAAAGTTATAATTAGACTTCATTTAATACCCTATGTCATGAGATTACATGCGCCGAGCATGGCGTCTGAAGGCATGCTCAAATCACAGGGGATGTAATTGATTAACCATATGAGACTGGGAACCAGATGATGAGGATGGTGCTCTAAATCCATGTTAAATCAATATAGCCACTTCCTACACATCGAGGGATTATTGACAGAAATTACACCCAACCCTAATTGCTCACAACAAACAGATAAGATTATTTTTCGCCTTGGTGCACTAATATGTGATGTGAGCAAACATTCCTCCTTTCTGAGTGAAAAGGAATCACCTGCTTTGGTGTGGGATGGCACATCTGCAAAGACACATTACAAACCATGCAAGCGACATTTATGGGATCCATCAGTCCTATCATGCGAGAGTTGCCCTTTCTTCAAGGTTGAGTATGTACTAGTAGGGAAGACACACAATACAGGCGGGAAGCAATTCAGAGAACTCCCTTTGGCCGAGATAATAACTTCATCATAATTAGCTTTCGGTGCTCAGGAGTCTTGAATTGTCAGTTGCAGTGGGATCTGGGCTGATTTATTGCTTGATTTAATTACGTATCAAAATTCAATTAGACATGCTTTCAGCCAAATTCAAAGTGAGGTTTGTCAAGCTGTCCCCTGAAAATCAGGAAACAGCTTGAAGGACATCCTTCATAACACAGTGACATCTAACTCAACAATTATCACCTTTCCTAAATCACCCATGCGCTAAAAGAGGATTTAAAACTCCACTCTAGTCTTACAGATTTTTTTCACCTTGCTATTAATGTTTCACATCTCACCAGACATCAAACAGCATCAAATAGTGCAAAACAGGCACTGACTCAGTAGAGATGTGGAGCGAGTTGCTGGTACTTTACCAAGTGAAGAAACATGACAAAATGCTCTTTGAGGCTGACTACGACTAAGGAGGTGCCTGACTTTCTTTACCCACATCACTCACTGCCTGCTCACCCTTTTTTGCTACAGACTACACAAGGGTTTTTTTTTTTTTTTTTTTTTTTTTTTTTTTTGAATAAGTGCCACAGAATCCTCTAAGAGCTACATTGATCTTTACTACTATGCAAATTTAGGATGTCATGGTTTCTAAGTTAAAAAGCTAAGCAAGGGAATGAATATTTCAGCCAGCGGTAACTGACTGAACCATAGTCCTTTAGCAGTATTGTAAATACGTTCATTGACAAATGTATACCAAAGCAGATCCATGCACAGCATTTATTCAGCTCTCTGTTACTTCTTTTCATTCTTTTTCTAAGCATTTAGAAAAGTTGGGGCTTTTGTTATTTCATTTTCGCTGTTTTCCAGAGTTTCCAATGCTGTGAACGTTCCACTTCATTTGATCACTCAAGTGTTTTATTACGCTCTGATATGGGGAGTATACGTATCATTGGAGGAAACTAAAGTAATTTCCTGGAACCATCTTGAAATTATGACATCATCTTGCTAGACAGCTCCCTTTTTAAGAAATACAGAATAAAGGGTTGCACCTGGTCAGCAACAAAACGGTATTCACAGAGAAAAGACTTAACATAAATATGCCAAGCACTGACTGAATGGTAGTATTTTTCCTGCTTGCATTCATGCATCCATTTGTTTTCCAAGCTGATAGACACTTGGTCCTTTCCTCAATACTAAAATCAAACCCTATTTATCATGTTGCCCCTAATTCATAGACTAAATTCTTAGGCCTTAACTTTATGTTCCTAAAGAACCCAAACTGGTTCTGTGGAGAACTTTCTTCTGATATATTATGCTTAAGCATGAGGTTGTTGCCGCAGCCAAGGTGGACTAAGATTTTAAAAAGTCACACTGTTCCTGCTGCTTAATATCCTTTAAAGGAAACCCCAGAGAAAGTGGAGTATGACTGGAGTTTTCTCCCTGTGCTATGTTGCTCCTCCCCACCTGTTGCTGGTACATGTTTCTATTTCTTAAAGAATAGACTAAATCAACTGATTAAAAAAATTCTAGCAGCAAAACACAGACACAGTGTGTATAAACTAAAGGAGAGATGCCACCCATCTTTTTTAATTAAGGAACACTCTTGAAATAAGCTATGTGGCAAGCTGCTTTAAATACAAGCAATTCAGTCATGCCATTCAGTTTTGCTTTAAATACTAGTCTTAATACAGGAAAAAAAATGTGGTATTTTGGACATCATACTGTTAGAATGTCATACTGGCTGATTTCTAATTATGTTTGTTGTCCCTGCTAATCAGGAAAAAAAAATGAGAAAAAAAATTATTTATATATATATATATATATATATATATATATATATATATATATATATATATATATATATATATATATATATATCAATTAAAATGTATTTTACCATCACCACAAGCATGTTAATGTGTCATTTGTTTTTTTTTTTTGTATTAAATATAATTTTAATTATTGTTTTTTATTTATTTAATATATATTTTTAGAACTAAAACAAGAACATCCCTCTAATACCTAGTTTAATATATTCTGATGTACAATGAAAAAAAATTGTATGTATACATTCAGTCAGTTTGGAGATTAGTGAAGTCTGCTATTTTGAAACAGCTATTTATGATATAGTTTGTACATGGATAATACAATATCAAATATATACCTTATAAGTTCGAGTTATTTTAGTTCCTCATATTTACACATTTGTCACAATATACAACATTTTACCTCCTGCAACTACACTGTTGCCTATTGTTAATTTTTACATTGATAGAACCATTGTATTATGTTACTCAACAAATAGCTATCTTTTTTCATGTTACTGAAGTTAAATATTTGTGCAACAACATATATAACTTCAAAAGAATAAAAAAAAAAAAAAATGGCTGTGGCTGTGAGACACACAGTGTTTGAGAGCGTGAGCCAGCGATCTGTCTTGAAAGAAACTATGCGACACCTTAACCACCTAATTGTGTATCCTAAATAGAAATATAATATAATCTTAAATAGAAATCTATGTCAGAGAATCGCAATGGGGAATAAATGCTGTTAGTATAGAACACCCTTTGCCGCTGCCCAATTAGCCAAGTGGGGGACCAACCAAATTCCTATTCTCAGGGTGTCAAATAATGCAGGTTCATGAAATTGTTTCTGCGAGAGGAGCAAGGTGTTCTTCAGTGTCAGCATTTTGATACACCCGCCCCAGGAAGCAGGAGTGTTACAGCGGCGGAGGTGGTCTTAGTCCAGGGTTTATCATTCCAAGAGCGCAGGTTGAGCATCTTTTATAACCTGTAAAAAAATATTGCAAAAACAGCTGAATGATTTCTGTTGATGTGGGTTTCAGGAAATTAAAAGGTAGACCTTATACATCTAAATTCAGTCCTTTCTTCGAATTTTTTTTTGATTAGGGACCTTGTGTCTGGCCTTTTTAAGTGGTGAGACAAACTCAGAAGAACTTTTTTATATTCAGGATGAATAACACCTTTGCTGATCTACAGTGGATTTATTAATTCATTGCTTGTTTTCTCATCATCACAACAGATGATAACAATCCTACTGATATGTCATTGCTAAACTGAATCAGTTTACTTGCATCATGATCCAATTCCTTCCTCTGGCAGAGATGGAAGCTGTTGTGGGTGAATGTTCATGGTAAATTTGTTATGGCATGAAGTGTTAATTTGGATGAAAGCAAAATCTTCAGTCTTTGAATTATAAATCTAATTAATAAAACAACTATTCCCAGTTTTAACTAGCCTAGCCATTGCCCTCCTGTACATTTCTGTTTGATTGGAATCTCACTTCACAGTAGAATTTAAATCGGGCCCAAAAAATCCAACCTGACCCAACCCGAGCCCATAGGCATTGCATCCGAGCGCGATCTGACTCAACTAATTAACTTTAATTATAGGCCCGAGCCCAAAGTAAACCCGACATTATTTTAATTAAGATTTTACTGCTTTCGTTTTTCTACAACCATTTAAGCAAGTGGTATAACTTCTTCCGTTTTTAGCTTTTGTTTAATATCTTCCAGCTCCAGCTTGTTGCTTGTTGTAACCGCAGGGTGAGTCAAGTACAAATTTGGAATGTGTGATTGATAGGATCTTATCTTCACCGCTGCTCGAATGGAGCAGGGCGGAGCTCTACATGCACTTACAGTGCACTGCGCTTGTTACAGTCAAATTAACTTCTGCACCCTACTTACTTTCTTTATTTCCTCAGCAGGTTAAACGATCTACGTCTCTATTTATACTATAATAAGTGGATTAACACAACTTTATATTGTGCGTTCTCTTTTGGCTTTCTCTGTGTTGTCTGTTTTGCAGGCTTATTAAATGTGCCACAGCAGCCCGAGCCTGACCCAGACCAGACAATCAAGCAAATAATTCTGGCCCAACTCTGCCCAAATTTCGGGTTGGCCTCGGGCCATAAATCTAAACTCTAGAACCAGTCTGGGCTTTCTGTCATTGACTTGAATTTCTCCAGTAGAATTTTAACTGGGCCAATCAGTGAAAAGAAGAAGTTGTGAACGATGACACTGATTTTCTGCGCCGTTTCAGAATTGTAGTCTGCCTGTAGTTTTCGTAATGGCAGCAGAGGAAGTGAATGAAGCCATTCAGTCTGTGTTTGCAAGGGTCCCAAATATTGAGCAGTTAAATTCAGAGCAAGAGGAATGTTTAAGACATTTTATTGGCCCTTCTCCCCACTGGGTTGTTTATACCAGAGACAATTTCCTATAAGCTTCATCAACCTAGCACATTACATAGGTCACAATGAAACATTTGCTGTTCAGTAAAATCATATCCAGTCATTTAAAAGTTCAACAGAGTCCACACCTCCAGGAAGCAATTGTTTCTCAATTGCTGAGAGCCCAGACCGTCTGTATGAAGCAAAGCATAGAACAAGGGGCTGGTTTTTACCAGGCTAAGTTTTAACATACAACAAATCAAAAAGTTGTCCCTGCATACATTATAGTTTGGACAGTTTTGCACAGGCTCAACATCAAAGCATGTGTTGCCATTGCTGATAATGTTTTGCATCTGGTTTTAAACTGAAAGAAGCCATATGTAAGTGGTTTAGATAAATGCATTTTTCACTGATTTCAAGCAACATGCTTGGTTAACCAGAAATTTTTGAACTGCTCAACCCGTACTTGCCCTGGCTGTGTACACAGTGAGTCACAGCAGTTTGACTCAGTGTCTGAGGAGAAAGCTGAATTAAACAGTAAGGTGCACAGAACAAAGTGATCACTAAGTGTACTATCAAGGAGGAAATATGGAAAAGAGAATGGGGAGCCCACTTGATGTGTCAAAACGTCATTATCAAGATTCAGCAGCACTGTGAATTGTTCATCTGTTTGATCTGTCTCCCGCTGAAATATCTGACAGCATTCTTCATACAGACTGACAGAGGTATTGTCCATAGATTGTGATGTGCAGTGACACACTGAATCACAAGCACGGGTTTGAAACAACAAGCCTGGCTCACTGTCAGTCAGTGACAAACAAAAAGCACAATGATGATACTGATTAATGACTCCTGAAACATCCATGGAATTGATCTCCTGCAGACAGGGAGTTGCTTCTGTCTTAAATTTAAACCCACAGATGTTAACTGTAATGTTATTCAGTGGATGTCATCTGGGTCTCAAAATGTATTCACTGTCATTTTTCACATGTTACCACGGGCATAAAGATTTCACAAATCTTATGAAAAATTAACAATCCAAATGTCTGTGGCCCCATTATAAATTCCAATGAGGACACAAAAACATGAAGTGATAATAGTTTAATAATGACTGAAAAAGCCTGCTCTTGAATGCAAAGCTGACAGGTCTTATTTAGGAATAATTTTATTTGTGTGTTTATTGAATTTCTGCATTAAACTGACATTTTTTTAAATTACAAGATTAAATTCACAGTTAAATATTTGTATAATTTTTGTACAAGTTGGATGCATGTACAACCACTGTCTGTGGATTTATGTTGTCTCAACAGCATATCATTACACACTGAATGAATAATGCTATCCAAGAGACACAATAGGACATCAACAAAGTTTACATTGTAACAAAACAACATTTGAAAAATAATGTTTTCTAAACATGTTTGTTTGCATTCCTTATCTTAAAGGGGCAGAATTGTGTTTTCCAGCCACACAGAATCATTTTATAGCACAAGAGTTTTATAGCACACAGAGTTGTTATAAAAATGCTGTATATATCAAATATGACTTAAGAGGAATTTGACTTTGTAATTTAAAGCCTTGGAATTGGACCTCTGTGTCTTTAAGAAAGTCCTGCTCTTTCCAACACTCCACTTTCAGGAAGTCATCACAACATCGCTCCTCTATCAACTCTTTAACAACGTTTTTACCAGAGTTGCACTGAGAAGTAGCTTGTATAATGAGCTCAGAAGATGCGCAGTTCCACCAGGTGTTTGCCAATTGTTGCTGGCTAGTCTGAAGGAGCTGAGTGGTGAAGTCGCGGGAGAGGGGGAAGCTTAGAAACTGCAGTGCTGAGGAGGAGCTGGGTCTCGAAGGTAGAGCTGATGTATATATAAGACAGAATTGTTGATGTATATAACACTATTTTTAATCAGTTTCAGGAATACTTTAATTTTATGTGTTTAATGCATTATATCACTAAACTGTATTCTTACTAATGTTCAGTATTCCCACAATATTTTCAGCAAAGCAAAGAAGGAAGAAAAAAAAACATGCTTTTTTGTAGATGTGTAAAAGAAAATTCACAAACCCACACAAGCTTGCAGTGTTCTAGCAAAGCAGAAATTTTATTTTCCACATGTGGTAAAAATACGCATTTTCACCCTACACCTCAAAATAAAATTAAAAAAAAAATTGTGAGGGTTTTTGTACAAACTTCTTTTAGGTTATTCTGCTTAAAATTGATTTGTTCTTTTTTGTTTATATGTGTGTTTTAATGAAAAACATACATAAAACACCATGAAACCTTTGGGGTTTTATGGTGTTCATCTCGGGGTCAAACAAAAAGAACATGACAAAATGTTTTTTTCATATAACTCTGGGGGTAATGATAAACATAAATCATGATTACTCAAATGCATGTTTTTCTATTGTTTTCATAAGTTAACCTTTCAATTAATTCAACATTTTGTTTGCCTTGTTGCCAACTGAGCACAATTTAGTTTTAAACTGGGTAAAATTAATAAACATAAAGTTTCTAGTTTAAAGAAATCTGGATATAGCCAACTCAATGAGAGTCTCTTTTAGGGAAATGGTTTGTGTTTGTTTTTTTTTTTTTTTTTTTTTTTTTTTTTTTTTTTTTTTTGAAAAGCTTTTAATTTTCTATGTGAAACACAAAAATAAAACCCCAATCATTTGGCATTTGTTTGTTTTTTCAAATGGTAATCTTTGAAAAGAGGTGCATTCATAGTAAAAAATCTTAACTTCCTACAAAATGTTTATGACCAGTTAGAAGACCAGGTGACACTTGGTTAAACTCATGGTTGCAGTTACTTAGTGACTAGAAGGATTATGTAATTCCTGGTGGTAAATAGAAAAAAAAAGCCTTTCAATGAGAGTGGTGATTGCCTATGGTTGGTGTGTTCATTTCACCGTATGTGGACATGAATAATGTCTGTATAAGACAGTTTGACACAAATGCATTTACTAGTACAACCAGTGTGATAAATACTACACATACCTTTAGTGTGAAAAGACGAGGTCTTATGACCTAAAATATAATCAGAAAAATGTTAACATGTAAAAAGAAGTTTTTAAATTGTCTTACTCATTGAACATTGGGAGATTATTGCACTTTTACAGGAAATATCATTGCATTTTAATATCTCTTTAATCCACCAGTAAATTGAAATAGAAAAGGTGAAGGTCTCATCTTTCAACATCTTTGCTTAAGCTAGATTTGGATAGGACCCATGGGCTAAAAAGTAAAATTTTCATCTCCAAATTATCTGCTTCGGTGAGGCTTTTACTTCAAAACACAATTCAAACCTAACCTTATTTAATATCTAATCAAAGATTTCAAAACACATTGTGTTTTATTTCCTCTTTTTTTTGTAATGGTAACTTCTAATAAGGCAAAGAAAACAATTCTGGATCTTCAAAATGCAAAATGATGTCAACACAGGTAGTGGCATAGCAGGGCCAAGGCTTGCAGACTTATTCCTATTTGGATCACACATATTGTCCTTAAATATGTTGATGTCAGTTTTTCTGTCAGTTTTGAAGTATGCTGCTGATACAATTTAACAGCTTTGAACTACAAAGCCTGTCGTGCTCAATTGAGATTCATCATTAGAACAAAGTTCTCCTCACTGGCAGAGTTATTTTAGCCCCTCTTCCACCGCTGCGCACCAGAAATATTTTGGTGCAAGGCAAATGTATGCTGCGGGATGTCCGTCCAATGTGTTGTTTCCCTAAATATCTTGCTGTTTCTCTGGCCACAGTCAAACACATTAACATATGTTCTCACAGCGCACAGTGCTACTCTGCATTGGTAAATGCCTTATTACAGCAATACTCGCTTTGTGCTCTCCCATTGAATATCCATAAGTAGTAAAACACAGCCATATCTACCCACTCAGAACAGTAGGGATGCAGCTCACGTGACAGGGGGGCTCCTTAACATTTAGTCAGAGGCCGTCTTTGTCAAATTGATATTCCTCCCACTCACAGTTATAGCAGGTGGTAATAATGACAAATAGAAGCAATACTGCAACTGCATGGTACATACTGAGCATAATAAGGTCATCTGTTGGTTATGTTTTTTTTTTTTTACTTGTATTTATGCCTTTTTAGCATGCAGAGTCAAATTCTCTCTGTATGACTTGCATCTCTGAAGACTTTGCCTGTGTGAAATATGCAAAGGCAGAGGGTTAGAAAAATATCCTGAGCATTACAACTTGTTCTTGCCTTGAGAGCTTACATGCTTATAATCATTTCAAAATTCAGATTTCTTGTTGTCATTCCAATTTATCTGTTTTTCCTTGTAGAAAGGTATTTCAAAGATCTGAAATGGATTTAACCAATTTTCTTTTTGTTTTGCAATCAAATAAAAAGAAAGAGATGGATTTTCTTTATATGGTCTCAAACCTCAGTGATTTGAATAAAACATAAATGTCTTGGGATTTTCCCAACAAAATATATGTACTGAAATGTTTATGGGATGGAACTGTGAATTGATTATTACTGACAAGTGTTGTCTTGTCTGATGTTTGTATATTGTGTAATCAGTGAACATGTCCACTTTTCTATTCAATGAATCAGGCTTCCAAATGATTACATTGATTGCTTAAAACAGTAGGGCTTTGAACAGGTGTGTCTGCAGGTCTGTGCTAAATAATGGGATTCATTCAAATTTGAGCCAGCGACACAGTCATCTGTTTTGATCTGAGAACATTCCAAAAGAATGTATATCAAATGTGAGAGGGATTTTTATTTTTCTCACAAAGTACTAAAGGGCAGCATCTGTGTCAATCCACAGAACTGCACTGATTTAAAATGGGAGGGAGGAATAAAATAAGAGCCAGGATACATAATTGAAACATGAAGGCATTGAACAAAACTTTGCTCATGAATAAAATCACTAAAAGAAAGTTTCTTCCAAGACCACATCTATGAATCTTTAGTTTTTTTCATGATCAATGCTACATTCATAATGCAAACATTTTACACTCTAAAGACATGTATTTACTTCGGTTTGATTTTTACATCTTTACTTGTTGATTATTAACTCTTCTATTTGTGTATTATTGAACCTTCACTGATCTTATAGTTCTTACTAAATATATTAACATGCAAATAAGATTAACACACCATTGTCTGTAAAAACTGCATACCTATTTTAAAAGAGAAGGAAACTGTATTCAGATGCACACAAAAGTGTATCAGAATAATATCCTTTCAGTGCATTCACCATTATTGGCCAAGCATAACAAAGGTCATAGTTGCTTTGACCATACATTTTATTGTTAACACAGGTAAATGTTTAAAGAGCAAATATCATCATAACTTATAACCATAAAACTTATAAAAATTTAAATTCTGAAACCTCAATGAAAAGTAATTTGTCATTCTATTGTTTTCAAAGCAAATTAGTCATTTAAAAAGCGGTTTTTGAACAGACAAAAAGCATAGTAATCTCTCTAGCTGCCCCTTTTTTTTTATTTCTCTCTGTATTTGAACCTAAAGAAGGAGAGTGTATTTGAGTGGAGCTGTAGCAATCTGATTGTATATCTGTATTTTATCTCATCTTCTATTAACCATATGTGTAGTATAAATTTGAACTGAATTTTTAGAGCCAAATAACTGCAGGTAACAGAATCTGGTGTGACTGATGGTGTATTCAGTATAATAGTTTTAGATCTATATTTTTGTAGTCCAGGTAATGTAAATGATTATGTAGACAGACGTGAGATTTGCACAACCGCTGAATGGCTCTCTAATATAAAGTAAGCTATTCAAGTGACACATTTGTGAGTATTATGATGATTCTGCACATCAGAGTAATAATGCTGGTCAGAACTGAAGCGGAAACTATGCCAACTATGCCTCAGAATACTGCCAAACTTTTACTATTTCAAACAACAGTTTTTGTCACAAACTGCCATTCCCTACTTTAATGAATTGCACATAGAATGGGCACATAACAGTGTGTTTCTAAATCTACCCATAGGGTCCTTGGTTGTTAGATCTCCAAGTTAATGCAGTTAACAACATTTCTCCTGATATCTTCCTTCTCAGTGGATAAACCAAGATATAAATCTTCACTGTAAGAACTCACAAGGTCAGGGCTCTTTGCTATCTGTGTTCATTTTGTCTGGACATTTTGTTATGCACTAATACCCAAGTCCAGCATTCCCAATGTAACGTCATCACATTTTCTCAACTTTTTGATCTATTCTTTGTTGCGTGGTGCCTGCTTCTTTTCTGTCATATTTTGTTTCCATATTTCTTGATTTCAGTCATGGGATCGAACCTAATTATTGTACGTAACAAGCCCGAATAGATCAGAGAAGGAACATTTCAAAAATAGTATAGTCTCTTTATTCAAAGTTTGATTCAGGACAAGACAATGAAAGAGGATACAGTTAAAAACGTAATTATTATCATGAAACTTCCAAGTTTATCATATTAAGATGAGGAGCTCTTTTTCTAAAATTTTAGATCTTAATTCCTGTAATTGCATACATTTCTGGGAACCAATTTAAAAATTGAATGAAGCCAAACTAAAGTCAGTTGTTTTTTACAGTAATTCTGAAATGGCCACAGCATAGCATCACACACATAAACCCATTTTAGAGCCAAAACTAATTCCTAACTACTTCTTAAGGTTGAGTAGAAGAAAAAATAGTTTTGCTTTGTCGAGGTCTTCCACATATGCAGTAGTCAAAAAACAAACAAACAAACAAAAAAAAAAAACCTTAAAATCTGTGGTTTTGAGGATTGATTTCAATTTAAGGCCCTGTCCCTGTCCAATAAGGGAAAATTAACCCACTGATCATTTCATTTAAATGCACACTGTGTCAGAGCAGAGACAGAATGCTTACCAAGAGTAACAGATACAAAGGTGCACAGACAAAGCCTTTGATACTGCTGACTGAATAAACCAGTCAAGTTCTAGTGAATTCTGGAGATGTGTGGAGATTCAATGAGATAAAAAGAAGATAAATAAACCCCTTTTCCTTAAACTTTGCATTTGACATTTGAAAAGATGGGTAAAATGATTAACTCTACTTGGAAAATCTACACAGTGGCCAGTCAGTTATGCTATTATTCTGCATCAACTGCATCATCAGTTGCCAGTTACTCATTTTTAAATTTTTTTTTTTTTTTCACTAGAAACAAATGTTGAAGAAAAGGCAAAAGCAGCAAATATTTCTGTATTCAGTACAAGTTTTGTGCACTAAAGGAAATTACAGTGAAAAACTACATGCATACAAAGGAAGGTTAAAAAGGCATCTGGAGACTCCAGCTGAACAAGAAACATGACAGCTAAAGTTGATTTTCTGCTTAAGATTTTTTTTTTTTTTTTTTTTTTTTTTTTTTTTTTTTGTGGATCTGAAATCAGGATCACTGGACCTTCTTGTAATTTAATGTTAATATTTCCTAAAATAATATTAATGCCAGAAGCAAGCTTGTTAAACTATCTGGCTCTGTAACTGACCTCTCACCACCTAACTCTTACATATTATGAACAGAAATCATTGTTGTAAAAGAAATGTTCAGAAAAACTTGAGGAGAATACTTTAAATTTTCGAGTTGACAATCACTATGAATCATAACCTGGCAGTCAAACAAACTGTCATGAAATAGAAATAGGATTACAAGAAAAATCCTGTCATGGCAAGACTAACTCTCCTTCCACCAACCTGTTAACACTGCACCACTTGAAGGTAAAATGTGCCTGCTATTAAAATGCATGTTGCCTAAGTAGACTGTTATGTGAAATAAGGTTGAAAATAAAACATGACTGCAATAATTAATGTCTACAATGTGCGACTGTGTTTTTACATCAAAGCTTTTGGTTGTTTCTAACAAGCAAAACAGTCTAAGCTTCGTTATTCCTGACCTGTGCTAATCTGAAAACTGTTTGTCAGCAATTTCAACAGTCTCATGCAAACTAATTCTACAAACATTTGTGAAACAATGGGTCGCACTCAAGAGCAAAATAAATTGAAAAAGGTATTGTGATAGAAAGCCACCTGTGCAATAATTCCAATCTTCAAATTGTCTAACAACAAAATATTCCATTGTCAACTGTTAGTGGTAGTATAATAGAGTGGAAGCTATTAGGAATGACAGCAACTTAACCATGAACGGGCTGACCATCTAAAATCACAGTGTGGGGTTAGCGGATACTGAGGCGTATAGTAAGCAGAGGTTCCCAACTTTTTGGAGAGTCAAACTTAACCTCCAAACCTTATCTGGCTGGCCTTAAGACTAGCTTGAGAACCTGGTGTGGAGAAGTTCATGGAATGAGCTCTCATTGGTGAGTAGTTCCATCCATGCCTTACTAGGTGCAATACAGTCTTAGATTGGAGTACTGACTTAATTGTGTCACATGTAAACTGTGGTGCAGAAGGAATTATGGTGTGGTGGTGTTTTTCAAGAGTTGAGCTTCACGTCTTAGTTCCAATAAAATGAACTTTTATTGTTCAAGCATACCAAGACATTTGTGTCTGGCCACTGCAAATGTGTGAACAAACCTCTTTAGGGGCGTTTTTTTTTTTTAGGTATTTACAGATTCTGAAAGTGTGGCTTCTAAGCTTTCCAATGATGTCAACCACATGGAAATTAAAAAAAATAAAAAAATAAAAAAATAAAAAAAAAAAAGAGAAGAAGATATAGCCATTTGAATGTTGGCTCTCTGAATTCCAAAATTCTGAGAAAACAGCTCTGAAAAGAATTGTCTCCAAACCTGATCAGCTGCTTGGGGGTGTTAACAAAGGCTGTTCATTTAAATCATTTTGCAATAACCCTACCCCCCAGTACTGGCTGTCTACTAACAACTAATGATGGGACTTATGGCTCTTTAAAGGGAACCACATATTCAGGATCATTTCACCTTAAAGAACCATTAAAAAGATTGATTTTTGAACATTTACATTTTACTAAAGAACAAGCCATTTTATCCTTAATACAGTTTTTATGAGTGAAATTCACCAAAAAGTAGAATGACTTATATAAAGTAAAACTAATATTTATTCAAAAGGTGCAAAATACAACCACAGTATGTTCTTGCAGAAATAAATGGTTATGTATTTTTTTTTTTTTTAAATATAACATTTTACAAATTAAATGTCAAACACCCATGTAGTTCTTTACTACAAGTGTTGTGTGGATTGATAACATTTACGGCTATTTGTAATTTAGAAGCACAATAAAAAGGAAAATAAACAGAAAAAAAAGTGGACCTGAGTTGCTTTGGCAGAAACAAAAATCCCCTTGTTCACCAGTAAATATAACAATTATCCACCCCTTTCCTGTATTGCATTTATACTCTGATTAAATAAATATAATTTTGGTCAAATAAAAATAATAATAGCTGTTGATGTGTGTAGAGCATTATGAGCAAGCTAAGTCGTAAAAAGAACAGCTCTTACTGAGACTCAAGTTCTATCGTTCAGTGTAAAGAGCCGGTCAAAAGAATTGGATTGCTCGTGAATATCCCATTAACCTCAGCAGGTACCTGGCACCTAAAATGAACATTGCCTAAACAGATTGTTTATGTGAAATAAGGTTGAAAATAAAACATAACTTTAATACTTAATGTCTACAAAGTGCAATTGTGTTTTTACCTCAAAGCGATTTGGTTATTTCCAACAAGCAAAGAACTCTAAGTTTCGTTATTCCTGACCTGTGCTAATCTGAAAACTGTTTATCAGTTACTTCTACAAACATTTGTGAAACAATGGGTCGCACTCAATCTATTTTGGCAACGTGCTTAGCTAGTTAGAAATATATAGTTTTAGAAGTTTTCAGCCTATGTTCCATTTTGAAATAGAAGGCAATGGAGAAATGACAGGAAAGGAAGATGAGGAGAACCAAGAGTAGAGATTTGGCTGAAAAAGTTTGAGCTGCTGCTGCTTGGAAATGTCAGTTTGACAGTATGTGGTAAAGAGCTCCACTTCTAACACAAGCTGTTTATGGTAAGCATAAGGATGAAAACATTTTTCTCATATATATTAGAATGATGTGTTACAAAGACTTAAACATCCATTTATTATCTTCCAATTTGTTTTGATTTTGTGTTAGCTCCTGCTAATGGTGTTGGCTCTAGCTATTATAGTAAACAGTAGATTACAACCAATCATGCCTGTTAGTATCAACAGATTTCTTTTGTATAGTGGCAGATGAAAACTTTGAGGATACCAGCCTGAATCTAGACATTTTGTGGGTTGCCAAGTCAGCCTCCACACCTGACTTCTTGTGTTTTGTTTATGGACTCAACTCCACTTTAACCAACTCATGTCATCGACCCAGCATGCATTGTGCAGGTAAATAAATGGTGACCTTCGTGGGTGAAAAATATAATAAATATATACAATTTTTGAAGAAATGATAAGTTTTTACATATTACAAACAACAACGTTTAGGTTAATAGAAAAATTACAACATATTTAGGCCAAGCTCTTCAACCAGTCATGGATCCCTTTAAAAACAATGAAGGTTCTGCAACTCACCCCGAAAAAGCCCAGTATGTTAATCCACTGAGTTTCCCCCCTACCCGGCTCAGATTTATTCTGTAAACAAGCTGAATTCAAACACAAAATTCACCATTTTAAAACCTCCAAAACTGTCATTTAAAGCATGGGGTAGTTTCTTCACAACTTAATCTAATATATTTGGCAAAAAAACAGAAAATCACTATTTTCTTAGAAATTGGTGGTTTTTATCAATTTTGTCTGTTTCTGCTCTGCCTACTTGTGCCTATATTTCATGTGTTGCATCACATTTTTGAAGATTTCATGCTTCCAGTTTTGTTGAAACAGCTTTGGAATGGCAACTTCCTGTTCCAGCATGACTGCAAACTAGTACAGAAAGCAAATATAATTATATAAAATATATATATATAAAATATATATATATATATATAAAATTATATATATATATATATATATATATATATATATATCTATATATATAAATATATCTATATATATAAAATCTATATCTATCTCATCAAATATATATCTCTATATATATATCTCTATATATATCTATCATCTCTATATCTATCTTATATCTCCAACTATACTATCTATCAAATCTATCTCTATCTCGCTCTATCTCTATATATATATCTCTCTATCTCTCTCTATCTATATCTATTTACTTTATTTTTTTTTTTTTTTTTTTTTTTTTTTTTTTTTTTTTTTTTAAACATAGTTTGGAATTGGTGAATGCTTTACTGTGGAAAAAATAACAGTGACGATTCAAAAAAATCTCATCCCTATCCTCTCTTCTGAGCATAATGCATTCCTAGTATTCCACATACCAGAGAGGAAAGTCATTGGATTTTTTTTCGTGAAATAATACTACTTTCAGGTATAAGCAAAAAATCCTCCAGAATTAATGCAGCTACAAAACACCACTTGTGAGCAGCAGGACAACTATTAAAAATTACATAAAAGTCTTACACAAGGCAATGAGGCTTTATGTTGGATGAATGTTAACTTCTTAATTTTGACTTTAAAATGTATGAAAAGCAATATAATCAAGGTTTTTATATTAGCTTACAGAAAAATGCAACTTTTGATACCAGTTGAGGAAAGCAGTTTGAATTTTTTTAATTAACATGATATTTCAAGCTTCTAATGCTACGTAGGTTTTCTACTTTTTTGTGACGTTTTCTGAATGGAATTCATCATAAAAGTCTTTAAAATGTGCCTTTCAATAATTTATTGTCTACAGAGTAAGCTAATTTTTGTGCATTGTCATTACCAAAATGTGTACTTAGCTTGGAACAAAAAAACATTCCTTCCCAGATAGTAAAGCGGTGGCAACCTCTTAAATAGAGATTAAAAAAAAGGCCTTTAACTGTTCCAAAAGCTAAAAAGATGGATGGACACTCATCAGTGTTTCGAGAGGATCACAGCACTTTGCCAAGAGCAGAAGACTGTTGATCCAAGCCACAAAATGAGAGAACACTGGTCCTCAGAGTCCAAATTTCAGGAAAAATATCTGTTTTGTCTCCCTCGTGTCTCAAAATATAAAACTTTGATGCTGTGTCAGAAGACTTTATCTCTTGAAACCACACACAAAAAATAATTATATGCATCTAAGGGTTTGTGTGCACACTGATTTTCCTGTGTATGAACACAGTGCTTGTCAATGATGTATGCGTATCAGGAAGTGTAATTACTTATTTGAAGGAATAGTGTCTGGATTTAGTATTTTGTCAGCATATTTGATAGTGAATTTGTTGATATAATCACTGCATGATATAATCACTGCAGTGCTAGCAAATATATTCAGTGCTAGGGAATGTCCTGGACTAAGCTGTCACTCACATCTCAGGATTAGAGTAGGCTAATTTCTGTTGAATATTCCATATGGTAAAATATATATAAATATATAAATATATATATTGTCAGGGACATTTTGACCTTTTGAGCAATAACAATAATTGTCTTGCTGGTGTCTACTGGTTAACTAAGTAGAGCAGATACCAGTGGTCTAAAAACAGATTAGTTTACATCATTCATAACACAACATGCCTCTTCATCAGCTTTTGTTTTATTTTAAGAAAATTATACTGGTGGCAGTTTAGGCAGTCTGAAGTAAAAAGATATGGTAACAAAGTGACAGACAAGATCTGAATGATTTGCAAACTTTGTAAGAATACTGCAACTGGCTAATCGTTAGCCACCAGGAACACAAAGTTAGCATCTGCCTCAGAGATTCCTGTCTGCTCTAAACTGAAAGGCTGTTTCACAGATTTTAAATGATCCTGAAGTGTATTAGATCATATGAAATTTAGAATATATAAACTGGTCAAACATCAGCATTAGCATTAGACCACCTTAGAGTTGGACAAGCATAATAAAAACAGCACATGGTGCCATCAAACCTGGACTGGATATTCTGAATTTATAACATATTTTTAGCTTTCCCCTAAACATTGCTTCAGTCTCATCTAACGAATTTCACATTGTCTCATCTCCATTGGTGGAACTATCATCTATCCATATTCATCAGTATTAACTAGTATTGGTAAATTTCTTCCCTCAGTATTATAGTGGTAGTTTTGGCATGAATTGTAACAACTGTGAAATTGTTCATTTAAGTTCAGTTTTTTACCATTTGTTTGAAAAATGTTTTTTTTTTAATAGCTATTTTTTGCTTCACTGCACTGACTTGAACATTAAGGTATAACCCATCCCAACAAATCAAATGTGATAATTAGCTAATTTAAAATTGCACCTTAGGTGATATTCCTGCAGCTTTCATGCTACCCATTCAAACACCTCAAGCAGGATCTGTACCAAATCACATTTTGGCCTTCTAGAAAATATTCTGAATTCAATTCAGGTATTAGCTTCTGGACAAGCTAAGATACTTATACATCAGCTATCCAGGCAGCTGAGTGGCAGTTCTGTTGCACACAAAGATGTCCCTTTAATAGATTGGGGAGTGTGAGGAGAGCCCAAGCTATGCAGAGATTTCCACGTGGATATGGCCTATGGCACAGGGGTACCTGCCCTCAGCCATCTGCACTGATTTGACAAATGATTCTATATCAAAGGCCTCTGCACTGATTTGGGTGGTAATTGATTGAAAGTGAGAACTTCAAATCCCTGATTGGTTTAGCAGGATGTGGGGCCGAGATGTGGTGGCAAGTGCAAGAAATTTCAAGGATAGGCAGCAAGAGAGAAATGAGTCTACAAGACAGGAGATTTATAAAATATATAGTACAATTCTTCCTCAATTATATTTCATGAGAAATGTAAATGAATACATGTAAAGTATGCATTTTCTTCACAGTATAACCATAGGATATATTTAAATAGAACAAGTCATGTCTTCTCTGTGCTTGTTTCTTTTCTAATGCAGCTGTTGGGGTATCTGATTTACAAGTGTGTCCATGAAGATTGGATTTCACCATTCAAAAAGAGGAATTTGGTTAGAAATGGAATATTATTGATTTGTTCCACACAAATGTGTAGTCTGAAGCAGATATATGAGCGTTGCACATTGGCTTAGAGGGAAATATGCATTATGTATTCTTTCATTAATGTCCCCTAAATCTTTGATGCTATTAACTATTGTTGTATAAAAAGGTATGACCTGACAGTCTTCCCTAAAAAAAACAAACAAACAAACAAAAAAAAACATTCATACTGCTGCAGAAGAGTTAATATTAACATTTATGAACATTTTCCAACATTTTTAAGGTTTTCTGTCATTTGAGAGCAGATAAGTATTCACAGATGATGATCATATAATTTAGTCATTAACACTGGTCAAAGGAGAAGGAGTAAGCTGTCAGCAAATCACAGGTATCCCTTTTCAGTCCAGTACTTTCTGTGGGAAAGACACTTAACTTGAAGTTGTTCCCAACAGCATACCTCCATCTTTAATGGCAGCTCTCTTGCCCTTCTGTGTTTGAGTGAGTGAAAGTGGCATCAACACTGCAGAGCAGTTTGGTGTTGCTAAGATGAAGGAATTGTCATATAACAGCAGCCCATTCACTTTTTTTTGAAAATTCATTTGGCATAGACTGAATATCAAAAGTGAATTTGATCATATTTATTCTTATGACATTTCAAGTGTGACATTAAATATTTGTATACATCTGAAGTGTTTGCATAATGCAGGCCATGCTATAACCAGCTTCAACCTATGAATCCAGTCATGTGTACAGGGCGGCATGTTGAATGTTCTGCTGATAAGCCAGCACAGCGCAGAGGCTTGTTAATGCGGCTGTGACAGCAATGCTAGGTATATATAGGCCCCACTGCCTTTATTACATGGCAGGATGACTGCACTGCATACCTTTTGCCATTTGACACAGACATGTGCTGTTTGCTAGTGACAGATGCTGCACAGTACTGGTCCCAGAGGTCACAAATGACCTTTTGGATTGCCTTTTTTCAGTCACAAAGGATTATTTGCTTGACGATAGCCACCAATGCAACCCCAGGCACCGCGATGGAGCCATGGGTTGTTGCTGCTTGTCTTTTGAGATCACATTTACCTCAGTTGACTTGAGTGTTTGTGTGTGTCTTTATGTGTAGGTGTGTGTTTGTATGTCAGAGAGGGGGATTGATTGAATATATGCATGTCAGTGCACTTTCATGTAAAAGCACATGACTGCAGGTGTACATGTTCAAGAAGATGCCTCAATAACCAACAACAGTCTTGATGCTTAAACCTAAGCTAAATTGCTGCATATTGAGCACCTTGTTCTGAAACTGGAGGGATTAACTTTTATCATACAGAATGAATCATTAAGATGTGCATATTCTGTTGCCTTTTCTTGGCTGCAGAAAGACTCTACTCACAGGAGGGGGTAGGCATTTTATCCATGACCACCAATGACTTTACTTTCTAGGGTAAAGTGCTTTCAAGTAGTAGGGTGTCTGTCAAGGGTCTTACTCACTTCACTTTTACCTTATGTTGCACTTTACAAGGCACTCACTTTTAGAAACAAAATGAGATGCAAGGTTTAAGTTAAGTGAAGGTATTTCAGAAATGGTAGGAACAAGGCACAGTGCAAGCTCATATTGTCAGGGGTGAAAGAAACTCCACCTAAACCTTTAGTCTCTGCATCTGTCACCTGTTTATGTTCACAGACATGCACATATTTATGAATGGACCAAAGAACCTCTTTTATTTTATTAGATACACCTTGCCAGTACTGAGTTGAAGTCCCTTTTGCGTCCAAAACTGCAGTAGTTCTTTATAGTAAAGACTCAACAAGGTCTCAGAAACATTCCTCTGAGATTTTGCTCCTTATTTACTCAATAGCAGTTGCTTACATCACACAGTTGAGGCAGATTTCTTGGCTGCATATCCCTGATGGAAATCTCCCGTTCCACCACATCCCAGAGGTGCTCAACTGGATTGAGATCTGGCAACTGTGGACACAATTGAAGTACAGTGAACGCATTGCCATGTTCAAGAAACCAGTTTGAAATAATCTGATCTTTGTGACAAGGTGGATAATCTTGCGCCAAGTGGCGGTCAGAAGACAGGGACACTGTGGTCTGAAAGGGATGGACATGATCAGCAATAATACTAGAGCATGCTTTGGCATTTAAACAATGCTCATGCTACTAAGGGTGCCAAGAAAATGTCCCCCACACCATTACACCTCCACTGCTAACCTGAAACCTTGATACAAGGCAGGATGGATCCATGTTTTTAATGCTGTTTGCAGCATATTCTACTTCGCTATATGAATCAGGCAGCTAAAATCAAGAACCATCAGATCAGTGAACATTTTTCAATCAATTATGTCCAGTTTTGGTTCATCTGTCTGTGCTGTATCTTCAGTTTGCTGTTCTTAGCTGACCAAAGTGGCACCCAATGTGGCCTTCTGCAGTTGAAGCCCATCTACACCCAGTTGAGATGGGTGTATAGATAGATGTACTCAGTTCATCTTAGAGATGGTATAATCTAAATTGCTGTTGTCTATTCATTTTCTTAAACTCATCTCCCCATTCTTCTCTGTCCTTAACAAAACATTTTTGTCCATACAATTGCCACCCAATCGAATTTTCATTTTTCTAACCATTTTCTGTAAAGCTGAGAGATGGTTGTGACTAAAAATCAGATCAGCTGTTTCTGAAATGCTCCAACTTACCCGTATCCCACCAACAACCTTGGGAGACTCAAAGTCACATCAATCCCCTTTCTTCCACATTCTGATGCTTGGTTTGAACATCAGTAAGTAGTCTTCACTATGTTTAGATGCCTAGGTGCTGCCATGTGATTTGTTGATTTGCTGTTTGTGTTAGTGTACCTATTGAAGTAGGTGGTGCATGTGTATCATTGTATCAGGCTATCTCAAATACATATAGCTAAAAACCATTCAATTTTGACAAAGAAACAAACATATCACAATTACAACTCCACAGCTGTGATGGCACATCTCTATTTATGCTTACATTGCTGATTATATTTCATTTTGTTCCCTGTCATGCAGTGATGAGAACCTGTAATGCATGCTGCAGAAAACCTTGTGAAAAACCAACAAGATTTCTAGTGCCTGAAGCCCTGTATCAGAAATATGATCTTACCTTCACCTCTTACACTGAATGCCGCACTGTAATGATGCTGTGAGGTGAACCCACACATCAATTATTCACATAATGCAAGATTTCTCACTTTTTATCTTCTCACTGGCAAGGGAGGACCATTTAAGGAAAGCAGAGGTGAACAACTAAGAGAGAAAAAAAGTGGAATGAATGCTTGGTAGATGAATAGGAGAATTTTGCAGCACCCAGTCAATGCTCTTGATGTAAGTTATAATTGTAGTTTGACAATATGTGGACCTTGGGGATGTTCACTATGCAATATATGGCCTTTAGACTAGTATCACTATGGAAACGAAAGGCCTGATCGACCTGTAGTGCCCACCCACTTGGACAGCTGTTAATCATCTTCGTTCAGATCCTGGCACTGCAGAATTTGGCCAGTGTGTCAAGAAGCAATTATATATACTTAGTGCTTGGGCATCAAATCTCCTCCCTCCTCCTTTTTCTTCACTCCCTCTCACACTCTTAATATAATCATAGAGCAGTCACTTTTAAAGGCCTCTGTTCACTTCAATGTCTATCTGGGGGATGCACACAATGTAGATGAAAAAAAAAAAGTTTCAAAAGAGAGAATGTATCCCATTCTGGGAACCATAATAATCAGAATACTCTACATATAAATCGTATTCAGCCATTTACTCATTTTACCAGCCTCCTGAGCTGACTGACATACTAAATTACCCCAGCTGGCCCCATTGCATTCACTGCACATATTGGGCTGGTGCGGATCATGGAGACTAATGTGAGCTGACTAGAGGGAGATTATGTTCCGCTGCTAACAGCTAAAACGTGAATAACACTATCCGCAAACCCACGGTGTTCCCCCGTTACATCAGCCCTGATCAGCTATTTGAAGATGGAAAGAGAAGAAGTCCAGTCAGTATATAATTAGATAGAAATATGGTGAACAGACATACTACAGGCATCCAAAGTAAGGCTGTAGTCCTTGCACAAAAACTTTCTTTTTAATGCCTTCTCACGTTAGATTATGCCAGAATAAAATGCATAGCACAGAGCAACCTGAGCTAATGCTATTGGGACGATACTGTGTGATTTTAACAGTTTAATATTAAGGGCGGTGGTGGTGGTGGGGGGGTTGTATTATGTGTTTTTTGAGCTTTATATCATGTTATAGTGCTACTCCCTCTTTAAAAACATACCTAGAGTGTTGCTTTGATTCGTTCATGCACGTTTGATAAATCATTGAATCTTTTGTGGCAGCCATTTGAGGGTGCCTCAGCTCTTGCTCTCACAAAGTGCCGCCTATTTCCACATAGCTCCTCCTTGGAGCTGCAGTTCCCAGCTGAGCTTCTGCCTCATAGAGCAGAAGCTGTGTGCTCCTCCACACAAGCGGCAGCAGCAATTAGCAAACACCTAGTAGAACTGCCTGTCTGCTGAGTTTATCACACAAACTACTTCTCAGTCCAGCACTTGTTGTGATGCTGACGGTGGAGTGTCAGAAAGAATAGGAGCTTCTTAAAGAGACAGAGGCCATTTTCAAGGCATCAAATTGCAAAGTCGAATTTCTTTTAAGTTATGTTTTATATATACAGCATTTTTATAACAACTGAAAGTAACATAGTAACTTGATTGTGAAATAAAATGGCACTATGTGCCTGGAAAATACATAATACCCCCCTTTAAGACTGGCTCAAAAGATATGACTTAGTTTGTTGGATTAGGGTGCCTCATCATTCTTTAGAGACCAACCGTTTGAACTGTTTAATATTATCATCCACAGGAATAAACAGCAAGCTATAAAAATTATGTATTATTACAAAGATGCTGACTTGAGTTCCTCTGAAAGGGGCAGTATTATGTATAGTCTTTACATCATGTTATAATGTTATTCCCTCATCAAAAACATACCTGGAGTATTGCCTTGATTCTTTTTTGCATGTTTGAGAAATCCTTTAGTTTCCTGTAGCAGCCATTCAGCTGTGCAAAACACCTGAATGGACCCAGCGCCGCCTTTGAGACCCAGCTCCTCCTTTGAGCCGCAGTTTCTAAGCTTCTGAGCTTCTGCTACACAGAACACCCCTCCCCCGCAACTTCCCCACTCAGCGCCTTCAGACTACCCAGCAGCAATTAGCAAACACCTGGTGGACCTGTGCAGCATCACACAGACGGTGATTGACAGCGCTAAGACCCACCTCCTGGCTCTGATTAATTGTTCTAGATAGGACCGGGAGCACTGGGAGAAGGCAGAGGAGCTCGATTTTTCCACAGATTATCTGTCTCATTCCATTCTGTTATGACTTAGTGACAGTTTCAACAAATATGTAGAAAAATATTTTTCATAAAAGTTACATACTGCAGCTTTACGTCATATTTGATATATACAGCATTTTTGTAATAACGGAAGGTAACATAGTTACTTGATTGTGCTATAAAATAATTCTATGAGCCTGGAAAAGACATAATACTCCCCCTTTAAGTTACACAACAAGTATTCAGCCTTGACTTAGCCTCTTATTTTGTAGACTTAAAACTTAACTGGAACTCAAGGTCTTAAGTCTCATGAAAAATATTTATCAATGGGATGTAGGGGGGGAAGTAAGTGTAGATAATTTGATGAAATTATTGATGTTGTCCCCTCTGGGTTCTTGTAACAAATACAAATGCTATGTTGCTATGGTAACATTATGTATGTATCTATGTATCTCTCTGTGATGAAAGGTCTTGCTGTTTCAAGGAGTTAACAGTAGCTGTCTGTTTTTTTATTTTTTGCAACTAAGCAAGTAGTTACAGTAAGTGTGCAGAAGAACTTAAGTTGACAGAGATGAACATGTTTTCCTGCTTCAGGGTGTGTTTGATTTATAACGAGGGATGTTCATGAACCATGTGTTTTTAATGGTCCTAAAAACCTGGTAATGCAGGTTGTGGCATCATAACAAGCATAGAAATATCTGTCAAACTAAGCTCTGTATTAAATTACTTTGGGTCATTTAAAATTCATTAGTTTGTCTCCTGCTAGGGTTATTACAAGCAAATTTCCCATTTTTCAAAATAAAAGTATTTCTTCTTTGAGTCATTAAAAATTTTAATAAAAGCTGGTTTTAACCTAATTCTACAAGTTTTCTTTAAACAGACATAATACTTTTAATGGGCTAACATCATACGTGATAAGTTATTTTTTTAATTCTTCACAGCAGTTTATAAAAGCTTTTTACATGTTAAATTAAATGTTCTAAAAAGATGCTGGATTGAATTACATTTAAGAACAAGATTTTAAATCTATAATCTCGTGTAATTTTTTACTATAACTAGACAGGATGGCATGCATCTGTGAAAATGTTGATTTCAGTCATTAAAGACTTGAGACATTATTTAGACTTTGAAAAAAATCTTGTATTATAAGGTTTACATTATAGAAGATGTGATTATAAACCTTGTTCAAGCTAGAAAACAAGTTGTTACCCCAAGACAACGTTAGCCTTTTACTTGGTAGGTTATTAATGCATGATAGTGCTAGCTATATGCCACAATTACACTTTAACTAAATAACTTATCATCAAGTCAGGCAATATTTAATATATTTTTTATATAATAAATATATTGATTTTATATATTGAATATATTGATATTTATATATTGAGTAAGATTTTTGTTCTGAAAACTAGCTATTACAGGCTATTCCTTTCAAGACACTTTTTGGTAGCCTTATTGTTAGACATTAGTCACTTTAACCTATTTTTTGGTCAAACCTAACCAATAACCCGACCCTGCAGTATTCAATCAACTGCGGCCTGGATCTGTCCATATTTGACCCAATAGTAGGTTAGTAAAAACTGAAGCTGGGTTATATGTTACACAGCAGTTTTTGGAGGATAAGAATTTCATTCTCTTCATCTGTTTACTTTCACTTCTTTCTTATTTATGTCTTGTTACTAAGATTGATTTGACTCAGGGAAAACAAAACACAAAAATACCTGGACAAAAACAACCCTAATTAGAAATTTTTTTTTTCTGATTAAAATTCCCAGTTTCAGACATCTAACTCTACACATCAGATCTCTGACAGAGTAACAGAATGTGGCAAATTGGGAGCGAACCACGTTCAAAGTTCAGGTTCTGAGGTTGAGGACCAGACGTGTTATTTTGCCACTGACGTACAAATGACAAAGTGAATTGCTTTCCACTAGAGTTCTCATCAACAGATTGGGAGGAGGAACGCATTACTTTGTTATTATTTACTGTCTAACAACCATCTTTGGATGTAAATGCACCCAGAGTCATTTTAGACAGCTGGATGTGCATTAGGGATATAGAGCAGTGTTAGGCTTTGAACAGTTGATGACAGGCTGTCAGACAGCTTCCATCCATTGGACTCCTTTTACCAAGGTCCACTTTTGAAATAAGCCACTCTCCATCATAACAGCCATTCATCCAGAAAAGGACATAGGCATTTTTGATGTGTTTGGTGCTAAGTGAAGTAAAATTGTGTGAATTTCACTGTATAGCACCCTATCACATTTGCAAGAAGCACGCACTGAGAGGAAAGGTTGAAGGGGAGAGTAACTTTAGTGCACTGAGATGACTTGAGACTATCAGACAGAAATAATGACTTTCACTGTGCCCGATAATTACTAATTAGCATTGAATAAATCTGCCCTTCTCGCCTCATGTTAAATAGGTCTTGAATGATTAACAGAATGCTCAAAGGAAGAGCCAAAAATGAAATTGTTGGTTTGAAATAGAATCCCTGGTAAAAACTTAGAATTTACACATAATTTCATAAAGAATAGTACACTGATTAAGGCTTTGATCAGATTTGTGAAACAAAAAAAGAACAAAAAAAGACATGAGGAGGTCGCAAAAACCAAAGAGCAGGCTTTTAAAAAAGCAAAATACAGATTGACATTGCAACTTAAGAACATTAAATTCCTAAAGTACCTGCTATTATTTTAGAGAATGTTGTTTTATCCCTTTACTGTAAAAAAGCAGGAGCTTACCTTATGAGGACAAATGGGTGGTGCAGAGTTAAAAGACTTCTCTGGTGACTGGCCTGGGTTCTACAAGAAAAACACATTATCAGGGATGTGTAGAGTGCATCTCCAAGCAAATCTTTAGTGACAGAAGTTGCAGCTTATGTCCCGGGGCTTGCTATTTAGCATTTTAGCATTTTATATTTTTTCATGGGGGTTAAGTGGCTCTCCACTTCCACTCCCTGCCACCCACTAATCCAGAAGTAGCAGCTTTTGTTGATTGTCACATTTTAAACGTTTTAGTAGCCTAATCTTACTGTACATCACTATATAGGGAGTAAGGCAATTCATATACATAAACAAACATAACTACAGAAATATGCTGGCTATAAAATACCATTTTGGTATTAAAAGGGCTTTTTCAATTGGTCTTTTGTAATATTCCACATTTCTGAGAAGACAAATTGTGGGTTCTCATTAGCTGCGATTGAGAACCCACATCATAATTAACAGAAACAAATACTTGAAATATGTCACTCTTGGCAAATGAATCTGTGTAATGTATGAGTTTCACTTTTTTGAACTGAATTACCAAAATAAATTCACTTTTGGATGATATTTTAATTTATTAAAATGCACCAATATTGTGATTACCATGGCGTGTGGTGTTTCTATGATTTGAAATTGTTTTCTTCCCATGACCATTTTACCATCCTGATGATACATCCCATGCTCCTGCCTTTGTTTTCCAGTTCCCCATATTTCTATTCTTCCACATGGATTATAAATCCTTCTTTGTCAGAAGATTTCACTGAGCATATGTTCAAGACTTTTGCACAAGCACCTGATAGCACTTTTTGAGGTTAAATGATCATCATATTGTTAATACACCAATACATCACTCAGACACAAGAAAACACCATTAAAAAGCACACACAAGGTAAGTCAACAAGGCAACAACAGATGGTCCTGCTGCTTGTGATTATGCAGAGATCCAAAGTATTTGCATACTCACAAAGCAACTGCAAAAAAAGAGTAAACAACAAGCCTTCTTAAACTGACCTGGGTGAGAAATGAAAAGAGCAGTGGGTGAGGCCAAACCCAGCAGGAAAGTGGATGGGCTCGGAAAATGTCTTTTGGAATCTACTAAGGGTCTACCCCCTGGGAAGGCCCTGTTGATTTCCAAGCAGGTGCTTTCAGTTATGTCCTCATATCCAATTATGTGCCTGTGGTATGTCTGATGCGCTGTGACACTATTAATGGTTGCCTTATGGTATCACCAGGACAGATGAGACACTCAGCTCTCCAGACTCTTAACATCTATATTTCATTGCAGCGTAGGAGGAGAACACCTCACTGGCCGCAGCCGCCGAAGGAGGAAAAAAAAAAAGAAAAACAAGCAGGCTTTCAGTGTAGCGTAAACACCATGGTATAAAATATAAATGACTAAATGGGTCTTTCTGAGATGGTAGAATTAGCAGACAAAATTTTCCCTACAGATTGAGGATGTAATATAGACATGATATCTTAACAATGACAGGGAAAGGCAAATTATTTTCCTTTGGGATATGAGCAAGAAATGGGTTTTGTTTGTTTTCTCAATGTTCTTTTTTTCTGGTCTTTGCTCAGAGATGTGAGGAAGTTACCTGTCCTTGGCTCCAAACATTCCCTCCAAGATAATGAATTTTAAATTCTTTGCTATATTTTTTGCAAGTGAAAAGGGAAGTGAAAGTGATTTTTGTCCAATTAATTATGAAGTGACCAAAGCTTTTTCAATACAGAAAATTCAGCCTGTTCAACTGAAGGTTAATCAATAAGTTAGAAATAAAAAAAGAACAGTCTCTCAGAACTCATTCCACAAAAAACTTATAAATAACTTCAAAATAATTGTATTATCTGTTACAGCAAATAATATCATTTTTATTCAGCTAATTAAAAAAACAAATTAAAAAATAAGTAATAGGCAGATTTTTAAGTTTCACAAGGGCCACTGCTTTCATTAAAAAGCTCAAATAATGTGGTGAATACAAGACTGACGGGTATAAATGTGTTTCTAAAGTGTGAATGGACTTTTGCTAATTTAAATAAAAATGCCTAATGCTAACCAGAGATAATTTAAAATCCATCCTTTTCTTTGCACATACAAATATACACTCTCTAGCTACAGTCATAGTTGTTTTATTTTAAAGATTTTACTCTCATTTTATTCTACAAGCTGAGCAAAATGTCACTTTTTATTCACGCCACCTCCCTTTGTCACCCAGGCCTGCTGAATCCCACTCATGCAGACGCTAATTATTAATCATTAGTATTTCATCAGTGTGGAAACCATGCAGCTTTTGTGGGAAACAGCTAATGGCTCATCCTCAGATTTATGTGAGAGATACGAAGGATGCCGCATTCAGGAGAGAAATACAGAGTGAGAGCACAAAACGAAAAACAGCTGTCACTTTTCAACTTTGGTCAGGGACATTTTGCATCTGATAAAGAAACGACATTGACAGAGCTTGCAACAGAGGGCATTTGATTACACCGCATATTGATGTTTTTGTATTTTCAGAGTGCTGCGGGTGGTTATTGTAATTTGATGAGGCCCAGAGAGCACAATTCTATGATATATAACAGAAATAATTTTCTGCGGAAATAGAACGATAACTGAAATATGATGTTTCTTCGTCTGACTTCTTGGAGCCATGCTGATTTAGTAAAAATGATTTTGCTTTTCCTCAAAGTATTTTTAACTTCAACCTGATACCTTCCACCAAAGGCCCTTACAACTCATAAACATTCTTAATTATCTGTTCTGCAAAACAGGGAACATACAACACTCTGCTCACATATTGACACCATTGGTAATGATATGTCAAAAGCATAAGAAAGGTTCTTTTTTCGCAGCATCATAATCTTGCCCTGAAAATTTTTGAAAAAATCTGCCTTTAACTTGAGTACTTTTATTGGTGGTGAAAATAACTCCCATTTTTCTTGAAATAAAATCACATCACAGTTATTGGCAATTCAGACAGTCTCCATAAAATTTATGCTCCTTAATTTTTTTACATTTTGTCACATTACCATTACAACCCAATGTATTTTATTGGGGCTTTGTGGTAAACCAATACTAAGCATTGCACAATTGTTCAATGGAAGGACAGTGACACATGATTTTCAAAATGTTTTCAAATATAAATCTAAAACGTGTGGAATGCATATATATTCAACCCCCACTGGTTCAATACATTGCAGTACAAACTTTTACAGCTATAGGGCTTCGGAGGTAGGTCTCTTCCACCTTTGCACGATCAAAGATGCAAATATTTGCCCACTTTTATTTGCCAAATAGCAGTCAGATTGGTTGGAAAGTGTTTGAGGACATTTATTTTCAAGTCTTGCCAAATTCTGAATTGGAATTAGGTCTAACTTTAACTGGACCATTCTAACACATGGATATGTTCTGATCTAAATCATCCCATTGTAGCTCTGCCTGGATGGTTAGTGTAATCTTGTTTGACTGCGCTAGTCTTTGGTCTTTTGTGACCTCCAATAGGCTATCTTCTTGGATTGCCCTGTATTTAACTCTTTCCAGTTTTTTAACAACTCTGGCCAGCTTCCCTGTCACCACTGAAGAAAGCGTAATTACACCATAATGCTGTCACCACCATTTTACTGTAGGGATGGTGTGTTGTTTTCTTAGAGGCATCTTGGCTGCTTCTCTGCTAATTGTCACTTTAGGTGGATGACCATGTCTTGGTAGGTTTACAGTTGTGCGCACTCTGTGTCACAGTTGTACCTGTACATCTAAAACTTAGGATATTATAAAATAACTGAACCCTTCTTTCCCTTCTCCACACCTTTATCCCTGACTTCACTGTGATTACATTACATTGGACTCTATGTACTAATTTGGTGACTTCTGAGATTTCTAGATTTTTTTATTTATGGGAGAGTGATGCATGCCACATATTTCAAAGTTTTGAAAATGCTTCAGTTTTCTTCCACTTCACAGTTATTCTGTGATTTATTTTGCTTTGTCACATAAATACCAATAAATGTGTTTAAGCTTATAACATTATAAAATGTAGAAAAGTTCATTAGGTTGTTTCTGTTCTTTTGTAGGCTATAAATAATGTGAAACAAGTCCCCCCTTTTTTTAGCCAATCCTCAAAAGGTGAAAAGACAACAGAACAACCCATTCAAGTATGGGGCAGATTTGCACCAGTCCTTATGACTGAGGACACAACTACAAGAAAATAGCCAATGTCTATAGTCAGAACAATATCTAAAAAGTTTAAAATGACTTTAACTATGAGGTGGGATTGGGATCTAAGTTTATCTTGCCAGTATGAGTAGGAAGATAAAAGAGGTAACAAAATTCCAAAACTCTCAGTAAAAGAACTGCAGCAAAGATTATCATCTTGGGGCCACCACGTCTCTATTGCACTTATTTATTTCAGGGCTACTATACGCATTCTTACTAGGGTTGCCAATAATTGTGGAGGGTGCTGTATAATCCCAACACAGGTTTATGTGGCAGATGTAATATATTACAATGTAGTCACATTCACTGCTTCCCCAAGAAGCCTCACGAAAGAGAAACAAGAGCACCATTCAGAGCTGAGTGGACAGGGACTTGTGGCACATTTGTGCTCCTCACCCCCATTGACTCTGCCTCCATTTTCTGGACATACAAGGAGGCTTTATGCTGTGATCTTGCCCAGCCTGTGCTAAAGTGCAGCACTGCATTCAGTAAACTGTATTCCTATCAGTTAATTACTGCTTTTCTTGCTCCATTTACTACTCCAACACTGCATCTCACCCCACCCCACCCCTCTTCCTCACCCCGCCCGATAAAATACAGTTCTCTGACTAGGATTAAAGGAGCAATGTAGTTCAAGGATTATCAAATGCCTTTGATCATGTGACTGCCATGTTTTTGATCTACAGAACATAGCTCCAAATATATTCTCTTTCTCGTGCCTTCTGTCTCCATCCCTCTCAATGGATTTCCCCTGGCTTGCTTATTCTCTGCAATGGGAGACTAGTTCTTGACAGTCAGTGAAAATGCAGAATGTAACAAGTATAATACACATACATCTTTTTAAATTTTTTAAAATACTGTGATAAAGGAAATGAAGCTTACATGTGTTAGGCAGGATGACAACATTGGGTGATGAAGTTTGATGTCATGAGTATTTATTTATCCCTGTAATGTGTTCATTAAAGCTCTGAAAAGGTTTCTAAGGTCTGATGGAACACATAACGCCTCTCTTCTTTGCAACTAATGACAGTTGTTTGGAGTTTAAAGAAAGTAACCGCACTGTTCATTATTTGCCTTTGAAAGACAAAGTTAGGTTTCAGGTTCTGTTATCCCCACTGCAGCTGTAAGTGTACCCTGCTGTTGTTCATTACCAGTTTCTCAGCCTGGAGCTATATTACAATGTTTCAGTTCAAGCATTATTATTATTTAGAGGCTCAATTGGACATGCAATCAAAGCAGCAAGCTATGTGGCCAATACTTGTATCATAAAGTAAAACACATTCTAGAAACATATGACTGTGGAGCAGGGAGGTGCATGGCTAAAATTAAGTCAACATAACACAAAAATATTTTAAGTAGTCATCATATGATCAACTCATATTATTGTCATTGCCAAGGCAAAAATGGAACATATCACAACAATTATTTTGATGAGTCTCCAAGCAACGCAACATTTCAACGTGAATGGTGCCTGGACCTTGCATCATTACAAGGCGTGGTTTCAGGCCATGAAAAAAAGAAGCCCATCAAAAAATGATTGAATATCATTTTAATGGGTAGATCCCTATAAGGCTTTCATATTGTCTACCTGCCATGTTATTAGATAGACCATGTCAGTCATGCTGGGGAACACAAAATCAACACACAGACAGGCTGACAAGACATAAGCATGCCGGCTTCCATCTTCCTTCCAGCTTGGCATGTTTATCTAGTCTTCCATGTGCGCTTAGTGCAGTACTGTGCATATGCATACAGAATGATGAAGGTTCAGGAACCAGTGCCTGAAGGAAGCTGCACATATAGCACAAGTGCTTTGAAATTCTGCCAGGGTGGGCCTCATTTGCAAAGCAATTTGACAACAAAAGTAAAATACTCTGCAACCTCAAACCCAATTCTGGAGGTGCTGAGAGAGGGAATTCGTGTGATTTACATCCGGTGTCTTGTGTGTGTGTGTGTGTGTGTGTGTGTGTGTGTGAGTGTGTGTGTGCTTCTGACATGGCAAGTCTGCAGGCCTTGCATTGCATCGATGCAATGTGATGACTGATTTGGCAAAGAAAAGGCGCACTATTTGTATGAGGGGGGAGACCCAAAGACAGAGGAAGCTAGCATTTCACCAAAAGCTCTACTTAAAAACAGTGTATTTAATAAACACAGAGCTATTTGTGTTTAAAACATCTTCTTTAGCCATAGTGTTTCATGTTTAACAAGGTGTAAAACATTGCCAAAATTCTGCATTAAATCAACCTTGTCTTCCTATTTTGAAAAAAAAGATAGAACCAATGGAACCAAAGTCAAATTCCTTGTTTTTGTGTGCAAACTTGGTATATAAAGTTGATTCTGATTCTAAATATATACTCCCCAAGTGGCATAAGATCCTGTTCATTTCCAATAATAAGCAGATGGTCACCATCCACCCCATTAAAATTCCTTGTTTACCAGGGATGTTATTTTTTTCAGATTTTTTGTGTTTAGGAACAGCCTTTTGCAGAAGAGATTGTTTTTAAAATGCAATGTCTGTCTGGATTAACTAGAGCAGGATTTTGTTGTTTTGTGGATTTTCTTTTTCTTTTTACAAGGCAGCTTAATACTACTTTTTATAGCTCAAAAAATGCTGCTGCTAGAGTTCTTGCTTTAGGAATTTTTATATACTTGTAGAAAAGACACAAAACAACATTGCAGAAACCATCTGTGTTTTAACATAAGAAACAAAGCTTCTGTATGCATATGTCATTTGCTGCATTTGGTACTTCATTAAAGCTTTCTGTTTCCCTGTTTTTTCAGGGGATTCTGAATGTTTTTATTGTTTTACAGTGGCTCTCAAAAATGTTCCATCATCACTGTTAAAATTTCATGTTTTTGGAAGCTAAAAAACTTTCGACCATAATAAATAATTTCTAGACTTTTTCCACTTTTCACATGACACAGTTCAACAGCAAAAATAAGCTAATCTAATACAGCAAAAAAAAAAAAAATAAATAAAATAAAATAAAATACTACTACTACTACTACTACTACTACTACTACTACTACTACTAATAATAATAATAATAATAATAATAATAATAATAATAATAATATGATTAGAAGAGTGTTAACATTTTAACTGATGCTTTTTAGAAAGACTGTCTATTTAATTTTAACATTCAATCTTCAAGTATTCAAGTTAACACAAGGCAACCATTTTAATGAATCTGATCAACCTGAAATGAAGTTCAGCTACCTTGATGTGCTTTCTCTGCTTTGCAATTGCTCTCCAAAATCTATTAGATTTTGAGATGATAGCTTCTCTTTGGGTGACCTCACAGATTTTCCATCAGATTTAGTTCTGATCCCTGGCTTAGCCATTCCAAATCTTTGCTTTTGTTAATTTGGATGTATGTTTGTACTCAAATGATCCTAAAAAAAAAAAAAATAAAATATATATATATATATATATATTTATGTTTAGCATCAGCTTAACCGCAAACACCTAAATTGTGTGCACTAAAATGACTAGTATGTGGAACAGTTCATGGTTTCATATAGCCTGACAAAATCCCAGATTCCCCCCCCAAAACGCCCCCCACCCAAAACAAAAAATTAACCTGATATCATGATGCTGTCACCACCATATTTCACCGCAACCATAGAGTTCTTTTTGGTGATGCACAGTACTACTTTGTGCAACACCTATCTTTTGGAATTGCAAAAGATATGTGTTGCTCAAAAGTTCTAGTTTGGTTTCACGAGAACACATCATCAACAACCTATTTGAGAGATTTATATATGCAGATCTGGATGTTTTGTTTTTTTGTTTGAGAAAAACAGACATCTGTCTTACAGGCCTACTCCTTAGTCAAGACATATAGGGAGTACAGCTTATTAGTTGGTTAGTTAGTTAACTTTTTTAAACACACACATGGGTCCATAGAAGAAAATAACTTTTGTCACATCTAAAAAAACAACTAAGGGTTGTTAGAAATTCCTGCAGCTCTTTCTATGTTACTTCTGGCCTCTTGGCAGGCTTCCTGACAGAAGTGGACAGTTTTTGTCACTGTGGTTCCATATTTTCTGAAATTATTGATGACTGTCTTGACTGCAAAAAAAATTCAACTAGGATGGCTGAACTTTGTCAAGTTCATCAGATTGACTAGACTTGAAGGTGTGTGCTCAAGAGGACTGAATGCTTGCATGTGTTTTTTCAAAGTACTAGTTTAAGGGTGGGTACTCTTATGCAAACATTTTCACATTTGTGCTCTAACGGGTTTCCTTGTTTTTCAGTTGAGTTGTACATCATAAAATTCATAATTAAGTCTTAAAATATGGGATTTCTAACATGGGTGTCCACTTTTGTGAGCCACTGTAGTTATATGTGTTAATTAATTCTGAACATACAGTATGAATCATAAATGAAATATAGTATTTTGTCTATAACAAATGAAAAAAAAGATGAAAAAATCAATTTCCTTTCTGTAACCTCAAATGGTAATAGAAAATACAATTTAGAAAAATGTACGTTCAATATATAAAATATGTGTGACAACATGATATTTATTTCTCAAACACTTTGCAGGGAAACTGTAGTTTTGACACAAATTGAGGCCATGTGGCAAGAGACCGCCTGATGAAAAGCTTCTAATCCTGTAATAGTTTGGGTGACTTTCTAAGACAAATACTTTGGCATTGTCTTGATGAGAGAGCCTTGCCTCATTTTAAGTGTCTTTGGGATCTGGATCAGTCCACATGATGGGAGTCAGACTTGTACACTTGACCATATAATGTGCCATGCTTGTCGAAAAGCGGGAATGTATTTCTCTCTTCAAAGTATGATTCTTGGCCTGCTCTCATTGCTCGCTCCCTCTAACCAATTTGTCATTCAGAGACCAGAATCACTGCTGCCAGCACCAGGATGATAGCAGAGGGCCTTTCTGATCCAGGCAGTGGCAAGGGAGTAGGCCAAGTGTTACACGAGCCACCCTGGGACACCAAGTCGATGCTTTCGCCGCCTGATGCACGCCTCCGTGGCCTGAGAAGAACTGGCTTTGCAGATGCTTTCGATTCGTTACAGAATGGGGCTCATCTACTTTGTGAGAACATTTGCTTTGTACGTGTGTGTGCCACATTTGTGCTTGCTTGTGTGTTCCAATAGCATTCTTGCATGAGAATGCATGTGTGTGTCAAAACAGATTAAGAGTGTATGTTTGAGTGTTCTCTCCCTATTTCTGTGTGTGGATGAATAAGAAGTAGCTTTAAGTATAAAGTTGCAGTTACGCTGAATTGGGGCTAGGGCTTACTTTTCTGGTTCACAATCATAATGTTCACTTTGTCCTGATGTCCTAAAGAGTTACTTTCATACCAATGTCCTTAAGAGGTTAGTATTTTCTCTTCTCCACACTCCTCTGAAGGCCAAAAGGAAACAGAACTTCACTGTCACCACTTCATTATTCTTGTATTAAGCAACCGTTAATGCCCTCATTCAAATGCCTGGATGCTGCTTTGCTGTTAGGCTTATCAGCAAGTTGCTCAATTTACTCCTGGAGTTCTTTCTCTAGTTGGTTGAGCAGAGAATTAAGAATATTCAAATTTTTATTAGTAGCGAGTTACTGCCTCTCATGGTCAGGCAAAACTTTCTGTTAATAAATTAAACAGCATCTAATCAAGTTAAATTACTTGGTGTGTAGGCTCAGCAAGAAAAACACCCAAGTTCTTTTAATTTAATTACCTGTTTAAAAACTGACAATATGATCTAAAACAGTGGATTTAAATAAAAAAGTTATACAACTACTTGGAAACAGATGCTTTACAAGTGCAGTGTTTTATCTCCCATACACTTTTATGTTCTACTGTATCTTTTTACGCAAACAGAAACTGCAGCTGTAGCTTCCTAAATGAGCATTGTTACCAATGTACTATTACATACCTTTTACCAAAAAAGTGCTGTCAGAATTGTAGCTTGTGTGGAAATAATTCAGAAGTAAGCAAACAGATGAATTGTTCACTTTTTATGTCAGAACTGTCAGCCAGGCCAAGGAATGAGAGAATTTAGGGTCCCCAGGTCTGCAGGAAGCCAAGCAACAGCTTAGTTTCTTTAGTTCAGTAATGAGTCTTTAAGATGTTCATTGCTTAGACTTTGTAGTGTTTTTTCAGATGATTTCAAATGTCACTTTCCTGATCTCTGAAATCTGACTCAGGCTGAGAAGTAGACTAGCTACTTAGAAACTGAGACCCCTCAACAGTTACTGTGCTTGGGCCTTTTTAAGGAGCCTGAAAAATCACAATATCAGCTGATGATGATAGTGTTAGCATTCTAACCATGCTATCAACATAAATGGTTGGCTCTGGCCAAAACCAGTTGGACCAGCATAGTAAAAACTACATTTATTGTACCACATGACAGATTCCTCCTGGACAAAAATGTCCACAAAAAGAGATGAAATTGAAAATAACAGCAAAATGAATGACTGGTTGCATAGTGAACTAAATAATGAAAGAGTGAATAATTTAAATGCTGCCTAAATTCCACAAGTTTGGACAAGTGTTTTTGTTCTGATGAACATTTGATTTACGTTTACAAAGCCAGCCCAAGGCAAAGTAAACTAAGCTATTGCCTGGGGTCCCCAAGCAAGCAGGGATCCCCCTAGACTCTTTGAATTTCCACACGATATAGATAACAGAATTGTTACTTGTGTTTTTTTTTTCTTTGTAAACAGGTTTATCAAGTATGTTGCAACTTTTACATATAGTTTTTGAAAAAGCAGATGTGAATAGTTTCGTCTAATTTATTTGAGTTAATATAACACTGAAATTCAGTTAAGATTTTTTAAAAATTGGAAACTGTATAATGTGTGAACATACACAGCATAGCTTTCATAGTTTTTTAACAGTTAGCTATGCTTGCGGAGTCATAATTTAATGCTCATACTCTAGCTCAATCATTTCAGTTGCAGGAGTTACTATTCATGTGCAATGGAACTGCAGTAAATCTAAAAAAATATGTCTGACATTTTTGTGTATGTGAATGCAAGCAAAATTAGTTAAACTTGGCATCTTGTTGCCAACTCAACTGAGACATGACTGCAAGTGCAGATCAGCAAGTCAGAGAAATAATTAAATTTTTGCTGTTTATTTACACCTTTCAAGTTCTAAAACCAAAGTTAATTTAAATTAGTAAAGTCATTGTTGGTTCACTATTTAAGTCTAACAGATAATGATCAATTTCCAAACATTTAAGAAATATAGTGCTGCGGTGGTTGATGGGTAATGGCTTTAAATGCAACTGGGCATCCAAATCAAAACCTGCTTAGGGCCCCATCCAGCCATGTCCAGTCCTGAACCTCTGAGTAGGAATGTTCAATCTTGACAGTTTTTGTATCCCAGTGACTTAACTATGCATGGCAAAGAGAATTTCCACAAAGGTAAATGTATTTTCTTGTAATAAACTGTCACCTACCATTCTTCACCCAACAATCAGCTTTCTCTCTCTAAAAGTCTTGTTCATTTTGTGTGACAAATGAGAGCCCATTGCAGCTCACTAAACGCCTAGCCAAACCTTTCTTGTTATACATTGATACACATCTCACAAAGCAACATCAGACTTTTATCTATCTGAACACAATTCAGTTTTTGATTGGGAATGAATCTAGAAAGCTTCAATCAGTTTCCCTTGTACAGGCACAGTTAACATGTCTGTGACTGCTCCTTGTGCGCTGATGGCAGGGACGTGGGCGATTAAGGCCAGAGTCCAATCAAACCAGCTGTGTGCCATTTCCCCTGTGGTCCTAACTGTGCCAGGAATTTGTTCCACACTAGAAGCGGGGAGAGAGGCCCAAACCAAACCCCAGTCATGAGAGTTAGGGCCACACATGAACCAGGACATGTAGACAGATTGGGGGTTTAGCTATGCAAACATTCATCAGAGGCAGAGCTGCTATGCAAGCAAAAATAATCTCACTGGTTGCAATGAACCCTCAATGGAAGCCAAGCATTGATAAACCCCCCCAAAAAAACTGTTGAAAACAGGCACTGCTAACACAGGGGCTGAAAGAATGAGTCCAATTTTGAATGAGTAAAATTTTAATGCAGGAGGGTTCGGAATTACAAATTAACCCAATAGTTTTAGTTGCATTTAATTTTTATAAAACAATGTATATGAATTTTGCCACAGTATATGTATCTAAACTCAGTTTTTTGATTAACACGAACATGCCTTTATTTATTAAAAAATTTAGATATGCCTATTATTTAAGCCACAAATCAAATAAAAATCATGCCAAGTTAAAAAAAAAATCTGTCATTTAAAGTCCTTTCTCTTTTTGAGCAAATAAAAACATCTGCAGGTATATCTCAAATTTGAATATCTTGAAAAAATTTTATTTTTATTTTATATTTTTTGTCACCCATTTCAGAAAATGAAACTTATATATCATGTAGATTCATTTGACATAAAGTGAAATATTTCAAGTTTTTATTTGTGTAAGGTTGATGATTATGGCTTACAGATAATGAAAACACAAAACTTAGTGTCTCAAAAAGTATATGGAAAATGAAATCAGCATCTCCATAAAGCTTGTCGGAAGGAAGCAGAATGAAGTGCTCTCAAACTTCCTGGTAGATTACTGTGGACTCAAGCCTTAGTCCAATCCTTGTGGAGCTCTCCCAATTTATTAAATGGACAATGCTTGGAAATCATCTCAAGCCTGCGGTTATCCCTGCTCCAAGTACACCTTTTTCTATCACAGTTTTTCCTTCCACTCAACTTTCTATGAATGAGCTTGGAGACAGTACTCAGAAATACCAGTTTCTTTAGCAGTTACTGTTGTGGTTTATCCTTCCCATGGAGGGTGTCAAACACTCTTTTGGACATCTGTCAATCAGCAGTCTTCCCCATGATTGTGTAAGGCATAATATGGTAATTGCTTAACATTTATAAGAACATAACATTTATAAGAAAAGCTGGTGTTGTTGTTGTTGATATTAAGTTATATTAAAATTTTTTTGAGACACTGACTTTTAGGTTTTCATTATCTGTAAGCCACAATCATCAAACTTACAAGAAATAAAGGTTTAAATATTTAACTCTATGTGAGATGAATTTATATAATATATGAGTTTCCCTTTCTGAAATGAGTGATAAAAAATGTTGAACTTTTTTGAGAAGTATCTTAAACTTAAAAAATATTAATTGATTGGATTATAGCCAACTCAATTCACTATTTAATTTTGAATGAACACAATTCTTACCAGTAGATCTATCGTTTTTGGCCTATGTAGTAAAAGTAGAAATTGTACACTAATACAAAAAAACGTGACTTTCCAATTTTTAAGGATATTTCCTGAATCAAGGACAATTAGATCCTCTTGTCTGCAGTTGAAAAAATTACACAAGTTTATCTAAATTATCTTACCAAAATGTGTGGTTTTTGCATAAATGATGCCTTGTCCAAGCCTCTCTTTCTAAATCACTGACATCTATCATGCACAAACCATATATGAGAAATGGCCACTCTACTCCTTTTTGGTAAAAGTTTCACAAATCACAACCTATATTTCAAAGAATTTGTAATCTGAAATAATTATTTAGTCCAGACTCACAGAAAAAGGCCTTGAATTTAGTACCAAATCACAAGCTGAAAATCACATATCAGTTTGAGCATCATTAGCCAGGCGCGGGGGACGGACATATTTTCTTAAAGTTAACACAGTTAGGTGCCCCCTCCCTTTTGTAGGATGTGAATATGGGCAACTCAAAATTTGTTCAGGGTTTAACTGACGGATAACTTTTTTTTGGTCAAGTACGCACACCGCTCCCGAGACTATGCCGTTCACCCTGGCAGTGAGCCATACCACCCATATCAAAAACTGGTACTGCCTACCTGGACTAAGCTCAGTCACATAGTGCATAGCTATAGTTGCTTTTTTAAAATCAATAATGATTGGTTAGATATCAGTGATGCATGACATGCAACAGAAAATATAAAATAAAGAGGGGTATGGCACTGTACCATACAGTAACATAAGGGAGACGTGCCATAACTCACTCTGAGTACATTATGCATGTGGCAGACAGTTTTTGTCTTTGTTTTCGCAGAGGTCACATTTACAATCAGAGATAAAGAGACTCCACAAACACACAGAGGGAACAAACAGGTTCTTTCATCAATGTAGCAATGTTTGATTTTATTATTTAAGAAAAAACAAACAAAAAAACAAACACCTTATTGTCATTATTTTTGATTGTATTTTTTGTTTGTTTGTTTCATTTTATGCAGAGTCTATTGTTTTAGGATGTATGGATTATCCCCATATGTCCATAACTTAATTGGAGTGCCCTCATGACAAGTTGGATTGTAAATCAGTATTTTACTTCTATTTCAAGTGGGCAAAATGTCCAAAATATATGCTGCTGTGTCATTTTATAAGGGAGCAGTTTAATTAGACATTCAAGTCCAAACCCCCTCCAGACATTTCCCCAAATAAATAAAAAAGAAACATCATTTATTTTCACACTGCCTCATCCAGACAAATCCTTTTCCTCAGAATAAACATGTTGAAGCATCAAGGGGCTATCAAACCAAAGTACATGCAAGGCCTGCTAAACACCTATTAGAGTAATCAATGACAGAGACAGAGGTTATGACCATGGAATGAGTAGGATATTTGTGTCTCCCATTCTGCATTACCAAGATCTTTGGAATGAGCTTTATAGATTTGGATGAAGCCAGAGGAGGGTTTTATCAGCGCCAACACAGAGAAACACATTAAGAGATCAGAACCCCAAAGGTCAATTGTGCCTGTGGGCAGTACTCTGTTATGGTGTCCTGTCTGTTTATCTAGCTCTGAAGCTGAGTGACATGGGCGAAAACAAGTAATGAAACACATTTTATGTAGAGTTTAGACTTATACAGATCTTAAAATCATTTTTAAAACAGCACATTATTATTGGTGTGTACAGCAAAAATGTTACAGTTGTTTTTTTAAAACCTCTAAATGTCACTCAGGTTTTTATATAGATAATAAGGGTATTGACAAAAAACATTCGTATCATCATGAAATCAAGTCAAATCATAAACTGTACTAAGGTGAAATGACATGAGCAATAAGCATTGAACACATGAACAAATTGAGGTGCAAAAAGGCATTGTAAGCCAAGAAACCATCTAAAATTTGTCAGTTTTTAATGTGCACTGTTCCATGTCAGTGCAAATTAATATCTGCTGGTTTATTCCCAATTGCTGACCAATTAAAACTTTTCTTGTTACTAAGGTATTGCATGAAATAAAGTGGCCTCTTATGACCTTGGCAACAATGTGGTTGCAAAACATACAGACGGACTTGATTATAGACGTATTTCTAAATTTTGAGGATGCTCCAGTGAGCAAAGGGGGACATAATTTGTAAATGGAAAGGACATACTTTTGCCATAAACCATCTGCTTGAGAAAGACCTCGATTTGGCAAGTATGGTTTTTCCATGGAATCAATAAATATTGCACTGAACCATCATGCTCACCATGACCACTGACAGTGCAAGGCTCCATGGTAGGAGAAAAAGCATGCTGAAGCCTGTTTAAGGTTAGCTGTGGAATGCTTGGAGAAACCAATAATTTACTAAAAATAAGTCGGTCAGATGAGACCAAATTTTATATCTTTGGATGTCATTGCATGTGTCATGTTAGGAGTAGGGAAGGCACTGGACTTCTTCCCCCTCAAAAAAAGAAAAAAGAAATTTGAACCTTGGAGGGGGGGGACATTGTGATGTACTGGCAGACTGAATATAATTCCAGACAGTCAGTAACCTATTGATAATTCTTCTCAAGAATCTGAAGATGAAAAGGAGGTAAACTTTTAAGCAAGATAATACTGAAAATATATGGAAAGAAATGATTAGAGTGCATAGAAGAGGTTGCTAGAACCTTCAGGATTTGAAGACAATTTGTGTCAAAGTATGGGTCAAAATCACATGTGAGCAATGCATGAGATGGGTTTCTCCATGCAAGAGACATCTTTATGTTGTCACTACCAGCCTGAGCCTGTTCAGTACTTACACCCTTTGTTATTCCACTTTAGCTCACATAACTTCATTTATAGTTTCATTTGTGTTGATTTCTAAGAACACGTGGGTTACTTTGGTTGTTACTGACACCATTAGAAATATAGTTGCTGATATCAATGTTGATGTGTTCAATTCTTAATACACATATTTTATATTAAAGGTGTATGTGCCTTATCTTTGTGTTTTTATTTGTCATAGTATATTGTTGCACTCTGTTGATTTACTTGTTTTTGCAGTGCAACACTACTCACTGGGACAAATTGAGACAAATCCTTAATCCTTCACAAGATGATAACAATAACCTAATCCTTATTCCCAGATGGAGACATTTCCTGCAAAGATATTTTTTGGCTCAACATAAATTTTATTCCAAAAGAAAAGCAATGCAAAGTTATTGTTAAAAAACACTGCATTTACAATGGGACAGTGTCCAAATCTTTCCTCCATGGTAATCCTGTCTGATACATATGTAAGGAGTGTAGTGAAAAAAAGTTTCTCATTTTTCTGTATCTGTTCTGCATCTGTGTATAGTGTTGCACACTGACTCTGCTCCTGAGAGTATTTCTTCAGAAAAATGGTAATATATTCTTTTTAGAAGACTGAGTTGAAGATGCACACATTTTTTAGTTTGAAAGTACTGAGTTTACATTTGTTGGGTGGACTGAGAGAACAAAAAAACTTGGTTGCACCAGCTGCGACTCTTCTACTGTAGAATAAATGTAGCACAGATGAAAAATGATGGGTGCCTCTTTTACCTCTGGACTTCTCAAGAGTCTAAGAACACACACACACACACACACACACACACACACACACACACACACACACACACACACACACACAAAACCATTCACACAGAGAGAAAGAGGCATCCAGAAAAAAGATTTTAAAAAATAAAGTACGGAAAACATGAAATTTTCTAAAGTAAACTTGAGAAAAAGACTGAATCTGTCCTAGCCAAGAAAACTCTTCATGACCACAATTAATGATGCTGATCAATCCTAATGAATGCTGTTGCACCACATTCACAATTGCCATCTCGCTGTCTGCATAGAAGTATGTGGAAAATGTTAATTATATTGATCCTTAGCACTCACTGAAAAAAAAACAAACAAACAAAAAAAACACGTCTATCCTTAAGTCAGAATTATTACTTTTGGATTCTGTTGTTGTCTTTCAGTGTGTACTTTTTTCTATTGAAAAGCAGTCTTTCTGAATCCAATACAGTTTCTCACAGCATGAGAGAGCTTCAAAGTGTTTCTCTATGGTCTGGCCCAATGCTCCTCTCACTCACCTCCCGGTTGTTTAAGAGAGCAAAAGCTCAGCAGTGCAGTTAAACACATAGATCCACCCCAGTACCAATAGAGGGGCTGCTTTTTAAAAAGGGGGCCTCTCTTTCTCTTTTGCTTTCAATCCCCTGCTTCTTTCACTTGTTTCTTCTTACCTTGGACTGTGACTCTCTCTCTCCCCTCCCCCCTTTCACCCACCCCTTCCCCCTCCATAGATCTCATTAAACCCAGATAGTCATCTCTGTTTCCCTCCACACCTCTTTCTCCCGTCTACTGTAACTGTGCAGCTCCCTCATTGTACAATTTATCTTTAGCTCGCTCTCTCGCATTCACTCAACCTGTCAGTTATCTCACTCTCACCATCCCTCTATCATCATTTACCTTTTCTCATCCCCAGCAACTTGAGCTGTCCTCACTCTTCACCCAGCACTCCATCCCAGTGTTCTGTGCCTCCTCACTTTCTCAGCAGCTCGGGTCCCAATCGCCTCCTTTGCCTTACACCTCTCTCCAGATGTAGTGATTGATGCCAAGCAGAGGCTCTGGGCCATCCCTCCTACTGCACATGTAGGGACATCATGCTGAATCCAGAAGAGATGCCATTACCCCAGAAAGGAAGCTGAAGTGGATGGTGGCTGTGGAGGGTTTGCCGAACAAACCGTGCCCACCCATGTCTGATGGAAGGCAGGCTTTGGGGCCCCTTGGTGGGGAACATGAATTGGTACACTGGAGTGCTCATTACGGCTCTGTAGGGACTGTCCTGCAGGGCATCTTCTACTGTGTGGCTGTGGAGCTCATTACGCCAGGCAGCCGCTGGAGCCCAAGGCATCCAGGAGCAGCAAAGTTTGTTGCAGAAATAAAAAAAGGGGAGGGATATCCAGATTACCCTCAATCAGACGCACCTGTAGACCTCCAGCGCCTCCTTCCTCATTGCCTTCCGTGAGGACCCAATACCCTTCCTGATGCAGGCACGCACACAGACATTTCTCTCACTGCTGTAATTATTGCAATTGCTTCACTCAACTTTCATTCCTGAGATTGGAGCGGCACAGTTTGCCTGCTAATGAGAAACCCAAGCTATGAACCAGAGGTGTTATTTATTTATTTAAATATTTATTTAAATGCACTATGTGTGATATCAATTATTTAAATTACCATGATTTTAGCACATCGCGCTTCTGCAAAGCTCTCGCTGCAGCTCTTCAGCGTGTCATTGGCATTCCAATCACATCGCATTCCTCAAGATGGTGGAGGGGGAGTTAATTAAGTTTTTATGTGACATGTGCACCAAAATGAAAGAAATCCGATTCAAATGGACTGCTACTGAAACTGTAGGTGAGGCACATAGAAATGTCATTACAGAAAGGCAGGGGTGGGCGGGGGTTCAATCAATTTTGCCAGTTATTAAGACATTACATCTCAACATGAGAGTATAGATTAGAGAGCTCTGGTTCCTTATATTACAGGAGCAGGATATTTAGCAACTGCACCACCTTTCCTCTACCTGTAACCTGATGTTAATGACATACTACAGAAAAAAAGTGTCAAACATCATCCATGCCTATTTGCATTCAATGTATTATTGGCTATCATTTGTGCAACTGTTTACTTCTAGATGACACAATCAGCTTTGACGCAAGTTAGAAGGCGCAAGTTAAAGTCTGCTATAAGTACTTCAGAGATGTACACTGGGGACTAATAAGAACAAGAACAATGTGATGCGCATGGCTGAACAACTTTTGTGTTTCTCTCCTTCCTTGAACACCTCCTTGCACACCTTCAGCTGCTCAGACGGTCTTTGAAACCAACTGTCAAGCTGTTGTCTGTGCAGGCAGCATACAAAGAGTTTATCCAAAACATGCATTTAGTTTTTGATACACTCAAATAAATCTGCTGCTCAGCCCATGCCTTTTGAGTTACAGGCTTTAAGACAGCAAGCTTTTCTCGTTATCACTGTTTATCACAAACACTGCCAGTCAGAAGTTGAGACACATTAATCGCTGGCATGAACAGCAGATTCATTTTGAGCTTTTAATGATGTCTTTGAAGACCAGGTTGAATTTACTATGAATTAGCTTTTATTTGCATACAAGGTTCCACATCACATATGCAGGTTCCAATATGCATATACACCCCCAATAATATCTGGTGATTTTTTTTAACCCTTAACAAGTTGTAAACAAACCACATGTTTTTTGTAGCTATAAAAAAGCTTCTAGCATAACTTTGACTGAATAATTGACCAAACGTTTTTCTTAAATCAGCCACTTAAAGTTGATTTAAACTGGGGAGTTTCTTGTTATTGACCCAGGCTCACTAATTTTTTGTTGAGTTGAGGTCAGGGCCATTACAAAAGCTTAAGGTCAGCCTACTTTATTATTTCAAATCCAGTTTCAATGTGTGTTTAGAATCATTGTCTAATATGAAACAGCCAATTGTTTTATAAAGTTTTACTCCTCTGACCCAAACTGTCACCTCTGATCAAATTAAATTGAGCAGGAACTTTATGAACAATCCAGGCACAACCAAGTACCTGACACCTTCAAGCATGACTGCAATTTCTACTTGTTCACTTCAACTAGCTCAATGTTTTGTAGAGATGTTTTATCGTTGGCCAGATAAATATTGATCTAATTTGGTCACAATCACAATAGGTATGTTTGAAGGAGTCAAAGTAAGAATTTCAAAGAACACTGTACCAAATGTCAAGCAGGGTGATGGCACCATTATCCTCAGGGCCTGATTCACTGCCAGTGGCATTGGTGCATCTCACAAAGTGACTGGAATATTTGAAGGAGTACCACCTCCACATTCTTCAACCTCACTTAAAATTCATCAGCTAGCTAGTTCAAACTTGGACACAATTACTTTATTGAGGGCTAACATTAAGATTCTGGACTGGCCCCAACCTCAACCCTTTTGAAAACTGAAGTGTTACGCCTAAAATCAGAGCTGGTGGTTGTAAATAAACTAATTTACATAAGGTTTAGTATTTCTATCAAATATTTCCCCCCAGGATTACAAAGCAACCTTGCTGATGGGCACAGAAAAATGTAATTGAGGTGCAACTTGGTAATGGAAAATCCCAAATATTATTCTGGATTTATGTATACATTTGAGCCTTGATGAATATTTTGGTCCTGAAACCTGTGCTCAAAATTATTGCTTTTAAAATTCACTGAAGTTGTTTGCCTTATCATCATTTCACCCTGAAAAAAAAGTTCAAATGCACTTAACTCCTTAACTCCTTAACTTTGCCTTAACTCCAAACAACATAGTATGAGTGATGTTTTGTTTAAAATAAATATATGCAATTCAAAATACATTATTATTTAATATTAGCTACTGGGCATTAGTACACCTAAAACTCAAAGAATAATAATGTAATTCCTTTGGTTACCAAAACTTCCCACCCACCTCTCTTTACCATGTCACACAGTAGATTTTGCCTCAATTAAATGAATTCACCCACTTATGAAGTAGATTTTTAAAATTATGGCTTTCAGCATCTGTATAAACATTTGCAGATATTTTTGCCAGAATTAGTGTTCTTGTTGCCTTTAGTAAGTATTGTAAGCCAGTTTGTGGTAAGAAATGTGGATTCTATGCAAATACCATGAAGAAATATTACAAGATCTTTGGAGAAATTATTACAAGAAAAAACTTTGCGACAAAAGAAAACACGTATGGTCACATAAATATCTAACAAGATGTGTCAACTATCATGAAACGTGGCCTCATTACTTCAGCTTGATGAGCTGCCACACCTGACAGAAACGTGACACGAACAACAAAAGCAAAACATTTGTGTTGAGAGGCTGATCAGCCAGTTCCCTCGGTGCCCAGTCAGAAGACTTGCTTCGTGGGTTACACAGCAACGGCACCATGGGGGGAAATCTACTTCAAAGAAGTTGTCATCTCCTAACGTGGAATAAAGTGGTGAAACATCCAACAAAACACCCAGCTTTATTTGTGTTTTATCTCTGAATTTCCTCGATGAAAAGGAACTGCCACGAGTTTTGTTTTGCCTGTAGTAGAAAGGCTAAAAGGTGAAATAAAGAAACAAAAAGCAGGAAACAGAAAAAAGGGCACTTAAAATGGGGACTAGTGCATTTTCAATCTTTGTCATGGCCACAAATAAAGCTCCAGTACATAGTCATAAAACATGCCACCCTTCTTGCTTTCTGTTGTTGACAAACCACTCTTAAAACTTGAAATTGTCATAGCTCGTGACAGAGATACTAAAACCAAATTGTCATAAATTCCTGCTACTTACAAGATGATGGATTACATTCATCAGCAGCCGGGGTCCTCTAATCAAATATAATGTGTTCTCATCAAACCCCTCAGAAGAGAATACTCTGATCTGGATCACTAAATATGTCTTAATTTTTCTGCCATTGCTGACAGGATCAAAAGGTAAAACTGATGTTAGTGCAGCATGGGGACTTTGGAAAATATACTGCTGACCTAATTTGTGCTCCAGTGAAAGAGAAAGAAAAGGTTTTATAAGATTTGCAAAGACTATCCAGAAATGTTAAAAAATGATAACATGATAACACGCTCTTGGCAACATAGAGCGATATATTTTAAATGTCTATCTCTGGTCATTTTGATGATAATAGCTGAAATTAAGTTGTTCAGAAAATAAAATATTTCATAAAATCATTGATTTTATATAGAATTGTTGCTATGGCCATGATACACCCTACAAAGTCATGGGGAGCTCTGCTGACTTGACAGTAAGAATGTAAAAATAAAAAAAAATAAAAAATTGCTAAGTATGCTGCCTGATCATGCTGTATCCAAGCATATTAATGGCAAGTTGAGTGGAAGGAAAAAGTATGAAAGAAAAAGTTGTACAAGCAACAGCAATAACAGTGGCCGGAGAGGACTGTAAAGGAAAGCTCATTCAAGACTTTAAGGCAGATTCATAGAGTGTGGTCTCAAGTCCAAAGCAAGTGCAACCATCTTCCAGGACATTTTAGAGCACTTCGTGTTTCCTCCTTCTGACACTTTTTCTGAGATGCTGATTTCATTTTCAAACAGGTCTTGCCACCTTTTCACACTGCTAAAAGTACACATGCCTACTTTAATGACCATAGCGATACTGTGCTTGTTTGACCAACAAACTTGCATGACCTTAGAGAATTTATGGTGTATCATCAATATGAAGATGAGAGATACCAGACCCAACAATGCAGATGAGTTAAATGGCACCACTGAAGCAACCTGGGCTTCCTTAACGTCTCAGCAGAGCCACTGATTGCTTCCATGCCACACTGCATTGATGCAATAATTCATGCAAAAAGAAGCCCCAACCAAGTGTTGAGTGCACATACTACACAATACTTACTTTTTAGAAGGGTGACATTTCTGCATTAAAAATTATTTTTTCCTTGGGAAATACCTGAAATTAAATTTTTTTTGAAAAACTCAATTTTGGGTTTACATTTATTGTGAGCCCCAGTCATTAAAATTAACTAAATAAATTCTTGAAATGTATCACTCCATATGAAAAGAATCTAACTAGTTTCACATTTTCAATGAAATTATTGAATTTAATTCACTTTTTAATGATATTTTAATTTATTAGGATGCTTATCTAGATCTACATCTTTTGTACAGAATGACAGTGGAGTGTTCGCTCTAGTGTTTCTTTTCTTTAGACTGCCTGAAGTACATTTATTTTCATTAGATGGGCTTGGTCAGCAGTCTAGGCCCTTGTGTTCAGTAATGGAGCATACAATTGTGTGCCTTTAATAGACTTCCAGCGATGAATAAATGATACATCCAGATCTGTGTGATAGATTTTAAACAATCCACTCACTTGAGGCTTTCTGAACTGTCTCTGTGGCTGCAAAACAAAAATTCTAGACTTACATCTATTTTTATCCTATTTATTTAAGTGAGATCAATGGACTTCTGGAGAATTCAACAACAGCAAAAGCAGTTTGCTGGCACATGTACTGGACCTAATATCCACAGCATTTCTTAAAAATATCAGGACCTTGAGTAATGAGGCAGAGGACTTAGTAAAGCAATCACGCCTAATGTAAAGCTGTAATGAAAACAAACTATACGCAGAGGTGCAACACTGAGCATTAATGAAATTACAGAGTTGGAACTCAGTAGACTCCTGTCTGTGTGGCGCGATAAAACAAGACAGGACAGGAAAGCAAGCGAGGCATGGAAGTCACAGTCACAATTACTATTTCATTAAGGAGCTGCTAACCATTGGCAGACATTCTCTGGCATTGTTGTAGGGAGGCTGGCATGGCACCGGAAGATGAGAAAAGAGGGGAAGGATGAGGGCTTAGGGTAGTGGAGAGGGAAGTAAGAAGGAAGAGGGGGAGGTGGGCTTTTGGTGGGAGGAAATATGGTGTAATTTGGGTCATCTCCCAGTCTGCATGGGGTCGGATGACAGAGCCACAGCACCTAATCTGAAAACACATATGCTGAATTAATTACTCTAATCTCGAGACAAAAGGGACCATATGAGGTAAAGAAAAACATGTTTAATAAAAAGAAATAAATAGCATTTCACTCATACATAAGATTTATTGAAGTGGCATGTATTTAAAGAAACTGAAGCTATCTGTCAAAGGGGGAGCCCAGAATTGTTTAAAGAGTGTATATGAGTACATGCTCCAAAGCATGGCGTGTGAGTGTTGGAGGGGGGAGGGACACATCTTCGTTACCACATTTGAAGCAGCCTGTCGCTTTGACTCAATGGCGCCTTGGAGACCACAATCCACCGTGCTGAACGGCGCATATGTGTGTCTCATAGCAACTTTTCACACATAGCCATGGGCCTACACACAATGTCTAATCAACAACAATAAAGCTAACAAATTCTCCTCAAACAGAGATGAAAACAGGGGAAAATATCCTCTTGATTTTTGTTCCAGTGTAACTTAATATGCACAGGAAAATAGATTTTATTCAATATCAAATAAAAAATGGTGACAGGATGAGCAGATTGAAACTGATGCTACTTGTTGGTTTTATTACATAAGAAAGTCACAAAATTCCTTCAACAGTGATTGACATACAGAGTTAAATTAGGCTATGTTAAGGTGGGTTTCTACTGCAAGAACCTTTACCAGAAATTTTTCTACCCTCCAAGAACCAAGGCCGAATCAGGTTGCTGGGGTGGATATCTACCACTGAAAATGAAAGATAGTATTTCTTAGATAAGCTCTTTGCAGAGAGAAAGTGCTAAACATTTCTTCCAGGTTTAGCATTCCCAGTAGTCTCCTCAGTCTTCTCCTAGTTTAAACTGCTTCACATGTCATATTTTCTGATAACTTTAAATTACAGAATTATAGAAAATGGTATTTTTGTTATTTAACACAACTTTCAAACATCATCATGTTGAATATTAAAATGTTTACCACACTTACATAGCAAAAAAACTCCAGACTTCCACTTTGAGTCATCTTTTAGGTTAAAAGAGTAAAAGCTGTTGTGAAAACTTTTTTAAAGTGTTTCAAGTGATATTTTTTGAGATATCATTCCAAACAATCACAGTCTCCCCTCTCGTCATCTTTAAATCAACTATAAGTAAAAGAAGAAAGGCAGCTACCACTGCTTGTGCACCTGTTGCTCCATTAGGACATCTCTTGTAGACTTTAATTCTTAAAAATCATTGAATGTTTCAAACCTTTTCTGATTTTGGTGTGATTTCATACAATTTCAGAGTGTAACCGTGGTGACATAATCTCAAATTATGTCTTGTAATACTGGGTTGTAATCACAACTAGTGCTCTCTCTCCTTTCTGCTTCCTTGCTTGGTTCAAAAAACAAAAGAACACTGAAGTCTGCACCAGTGAAATTTGTTCCAAGTTGCTACATGTACACCCTTCTAAAACCTTTGGATCATGCTGATCAAATGTGAACTCTAATTACTGTGAAAAAAATCATTGGTAAAAGAAAATCACAGGTCTCACACACACTTTGCCAGGCTGAACAAGATTTTGGTCAACGTTACTGTGGTTGGAAGAATGACTCTGTCAGTATTTACATCAACACCCTCTCTCAGTGGAAACACACAGGACAAATAACTAGGGTAAAACAGAAATTATACTTGAGGGAAATAATTTCTGTTGCATGTTCAAAACATCTTATGGTAATTTTTTTTCTTTTTTTAAGGGATGTAAAATACAAGCTAAAAGGCAACAGAAACATAACAAGTGGTAACTTATGTAGAAACCTAAAATTATCACAAGTTACCTTTATTATTAATTTATTATTAATAATTTTTAAATCACCTTCAGACCGCTCAGCCACCTCTACAATCATTAAACAGCAGTGGCTGATGGTGGATAATTGTGCAGGTGATACACTGCACTTTATTCATCTCACTTTATGTGTACCTGGGTATGTTAATAGGATTTCAACTCAATTTATTCAAGTGCTGATCAATGGCATGCAATCTCTGCACTTCATGCATTATGTATTTTAATGGAACTCCCTTGCTTTATGGCTGAATGGCTAAAGGTTAACAGTCCCAATAGGTGGGACTCCCTGAAGACTAATCTGAACTTCAAATACAGCTTTTTCTTTCCACTTCACAGGGGAAAATGCGTACAACAACAGGAAAAAGTTGTTTTTATCACTATGTCTTATGGCTCATTGAAGGAATGGACCGTTCTATACTCCCGATCCCTCCCCCCACACACACACATTCTATGCTCACTTTAATGCGAATGTAAATGCTCACAGACATTTTGCTCTTTGTAGGAAGTGAGGCAGAAAAAAAGAGGTGTTCGAGGATGGGGAATTAGTGAGAGGGCCACAGGCAGAAGGGTGGGGCTAGGGAAAAGAAAGGGGATGGGAAATGATTAGAGGAATGTGTAGGTGGGTTAAAGTGAAAATGAGAAAATCGAAGGCAGAAGAGATAAGGCTACCGGGATAAAATCTCAGACCAGCAGACAAGAATATGTCACAGTTTTCATGATTATCTACTTGAACTGTCATTTTGATATTAAAAATTACTTATTTCACCAGCAAGAGCTTAAGTATTTTTCTCTCCAGTTTATTATGGAAAACATCCAGGCATCTCTGAGGGCCCCTGTGTCTCTCTGCTGCCACTCCTTGCACAATAAAGCACAATGGCCTGCCATGCTATTCCCATGATGAGATTCCCACTGGAATAAGAGAGGACTGTGAGATAAAAACCCCTCCAGTCCTCACTAAATCTAGAAGTGGAAGACAGAAAGAGCATAAGACATATTCTGAGGGGTCAAAAAGCAGTTCACAACTTATTGTGTTCTCAGTTATCTAGATTTGCCTATGGCCCTATATAAAATTATGTTAAGCTGCCCATGAGATGACTTATTTTTGTCTTCCTGAAACTGAACATTTTTAAGAGCCATTTTCCCCCACTTTATCAAGTGCCCTTCTCAGACACACATTATGCAGGAAAATTATTTGCAGTCTAATAGATTGTTGAGAGGATGTAAAATTTGATCAGTGGTTATTTAGACATAATCAAATGGGCTGTTTTCAGGGCTTAAATGGACAAATGCTGCAGTGCACCCTCCTCCCCGCCTGTCTGAATGAGTATGGATCATACTGTGGGGAGTTTTTACTATACAGTTATATCAGCAAGTACAGATTCATGAATCAGTTTTACACAAATTAATGAGAACAACTCTGATGTGTACAATCAGAATTTGGTTGCATTTGCTACTGTTATGATTGTGACATTGTTTTAGTTTCAAAGTGGATCATGGGTTAGATGTATGATTGCTTAGGGAATAAGAGTATTTGGTAAGGCGAGTGGAGGCTTAAAGCTGTCAGAAAATCACTTAGTCCACAAAAGATTCCAGTTAGAAACATGACGTATAACCTGTAAAGAAGCACTTGACTTCAACACAGCCTGAGAAGGGGGCGAGCCATTTTAACTGGCGCCATCAGTCTCCTTCAGGTAATGCAATTAGATGCCACTAATATCTTGGGATGCTCTTTAAACTGCAAATGCACTTTTGCTAAATAGCACACACGGTAATAACTAGTGACAACACTGAAGGAGCCAGACTGAATAAGCTTTTGTGATTGGTTCAAGAAACTGCACATGGAGAATGGTCCAAAAGTGATTGAAATCAGGACCTGAAATTAGATGTTATCTAAATCTGTGCTGACTTGTTTGTGTTACTGCTAGGCAAAATACATCACCTTAAATCTGAAAGCTGGTCCTGGGCGGTTTGAGACTGAAATTACATCTTTGATCATGTAACCAAGTTCTATAAAAAAAACCATGGAAGTCTTTTGACTTATGACTGGCTTGTTTGCTCAGTACTGAGCCTGCCATAGGGGTTCTGTTTCAGCTAAAAATTCAATTATGGGTCTTGGAAATTTTTGTTTTTACAGTTGGCATATAGATTCTTTTTTAAGCAAAGCCTATAAGAATAACAATCCACATGAATAGAATGAGAACATTTTTTTTTTACATTCATTTTTAGGATAATCATCATGAAACATCATGCTAAAAATGTTACTATACATTTGAAAAATCTCCCAAACAAAAAATGTATTTGACCAATCTAATTACAAATAATGGCTGGGGGTTCTCCCTGCTGTCCAGACCAAATAATTTTTAAATAATCAAAATTACACTCTCAGTACATGTTGTTAGGCTACTTTCTGTGATTTTGTTAGCTAGCATGAATAAGGGTTGTGGCTGCTTTTGCAGAGCCCATTTTTAACATTCTCAGCCTATTTATTGTTTTGCATGGTTTGCAAAACTGTATAAAAGCTGTAAATATTATTTTGCTTATCCAACAAATCTGTGTATTTTCTGAAATTTTAAGCATGTGGTATCATTAACTATGATATTCACAGTGAAAAAATAAATCTACTTTCCTGTCTGTCTGTGTCATGTGAACTTCTCTGCAGTGTTCAGTTTTGTGTGCCCAAGACGACGAAGGAAAGAGACCTGTGCAGAGAGCAGCTGAAATTCTTGTCATTACATCTTGTGGCATTCAAACAAAAGGTCCAAGCTAATGAGCAGCAGAACACCTCTTTTTAGTTTTGTCTCCATCCAATTACTTGGAAGCACACTCAAATACATTATGAGCCAAATAACCAATAAATCATATCAAAACAAATAATAAATTAACATTATCCTCACACTTTAGCAAACTGCTTCAACTCAAAACAGCAGCAGCAAATATGAGTTTCTTTAAGACTGTAGCAACAAATGTTAAATATAACTTTAGTAGCAAATAATAAAGCTATGCCCATTTTATGTTTTACCAAAATATTGGAGAACCTCTCTTAACATAGTTAACCCTGAGTTGGAGCAGCCTCATGGGGGCAACCAGCAGAACTGCCAAAACCCGGGCACTGCAGCAACCTGATCACATTAACTTCTGTGAAGTACTGGACTGGGGTTCAGTATCAGCAAATACCTTTTCTGAAATGACTCAGATCAGTATTGTGAACAAAAAAACCCTGATTGGGACAACCATAGTGTACAGTGGTGCTTAACTCCCAGAAATACGCAGATATGAAGTGGACTGAGAAAATACCACACGGCATTTTTATATACATGAAAATATATATTAGGAATCGAAAGTTAACTGAATCACTTCAATCTTAGCCTGGACCATTTCACTTGATGGATTAACTGGAAAAATAAAGGACACAATGCTATATAACTAAATAAGGCTGATCAGGAGCTGAGATAGTGATTATGTATCCAAAAGACCATAGATAGAAAGACAGAGAGGCAGGGAATGGGATCTGCTTTTTCCTCCTACTGTTCCCCTGAAGGCAGTGTAAGGATAAATCTTCTGAGGGATTATCCCAGCTACACAATGTTCTCTGTTCTGCCCATTGTATGCTTCTTTAAGCACAACTGATAAATTAGTTATTTATATTGTAAATGGATCAAAGTCAAACACTGGATATTCTTTTGATTTGTCTGGTTTGGGAAGCACTGCAAATAATCGGCTCTGTGTATGCACTCCACAAGCCAGATTCTGTGGCATCGACAAGTATGAGGCATGACTACAAACTACAATGTGGAGTTTTTAGCCAAACATTTGTCTATTATGCCTACCGAAGGCAACTTTGCAGATGTGATTTTCAGGCCTAACAATGTCAGCTGGTTTCCATGCTAAAAGAAGGGCTGTGAGCCAGCAGGAGTTAGACAATGCTATGCAGCTGAACTACCCATTTATGTTCCACTACCCTCATTTCACTTTGCCTGTCAGCTCAATGGGGACCCAAATCAGTTTTTAATGACTTACACATGGGATCAGATATCTTTGTGGGATTCCTCCTGCATTTAATTTAAGGTAAACTAATAGCTTAATTTATTTGCAATTAGAAAAAAAATAATATCCTGCTTCAAAAAGAGTATCATCTTTTCCCCTTTTGCACTGGCAGCTCACTCTTAATAGTTCATGAATTTTAATTCATCTGTGGTGGTAAGGTCAATCCCCCAGCTGTAAGAGACGACAGAGAATGTTAGTCAAATTGAATTACACTCTGTGTTTCACTGCTCTTACCCCTTGTCGTCCTGATTTCTTTTTTTCTTCCACCCTAGCCTCATTCCTTAATATGTCCTTATTTTCTAAGTCAACTGCCCATAGACAGCAGTAAGCTCTGTGGCTGTGTTTTAACTCTGATTGGTCCCACCACATGTAAATGACTTTGGCACTTGATGTTTGAAGAGAAAAGATGAAATAAAAAAAAATCCCTCAGTGCAAAATCAAGCAGATAACAGCTAAGAATCTTCACATTGCTTGAGAATGTGTATCGTGACATACACTGGCTTTTATGTTTTCCTTTAAAGTCGTCAAGGACAGCTACTTTTAGGGGTACTCAAATCCTGAATATTAAGGAATACATTTTCGAGTTTCCCTTTTAGTACAACAATGTATGTATTTTTGTCAATCCTAACAGAGGATGTGACTAGAAGTTTCTCACTAAATCAACCTGATGTGGGCAGGTAGCCCATCATGTTATCACAGAGCTCCATGTGTATGGTCCTGTGCTCTGAAAATAGCCTACAGAGCTATCATTCATATTAAAGTAACCAGTCACTGTCATATTTAAAAAAAAAAAAAAAAAAAAAAAAAGTCTGAGGGAGGAATAGAAAAAGTCACGTCAGAGAATTAGCTGCCGTGGACTGTTAAGGTGACCCACATTACATCGAGTCATTCGTATGACCTCTAAGGTGTTATATTCAAAAGGCAAACATGGCAGCACGCCTGCCCCCCTTCCTCTCCTTCCTAGGATGCCTGAAAATATCTGACTTTGCAAAGAGTCAGTCAAGCTGGATTTGCAACATCACATTTTCAAGGTCAGAGTTTGTGTTGGGTATATGGGATATAATGGGTTTAAAATAAATTATGAGAATACTTTTTCATTATCACACAGATCCCACCAAATATGCTGTAGCATATGTTTACTGACACCTGGTGTATAAAAAGCTTCAGATAATAGATTGCAGTAGCATAATCTCACACTTTACATGCAAAAATACCACATGAAACCATTTAAAAAAACCTTTAAAAATCCCATAGGAAGAAATCACCAAAATCACTGGCAACAAAGTTGTTGGTACTCCTGCTACCAATAAGTGATACAACCCCCTTTTTGCCAGGAGAACAGCACTTAATCTTCTCCAGAGAGGGCTCTTTGATAGTCCATATTTGAAGAAACTCTCTAGATTATCGACAGTCCAAGGTCTTCTCTTCTGCTCTTTTTTTCTTCACTACACGTTTTCCTTAGGAAATGCCCATAAAAGAGGAATGCTTTATTGTCTGCTTATGGTTTTTTGTGTTGATTTAGCTTGATGTTTTGGGTGGTTATCCTGTTGAAAACCCAGTGATGATCCATTTTCAGTTCTCTGGTAAGAGCCAGCAGATTTTTTTATTTAAAACAAAGGGGTGATGTTGCTATGCTCTTTTAATGTTCCCAGTGCCTAGGGTAACGAAACAAGCCCTCAGCATTACAAATCCTCCATTATACTTAAAAATGAGGATGAGGTAATTTTGAACATTCACCTGGAGTGTTTGTTCATAAAAACAGATCAACCTTAGTTTCTTCTGACAAAAGCATTCATCCAACTAAAGCATTCAGCTCCAGTTGAAGTCCCAGTAAAGTTTAACAATCTCCACATTGTTACATTTGTGGTGGTAAGATAGATACAGTTGTTTTTACTGGCATAAATCCTAAACAACTGATTGGCTTTGAGATAGCATCTAATGGATGCCACTCTTTGCACTGGTCAATGACCAATGGTCAGAAATGACCACTGAAGGACACATTCCAGTGGCTCGGATCTCTGTATCACTTCATATTTTTACCCAAGGGAATCATAAAGTCACAGATTTGTAACAAGAAGTTCCTAGAAGCTTTGATTACACTAAAAAAGAAAAAAAAAATGAATAAAAATGTTTTGGTTATATTTATTTAACAGGGGTTGTTAGGGGTACCTACAATTGTGATCTCATAAAAAACAGTTATTTATTACCATGTTGTATTATCCCTACAACAAAGATACAAAAATTAAAGGTTGGATTTCTAAAACCTTTAGTGTGATATGATGCTGCTAACATAAAATATGTTTTTAAGGTTTTTATAAGGCTTACACATATTTAACAGGGCTGCTAATTAAAGTGAGCAACATTGTTGAATGATGGTCAGCCAGTCTTAAGTAACAATACACCGAAGCACCACAATCTAGCCTATTTTGCAGATGAAAACTGAGATTTAGAAAGGGCTGCAGTTGCATTTAAGGTTACAATTACAAGAAGTTTTCACATTTATGTTATCTTGAAGGTTAAGATTGTGATACTAGTTAAGAATATGTCCTTAACTTGCGTTCTGGAGCACTTTGTCCTTCACTGACCTGGATCATCAACTGTAAACTCATTAGAAAGAGAACACCAGATGACAAATGCCCAAGGATCATGCTGAGCATTCATCTGCCACATTTGTCTGAGTGACAAAGCATTTCCTGCTGGGAGAAAGGGTCATCTTACAGGGTTGCCATGTATGTAGCCAATGGACGTGCACTGTACAAATCTCTGAATCATCTCCTTTGATCTTATTGATGGCTTTTATCATCTATAATGGTAGCAGAAATGACCATTGAAGGGCACATTCATCAACCGACTTCCACAGGGCCCTAACTGACATTACCTTAAGGCAGACACTGGATTACAGTTCTTCATTTGTTTAAGAGATAAGTAGTAGTATGCCGACAAGTGGATGGAAGAACACTGTAAGTCAACCAGATAAACTGGACACCCCTGGCAATTGCTTTGTTGTGTCTAAAAATAGTGGTTCCCAGTGGTCTGTCTTGGAAAAAAAAGCAGAGCCACACTTCATTATTTCATTAAATCCCCTTACTCTGATTTACATACACACCAGAGGAAGAGAAATTTTTATCTGAGTATCGAGGCTGTGAAGAGGAGCTGTGGACTGATCCCCAGCAGAGAGGCACACACACACACACACACACACAGACACACACACACAGACACACACACATGCACACATAATAAAACAAGCCAGAAACTCACTGGCATTACACCCTCAAGAGGCAGACATGATCTCATGTTATTCCTGTTTCCCCTTAAGCATTAAGATATGTGTGCATCATGTCACTGAGATTTGGACTGCGACGCTCAGCCTTTACAGGCTCTGTGATAAATAATGTATCAAGGAGCTAAATAGAATTTAATGTGAGACAAATACAGGATGCAGTGTTACATCATTTTTTTCAGACACACTGCTTCATTCACCTGCTATTTCTATTTTTTCTAAATGAGCACGCAGTTAAATTATTAAATATTTGGAAGGATTTTATATTTGCCTAGCTGTAGATTCTGTAGTCAGTATACAATATGACTCTATGACATGGTGCTGACTTGTGCACCTTCACTAATACATATCTTTGAATATTTTAATTTGTTACCTCAGTGAGTCTAGAATGGTGTAGCCAGGGTTCTCAGCCAAAAAATATGTTTCAATACTGGACAAATCAGGAACAGATTTCACTAATTGTACTCACCATCACATTGTTATCTGGTCTAAAACAAAAGCAAAAAGTCTCTGCAAGTGAAATGCTTCGAGTCGACTCTCTCTCTCTCTTTCTCTCTCTCTCTCTCTCTCTCTCTCTATATATATATATATATATATATATATATATATATATATATATATATAGATATATATATATATATATTTAGCTATATATATATATATATATATATATATATATATATATATATATATATATATATATATATATATATATATATATATATAGCTGAATGGGAATGGACAAATGTGTGTAAAAATATGTGGTAGATGTGAATATGTTTGGAAAATAATAAAGGACATCGGTAACTTATGGGCTTAATACTGTATGTTACCAGAAATATTGTTTCCTTGTGCCACACTATAATAAAACAGAAAAATCTGGGCTCTGTTTCATGGCTCTGTGAGTATATTTAATCATTTTGACACTTCACCTAAACATATTATGAATGGCTAATGCTTGCATTTAGGAAGATTCTTATGAAAGAGGGCCATAGAACTGCAGAAGGCGGCTGTTGTGAGTCACTGGAGAAGTGAGGGGGTGGTGGTGTAGGGGGTCAAACAAATGTGGTGTGTCTGGGTGACCTTAATCACTTCCAGGTTCATCCAGACTCGGATTTCACTTGTGCGCCTTATTTCAGGTCAACGCCTCAAAGTCAAAGTAGGGCACAGTCATTATCTGAGGGAGCATAACGCAATCATCCACACAATACAATAAGGTCGGCACAATTCACTGAAGTCAGTCAAGTGTTGTCCATTACCTCTGGGTTTAAGCATGTGTGCTCCATCCAGCAGCACCTGTCTATACCGTACTTCATGTGTGCAACTCTCATGCAAAAATGCTGAAACACTGAGTTCATTTAAATTGAGACTGAAAACCCATTTGTTTGGAGTTGTCTTTGATTAATAACAACTGAAACATCATAAACTGTAGTCTGCTTTTCTACCTGTCATCATTTTCTTTTACTTTGGAATGAAATACTTTTGCTTCTTTGTTGTTTTATTTTCCTTTTAATCATGTAAAGCACTTTGAATTTCCCAGTTGCTGAGAATGTGCTATAAAAATACTGTAAATTGTTTTGCTTTACCAAGATGTAAAAAAAATGAAAAAAGACCACAAAATGGCCCAACTTTTGGTTAGTTTTGTTATCAAGAATAAAAACAAGAACAAAAAGCTAAACTTAGTACTCACACAAGCAACTATGGTCCCAGCTACACTAATCTGGATGTTTTTTTAAATTTTTTTTGTTTGTTTTTTAAATCTGCATGTTGTCTGGGATAGTCTGTTTAAAAGCTGAGTTTAATGGAAACAGAGAGAGAGATATTATTTAAAAGAGGAACATCACTGCTTGAGCATGACTAAAGTGGTGCTAGGCTAAAGATCTTCACAAAACAATTGTAGCTTGTGTTTTCTTTGACACTGTTTATCATTTTCTCTCAATCAATAAGTGGTTATGCCTATATTTAGGGTTTAATAGAAACATCAAGACAGATGTGAAATAACCTATTAAAAGTCTACATTCTACATTCTGAAATTGAAAGCCAAAGCAGGCATATGTAAAGTGGATATCCAAAGTTATTGTTTCTGAAACTATCTGGATATGCAGCCCCAAATGTATTCCACCAAGTATACATTTGTACACAAAATCACAATTTTGATTTTGTTTTTTTACCACCAAATGCTCAGTCTATGGGAGACATGAGATATAAGGTTAGATAAAATCTCATCTTGACAAAATATCTGGGTTGGTGTGTATAGAACCTAAATTTGTTTCTTGGAACACTTGCTCAGTTTTTGGTTTATGCCATAAAGGACTTGACTAAAGCACTCACATAACACATTTTTATGTGTATTTGTTTGAATGATAAAATCAGTCCAAAGGAGAACGCAGAATTATAGAAAACAAAAAAACAAAATAAACATTAGTCATTAGGTGGTGACAATGACTAGTTATTGTTAAATGCCTCTAATTTTTGAAGCTCATGCTTTTTGTTTGTTCCTAATATTACTTTTTCTCCCTCCAAATTGTGTGTTTTTAGCCAAAGCTTTAAGGTATGATGGCATCAGGTTTGTGGATTATCCCAAAAGATGTAAAACAATACTGTTGTGATATCTTGCATATACAAAGTTAACCATGGACTTAAAACAGTTAAAGATAGAAGTTAAGAAAAAGTTTTTAAAAAAAGTTTTTGTTCCCCAAAAGGCCGTTTGCACATTGATGAAAAAATGTCAGTTTTGCTAAATATTCCTATTAGTGTGGACAGAGCTTTCATTTGCAACCCCTTTGAAATATTCAAAACATAAAATGTTTACAAACATGATTTTTTTTTATCCAAACATTCATGCACTGGCATGTTTGTAAGATGGTCTAAATACTTTTAGATGTCAGATAGACTCACAGATGGGCCTATGCATACAGAAACTTTAAGGTCTTTAGTCAGGTTTTATATTGGTCATTCATGCTTAAATATCCATTTACTGTACCTTTACTTAACATTTTTGCCAGTTTTTCTACTGTTGATAATCAAATAATAACATTGAGATATTAAAACTGACATATTTTCTAATTAATTCCCTGTGAGACAGGGCTGAAATCTGAGCACAGGTCGCAAAGGGGGATCAAATTATCAACATCTCTAAGTGAGGGTGAGAAGTAGATGTAAAGCCACATCACCTCTTAATGACTGTCCCATTATTCAAGTGTTACAGACCTCTGTCACTGAAATCTATCTGAAAAATGTGTAATAGTGTGAATGAATGATCTTGGGAATGAGTTGCTGCTCTTTTTTGAAGACTGCATGCACATGAATTCTTTATGAACGTTGGTGAATATCACACGCATTATTTACGAACACTCTTCAAAATATCCTCTATTCTATTATCCTTTCATGTTTTAAGCTCCAGCCAGCACTCAGCTTTACTGTGGTGTGTAAGCTTTGTATGGTATAGTATCTGAAACTCACAAAGATACCTAGAATCATGCAATGAAGCAAACTGTTAATTGGCAAAATATGTTTAAGGAGAAAAGTGATGAAGTCAAAGCACTGTTACTAGTAAAGAAATGCTTGCTTTGGTTTTCACTAGGCAATGTGGTACCATTCTAATGCTGACAAAAAAATAATAATAATAATCCAAGCCATCAAACTGAACCACATGATGTTATACCACTGTCTGGCATTAGCTTAATGTGGTTCGCCATCTGAGAGTTAATGGCTCTGCACAAACCCACTTGCTGGCAATGATTTTCAAGCATATGATATGTTGTACATTTTTATCTTAACCAAGCCTTTGAATAGCACCAGACAGATGACAATGATAAATGTAACCATAAATCATTACAAGTCAGACAAAGAGATCAATCTGTACCTGTATTTTTTATGTCGGTTTTGAATTGTTCTCAGTAAATTGTCAACTCAAATGCTTGTTTAAAGGATTTTTTCTTGACCCTTTTTCTGCTCCCATCTCTGTAGATTGAGAGGTCACAATGAAAATCTGCATGTCTTTGTGTGTATGTGCAGATTAACTTTGCACTGTGTACATGGTTTAGTGTTAAACATCTATGGTCGCTGCTTGTCTTATTGTGTTTCTACCCCAAGACTTGTGTCTGACAGCTATGTGCAATATCCTGTTAGCTTGGAAAAATAAATAAACAGAACAAAAAAGATTGAATAGATTCAATGTTTTGGTTAAACAGTTCTTCAGTATGTGCAAATCCTTTCAGTTAGCCCACTTATGCCATGCCCAGGTCTAATTAGACAATGGGCTGATCTCATTTGTTCAAATGTTTTTGCTGTAGGTGTCCAGTCCAAGCTGAAAAGATTGCTGGGGGCATTAGGTTAGGAAGGTAGCCTTAGAAAACCAATATAAACGACTTGATGGTTGGTATGCAGCCATGCTGCCAAGCATACATGAATGCTGTCAAAGATATTGCATTGTAACTGTTTCTGAAAATTGCATGAAAGGTAGTATACAGTGAAAAAGTTGCATTCTACTATAAGATCACATGGCAGTTATTATTTTTAAATAATTTTCCCTAGCTTAAAAGAAGAGCAAGTGCACAAATACATCTGTAAGAATAAGTGTTAATTAAGATAATATTTTCTGTATTTCGAAAACTGAATATAACATATCCAGTGCAGCAGTGCAACTGTCTGAAAAGCAGGAATTAGCAGAGTGTCCAGTTCATTTCAACACCATTTGCAATTGAAGCAATCAGGAACTAATAACAGGCATCTGCATCCTGTGTTCATGGGGGAATTCTGTCAGGACTGAAAAAAGGCAATTGTCTGCACTCTTCCGATTATCTCTTGCAAAAGCTTATAATCTGGCTGAAAGTACTTAAAGAGTCAAGCAGCAAAATAAACAACATTGATTGTCATCCCACTGTTCTTTTTTTCCCCCCCAAAGAGGACCATGCAGCGAGGGAGGAGTTTAGAGGCTAAGGTTGTGCTTTCCTCCGCCAGCGCCATCTGCTTGGGCAAATGTTAAGGCAGGCTAAATACCCCCTGAGTCCGCTGTTCAAACCAGATTATCAGCTATTCTAAGGAGGCGGACGAGCATCTTATCATCTCCCAATCTCTTTTACAAAGGCAAATCAAGAATTCTCTGCAAGGATTACCCGGATTAGGAAGGACACAGACATAACCCTTCTTGGACAAAGTCTTTAAGTTGTTGCCTTGTCTTTAAGTCTATTTCTCTTCAGCTTGCAAACAAGCGGCTGCCTTTTGTCATGAGATGGCCATCAGTTTCCCTTTAGATGATATAAAGTTTCCAGGAGAGAATTCTCACATTGTGCAAATATAGGTTCATCTGGATAAATTAGAATATAGGTGAAATATTAATTTGATTTACTAATTCAATTTGAAAAAGTCCAAGATATTATACAAATTCATCACACACATACAATATATTTAAAGTGTTTATTTCTGCTAACTTGATGCTTGTGGCTGATAGCTAATGGAACCCAAAATTTTATTTCACAGAAAATTAGACATATATAAATTCACTAAAATAGGATTCCCGATACAAAATTGTCAGACTACTAATAAGCATCTCCAGGTACAGTGCAGTATATCATGCACTCAGTACCTGGTCAAGGGTTCTTTATACAGCATGACCTGGAGGTGATGAGTCTGTGGCACTGTTGATGAGTCAGAAAAGTCTCAATGCTTTAATATTTTTTAAGTCTGGTGTATTTCAACTTACTTTGACAATAACTCAAAGATTTTCTTTAGAGTTTAGATCAGACCAGTTCCTCGGTCGGTCAAGCACAGTGATGCCAATGTTGTTAAACCAGGTACAGTCACATTTAGCTAGGTGGGCAGTATTCAAGGCCTGTCGGAAAATGAAATCAGCTTCTACCAAAAGCTGGTCCACAGAGGGAAACATGAAGTGCTCTAACATTTAATGGCAGATTGTAGATTGTTCTGACTTTGAACTTGATAAAACATGTAGGACCAACACCAGCAGACGACACAACACCCAAAATCATAGTTTGCTGTGGAAACTTTACTTAGACCACAAGTAACTTGGATTCTCTGTCTCTTCACTCTTCTGCCTGATTCTCAGATTTCGATTTCCAAATCATGCAAAATTTACTTCCATCTAAAAACAGGTCTTTGCACCGCTGAGCATCAGTCCAGTCCTTTTTCTTCCTTAGCCCAGGTAAGGGCTAAGGAAGATATTGTCTCTGGTTTTATTAGTGGCTTAACCCAAATGCAACAGTTGTCGCCTATGTCCTGTACAACTCTATGTGTGGGTGCTCTTGAAGAACCGAGTCCAATCACTGTCCACGCCTTTTAAATCTCATCCAAATTGTTGAATAAACTTAGTGCACAAGCTCATATCACATTTTTCCTACCACTCAATTTTCCATTAATATGCTTGGATACATCACACTGTAAACAGCCAGCCACTTTTGCATTGACATTATGTGGTTTCTTATAAAGGGAGTTGATGTCTGCTGTAAAGCTGTTCAGTCAGTTGTCTTCCCCATGAATGTGTAGGCCATAACATAAAATGTATGTGTTAGAAATCTTTTTTTTTTTTATTATTATTAAGCTTGTGTAAGATTCAAATTTTCTGAGGAACTAATTCTGGCTTTTCATTGAAAGCTATACTAATCAAAATACAGCAACGACAGTTGAAAAATATCACTATGTGTAATCACTGGATATCATATGAGTTTAACTCAATTGTTAATTTTGCAATTATATAATAATAATATTAATCTGACTTTTTGAGAATGATCTAGGCCCACCCCTTGCAAAACAATAAATATGATTTGTGGCTATACTGTTGATGCTTTTTTCCCCCCTATTTTTTAATCAAGTGGTCATCTAGCTTGGCTACATATCAGATAATTATTTGCTTTTCATAACTTTGACAGTATCACATACTGTTCAATTGCAATGTGGAGTGCACTTATATGATTCATTTGGGTGCTAGATCGCTGAAAAGGCCTCTTGTTCCATGCTTAAGTGAATAAAAAATGAGTGAATGTGTTACATGCAAAGATCCTTCGTGAGCGCATTTCCTTTCTGACACACACACACACACACACACACACACACACACACACACACACACACACCTGAAGGCTAAAATAATTTCAGACAAAAACAGAAATACACAAAGAAACCTTGGTGATTTCAATTTTGTCTTATCCCTGCAGTATTTGTCTTTGTGTTCCAGTGGATTACACTTTAAAGTACATGGGTAAAACAAAGGCTGAAACCATGTAATTGCCCCAAAGGAGGGGTGGGGGTGGAGGGTGTGTGTATGTGGTGGAGGGGATGGTTAGGGAAGAGGGGGAGGGCATTTTGCCCAACAGAAGCTTTTAAAGCTCAGCCTTCCCTGCTGTAACCACTGTATTAACATGCATAGAACCAGGCTCTGACAAGACCATGGAAGCCAACAAGTCCAGACATCCCTAAAAAAATGTTTGAATGGATGTTAATCTTTTAGCAATTTCTTAATCCATCCAAAGCAACAGATGACAATATATTTCTACCTTGGACATTTTAAGGAAGATATAACTATGTTACAGGCTCCCCAGTGAACCATGTGCTCCTGGCACACTATCAGCAACCACAGTTTTAGATCACACTTTTAACAAGGAACAAACAATTGTACAGGCAATCGATGTTTTTCAGATCCCCGCTCCACAGTCACACCTCGTTTAATCAACAGAATTGTTTTCTATGAAAACAATCTCCGGGCTGTACAGCTACACTCAGTGTCTCCGAAAGAACCACTCGGCGGGCTTCCACACAGATTTGATTGTTGCACAAAAGAAAAAGAAAGGTAGCCAGCCCTCCACAGCCATGATTGAATTATTCAGTTTGGCAAAGATTTGGCAGCAATTGTGTGGAGTGTTGCCTTGGAGTGCGACAGCAAAACAGCATCTTCTTGTTTCCTGCATCACTGCACAGCTCATGCATAAATAGCTTTTGCTTAGACAGCCAATATCGGTGTGGGACAACTTCACATCACACCTTAAACATGCTTGCTGCTTGGTAAACTGACTCCCACCTTCCCATAGCAGCCCATGACATTAAATGCTTTAGATTTTAGGCACTAACATGAACAGAGTTAGGTGTTTTGTTTTGTTTTGTTTTGTTTTGTTTTGTTTTGTTTTAAAGAGGTACTGAACCAGCGCAGATCATGTCATGACTGTATATACATACAATATAAAATGGCTTTTATGAAAATTACAAAGTATGTAGAAAAAGACAGACAAATACCTATATGCAATTATTAATAACTGCTGATTTCTGTATCATAAAATACCTAGATGCTGATGCTGATGTTACTAAATGTATATTGCTCTTAAAGGATAATCTGACACAGCGAATGCAGCAATCACTTGGCTCAAACAATCTGAAATCTTAAACAGCCACTTTATACCATGTGCAGCAGAAGACAGTAATCTCAGTGGAGAATGTTAGCGACTTGCAAAATCGATGTAAGAAATGCATGTTTTTTTGGCCATCTCAATATTTCTCCATGTTATCCATATTAATAACGGATATGTTGGGGTTTTATGTTTCAGGCAGGGGACTGATAACAGAGAGGTACTGATTGCACTGATTGCATTCTCAAGGTTGAAGAAAGTCACTGGACTAGTGCTGCACAATTTCTCAAGAATAACAAACTTTACATGTGGTTTCTGATTAATCTTGAGGGGTCATTATTCTTAGCTAATTATAAACATGCCTAATTTATTACTATGTAGAGTCTCAAACTGTTAATATGGAGAAACAATACTAGTTTGTCAGAAGGTTCATGAACTGTTCCACATTTTGTCATGTTACAACCACAAACATAGATGTATTTTGATTTCATATGATCAACACAAAGTGTCACATAACTGTGAAGCAGAACAAAAATGATACATGGTTCACCATTTTTTACTAATAAAAATCTGAAAAGTGCTTTGTGCATTTGTATACAACCTCATTTATTCTATAACCACTCAACAAAATCTGAGTGGTATTACAGCAATAATAAACTATTGGTATTATTGTATTACATTGTTGTATTGTTGTATTACTACAACAATGTATTGCAACAAACTGCATTCAGAAGTCACCTAATTAGGAAATACAATCCACCTGTGTGGAAACCTCAGAGATTTGTTTTGATGAACAAACAGCATCATTCAAAACAAGGAACATAACAGACAGATCATGGATAATGTTAAAGAAGGGTCAGGGCATAAAACAGTGTTCCAAGTTTGGTATATTGCACAGAACATTGTTTATTCTATTGCCTCAAATTTCACAGAGGATTGTACAAATGCAAACCTTTAAAGACATGCTAAATTGGTAGTATGAGCAAAGAGAGGATTAATCAGAGAAGAAACCAAGAAGCCATGGTAGCTCTGGAAGAGCTGCAGAGATCCATAGCTCAGACAGGAGAATCTATTTACAGGAGAACTATTAGTTATGCACTCCACTAATCTGGCATTTATGGAACAGTGACAAAAAAGAAAGCTATTGTTGAAAGAAAGCCACAATAAGTTGTGTTTGCTTCTTGTCACCATCCATCAAGGGGACAGAGCAAACATGTCGACATTCTGGTAAGACAAGACCAAAATAGACTTTCTGGCAAATATGCAAAATGCTTTGTCTGGTGGAAAACCAACACTGCACGTTGTCCTCTACACACCATATTGACACTAAAACATGTTGGCGACACTATTATGCCGTGGAAATGTTTGTCTTCAGAAAAGAAGGGAAGCTAGTTAGAGCTTATGAAAAAATGAACTGAGATAATTGTGCCTTTTTTGTAGTAGGAAATCTCTTTTTTTTATGTTCACTGTTAGAAGAACAATAAGTACACCACCTGATGTTATAAATCTGACTATGAATGCTGGAGCTCCCTGAGAAACTCCAAGTTCTGTGCATATAGAAATTAGTGAAAGTTGGCGATATAAACTATGAAATTGTGACACAAAAAACTTGACACTGAGATGAAGTTTTACCTTTTAACAGGACAACAGCCCTAAACACACAACCAGCGCTACAATGAAATGGCTTAGATAAAAGCATATTTAAAACTGCTGTTTCCAGATGCTCTATCTAGTTTGACTGACCTTCAGCTAGTTTGCAAAGAAGATTTAAGAAATATTTCAGTCTCTAGATGTGCAAAGCTATGAAAGTCATACTCTTAAAGATCCATCTGTAATTGCAACAAAATATGGTTTTAAAAAGTACAAACTCAAACGCACGCCACTTTGCATAAGTTTATCACATAAAAACTTAATAAAATACATTCCAGTTTTCAGTTTTGATTTCACAAAGTATTAAAAGGTTTACAGTATGTGAATATTTCTTGCAGGGCACTGTATGCTTTCTATAATTTTAGCATAAACAGGACAACAAAAAAAAAACTTCGAACTTGAAAAAAAAAATAGAAAATATGATCAAAGAATTCTATTAAAGAGCATATGGACAGTCTGACCCACACAAACGGAATACATAGATTTGTGTGTGCCTGAGTAAACTCCGGTGTGTTGGTCTGTATGTGCTGCAGAGTTATCATTGTATTATATGTAATCACATTCACCACATATAACCAGCCTCCTGGCCTGTTGGATGAAATTGAATAATGTGTCCTCATAAATCATGAATCAATAAGTGTCAACAAAGAAACTCTGGAAGCAGTTCCCTCACAGATATGCTTCAGTAAAATGATGAGACTACTTCAACGTTGTCAATGTTCAATGTTGTCTTATACATTTTAAAATCAATGCACCTATAAGGTGAAACAGCCTAAAACTGACCAGCAGTTTTAGCTTTAACAACATATTTTTCCTTCACTGCTTCACTTTTCATTTTATCTTTAGCATAGAACACCTGCTCAAATATAATGCACAAATGTTTGAAGTTAATGTTCTGTGTTTGATTGTCTTTATTTTTTGCATATTTAGAGCTTTTACGAAACTGACTCATTATACCCATGAATACAACTGAAAACTTAACCATTAATTTATTTAACTGAAAGAGACAATGCTACTGTAAGATCTATTGAAGCTGTTTTTAGGTAAAGGTGATGCATTTAGAATGTTGTGGTTTATCTATTATTAGAAATGTGACATTTATGTTCATTCTTTACCAGAACAGTCTTTTTATGTCTGCACCATTTTTCCTTAAATCACCAAGGACACTTTTCCCGAGGGAACTGATTAGCTCCCTTTCTCTCTCGGTTTTCAAAATGTGAAGTAACTTTGATAAGCAATTAAATACTTTCTGTTGTCAGGCTTTGTTTTATGCCTTTCAAGTCTGTATTTTTGGATCAAATCTGCATAAACACTGCACTGCGGGATGTTTGAGGGGTTCTTATTGTACCTTCTCGCATCAATCTCTCTTAGATGTGTAAAGCTCTGCATTGGTGCACCGCTGCACATCATAATAGGAAAGGTATCATTATCAAATGATCATTATCAGCTTTTTCATGAAGGGAAGAAAATAATAACAATAAACAATGTTGATCCAATTTTTCTGCAATTTTTTTGTCTGTGTACTTCAAAGGAAGTGTTTGCTCTGCATTTACATAGCTTTTTATCTGAAATGTGTCCCTAATTAGTGATGTATATCTAAAACTTTATTTCTTCATTTCATTCCCTACTTGAGTACAGCATTGCTGCGGCACAGCGGAGTGCATGATTGTCTTTCTGTGGCTGAAATGAGTAAACTGTCTGCTCTTATGTGTATATAGCACCCATTAATGGTGTCCAAACAAGCACAGCTACATTTACTTCCAGTGGCCACAAACTGTCTTAACAACTGCTCTAAAACTAACTGTATGTAAGGGCAATCCAAGGCAGGTGATTCCCTAAAGTGTTTTAGTGTTCTCACAAAACAGCTATAATATGCAAAAAGAACTGAGTGGTGCAAAATAATACAGGTGTATCTCAATAAATAAGAATTTCAATAAAAAGTTTATTATTTTCAGGATTTCTTACTAAAAAGTAAAACTCATTAAGTATACAAATTTAGTACACATACATATTTAAAGTATGTATCCCTGAAAATTGTGATGATTAAGGCTTACAGGTGACAACCCAAAATTTCGTATCTCTGAAAATTTTTAAATTTCATTAGAACAATAAAAATGATTTTAAACAGAACAGTTTGCTACTGAAAAGTATGTCAAGGTACTGTACAGTACATGTACCCAATTCTTAATTGAGATTCCTTTTTATGGACTCCTACTTAAGTGTTATGAAAGTCCAGGTTTGCTTTAATAGCAAATCTTCAGCTTTTCTACATTATAGGATCCACGGTCTCTCATCTTCCTCTTAATATCCCATATATTCTCCACTGGGTTTATAGTAGATGAGTTGATATCAGCAGGTATTGGTAGTTTAGCAGTGTGGGTGGTTGCAGAGTCTGATTTGTTTTGCAATCCTCTCAAGATTACAGTTACTTATTTTGCGTGTCCACTTTTTTCCTTCCAGTTAACTTTTCATTAATGTGCTTGGATACAGCTCACTATGAACAGCAAGCTTTTTTATTTATGTTTAGAGGCTTTCCTTCCCTGTTGAGGGTCTCAGTGTCAGTCTGCTGGACAATTGTTAAGTCAGCAGTCTTCTCCACGATTGTGTAGGCTATAATATAACATTTCAGTATTAAAAATCTATTTTTATTGGTCTTTTGTAATATTCTCATTTTCTGAGGAACTAAATTTTGGCTTTTCATTAGCTTTAAACCTTAGTTGTCAATATCAACAGAAACAAAGAATGTGTAATGCAGCTATATTATATATACAAGTTTCACTTTTTCAACCGAATTACTACATTTGATTAACTTATTATTATTAATCGATATTCTCATTTATTGCAGTGTACCTACAATAAATGCCAAAAACAGTAAGTAAGAAGAGTCACCATATATTCCATACAATGCAAAAGACTTTAATAAATTTCAGAAGCTCACACATACATAAACAAAACAGTTACATTTTTCTCCACACAGGCAAATAAAAATCAGTTACAAAGATCATGTAAGGTGCATATTTTACTTCACATTAAATAAAAGTGAGGTTTCCTGTCTCCTTTCTCCAAATATATATTAATTTCCCCAATGATCAGGTAAATCTAATTATTACACAGTGCTAAAAAGCTGTGTGTAGTTTATAATGTGGCTCCTACGCAGCAGTGAATACATTTGATACCATAATTGCAAGAACATATCTTCCTTAAATAACAGCCTGCCTCGCAGAGAGAGGCAACACACATAAAATTAAAAGCTTTAAAATAGGCATAGTCTGTACAACCATGACAAAGTAGGACTGGGACAAGATCAGAAATGGCCTTTTGTGCTGTGCAGTAATTTGATTTACCTATTTACAGCCTCTCACACAAGGGGAAACAGCCTTTTGCTCCTGTCCTTTCTGTACATTTCTGAGTAAGTACACAGTCTATGTCTATATTAATGACTCTAATTCTATGGTCGTATGAATGTACTGAAGGCTCCTGTTAGGCCTTACCTAACAAATAAGTCTTTAGCTTTTCATTTAACTGGAATATTGAACACCGATGCAGCTAATCAATTACTTTGTTTAAGGTAGAGGGTTTTCTACACAGAACGTTTCATGATGATTTAAAAATAAAGAAAAAGTAAAATTATGCTAGAACAAAAGCAAGTAATCATTGTTGATTTTGTTTTCTTAAACCTAAATTTATTGCTGTTTTTGAAAAGAAGCCTTGGTTGCATTTTCATAATCAGGTCGCACAAACTCACTTTACCATCAGCTCATACAAAACCACTGCCCGAGGATTATTATTTTTCTTCCTCTTTTTTTTTAAACCATCTGGAGTCATTTAAATGTGGATCTCATGGGTAAATCACTTCTGATTTAGGAGTAGAAAGCGACACACAAAAGGTTAGGCTTAGCACGCTTCAAATCTGCCCTACATAAACAGCTTTTGATTATGACCCGAGCAGTTAGTCCCTTGTGATTGTGGCTTAGCTCAAAGTATTAAACTTGTCCTACCATTTCTTACAGTGTAATAACAGCTTGGCGATCTTTAGCACAGTTGTATTAAAAAAGGAATGCAGTTGTATTGTGAGGCCAAGTGTACTTCTGTTACATCAGCCTCACTTGTCACTCAGTGGCATCAAAAGTGGAACAGAAACAGGCAAAAGGGTGAAATAACTCGAGTGGGCTCAATCCTAACGTAAGCCTGCAGGTTGAAGGCCCTTGCAGCATAAATACATTTTAAATCATAATTGATAAAAGTAAAAACCAAACATAGCAGGTAAGAAAATAAAATAGCCACCAGGCAGTTTTTTTTTTTTTTTGTTTTTTTTTTTTGAAAACATGGCAAATAAATGCAGTCAATAAATATAAACACCATCAACTTTGTGATAGATATACATACATACATATCAACATACTTTACACATACTGACCGTATTTGACAGCTATTGTACAGATTGGTTGCATGAGTGAAACATTTTTGGGAGAAAAGTTCAGGCCAAATCATCTTCACTCATGTAGGGAAAATGTAGCATAGCACTCAAAGCATTGTAGCTTTCCAACAGATTCACAAAAGGAGCTTTGTCAAGTTTTAGAAAAGCACGTTTCCTCTTTTACTAAGACACCCCACCCACCCCCATACCCCCACTTCCAAATTCATCTTTGAAACTGAATTGAATGAAGAGGTGCAGTTTGAGGCTGTAGAGACAGTAAAGTACTTGTTTCACCTCTTCAGTTCTTCCTTCTTTGCCCTCTCTCCCTCTTTTCTCCCTTTTTCTCTCTCTTTAGGAAGTGGGAGCTAGAGATTGATTTTAATCCTGTGGGAGCGAGCTGTACCTGTGCCACAGAGTGTGCCATAGTGTGGTGGTTTCAGTGCCATCTCCTGAAATATAGAGAGACAGACAGATATAGGGAGATTGTAGTTACAATGTCAATGAGCTCCGAGCAACCTAAGCTGTAGCCTTATCAGTGAAAGGCTAAATTGAACACTGAATAAGGAAAAAAAACATCTCTGAAAAGAGAGTGGAGTAAAAGAAACAGGCGTTCTTTAAGGCACTGCTGGCAATCAACTCATTATCATGTCAGGTTGCCTTGAAGAATGCCCCAGGTGTCACGTTTGTGTATTTTCCTGTACTTATCAGAGCATGCAATCTTATCCAATTGTCACTCCCAATTTGTCTTTTTTGTCTCCCACCACACTAGTGCAGCACTCTCCATTTCCCCTAAAACAAACATTTGATTCAATTTAGGCCCACTGTTTCGCTCGGACCCTTGCCAGTGGGTCCTCTGATATGTACAGAATATGACATTTCACTATTCCTCACAAAGTTATCAACACATCTGCAAATATTTAAAAAAGGGATAATCAGTATGGCCTAATAGTGTTTACATTAGGTAGACATAATGATCACGGATGCAGTAATTCAAGAAAGAGGCATAAACAAAAAAGATCAAGAAAAAAATGTAATGACAACAGGCATGGGCTGGGGATTCTCAAAATACGACAAGTCTGACTGAAAATACCACAGTTCTATTGTATTGTGGAGTTTACACAATTACGTCAGACAAAAATGTATAATATGATTTAATTGGGTAGTGCACCTTTAGATTCCACACCATTACAGCTTGTGTTTTTCCTGACTGTTAATATTTCCAAACAGTAGAATTTGTTTTTCTTGAAAGCATGGAAAGTGAGGTAGCTTTCTTTCAACCAGCTGACCTGCAGTTCGTAGCAAAAGATAGGGAAGGGGCATATCTGTTATTATTATGAGCCATACAGCCTAATTATGGAGCTTTCTATCACAGTCCATTAAAATAATTCTGTTGCCATTAGGCAGCCCTTCCCTAGGTCCCTTCATCGTTATCAAAGTATACCAAGTTTAACAATATTATGAGTTCAAAACTGCTAATATATATATTTTTAAATATCTGTCATACTGTTACTAGAGTTTAAAATCTTTTTAACAAGATATTGGAGAAAGTGATGGATTGACCAAAGTTTAATCCTGTTTGTATGGAGCACAAAGTAACAGAGATGCCCCTTACCATTTGATTATTGTACATTGCAGGTCATCTGAATGAAAGATCTTCAAGGTTTGAAAACTGACTAATTAATTAACTAACTAAAAAAGTTATTAAATCCTTATCATGGTGGAAAGCTAACAGCTAGTCAGACTGACTTAATTTCAGCTGAATTTAGCAATTAAACTCAAAATGAAAGCATTTAGTTCCACTGGATCCACTTTTGGAACGCATTAAACCATCTACATTTTCACAAGAGATATTTAAGTTTGTTGCTGTTTTCTCATCTGAACAATGTCCATATTGACTGCTTGACACTACTGTCTGCATCAGTCCATCCGATCTGCATTTTGTCAGTTTAACAGGATAATTTCCAAAAACCTATCAGATCTGGAAAAGCAGAGTAATGTCCTTATGATGCCATTGCAGAAAAATCTGTGTATTATATGTTCTTTCCATTTTCAGTTGACAGCCAAATGTCAAAAAAATGAAAAAGTGATTGTTTTTTTTTTTTAATTTGTTTTAGAAAAAAAAAAGGTATTGTTTTCATATTTTCAATTTTAGTCTCAGATCAAAAATTCAAAATTGGATAAACCAGCAGCAGGACCAAATTTGTTTTCACAATTATTGCTCGGGTTTACGTGATCTGAAAATTGTTCAGCGTGTGGGTTACATTCAACATAACATAGTGTAAAAATGAAGTACTTCAGCTCTTACAGTAGTGAAACACAGAGAAAAGTAACCTACCATATACTTCACAAAAAATATTTTAAAAGTGAAAAGTGCTCTGAATGCATAATTTTGAACATTATTCAGGTGGAAAAAAAAAAGAATAAAGAGCAGCTTAAATAATCCTTATCCACAACGGTATATGAAGCAATATTAATGCCCGCCTACGCTTCCCAGTGCAGCTAGTGCATCAGATAGTCCAGTGAGTCTTAGTGTATTGACGTCAAACTCATCCGCTTCCTTAGGATTCTCCCACCCAACCTTTTCCTGCAAGCAACCCCATTGATGACAGATAACCAGTAAAGAGCTTTTGGCCATGTATTGGTCCTGTCTCTCATGGAATTACACATTTAATGACAATGTTTGCAAAATAAACTGTGAAAATCTAAGTATGAATTTACTTTGTATATTGATCCAGCCAAAACCCTCTCTAGTGCCGCATATGACAAATGTCTTTTTCTCTTTAAATCTTCTGATGCTCATTTCCAAGCACAGCAGGATATTCATCTGTAAATATGAAAAACAACAACTTTTTCCTTTTTTTAAATCTGATTCAAAAACAAATAAAAAAAAAACAATCACTTTTTCATTTTTTGGTTGTCAATTGAAAATGAAAAGAACGGATGACACATGGTTTCATAAATTATATTCTAAAGCAAAATCCCAAACTTTACTTCATTCTTGGCAGTCTTAAAGTCACAGCTGATCACATGACATGAATGTAGTTCAGCTTAAAAAATGGTGAAAAACCTAACAGCAGTCTTTTGTGAACGTGTTGATGTTTAATATCCATTCATATAGTGTTGTATCCTGATATGAACATTTTCAGTTTGACTTAGGGTCTGTCTATCTGTTAGCTTTCCACCTCTGAAAATTCTTTTCTTTTCTAATAATGACTACAACAGACAACCTAACAGAAGCTCACTTCAACAAATCCACACTATCCCTTTAGGGTAAATGGTTTGAAACTGGTTTGATTTAGTTATTTTTATAATTTTAATAATCAATATGTTACATTATTTTAGTAGCAGTCGGAATAATTTTTCTTACCATTTCAAATAAAATCAATTAAAACATGCTATATATTTTAGTTTTATATGTTTGTGTAAACACCATAATATCATGAAGAGATGGTGTATTTACTCAAGGTAATGTAAGAATCTGATCACAACCTGTGAATAGATAACAAGACAAACAAAATCCTAGTAATTCTCTTGGATGTTATGCTAATGTAAAATTCATTCATCCACTGCCTTTAAATTCTATTTTCCAAAGATAATCAAAAGATTGCAACAGAGAAAGACAGCTAAAACAATTTGCTTATTGCTATAAAAAACATTTTATTAAAGTAATCTGTGCATATGGACTATGCAACAACAAAACCTTCTATGGAGTTTTGCCACTAGAGGTTAGATTTAAGAAACAGCAACCCTTCAACAAACACATTCATTAACCCTTTTCCTTCTGTATATTAAATGTGCTTTTTGAAATCACTAAAAAAGGGTGGAAGTTATTTGATCTGCCCCTGCTAAAGCACATGCTCTAACAAGAGCTTCTCATCACTGAAGGCAGATTGACCTCTAATATCAAAGGGGGTATGGGTTAAAAGAAAATGATGAGACTGTGAGAAGAAGGGAGGGAAGGAAGAGGCTGGCATTTGCAAATACAGCTCTTGCTGTATAATGAAGCCATATGGTGGCACAAATCTGTAGTCTCTGAAGTATTTTTACAAGCTTTCCTCCTTATCAGCTACATCTGTAAGTCCCTGAAAACATTTTAGTGACCTTCAACCATAATTATCTCCTGTGTTCCCTCCTGATTGTTATTGCATGGGTGAGGTTTTTTTTCTTGTCAATGCATTATTATTTTTTTTTTCTCTGGCTTTTTGGTGTGAAGTCACTAAAGCATTGTCTGTCACTTTGATAAAGCAAAAGGAAGAAACTTAACAACGTGCCTATGATCTCTGCCTTTTGAGCTCTGGCATGACGTCGCGCTGATGAGAGATAAAACTTAAAGAACAAATGCTGCTTTTTGTTTTAAGAACTGCACTCAAAATCATCTTGACAAATACTAGAGTGTTCGCTTATTCTTTTTGTTTCATCTGATAAAAGTAAGAGCCACACCTTTTGAAGAAATTGCCTGGTTTCAAGTATTCGTTTCGAGTCTTGCAAAACAGAGTTTTCTTCGAAGAAGCATAGAGATTAAATCAAAGCAAGATGGAAATGTAATTGGGCCTTAGCAAACCAGGGCTGCTGGTCATCTACCTCGCATCTCTCCAGCACAAATTGCCCAAGGATAGTTTGTGGCATCCCTGATAATCTTAAAGGACGCCTGCCTTTTTCCCCCCTCATCCTTATCAGCCTTATCAGCCTTATTCGCAAACCAATTACAGTGATTTTAATCATACTGTATTACAAGTGATTAACCCTTTAGTGCATTTAATTAACCTTTGCAGCCACTGATTCTCATTGGGCATAGCTCCATGCTATTTTTTTCTGTGACAGGGGCTTTAAATAAGCACACTTTCAACTTGTGGGAAATGTAACGTCTAAAGTGGGAGGAATCGCTTGGCAGTTGCTTAAGGGGACATGAAAATTAGAGACTGTATGTTATCATTGCAGCCCCGTTAAGAGATGGCTGCTGGTAAGCAGAACCCCTAAGAGCACTTTTTTTTTCTGATATATTATTCAATTGCTAGGACCCCATCGAAATATGAAAAGATTGTAAACATGAAACCCATCTTCAGAAAGTCGAGGAAATAAATACCTTAGAAATAATGAGATATAAACATAGCCTGAAGATTTGGAAGAATGTTTACTAATCAAATATTCATGGGTTTTAAATTATCTGCTCAAAATACACCACTCTGATCAGCAACACAAGTGAAAATCAATTTAAATCTGTGATGAGTAAAATACATCGGGGATAATAATAATTTTGAATTGTTAGACACAAGCTGAATATTTCTGCATATTCTCTGGCAGTCATTACAAGTAAGAGGGGAAAATCATTCTGACAAGTTGTCAGTGTGTCACATAAACACAGTATGGATTTAATCTTCAGCACCAGGGGCATGTAGTAAGCTTATGTGTGATGTGGTGTGGCAGGGCATAGCTTTTGACTGGGGTTTCGAATAAAAGCTGGATGAAGGGAAAAGACTATCAGCTCTGTGTGGGTGTCTTCATAAATTAGCCTAAGCACTACACTTTACAGGATCAACAGTCATTTACAACGTTGCTATGAAGAATTTTAAAGCCCGCCACTTGTCACACATAATATGCTGCAAGGCAAAAAAAGGGGCATAACACAACCAGAAATGAAGAAAACAATAAGGAAAGTGATGGTGTAGACACAGACAAAAGACACCACCTAATGAAAAAAAGCATCAAAACAATATTGATGCAACATCATGAAATTGACCCAGAAATACATGAGTGGCAGTTATGATTATTATGATCAAAACTGCAACAGAAACAAAAGCCGCTGAAACCAAGTAACGATCAAATTGGTAAAAAAGCAAAACACAAGAAAAGAGTTGGAAAAAGCCAACTAAGTTGATTGGATATTTGAGACTGAAGTTAAACTAAATAAAGCCTTTATGCTAGTGGGAATGAATGCGTCTCTGTGCTCAAGCTAGTCAAACCTGTTTAATTAAAATATGCTGCTGATGCCAGGTCAAATAGTCATTAGAGACACAACAATGGCTTTCTTCAATGTGATGTCAAATGCACACTAAAACACATAAAAGTGGCAAGACAGCTTTAGCAAGATTAGCCATCATCCAAATCAGCCAATTTAAAGAATTCAAAGAATGTGTATCTGCATATGCCATTTATAACAATAATTGCAATCATTAAAGTGAAACATTTATGGGCTTAATGCAGAGTTGGCCAAGCAGGCATTTTTATGGACTATTGCACCCTTGGTGTTTAAGTATATTGGTCCCCAGGCTCTGCATCACCTTGATCCCCATGAACCCCCTCCCCTGTCCCAAGCAGTACTCAGTCTTCCAAACAGCGCTGGGCTTGGGCTGTCAGAGCTGAGTAAGGCCACCTCTCCTCATGTCTGATTTACATTTATTTCCCCTGCCAGCTGTTATTTATTGGAGCACTTCGCATTTGGCACATATCTTTTAGGGAATCATAAGCCCTTTGCTGTACCCTGGTATTCAAATGAGCCTCAGTCGCACAAATCCTCACTGCCGCATTGAAGACACATACTTTTTTTAAGGAAAGACACCACAAAAAAGTGAGGTCATTTGTCAAGCCACACACACGCACAACCACACACACACACACACATACACACACCAATGGGTTTTTTTGTTCTGAGTTATTACTTCCACACCGTATGGCTGAATGAACACCTGACAAAATGAAGACCCTTTGACACATTTTACATGCATTGTTAAACATATCAGCCAGATATACACAGCTTAATTTGCCCTTGACCTCAAATGCATCAGAGTTCAGTCACTGTCCCCTATCCTACAGCTCTCTAAATCAAGCTTTATGCCACTAACTACTCACAGTCAAGGTAAAAAAAATGTTATTACCAAAGCTTTTAAAAATTGATTTAACTTGCAATTTTTTTAGGATCCAAAAACAGTATAGAACAAGGTTTGGGCTATTAGTTTGACAAATTATGTATCATTTCCATTTTGTGACCTCATTTTTAGGTGCAAATGGCATTTATGTAGACACGGTCATGGTTTGTGTGAGAAAACCCCTTGGCTTCATGCTCCCTCCCTCCCCTTTTTACATCAGATACCAAGGAAAAGCATGGGGAGTGTGAGTGGAGACTAGTGTGGGTGGGTTTAAAAAAGAATTCATGAATTACCTGCCGGGTGGCGATTTGCCCTGCAGTCTTGAATCCCCCCTGACAGCCGCACTCTGAGACACTGTATGGGTCGGAGCTAGTCGATGAACACTTGGAGAGTGAGTCGCAGCCCACCACAAATGTATTGTCCAAGGGGAGCTCCTGGATCACATGGTGTTTCTTAGGGGCCACTGGAGTTTCTGGTTTGATTTGAAATGTGGGCTGAGGGGATGCAGATTTATAATGCTTGGCTAAATCTGGGCTGTCAGGTTTAAAGGTCGTAGGCGTGGTTGCCCAATTGTACTTTCCCATGGTCTGCTCCTCTAACTCCACGGGAAGATCCAGGGTACCATTTACATGCTCATGTGTGGGGTCTTCTGGCTTGGATTCATCTATGGTCACAAAGTTTAGCAGAAGGCTCTTAGGAGATCGCTTCTTTCTCTTCTTCTTCTTCTTGATCTGACGGTTCTCTTGGTTGGGTGACACCCACTCCCCACTCTGCTTGCCCTTCTGGACTACTTTATGCCTAGGTGTTTGCCGGCAGCGTACCAAGGCGGTGACAAATATCACCAAAATAACAGTCATGGTTCCTGCTATGATCGCTATAACAACAATGACATATCCATTGGCTTGAGGCGTTATCTCATTGTCCCCTATATTACGATCCAATGGTGTTTCCATACTTTTTCGCAGCTGCTCTTGGATAAAGGTTGAATTTGACACAGTGTCATTAACAAACAAGTGTACAAGTGCAATAGCGTGTAATGACTCAGGCTGGCCTAAATCTTTGACCTTGACCACCAGCCTATGCAGTCCCTGATCAGCTAGTACTATTTTCTCCTGCAGTGTTATGTTACCTGTTGTTTTGTCAATGGAAAAGAGACCTCGAGGGGAGACCCTAGATGTGATGATGATGTTGCTGATGATACTGTAGTGCAACTCAGCATTCATACCTGTGTCATTGTCAATGGCAAACACTCTGGTGACCACAGAACCTGGGGGGGTGGTGGTTCGCACCAGGTCATATGAATAATTGGAGGAGGGGATAACAAACACAGGGCGATTGTCATTCACATCGACAACATTAATTGTGACCTTGGCATAGGAGGAACTTGGAGGCTGCCCTCCATCAACTGCTTTGACCATGAAGGTATATGAGCTTTGCTGCTCCCTGTCAAAGGTGATATTTGGTTTGATCACACCAGTTTGAGGGTCAATGATGAAATTGTCTTTGCCATTCAAAATAGACAAGGTAATAACAGCATTGTCTCCAGCATCTGCATCTGTCACTGTGATCAAGCCCACTGTCCCATAAAGAGGCAGGTTCTCAGGCACATAGAAGTTGTACTCAGGGTGAGTGAAAGCTGGGCTGTTGTCATTGAGGTCCTGGACAATTAGCCTAACAGTGACATTATTCTGCAAGGGTGCTGAGGCATTGTCTCTTGCTATGACAGTGAATGAGTACCTCTCTTGCTTTTCTCTGTCCAGTCGCTTCCCAACAGAGAGAATTCCTGACCGCCTGTCTATGTTAAATCCATCCGGTGAATCAGGGCCAAGAGTATAAATAATCTCAGCGTTATGTCCGCTATCTGCATCAGTGGCACTGATTTTTATTAACTGTGTTGAGGGATCATTGTTTTCTGGTATTGAAAGTTGAATTTCAGGCTGGGGAAAAATGGGTGCATTGTCATTCTCATCCTTGATTTTAATTAAGACCATTGCTGAAGTGTTCAAAGGAGGTGTTCCTCTGTCCGAGGCCACTATCTTAATAGCATATTCACGCGTGGTCTCATAATCTAAAGGGGCAGCTGTCTCCAGTAAGAACTGATCATTAAAGACAGGCTTTAGCCGGAAAGGAACATCATGGTCAGTGTAGCAAGCCACTTTGCCATACAGATCTGCATCCTTGTCAGTAACAGTAATAAGGGCTATTTTGGTGTTGAGAGGAGCGTTCTCAGACAGTAGGACAGTCCCATTTACCAGGTTTATAATGTAGCGAGTGTCTATGAATGGAACATTGTCATTTACATCTGTGACATTGACAATCACTGTGGCTCTTGATGGGGTTGAGCTGCCATCACTTGCGAGAACAATGAGTTTATGAACAGGAGTAACCTCCCGGTCTAGAGGTTGCTTTACAGTAATCAGTCCAGTAGAGCTATTTATAGCAAAGTGACGCTTGGTTGAGGAAGAGATCTGGTTGCTGAATGAAAAGTGGACTTGTGCATTGGAACCCAGGTCTGCATCTGTGGCATGAAGCTGAGCCACTGAAGTCCCCATCGGGGCATTCTCTGGAACTGAGACTTCCAACTCGCTTTCCCTGAAGACAGGACGATTGTCGTTGACATCAGAAATGGTAACTTGGAGAATAGCAGTGCTAGATTTAGGGGGGTTGCCACCATCTTCCACCTTGATCTTCATCACAAAGGTGTCCTTTTGCTCCCGATCAAGATTCTGCTGAACAATGAGCTGTGGCCACTTGTCACCTTCAGGGGTTTCAATGATGTCTAAGCCAAACTCATTGACACTCTGAAAAGACAAGACATCTTTGGTTAATTATGCTGCTACACATGACAATGTGATTTTTTTTTCTCTGAAGGGAAAATTTGAAATTTTAATAATATACTAAGAAATTGGCTGGTAACCAGAATTGGCCAATTTTCAGCTTGACTGTCTGGTCAGAAACTCAGAATTATGATCTTTCCTATTTAGTAACCAAGCAAAACGCAGCTGCTAACAGGTCACACAAACAAAAACACAATTAAAGCTGCAGTGTGTAACTCTTACAAAAATGTCACATTAATCACAAAATGTATAAGAAGCTATTTAAACTGATCGCTAAATTCTGATTCTCTAAAAATAGCAAAAAATTGTCTTATTTTTTGTAAGTTTTTCGGCATTCATAACTGAAAAACTGTTTCATAAGGATATACAGTAAATATCAAAATTATTCATACCACTGGGATATTTAGATGTAAAATTGTTTTCATTCAACCAAGAAGTTTGTTTTTGTAAGACTTGCATCTTCAAAAGATAATAAAACAATGTGAAAGGATTCTGAAAGAAATCATGAAGTTTTTTAGTATTATTTTTAATTTTACTAAAAAACAGCATGTCAAAAAATATTTATGCTTTTCCTCCAGCCATTTCGTTGTTAGTATTTATTTTTGTTGTTTCTCACCAGTATATTTGATTATTATTTCACTTTTTTGTGATATTGGTTTAAAACAGGTGTTTGCTAATATGCACACATTTGGCAAACAGCTCCTATGTTTGTTAAGATTATTAATTGTCTTTATTTTTGCTGAGATTTTAAGAACTGGCTGGGGGAGAGGACTTTTTATTATGTAACACCAGGAAGTGGAGGAATCCATCAGGCTGTTGGAAAAAGGGGACTTGACAGTGAAGAAGCTACCGAAGATCTCTAAATTCGAATGATTGGAAACATCTTAGTGTTAGGATGTTTCAGTTTTAACATGTGTTGTAGTTATAATAGTTATAATTAACTATAACTATGTAGTTAAGTAGTTATAATTTGTTAGCTTGAATTAGTTCCCTAGGTTTATTCATTATTTGTATTGGTATCCCCTTCTTCCCTCCTTGTTTGTTGTAGGCTAGCCTTTGTGTATAAATTCCCCTGAGGGAGGTCAGTTTTGTTTGTTATCCTCAATTAGGTTTGTCTTAAGTGAAATTTTATTTTAGGTCTTTTTTGTGCATTTTTGAGATATTTTCTTTGGTGGATACGTGTGGACTGTTTTTGGAAAAATTAAACAAATTTTTTTGTACCTTTGTCCTTGTGCCTCATTACTAGGTTCCTGATACTTTTCAATAATCAAAAAAATGATCTCTACTGGCATCACAGCAATCAAACCCTTCTTTTAACTATTCATTACCTTTTTGTGTTTCCACTTGTTGTTTGACAAGCTATCTTTGGTGATAAGTCTTTGAAGTATGTAAGGCCTCCTTGCCATTATCTTGAGCTTTACCTCCCTTCACAAATTCTCTATCAGATTCAAGTTTGGACTCTGGTTGGACCACTCCAATTGCTAATATTACTTTCAATCAGGAGAAACATATTGGTAATATTAAAAGATTACTTTAAACCTAAATCTACCAGGGGTATGAATGATTTTGGACTTAACAGTACATCAAAAGGTAAGAATGACGTATTTTTTCTCTGTTAATAATTAAATATCTAGTGATATGAAAATTAATTCCTAAAATTCTGAGACATCTTTCTCTAATCTGCTCAGTTCAGTAGAATACATATATGTACTAGCATAGTGCTCATCATGTAATTCCATATTGTGATTTATTGCTTGCAAAATATTCAAATGAAGCTAACGAATTTGTTTGAAATGTAACCAATCTTTGTAGTGAATCAAATCTATTCATTCTCTCTAAGTAACTACAGCTCGAATGGATTCATTTACTTCTTTAGCCTTCTCATTTTTTGCCTTTACCAAAATGAGATTTCATTTTATTCTCCCATCTTGTGTCATGTTAGAATAGAACAGGCAACCTTGCACCATTTTCGGCTTCATTATCAGAGGGAAAAAGACTGATGGAAAAGAGACACACCAATACGCTTATATTTGGGTACACTGCAAGATAGGATCACCTTAAATTAAAAAGAGCAGAATGGAAAAATCCTACATATTAGAGAGGCTTTTTGCTCAAGAGGAGCTAAATCTACGCAAAGGTACAGCTGAAAGAAAATGAAAAGAAATGCATGAGTAATCCACATGAGAAACCAGATGAACTGGCAGTAGCTGTTAAGAGTAAATGCCTTCCTAATGTTTAAAGTAAAATGTGTATGGTATACGTCCATAAATCAGAGGGAAGTGGAAAGAAATAAAGCAGGTAAAAGACAGAAAGAAGGGACACAAAAAGAGGAGAAAAGGAGAGCAGGGGGAGGAAATAAGAAGATCAAGCCTATGAATGAGCTGCATGCACATTATGAAACAAAGAAGCCCTTTGAAGCTCTCTCAGTCAGAAGCAGTTTCATGGTAAAACAAGAAAAAGCATCCTCTTTAAAGAGATAAGCTTCATGCTGCACATAATGTTGGAAGAGATTACTCTGTCTAGGCATAGCTATCAAATGAGATTAAGATATGTACATTCTCACATTCTCGTTATTCAAGGGGGGACCATTTTAACCAAATTGCAAGCACAAGAGTGTGCAATATATTTCAAAATGTGGAGCTGTCCTTCTGCCAACACAGCGTTGTAGCCGACACAAGAACGTGCAGCTGCAGCATGTAAATTATTGTGTACTCTGAGAAATTGCATGCAGAGGAAATGTTGTCAACACATTAGTGATTGACAGAACTACTTAAAAAAGCCAACTGCAGCAATGGTCTTTAAGGCCTTATACTTAGGGATCCTTCTGGGCAAAGTCTTATAGAAATAAACGGACATGGAACATAAAATAACGAGAAACTGCCACATGGCTAGACTCTACAGAATTTTTATACACACTGCAAAATGATTTCTAAGATAACTGAAAGAGCCTAGGAAACATTCTGGGAGCTGTAAAGTTATCATCCACTCCATCCATACAGAGCTCTTCAATCCTCAGTTGTTTGACTAGTTCATTGATTCTGCACAGTCGCTCAGTATCTGTGCAGTGATATTTGGAAAAGCCTGATAATAGTAGGATGTTGAGTTAGCATGTGTCAAAGGGAATGTTGCACAGTGATTTATGAGCTCGTAGTTCCACTGTGCTTTTGTCTTGGTTTCAAACAATTTTAAAACTGACAAGACAGCCCTCACTGCATTTCAATAAGTTGAAGAGAGCTTTCTCTAAGGCTCTGCATTCTTCTGAATGCAGAATTAGTCTGGTGGATTGTGATAAAATCTGGGGCAGGCTAAGAAAAGGCCAAATACTAGCATGAATCACTTGCTGGAAACCTTAAGGATGAGCAAGAGGACAAAGCTCTTTAAACAGCTAAGTGTGCATGCCTTCCTGAATTTGCTTGATGCATTTAATTCCATGTTACAGGGCCAAAAGTTTGAGTGAAAGCTGAATTTTGGGTAGATACGGGGAATAACCAAATGAGAATTGGCTAATTTTTGTGACAGTGATTGAGTGACACTGGCAGGAGGTGAGCTGGCTGCTGATAAAGAAAGGATGACTGTAAACCCAATTTTCACAAACAGTCACTCAAATTATCATTGATTTAATCTTTCACTGCAGTTCTCAAATGAGACTTGGATAGAAGTATGAATATCACCGGAGGTGATTCTCATTGGTTGAAAAATAATTTAGAGGTGTTCATCACAACGTTTCTATTTCCCTTACTTTGTTAAACCTTAACTTCACCAGGCAAAGCATTAAGAACAATTTCTTATTTACAATAAGTACATCAGATTACTGATGTAATCTTAATTTTTCTTTCATTCATTCTTCAATCTGCCTGTCTGGTCTCTATTTACTTTTCCTGCTGGCCAAAAAACGGCAAAAATATGAATCATTTCATATCAACCCCACAACAGAGGGCCTGTTTTACAGTGACTACTAGTAACTTTGTTTCTCATCTGCATTTTGAGATCTTTCAGCCCATGTTGTCTTGATTCTGTGGTAACCAGGCTTAGGTGTGGCTAGATGAACTGAACTCAGCTGTCAAAACTTTTTTGTTAATTGCTGTTAATTTCTAATTTACTGAGGAAGACAATTATTCACTGTCATTTTATAATTATATTAATAATAAATATTTTCTCTTTTACACACACACACACACACACACACACACACACACACACACACACACACACACACACACACACACACACACACACACACCGTGACATAGCTTTACAAAAACTGAAGATTAGAAATCAGCCACAAAACTCTGATGAGTGTATCTCTAAGCAGAATATCTTGTACATATCCTGTTATGGCAAATCACTTTAAAATCTTTTTTGTGTTGCATTTTTGTCTTTAACTGTTTATTTTGGCTAGTTTTATGCAATTCATGACATAAAAAAACTCTTCATAGATGGAATATTTTGTCTGCAAACATAATCTGCAATAATTACCTCAGGAGCTATAATACTGTGCAGGATAAATATTTTTTGTCCACCCTCAGCTTTTAAAAAAGAGAAACCTGGACAGAGGTTCACCGGTTTCTTTTATTTGTTCTGTATGTTGAAAACATGGAAGTGACACAGCACTGAGTCTGGCTACTATGGTAGCAATTTTAGAAATGTGCCCTGAACAACACAAGAAAACTGGACAAACTATCACTCTTAGGGAGCTTCTGAGACAAATCTCCCAGGACCAAACAGAGATAGACCACGGGTGGCTTAGCAGCCAAGAGCTATTCTAGGAAATGCTTGCACAGTCCTTCCCCACTAAACCCCTAGCTTTCTACTGCACTTCTGAAATGAACGATACCAAAGGCATGAAAATGTCTCAGGCACCTTTAATGATTTAACTCATATAGAACCTGGGATACGAAGAAATTAATCTCAGGTCCAATGAGAATATAATGAGAAAAATTGAATCAGAGACCAACAGCCACAGATGCTCTGAAATGTATGACTACATGCAGGGGTTTATGGAGCTATATATTGTGAAAAGGGCAAAGAAAATGATTGCAGATGATCACTGTAATGAGCTGAACATTTGGTTGGTGATTTTCCAGACATGAACAATTCAGGACACTGCATCAAAGAGGTCCTGGCAGTGAGAAGACACTTTAAAAATGCCAATTGGTAAGCGAGAGAGATACAGACAGCAAATGTACTGTTCATTCAATCAGTGTTGAGGAAATTGTCAAATCTTCATTCCACTATGCTCTCAAAATTTTTTCTCATTTTGAATGTTAAAGTTTTTCCTCCATTGTACTAATGAAGTGTTATTTTTATTCTTTATTTGTAACACATGAAACATATAGTTATAGTTATGAATTAAATGTAATTGAAGAATTAATTAAATTGTCTTGCAATATGAACTTACATCTAACTTCTTTAAGGAAAAAAAAAGTTAATTAAATTACAATGTGATGCTGCATGCTTTTATTTGCATAAATTTAAGACAAATGTCCAGCACATGTAAGTTGTGGCTGGAAATTGGACATGTGGGACTCTATATGCTGTCTCTGCACTCTTCAATGCATATTCTCTGATATATCTACATGTAGACAAATCGAGCCCATTTTTTACAGCCTCCTGCCAAAATGATATAAAGCACATAGAAAGTTTTATGGCTAGTGTTAAATATTTTAGGTTTTGCAACACCTTTTGCTTTATGAAAAAGTAGGTCACATTTTCAATGCAGGGTGTAAATTAATATAATTTTTTTCTTCTTTTAGTTAAAGAGAATAGTGCTGTACAACCAAAGCAAAGTAGCAGGCCTGAAGACCAAACTAATCCACAACCTGATTCACAACACATGAAATCATCTGAAATGGCAAAGTAATACAATACAATACAAGCACCCACCAAATAAATACAATCAGTTAGACATGTGGCATTCTGCACTCGTAACTATGTGTCAGAGCTTAATCAATATCATGTACACTGGATATTCTTCAATTACTGAAGACAATCATTTGATGGATTTTTTTTAAAAAGACATTTTTCTTTCACTTACACTTGTGACTTTTGTACTTATTTACTTCGAAGGCATACCTATAATAAAAAGGACCATGACGAATATACATGTAAACCCCTTGCATGATGATGTCACTGAAACCCATCTAAAACCATTTAACATAATAACTACTTAGCAAAGAAATTACTTTAACATCATACCAGCAACAAAACACCTCAGAGCCATATTTGCACCAGCAATTTCCATTAATCATTCACTGTTTTATTTAATAAATTTGAACCAAATAGCTTTTAGCTAAATGGCATTAGTAATAGCATTTGTCAACATACATTTTTGTAGAATAGATTTCCAAGTATCTTCAGATAAAAGTTCATCTTTCAAGAATTTTTATACTTATTATAATATTAATTTATTTACATACCTACTCACTTTATTTATATTTTTATGTTACACTTATGGTTTCTGTGTTACCACAGGAGTGACACTAGAACCAAATTGAACAAAGTAACAAAAGTGATTTATTACTTTTTTTATTAAAAATGATATGATAATAAATTTGTGTTAGTAACATGAGTTACACAGGCCCAATTATTAATTAACTTGAAGAGACAATGTGAGTCATCCTTTGGTAATTGATAGAATCACAATCAAGTTATCTGTTTTAAGAAACTTTAATTCAAAAAGCAAGATTCCTTTAAATGTGACCTCCATTCATGGATAGCAGACAGGAAAATGTTGTAGTTTCCTTAAAGGAACAGTATCATGTGTTTTCAAGGCACATAGAATCATTTTATAACACTATCAAGTAATGATGTTACCTTTAGTTGTTACAAAAATCCTGTATTAATCAAAAATGACCTAAAAGAAATTTGACTTCATAATTTAATCTGAAACTCCGCCCCCAGGAAGTCACCACAACAGCTAACCCTTTAACAATGTTTTTACCAGTGTTGCACTGAGAAGTAACTCATATAATGAGCTCCACAGATGCAGAGTTCCACCAGGTGTTTCCCAATTGCTGCTGGCTAGTCTGAAGGAGCTGAGTGGGGAAGTCATGGGGGAGGGGTGCTCTGTGAGGCAGAATCTCAGAAGCTTAGAAACTGGAGCTCTAAGGAGGAGCTGAGTCTCAAAGGCGGCGCTAGGTCCATCCATGTGTTTTGCACAGCTGAATGGCTGCCACGACAGATTAAAGGATTTCTCAAACATGCATGAAAGAATCAAGGCAACACTCCAGGTATGTTTTTGATGAGGGAATAAAATCATAACATGATGTAAAGCTCAAAAAAGTTGATTTTACAAAATACTGCCCCTTTAAAATGTACTATCTATAGTTCCCTAATGCACATGGTTGTTAGGGACATTTTTAAGGAGCCTTTCTGTTTATAACAGCTGCTATCAACACTGCTTGTTTAGCAAAAGAACCTCTATAATCTGTGAAACACAGGATTGTCTTTATTTTAATTTTGGTTTGTTTGTATCGGGATCAGAACACTAGAAGTTTTTTTTTATATATCTGATAAGGAGGGGGAGAGCTAAATATGTTATTAATATTACAATAATCATTTGCAATAGATAATGGACTTCATGGTGGCCAATGTCTTTGCTATTGTTTTCTGACAGCCAGAAAGTCATTGGTTTAAATATTGCCTTGTTCTGTATGTACTTTGCATGTTTTCTCTGTCCATGTGTGAATTTTCTCCAGGTGGTTTTTCAGTTTTCTCTCACAGTCCAAAGCCTTATGTGTTAGGTTAACTGATGACTCTAAATTGCCCTTAGGTATGAATGAGTGAGTCCGTGGTTCAATGTCTCTGTTTTGGCCCTGTGACGAACTAGAGATCTGTCCAAGCTGTACGCTGCCTGCAGCATGTTAATCACCGGGATATGCTCCAGAACCCCCTGCGACCCTAAACAGGATTAAGTGAGTATAGAAAATGGCTGGATGGATGAATGAATGAATGAAATGAGTGATGTAAAATTCTGAATTTTGCTTTATCGTGCAAGAACATGAAGTGAGCAGTTTGTAAAACCAACATTTTAGTTGGAGAGATTAAGCTTTTCTTTACAAATGGTTTAAAATTCACCCAAGTGGGTGTGTGTGTGACAGATTTTACTTATTCTATTTAATTTGTATTTGAACTCCACAGGCAGATGATGAGATATAGTGAAAAAGTCTTGACTGACCTATACTTAGAAAGAGTAATAGCTCAGCTAACCATCATAAGAAATGATATCTTGACCTCCAGACACATGTTTATATTCAGTTTTCACACTTCTCTAATTATACTTCTCTAATTGCCGCTTCAACATTTAGGTTTCTTTCATAAAAAAAAAGGTTATACTTCTAGTTTAAACAAGGGAAACTTTTTCTTACATCCAACTTATGTCAGTTAAAATAGAATAAATCCTCACCTTGACCAGCTCATAGTGTTGGATCCCATTAATCCCCACATCAGGGTCAAACGCTGATGGCACTGGGTATCGGGTGTTGATTGCTGTGTTTTCAGGGATGGAGATGTTTATTACAGTGGACTGGAAAAGGGGTGCATTGTCATTCACATCCTCAATCAGGAACCGTATCTTAACCAATCGAAAGATCTCATCAGGCAGCACCGCCACCTCGATCTCATAGTAGCAGCGTTTCTCCGTGAAGACCCCGGAGCACAGCTTCTCCCGGTCAATCCTGTGATTGGTGGTGAAAATCTCCCCTGTGTTGGCTTCCACCCTAACCAAAGGCACGTCGCCCGTCTTATACACAGGCTTGAACTGCAGCGGAGATGACAGCCTGATGTTGGGGTCCAGGTTAAGGTCGAGGTCCTTACGCAAATTCCCAATGCGAACGTTCTCTGGCTGCTCTTCCTTCACGATGTAGTCCCTCTCCTGGGCCTTGCATAATAAGACCAAACAGGTGAGCAAGGCCACCAGAACATGCACCTGACTTGCCAAGTTCATGCTCGAAATTAGGTGTGAGCTTCACTTCTACAGCTGCAACTCTTTCTGAAGACAGACAAGAAAGGGGAAAAGGAAGAAGAAAAAAGGAAGAACAGAAAATTAAAGAGTGTTCTTGTTCAGCTGTAATTAGTGATATTTTCCCATATGGAGAGGCTTCATCTTGACCTCTTTATTCTGACTAGTTATGAGCCAACATCCTTCCCACGTCTTTGAGAGCAAATTAATGGCAGTTTTACACAATTAACCTTTGATGACTTCCACTGAGCAAGGACACACATAAAGGTCAGCAGTTCATGCATGTCATAAATCCATTTCATCATTATAATAAATGATTAATTCAGAAGTATGATACTTGTTGAGTCTACTCTTGGTTTATGCCCTTGTTAACGAATCACCTTGCTTGATAAAAATGATCTGCAAAAAAGATTAGATCTGAATGAGTGAAAATGGTGCAGCAGTGTCCTCATGAAGTGTAACCTCACAACCAGATCCCAGCTAATTTGGAGGAAGCAGAACTAAGCCTTAAGCGTTAGTGCTTTCATGCAAGAACACACATGAACACTTACACTTGTACTGCTTGACAGAAGCTATTAATGGAAAACCTCATTTGCTCTGAATGTAAACAATGGAGCACTCACATATTTCACGTACACCCGTGTGTAAGCAAGCACGGGATGATAAGAGTTCTGTTTAGACGACTGTCGTCTCCTTCCGCTGTCGTTAGAGTGGAACTCTTTGTTAAAGCCACCATCAATCAACTTCACAACAGACTTTTTCCCTGACATTAAATCTAAACAATCCCCAGCTGGTTGTTTGTATGAAATGACAGGTTTGCGTTTGACAAAAATCTTTGACTGTTTGGCATCCATTTACACATACCAAAGGGCAAGAATTCAAATCACCAAAACCCAACTAGGTCATTGAAATGTGATGGAGTCATGCTCTCCTTCAAAGCCTCTCTTACCACTGCATGCTAGAATAAAGTATTGACTGCTTTCCACCACCCAATTAGTAGGTTACTGGGGAGTTACTTTGTGTGGTTTGCTAGCTGACATTATGACTTATCCATTTATTTAACCCATTATCAAACATGTTTAACAAATTTATTCCAGAATTTCCATCAGAGTAACACAGGTCGATTCAGGTTTGCACCACAAACTTTCATAAACCTTTGGCCGCTGATATGTAACCTATTTACGGTATATGAAAAAAAGGCAGAATTAAACAGTGCGTGCCCAAGAATTGAACAAAAATTGGACATTCTCACATTTTGTCATGCTACAGCCACAAGAGTTAGTGTATTTTGTGGGGATTTTATGTCATACTTAGCACATTTCACATTTTTATTCCTTAATAAAATCCAGTGCAACATACAGCCTGAAACAGCAACCAAATTAGTTAATTAGTCTTAAGTACACCTGTGTATTCTGTGAAGTCTTCAAAGGTGTCCTAAGAAACAGTATCATGAAAACTAGAGCTGCATAACATATCAAATTGAAGCTGGCATCACTCAATCAATGTGTGCAATTTTGCAATTCTAAGGGACTGCTTCATTATATTGTATTATATTGTAATTTATTATGGTTGGATATTCTTTTTTAGTGTCATGCTTTTTTAGTGTCATGCTAGTGTCTTCTGTTCTACAAATTCCGCATGCAAACTAAGACTGAGCCTGACTTTCACTGCCTTCAGTGCCCACACTGGATGGACAGTTAAACTCAAAATTATTCATACCCCTAGCAGATTTAGATTTAAAATAATGTTTTCATTTTACCAATAAGTTTCCAATGGCTAAAGTCCTGATTTGACTCTGACAGAGAAACTGTGGAGGGAGCTTTTGATTTGGGTGATAGTAAGATGCAGCCTGGTATAAACCAGCCCCTTGTTCTATGCTTTGCTTTGTACAGACGGTCTGAACCTTTGGCTATTGAGAAATGACTGGTTGCTGGAGGTATGGACTCTGTTGAAGTTTTAAATTTTACCTAATCACTAACGTTTGGCTGTGACATATGTAATGTGCCAAACTGACACTATGAAGCTTACCGGAAATTGCCTGTGCAGTAAACAACCATCCCCCACTGCTGAGCTGAGCCAAACGAGGTGGCTGTTCATGTTAATTCAATATATGGAAGCATTGCCAACCTGGACTGAATGGCTTCATGCTCTTCCTCCACTGCTACTATTGCAAAGCCACAGGCAGGTTCACAATTTCTCCTAATGTTCACTAATTTGGCCGGTTGAAATCCAGCTCAATGGGAGAAACCCCAGACAGAGCACTAAAGAGAGATGAGAATCGAGCAGAATCACATAGGAAGGGAATAGCCTGGATCTATTCCTACTCCATACGCTTGAAGCTCATCACAAATGATGAATCTTCAAAAATACCAGTGAAACCATGTCATTTTTGATCAAATAAAAATATAAACTATTTTTTTAAAATAATACTCCTTGCACATTGTCTTGGGAGATGCCTTCCTCATCTCCTATCAGAAACAAACTTCTTGATTTAATGAATATAACTCAAACATATTACTTTTCTAAATTTGCCAGGGGTATGAACAATTTTGTGTGGCACTCCGTATTTTTACCAGAAAAAAGGATAACGCTCATATACTGGTATGAGGACAATATGATTAATGAGGAAAAAAAAGGGTCAGGAAGAAGTGTATACAATTTCTGATACTGTCATGTTCCACAATAGTATCATAATTACTTGCTCTCCTGATTTTATGTAGCCTCTAATGGAGACAAAGAAATACAACAGATCAGGGATAAAGTTGTGGAAAACTTTGCAGTGGAGTTCGGCTATGAAACGTTATACTAGGGTTTAAAAATTTCATGGAGTTCAACCCAAGGAAACAGTGTAGCACAGGTGCAAATCTACCAAGAAATGGCCATCCAACTAAACAGTGACACAGCAGGCAAGGTGAGTATTAATCAAAGAAGCAGCCAAAATGCTTATAGCAACTCTGATGGATCTGCAGAAATCCACAGCCCGGGTGGGATAATCTGTTGACAGGACAATGAGTCGTGTACTCCACAATTTGGCCTTTGTGAAAGAGTGACAAAATTATTGAATTTTGGGGAAGAAAAAAAAAAGCCAAAAGATTTCCTCTCAGAAATTTGGCACAAGTCATTTTAGGGACACAACAAGCATGGAGAAAAAGGTGCACTGTTCAGATGAGGTCTAAATTAACTTTCTGGCCTACATCCAAAACACTATATGGCAAAACACCCTCAACATGTTTGCCCACCATGAAAAATGATGGCAGCATCATGATGGTGGGGTGCTGGTTTCAGCTGGACTGGGACACCGGTGAGACTTGGTGGGAAGATGACTGATACTATTAACAGGGCAATACTGGAGGAAAACCTGTTAGAGGCCTCAAAACACTTCAGACTGCTCAAGAGGATTACTTTACAGCATGACCACGACCTTAAACATACAGCCAGATCTACAGTGTAATTTTTTTTAAAGCATTTTTGTATGCTAGAATAGCCTAAATCAAAATTTCAGAATTGTTGGCAAGACTTTGAAAACTGATGTTATCAGAGGGCTTCCATCCAAATCTGACTGAGCATGAGCTATTTTAAAAAGAGGAATGGGCAAAAATATAAATCTTTGAGGTAAGGGGTATGTCTCTGGCAGAGACATAACCCAGAGACATCCTCCAACAGACTTGCAGCACTAATGGAGCTAAATACATAGGCAAGCTATACTTTTTAGATTTTTGTTAGTGAAAACATTTTAAAAACCATGTACCATTTTTCTTCAACTTCCCAATTCTGAGTGACTTTGTGTTGGTCTAGTAAATAAAATCCGCCCAAAATATATTGAAGTCTGTCTGACAAAATCTGAACTATTTCAAGGGGTATGTATACATTTGCAAGGCAGTGTACTTGTTTTTATTGCATCATGGAGGAGCCAAGAGTGCATAGGTACTGCATATTTCCTTTTCATATTAATACCGGCTGCACGTCTGTAGTTCAGTATATGTGAGAGCTAATTTCATTATCTGTTTCAGACTGTGTGTTTAAGTCTAACCCCACTGGATGTTTTTTTAATCACATATGACTTTTCCTATTGGTATAACATTGTTGTGTATTCTTGAAATCAGACATGCATTTCCATCAAAAAGTTGCCTATATTCTTTGACGGTCTGCATACAAATTATAACTGTTTAAAACTAAATAAAAAATGTGATTACTGTGGCGCTTTTTTGTCATATCTTACAAAATTCCCATCTACTTACATGAGTCAAATGGTGTCTCTAAAAGGAATGACTACCTAAAATACCTAAAAAGCACAATAGGGGTCTTCTAAATTGCCAAGGCAGAAATGTTCATAGCTCATTGAAGCTCTCATCCGGCTGAGAAAGGGGGATAGACTTAAAAAAGAATATTAATAACTAAGCCAGTTTTAAATATGCAACTATTGTGAGACATTCATGAAACATGTAAAGACAGACTTCACATGTCTCAAAATGCAGTCGCATGAGACTCATTACAGTACAGTTGGACCAAAAAAAAAAAAAAAAAAAGAAGAAGCACGGCCCGACATTGATCTGCAACTTTTCTCATTCATTCTGCACATGCAGCCCAGGAAGTCTTGTCCTGTCAAAACACTGACAGGATTATATCCTATTAGTAACTAGTGTGTCAATTTTACTATTAGAAGAAGTGACACACTTTACTCACAAGTGCGGACCTTTTGGAAAGTGAGCAGCAATTGCTTTACTGCGATGATCACCACATGGTCCGGGGCTGATCTCGCACCACGTATAATGAAGTTTAAATTACATCTCTAAATGGGATGTGATTCGCTGAAGAGAAAAAAGGAGAAAAAGATCAAAGGATGATCTAGATTTCCTCTTCCTTGTAAGTGATAATAATATTCTGCTGGATGAAGGGTTGCAGTGTGTATTTTCACACACGGAACATGCAGGAGTACAAATGTAGTGACAAAAATGACACCTTTGCACTTCATTGTGATGTTAAAGAGGTACATTTTTTTACTATATGAGACATGAGAGCTCAGTTTGCTTCCAAGTATGCACTAAAATATGAAAGTGTGCCCTCAAACACATTCTGGTCAAAACTTATTTGCTACTCCCACTTTATTAGCTTAATTCACGTTTCCTTCTCTGTGCCATGACTTCCCAACATTTGCACTTCTTTTCACTTGCCACAATTCTTTACAAACCTGTCCATGAGGGATAAGCTAGGTGAGAGAAGGAATAACGCTGCAGGGAAAAAAGGAAGTGGGGAGATTCGAGGTGTCAGTCAGAGTGTCTCCATTGCTTACATTTCACTAGTCTCTTGAAATTCTATTTTGAGCCCCCAGACAGCAGGTTGAATCCAGTAGGCAAACTCAAACTTCCCTCTTGGGAGACACAGTGAAGAAGGGACTGACCAGACCCAAATACTCTTTGCACGACAGAGTGATGGGCAGGTCTTCTTGGTGTTTGCATCGACAGAAGGTGGCAGTGAGAGGTGAGATATGCTGCTACTGTCACTCCCTGCCTTCACCCCGAAGATGGGCATATTGGACACTCTTAGTGTGGTTGCTCTGAGACCCAGACTCATGGTGTATTGAGCCCTTTAACCTGTTAAAGTCAGGCTTTGAGCTTTATTTATTTATTAATTATTGCAGTTGCATCTCTTAATACTGAAATGGCAATGCATGACTTCACTGTCTGTTCTTGTTGTTTCTTTTCTCCTAAGAGCCTTAAGGATCACAGATGGCTGACAAAACAGGTTTCTGTCAACCCCAGACAGTTCTTTTTCAGTCCACAAACACAAAACTATTCTCCCCACATAGTAAAGGAATGAAATTTTAACTGCCACTCTATAGCCAAAGTCAGACTGAAGTTTTAGATAAAACTGTTTCTTTAGATATTGGTATTAAATTAAAAAAAAATGCATCTTACTGATCTAATACCAGTGAGAACTTTATATCCTACATACAATTTATAATATAGGTCTGACACCTTAAGAAACTCAAGATTGATTTCAGTCAGTGTGATATTTCATAGACAGGGCTGGATCTTCAAGGGTTCTACTTCTTGGTAAATGAGTAATAGCTCTTAAACATTTCCATTAGTAACATCACAAGCTAATTTTTTGCATTTTTAAGTGGGCAGTCCATTCATCCAAAAGCCTATCAATTGGTGAATGTATTTGTAGATATGATGTTATCATTTTAGATAATCTTACTTCTTTTATGAGTTTCACATTTATTTTTTTTTTAAATAAAATTAAGAAAAAAATATTAAACAATGCAAAAATGTTTTTGAAAACAATGACTATCTCTGAAAACTTGACCTCCAATTAAATAATCCATACATTCATGTTTTTTTTAAATACAAAATAGGTCACTTTAAACAAACAGGACAACACTATAAAGCTAAAGTTTATATTTATAGCGTTGCTTGAACAAATGGCAAGTTAAGATTGGGTTGTTATTTTAATATATTGACACATATGATGAAAGGAAAAGGACCTTGAAGTTGAAGTATGATATTTATGGTAAAAGTCTGATATTTTCTTTCATTTGGATACCTAAAATGGGCTAAACTTTGTGTAAAACAGTTAATTAGTTTTTCAGGATTTAGAAATGGCTGAGATTGGGCAACATAACAGTGTAAGGTGAAAACTAAAGTAAAAAGATACTATTTCTGACTGAAGAAAGACATATGACCACGGTTAGTCTGAGCTCCTTGCCTAATGCACTCCTGCAAGTGGATAACCCAAAATGAACTTACATTAACCAAATATGCAAATTATGACTGAGGACATGTTTTCCCACAATATGTGGGAGCTTTTTTTTTTTTTTTTTTTTTTTTTTTTTTTTTTTTTTTTTTTTTTTTTTTTTTTTTTTTGTTCCTTTTTACTATTTTTGTTTCATTGCTTTTAACTTTTAATCAGAGAATTTTAATAAATGCAAATGCATTTTCTGTTGATTATTCAGAAAAATTATTTAACGCACCCTTGGAGGATTTACATCACTGCTGTTATTCAACGGGCTTCACAAAGAAGAGCCGATCAACCAACCGAGGCTTATTCTTCGTCCCAACAGATAGTCCTATATATATATATATATATATATATATATATATATATATATATATATATATATATATATATATATATAATGTTTGTGCTGTCCCTCCAGTGTCTGGTGCTCCCAGATTGAGATGATCGCCCCTGAGGTCTGCGACACGTGAACCGCTCTAGCAGAAGCGCACTGTTGCCGCGCACCCACTCATCGACTTTAGCGGCCAAGATGTTGAGAAACCGGTCTGAAAAGTCCCTGTAGTTGAGTGCTCTTGAAACGGAAGCCGTTTTATCTGGGCATTACGGCACAGACGAGGACCAAATGACGCCCGAAATCGTGGCCATTTACACTGTCATTTTCATGTTGCGACAACTTATTCTCAGTGAAGTCCATTTTCATTCTGTTATTCATTTGGACCCGCTCACAAACTGAATCACTGGCACAAAAAAACAAACAACCCCCCCCCAAAAAAAAAAAAAAAAAAAAAAACAAAACCAAAAATCATCTAACTGCCTTTAATAACATCGCTTCATCTTGGCTCAAATTCAAGTAATTGTGAAGAGAAACCAGGTCCGTGCCTGTACTGGGACAGCGATTTGATTTAACACGAACCAAATCAGCAACAGCATCCAATGTTTCTAAATACGCTCAGAAGACAGAGCATTGTAAGCGGTAAGAAAATGTGAAGAAAAACCTTTTTTGTGGAAATAACAACAATAATAAGAACAACAATAAAAGCAAAGCTCACCTTCTGGGCTTGGAGATGTTGAAAAATTAACCGTGAGTATCGCCGCGACGAGACATCTCTGACTCACAAAAAAGAAGTGCCATGAATTAATCTGAAGTGAGGAAAACGGAGAGAAAGGATCCTCATCTGACTCGGGAGTAAACACGAGCGAAGTAGGGGGGAAAATCCACTACAAAAACTTATCCGTGTGCTAAAAAAATGTGATCCTTACGTTTTGAAAACAAAACAACAACAAACAAACAAACAAACAAACAAAAAAAAAACCAAAAAACAACAACTTCGTGTTTTTGTTTTTTGGTTCGTTTTAAAAAGGGAGGCTGTAATTCCTCTTCGGATGCCTTGGACTCACAATCCCACAGCCGGAGATACGCAGTGATCCATGGTTGCTTTACATAAACTTTGTATCTCTAACCTAATTTGCCTTGAAAATCTACCAGCGGTTTTCACGCTGAAACACCCACACGTGTGCTAAACGCCTCTTTATGCGAACATTACAACTTCAATCCATAAGGGCGGAAAAAGGAGAATCAAGAAAAAAAAAAAGAAAAGCAAAAACAATATGCCACTAATGAACAACTAAAAGCTTGAAGCTAATTTATTCAACAGTCACTTGTTTGGACTGATTTCAAGCTCCGCACACAGAAAAAAAAACAACTCTTAAATGAGGGATGCAAAGAGCGCATCGCCCCCCCAGTGGAGTTGGATCAAAGTGTGCCTCAGTGCAGCATCACTTACAGGAGCCGGGATAGGCGGTTCACCGTATCTGTCTGCTAAGCTGTAGATGTCTCAGTAGTATAGTATGAACTCGGCTCCTCAATGCTGCCCACCTCTCTCTCCCTCTCTCTCTCCCTCCGACTGACATCATAGGCGGGAGGAGGAGCCAGCCGCGGCTTTAAGAGCCACCGGTGCTCTTAAAGCCGCACTGCGCTGGAGAGATGCTTGCGCTGGAGATGTACAGTACAGTAGGTAGACGTGGAGGTGTATGGAATAGAGATGCCTGGATTGCTTGCTGTAGCACTATAGCCACCGTGGTCTAGAAGTCTGCCTGAAAGCAAAATGGGGGCACTGTTCTCTTTCATACCGAGCCTTGTCTCAGCTCTTTATTTCCAATAAGGGTCTGTTGTAACTTTGGCGTCTTTAAAGAATTAAGATGTTCTAATTCTATAAAGCAGATTAATCATGTCTTATTGAAATAGACTAATTATGAGATTGCTAAAACTTTATTGAATTCATTCCTCAGAAACATGCAATAAATCGTCAGTTCTCTTTTACAATATTATATGAGTAACATCTGTTTATTAAAATAACTCAAATTGTTTATATATAAAAAAATGAATTGTGTTATTCAAATCATTTTATAATACACAATAATAGTGCTGCTAGCTGACAGCTTGGATGCACTTTGTGGTTTGGACTTAAAATACAGAAACTTGCTGTGTACACATTGGAACTTGTCACTTTCCAGGGTCCATTATTAAATTAAAGAGCACAAAAAAACCTAGTTGTTAAGCTAACATTTAGAATGCATGAGTTTCTTTATTAGCTTTGATTCTTGTGTAAGTTTAAATATCAGAAGGAAGTTAAATGCTGTGGCATATCTGCTTTGATTTCCAAACCATGCCTTTTCCAAACTCAAATTTGTCTTTTTAATGAGCTTGTAGTATGTTCAAGCAAATGAAATTATACATAATTGTCTTTGTTGCGTTAAATCTGGGGATTATAAGAATTTACTAAAATTGGCTGGAAATGAATAAATCCAACATTAACTGATTCAAGAAATGTGTAGGTGACACTACAATACAGTGGATCAGCTGAATAAAAATGCATTTAATCTAAACACATACCTGTGGAAAAGAAAGAAAGACCTTAACTGTGACACTGAAGCATTGCAAGCATTGTATTTGTGAGATATTAATTAAACCAAAACAAAAAAAAATAAACAATTGAAGTTGTACTGACCAACCTGCTTGACATAAATGGGAGGGGGTATATTAAAACTCATATTTTTTGTTCTGTTTTATGCTATTTTTTATGAAAGAAAAGACTTTCATTATGACTTCAGGGAAGTCATCACGGTTGCTCTCTGTTTTAAAACATTTTGCGCTGAGTACATTACCCAATACAATGGCCACACATTTATGGCAGCTCTGGCAACCTGTCTACTAAATGTCGATTCAGCCACTGGGAGCCCTCACATCTCTGTCTAGCCCTGAAATTAAGAATCGGTCTGAGACACTATCCTTTCCCTGGATTAAAAAAATAGGTCAATTTAACAGCTAAAAGACACAAATAAAGTAATAAACTCTGACCAACTCATAAAATATGCCAAATAGTTAAATTTATACAGTTTAAGATAATTTTACACTGAAATAAATTGGGTACGAGCTATTATGTTTTGTTTTGACTTTACAGATGATGACAACATCTGTCAATTTTAATTTAGTAGTAAATGTATTTAGAATAATTTAATTCCAAATTGTTTTTCTCATTTGTAACTGCAACCTACATGCTCAACAGCTCAATACAAAATAAACAGACTGTGGATGAAGGACACAAGTTAACATCTGCCATGCACACAAGCCAATTTTATAATGCAGAGGATCCCCTTTATCACAACAGACATCTATGCTGGGTCCTTCTTGGCAGTAGAATCATGAACACCTTTCATGAGGTCATCTGGTTTTCCCTTCATGTTAAAAAGAAAACAAAGATCTATGTTGGTCTGTGATTAAGGTGAAATAGTAAATCTTTTCACAAGTTCACATTTAAACCCTGTCTTTTTTTGATGCTTAAAACAATGAATTTCATTGCTACCAAAACAGAGTAAACTTTGGATTTTGCATCACTTGTGCAGCAGCATTAATTTTATATTTATCTGACACAGTGTACTTCTTTCTAACTTATTGGCTACCACCACCTTCGAGGATCAACTTCATTTCTACCAGGCTCATGGTAATGAGCTATCTTAGAACAGGTAAGGGAACTATTACCCATAACAGCTTCACAGAACGTCACTTGAAAAATTATAACTAGCCTTTTAAACCCAAATAACATGTTTTTAGATACAGTGTGGACAATGACTTTAGTCCTTTTTCTAAAATTTGAATAAATGTGTAGCAGGTCTATGTTGTTTTTTTTTTTTTTTTTTTTTTTTTTTTTGCTGTGAGAAACTAAAAAAAACTTAATAGCCTTGATCTGACATCTGCCAAATGTTGTAAATTCTGATAAATGAAACTGTTGCCTGCTGGAGTGAAAATTATCCAAGTTGAGACAATTATTTCCATATGACATACTCTATGTAACTAATACATATACACACACAAAAAAATGTTCACCTTTTTTGACACATTTACTTCAGCCACACACGGCAGCTCACAATGTTTGAGTGTGAGTGCTCCAACCTGGACACTGTTCAGACTGCTGCCCTTGACAACCACACGTATAGTAGGGTTATGTAGCATAGTTAGCTAGCAAGTCTAGTGCAAACCACAAGTCTGCAGACAGGTCTTAACTTTTTCTAAGTTGATGCATTCATTACCAATTCAACCCCTATAAGGATGGCCTCCCACCCCCCAGCTGCTCCATATTAAATTAATTAGTCTCACCTGATCCTTGTACAAGTAATCACTCCCTTCCTGTGTATGTATAAACTCCCTGGGTTTGCTCACTCTTATTCAGAACCCCCTGTTGCCATCATCAATGTGTCACTGATTTGTGTCCTTGTTATTTCCCTTTGTGTCTCCTGCTGGTTTTGTATATACTCTTTTTTTTTTTTTAAAGTAAATATTCCACTGCACCACGAAACTACCTGCCTCCTGCCTGCATTTTGGCCCTACACCACACAAAGATACAAGACAAACAAATATACTTGATTAAACCTTTAATAATGTTAATAGCTAATATTTAACACCCTCCAAAATGTCATTTGCATGTTCATTTTCATAGCTGTTTTAGAGCAAAGTTAGTTCCAGGTAATTTGTCATTTTCTGTTGGTAAAAACTCCACATGATGGGTGTAACTTTTGCTTATGAAGCATGTAAACATGTGACTACTAAAGCTTTTTTCTTTCTATCACTAAAAAAGCCAAAAATGCAACCATCTTCACCTTACCATGAGTTAACAATCTTAAAGCAAATATAATGTTTATAATGTAATAAAGTTTTCAAGTGCAGTTGGTCCTGGCAATGTAAATACTTACAGTAGAGTAAGTATTTGTATTGAGCTCACTGCATGACCCCATGTGAGAGATTACAATACTAGCTGATTACATAACAACAACAATAATAACTATAACAACAATAATAATAATAGTAACAACAATAATAACCTATGTTTATCTGTTTTCAAAAGTTTGAAAGTGTCCAAATTACCACTCATTCTGTTATTCAAGAAAAGCTTTTTGTTGATGGTTAATGCCCTGACACAAGCTATTTTACCTATGAGCTAACAAACCAAACAACAGTAATTACACATATTAAAAAGGTAACAAAATTCAAATATTTACCATCCTGGGTAGATGAATGACCACTAATTCTAGAAGTTTGAGGTTTTAATTTGTCTATTAGTATTTTTGACAGGACTGTGCACAAAAATAGCCCAAAGGCATTTTTTTCTTTGTAGTCTCAGAACAGGTTTTGCAGTTGCTCTAAAAACAGAATATTAGATTAAAAAGCAAGATAATAGAAATTTTACTACATTATTCAAATCTGAATGATATCCAAAACAATAGTAACATACAGACTTTATGAAAATGTAAGATACACCATCACCTTACTTGCTGTTTTCCATTAGTGAGAAATACAAAGGAGATTTATAGTCATAATAAAATCCACAAAGCAAAACCCACAAACATTAAGAAGCATTGACTGAATAACCACCACCTCATCATCTGCTTCCTAAAATATGGTTAAAATTACTATTGTAGCAAATCAATACACAGATTAATGAAAAAAAAAAACATAAAATCATGGGTTTCATTGTACAGTGGCTTACAAAAGTAATTTGACCACTTGAACATTTCCACATTCTGTCATTTTATAATCACAAACTTCAGTTTACTTCATTCAAATTTTATGTGATTTAGACAAACTTAACCTCTTAATCCCAAAATTTGTATACAATGTATACCTTAATGTCATTGGTGTTTAACCTGCAGAGTTTCAAATCAAATTAAATTGTGAAAAATCCCTTTACTGTACTGTCCTAGAAGCTTTAATCCCCTGTTTCACGAAAAAAAAAAGTATTATGGTATGTATTTATGTAAATAATTATTTATCAATATTTATATATTATTTTTTGCAATCTGAAGTAATCCTTTGATTCAAAGTTGCACAATCAAAAGACATTTACAGAATTTACTATTTCTACAATTATGCCTAAATTATACATTGCTTCTTAATATTAGTATTAATCAATTTCATTCCTTAATTGCCTACTGTCATTAAAAAGCTCCAAACCCAAAATTAGGGAAAAAACTTTTAGACTTTTGGTCACATGTTGTCTATTTTAGGAAAATATATGTAGAAGATATTAGTAAGCCTAGACATATTTTTATTGCACAACCTAGCTCAGGGTTAAGATTATTTACAAAGTTTATCAGCAAAGTTCCATGTGGTCTGTCCATTGTGCACTTCTTCTTTCTTGAACCATGTTTAGTTTGCACTTCAACCACTAAATAGGTATCAAACCCCTTTTAATAGTAGCCTTAGTATGAGAGATATACTTCTACACCTCCTTGGCTGCACTCACAACAGATATGAAGCTAATTAGCTTCACTAGTCCATGAGGGAATAAAGTACACCAAATTGTGAAGCAGAAGGAAAATGATTAATTTCCTTTAAAATTATTTACAAATAAAAATTGTCTAAAATGTGTAGTTCATTTGCATTAAGTCTCCTTTACTCAGATAATCCTAAATAAAGTTCAGTGGAATTAATAGCTATCAGAATTCAGCTGATTACCAAACAGAGTCCAATGATGTGCAATTTAATCCCAGTATCAATACAACTATTTTGAGAACGCCTCAGGGGTTTGCTTGAGAATATTAGTGAACAAACAGCATCATGAAGATCAAGAAACACCAAACATGTTGGGAATATAGTTATGGAGAAATTTCAAGCAGGGTTGGGTTATAAAACAATCCTGAACTGTGAAAGTCTCCAGAGCACTCCCCTGCACATTCCCCACTCAGCTCCACCAGACGAGTGGCAGTAGCAATTAGCAAACACCTGGTAGAACTGCACATCTGCTGATCTGATCATACGAACTACTTCTCAATCCAATGTTCCTGAGAACGGTTGTAAATGGCTTAATGGAGAAATATAATAATGAAGTGCTGAAGGTAGAGTGCTAAAAAGAGCAGGGGCTTCTTAAAGAGACAGAGGCCAATTTCAGGCGTCAAACTGCAAAGTTAAATTTCTTTTAAACTATGTTTGATATATACAGCATTTTTTTATAACAACTGAAGGTGACATAGTTACCTGATTGTGTTATAAAATGGCACTATGTGCCTGGAAAATACATTATATTGCCCCTTTAAGATAAGATCTTAAAATGTCCTCAATTGTCCTTTTGATTGTGTTTTCTGTTTCTTTCCAACTGATTTTGTGGCCTGTTTGCATAAAGGTGAAATGCTCATGAAGAGTTCACTCACTTAAACTTCACTCATCAGTCAAGCACAGCTCAGATGATGTCCACTCAGACAAGGTTGAAGCACACTAAAACTGCATAAGACAGACTTCATTAGAAGGTAAACAACTCTTGAGGCTAATGAAGGGTCCAGCATTGAGTGTTATTTAGCTGAAATGCACCAATTAGACTACAGCCAGTTTACAGACCACTATTATTGTCACATTGCATGTCCTCATATAGTCACAAAATAATGTATGCAGATGACAATGAGAAGGTGGTATTATATTATTGATTGTAATGAGTAGAAATTCAAATATTGTCTAAACACATCCATGCCTTCTGTGCAGTTGAGTGATGTCATGTTTGATCTTGACAGTTGCTACTGCTAAACCACTAATTGCTTTTTAAAACCAACCTGTCATAGAACTTTCATCAAAAGAGCTGCTGTTGTAATTGTTTCAAATTATTTCCTTTTCTTACATTTCCAGTTTTTAGAGTAAAGTTAAAGACACATTTCCCCTTTTTTCAGATAAGTGGGATTTCCTTAAATGAGAAATAAACTAAAAGGATATTTTATGAATTATCTATTTACAACAAAAATGGAAAAACGTATGTGTTTCAAGATCCGTTCCATGTTATAAATAGTGCAAGCTACAAGTGATCATTATAATGCATGGGTAGAAAGAGTGAATGGTAATGACCATGTGATGACTATAAATAAATGATTCCATGAAAGTGTTTTGGTGTTCTGCTCTAGTTCCTGTGCACACATAGTTTAAAAATAAATTCAAAGGAGGGTCATAATAAGGTATTTTTACAGACACATGTTGCCAAAAAGCATCCGTGCACTTGGACATTGATACTGAAACTCTGCTAGGGAACAAAAACACTATTGTTTCAAATTATATTTCTCTTTACTTTGTTTTCAAGAGACTGGTGACTAACCTGTCTGAAATAAAATACAAACTTTCTCTCGAGGATTTATATTGGGATGTAACTGAAGTTATCCTGAGGTATTTTTCTGTGGTTACGCTGCCATAGGCTTAGTCTACTGGAGGACAAACTGATCACTTTTTCTCACTTTCTTCTTCTATTACTCTCCAGTTTGCATTATTTGTTATTTCAACTGTTCATTTTTTGTTTCCTCTCACTTATTTTTCTCTCCATAGAATCTACACCTGGTCTGGCATTCTGTTTGGCTGTGATAATTTGCTGGAGGATCAGCTGAGCTACTGCTGCCATCAGCTAGTTGTTCTCCCTCTCCTGCTATTCACTTTTTAGTTTCAGAAACATCGAAAAGTAATCCTACATCAGTTCATCTATTTTTCTTGTGCATTTTACTCTGTCTTCTCAAATCCCCAGTCGGTGGTGGGAAATGGTCACTTGCACTGAGTCAGGTTCTGCTGGAGGTTTCTTCGTGTTAAAGGGGAGTTTTCCTCTCCATTGTCGCTACATGCATGCTCAGTATGAGGGATTGCTGTAAAGTCAACAACACAATGCAAGCGGTTGTCTACAGCCGCTACGCGCTGATCCAGGAGGAAATGCTGCAATTCAATGACTCGATGCAATCTGCTGGGTTTCCTTAGAAACATTTTGAACTACTTTGAATAATTAATTGAGCTTACTGTAATGTTTGATAACTAGGATCAAATGGATTGTATGTATAATTGAACAGAAATGATTTTTTTAAGTGCCTTGAGACCACATTTGTTGTGAATTGGTGCTATATGAATAAACTGAATTGAATTGGATGTTACTGTCATTCTTCAATTGAATGCTACTGCAGAAATGTACGTTTTGACAAAATATTTTTATTATTTTGGTGAGGCTGCATTTGTGAGGGGAGAAGCAGACCACACCATGCCAGGAAAGTCAACCTAGTTATTATGCAAGCCCACTGAACCCTCTTGTATAGAACACTCTAGTATAGGATAATTAATTCCAGTTCAATTTAAATACAGTGCTTTTCAAAAGTATTCATACCCCTTGGACCTTTTTTTGTATTTTGTCACATCATGGTGTGTGGCCGTTTTTCTGCATATAGTACTGGCAAACTTCATATAATTGAAGGGAGGATGAATGAAAAAATATACAGAGACATTCTTGAGAAAAATCTGCCGCCATCTACCAGAATGATGATGATGAAACAAGGGTGGACATTTCAGCAAGACAATGATCCCAAACACAGAGCCAATGAAACTCTCAACTGGCTTCAAAGAAAAAAAATAAAGCTTCTAGAATGGCCCAGCCAATTACCTGACTTGAATCCAATCAAAAATATGAAGAGAACTAAAAATCAGAGTTCATGGAAGAGGCCCACCAAACCCTAAAGATTTAAAAACACTGTTTGTGTGAAAGAATGGGCCAAAATCACACCTGAGCAATGCATACGACTAGTTTCTCCATACAGGAGGTGTCTTAAAGCTGTCATTACCAACAAAGGCTTTTATACAAAGTATTAAATAAATGTCACTAAGTGTGCATTCAATACTTTTTCTTTCTGTTATTTCACATTAATACACATAACTTCTGTATGGATTACATGGGTTGTTACAAACACCTGGTGAAAATTTCATGTCAATTGAACCTTTAGAAATATGTTTACTATGAAAAATTGTGATGTGTTCAATACTTATTTCACTTGCTGTATTAGTGGTCTTTTTTTTTTTTTTTACTAATTAAGCAACTTCTGAAGCCAGATGGTTGCACTGGCTTTTATTAGTAAAAAAATGAATTACCATGCATCATTTTTCTTACACTTTAAAACTATGTAACAATTTGTGTTGGTCAATGACAAAAAAATCCAGATAAAGTACAATGAGGTTTGTGGTTGTAATGAGACAAAAGAGTGTATACTTTTGTAGAGTACTGTATAATTTACTTTCCCTAAGTACTATCAAGTGTGAAGTCAAATCCACTTTCTCACATTCCATTCTGTACAAGTCATTATAGCTTAGTTGAAGTCTCTCCCTCCGTTGTTAGTTGATGTGTTTTTAATTCTGTTTGACAGTTGCAGATTTTGCTCATTTGCTCAGTTAAGTGTTCTTTATTTTGTGTTTGTTTTCCTTTTACAAGTTCTGTATGACACACTTTATAAGACTGACTCCTATTGTAATTTTCTTGTTTGCTCCGTTCCAACAGTGCTCTAGGACTTTCTCCACTTTCTTAAAAATCATTCACGTTTGTCTGCATCTTATCTACTACCTCCCACCCGCTGTTGTGCATTTGGGTGCATCTTCTCAGACAGTGTGACTGAGATCCTCACGTTGTTTCAAGCTCTCCCTGCGCCCCCCATCCAGTGTCTGCATGGACAGGTGGTAACAGGAGAGAAGAGAGCTCCCCTTTTTAACAGGAAGATACCCCCAGCAAAACTGACTCATAGTGAACAAGCACCTGCCTTGGCTGGCTGGTGGAGTGAGAGAACAGGAAAGGGACATATAAATTCATAAGTGCCAGGTCAGCAACACATATGATAGAAAATTAAAAACATGAAAAAGACAAAGTTTATGACATCAACAAGAATATTTTCAAACATGTAAAGGGAGAAGAGAAAGGACTTTAAGAAGAGGTGGTAAGTACATCATAGGACATTCCTCCGCAGCCTAAGTTTATAGAAGCTAAAGGGGTAGCTCTATATTAAACAAGTTAACTGTAAGTTTTAAAGGACAGATGAAGGTTCATCATTACCAGCACTATATGAGAGGAGAGGAATTTTAGGCATTTTTAATGCTTGAGAGCCCAGAACATTGGAGTTCAGCCCAATGAAAGAGGTTACATGAAGAGGATATGCAATCTATGGAGGCTTCAAAACCCCACAACTAGAAAAAAACCAAGTAATAACTTCTGACTCTGTATTCTAATGATTGCAAGGTGACTAACCCATCCAACTATTGACCAATAACATGTCTCTGCACAACATGAAAGCTACTGCAAGGTATTTTAGCAGCAAAGATGAATAGGCAAATCAGAGAGCACATCAACAGAGCCAAGAAACGGGCTGGCAGTAACACCAGATGAGCCTAACACCAGCTCATGGTTGAGAGAGCAGTCAGCTAACATAGCAAGACAAGGCACAGAAACATCTATACTGCCTAGATTGACTACAATAAAGGGTATGACTTAATTCCACACATAGAGATTCTGGAGTGCTTTAAGCTGTATCACATAACCAGAACACTTAGATCATTCATTGAGAACCCAGTAGGAATATTGAAGGCAACTGGGGAGGCGGCCATTTTGAAACAAATTACCTAAATGACCATTAAGTGTTTTTCACAAGCCTGAACGCCCTCTGTCAGATCATTGCAAAGAGCAGTTGGATACTAATTTTGTTAAAACCACCATCAGTTACCTCCTCTACATGGATAACATCAAGCTGTATGCCAAGAATGAGCGAGACATCAATTCACTGATCCACCTAACCAAGACAGACAGCAAGGACATCAGAATGTCATTTGGACAAGGTATATGTGGCAGAATGGTATCCAAGAGGGAAAAGGTGATGAAATAAAAGTCACTGACATCAAGACAAAGTGTTTCTTCAAAATGTATGGAGGGTTTCATCCAAACTCCAGCACACTTGAACATATGACATCCAAACTGATGAAAAGGCCAGCAGACCCCAGGAACAACCTTCAGTAGCAACCGCTGAGATCTCTGTCCAGAAAAGAGAAGTCCTTATACGTCATCTCCACTTAAGCTACCAATTTGTATTCTACTTCTTCTGAATCCATCAACCACGGAATGGCACCTGCACACTCAAAATTACATATTAGAACAAAAACACAGTATCTTGCAACATCAGTCGTAACAGTAACATTTTTCATGCACATACTTTCACTGCCATATGAGGTCTAATAAATACAGATGCTTGGAAATGTTGAAGGTAGCCCAGGCAAAAAAAAATCTGTTTTCATTTTTCTGCATGTTTTCTAAAACCGATATTTAAGCTTTATCAACACAGCAATTTTACCCTTCCATGGAAGTAACTGGCAGTTAAACTGTCCTTTGTGTGTTGTTTGATGAAGACAATAGTACATGCTGTGGCAGTGCTTGCTTCCATCTGTCTACTATGAAGCAAAGCCTGGGGCAAAACTCAAACAGGAACAATATTTTTGGCTGTATATGTTCAGCTGAAAGATGCTCCACCTTATTTTCTTGTTCATAGAAAGAGGAAATATAAAACACCCTATAAAAAGAGTTTTATTTTGATGATAGTTTACTAGAATATAAGAAGATTCTGATCCAAATTGCTTAAAATAGATTCTAACTTTTTCTTTATTTTTCATAATGGACTCATCAATAAAGATATGCAACATTTGTTTAACACAGAGCCTCCAGTTGCGATGTGTTTGACACTGAGCTTGCTTGTGCGTGGTGAAGGTCACTGCATTGATTTCAAATAAAAATTTATGTGGAGAAGATTTCAATCTTAATGATGAGCCTTTGTTAGGTCACAAACAAGACAGGCCTACTGGTAACAGAACGGAGGGGAAATTAAATTGCATTGAAGGAGATTTCAGATAGTAGGAGGTATTGTAAATCAATCATCATCTTTAAAATGGCTGCTTATTAAAACATCACACATTAAATGTCATGTTTTTTACACAGAGAATCTGAACACTGTGACAGAAACACATGGGATCAGTGGCCACACAGATTTTTTTCTTCATAGAAGATATTCTTGGAGTTTCCCAAGCCAAAATAGAAATAACATGTTCACATGATCACTTAGAAGTGATAATTTGGAACTCTTCCTACCGAGATACCCGAACGCTTGATGTTCTTGTCACGTTCTGCGTTTTCCCCACCTTGAATGAGCTGTGTACACAACCAGTGTTTGATGAGTAAAATTGAAGGCAAGCCTTGTAAACTGTGGATGCCCCCTTGCCAAAGACATGGAACTGCAAAGACAATGTGTGCAGTCATCTCTGTTGTTCTCTCGAGACGTAAAGCTACTTAGCTTGAGGCTTGAAAGAGAAGAAAAGATTGTACTATGTACAAGAAAATATGTCAACCTATTCTGACCAAGATGCATTAAAATTGTTGTGTGTAAAAGAAAAGACCTTTACCATATTCATATTAGAAACTTGGCACCTACCTTTTTAAATAACAAAACCATGAGAAAGCGTGACTTTTTGTTAGAAAATGCTAATATCAGAAAGCAAGCTTGTCATCAATGGTTAGCATATAACCATTGATGACAAACATTATCTAATACTAGTCAACATTAGCTTATATCAGCTAGTGTAAGATATCAAGAAACTAAGAACATGTTAGCTAAAAGTGGCTAAAAGTCGATGATATTATCTGATATGCTAAAGGAAACTTGAGTGCTATCATTCGTTAAAATGCAAACATTGCTTAAAATGCTAGCATAGTACAGCCCTCCATACATTACTATAGCAGGAATTAATTAAACACTGATTCTCAATATATTTGATTAGCAGCTTTACTCCCTCTTTGTCTGCCTCATGAATAGATGAAAACTAGATACAAACTCATTCAGCATAACTAGAACAATGACCAAAACCAGATTTCAATCAACAAATAAAGAATCAAATATAGAAGTGTAATGAAATCAGTCAGATCTTATTTTTGTTGTGTAGAAAGATGGGACCATAAAAATAAACAATGAGACTTAATATGCTTGAGTGGTAGGAGGTGAATGATTCCACATAGTGGAGTGGTGATGAGTTCCAAGTCTTTGAAGTTAAAAGGTCTTCTTGTCATCACCTTAATCTTTTGTCCACAGATTCTCTTTTAATTGAGGACTCTGTCACTTCAAAATGTTATTATTACTTCCGGTCAGAAAAAACAAGTTGGTCAAATCAAAGTTTATTTTAAACCTGAGTGTACCAGGGATTTGACTAATTATTGGCTTAACTGTAATTGTTTTTAAATGGATAATGTCATAGTGCAAAGTATTTTTAGCAAATAATCTTGGTGACAACAGCAACAGTAAGGAGGTCTCTGACCGAAAGCTTCCCTGGACGGGCCTTCCTGTGTGGAGTGTGGATCTTTGCCTCAGTTGAAAAACTTGCATGATTGATTTTGACTAGTGACTCTAAACTGACCTCAGTAGTGGGTGTGACCGTGCACACACTCATCCTAAAAGCTGTTTGTCTTGTGTGTCTCTGGATTGGTCCTGTGATGGACTCATGACCTATACCATTTGTTCTCTGCCCTTCTCTCAGTGACAGCTGGGAAAGGCTCTAGCCCCTTACCCCTGTAACCCTGACCAGGACAAAGCTGGTTTAAAAAAATAGAAGAATAATCTTTATAACAACATAATCCTCAAATATCACAGTGCAGCAAATAATGTCCAGCATGACTTTTCAGCTCAGAACACTGTGCCCCACCCAACAAAAACTTTTTAGAATGAACTACTTATTGTAATATAACCCTGGTTGCCTTATATCAGAATTGCTGTTGTGCTCAAATGAAAACAAATATCTGGAGTAAGTGATTTAAAAAAAAATTATGTTCACTTTGCTAACTTGGGGTCTATGTACTTTCACACACGTAAATATTTGAGTCCACTATTTGCCCTAAACCTATAATTGCATTTATTCAAATTTCTGTGAATGGTAAATGGACTGAATATCTGTAGGGCCTTTCCAGTCATACTGACCACTCAAAGCACTTTGTACTATTAAATTCACCCATTCACACTCAAAAACATGCAAGTCAAGTCAAGTCAAGTTCATTTATACAGCACATTTCAGCAGCAAGGCAGTTCAAAGTAATTTACATCATAAAAACATCAATCAAGTATAAAGCAAAATCATCAAAATTATCTAGCAAATACACATGAAAATCATCAAAATCATCAGCAAAACCATTGATCAATGATTCACTTACTTTATTTAACTAATTTATACTCAAACTTCCACCCTTTGGAAAATCAAGCTTATCTTATCAGGATTTGTTTGCAGATTTATGGTTCAGGCTACTAATCAAAGGCAGTTCTAAACAGGTGGGTTTTTAGCCTTGATTTAAAGGAATTTAGTGTTTTGGCTATTTTGCAGTTTTCTGGAAGTTTTTTCCAGATTAGCGGTGCATAAAAACTGAAGGCTGCTTATCCATGTTTGGTTCTGGTTCTGGGGATGCTGAGCAGACCAGAACCAGAAGACCTAAGTGGTCTGGAAGGGTGATATAACAACAGGCCTTTAATGTATTTTGGTGCTAAGCTGTTCAGTGATTTATCAATTAACAGAAGTATTTTAAAGTCTATTCTCTGAGCTACAGGCAGCCAGACTTTAGAACTGGGGTGATGTGCTCTATTTTCCGGGTCTTAGTGAGAACACAAGCAGCAGCATTTTCGATCAGCTGCAGCTGTCTGATTGATTTTTTTGGGCAGACCTGTGAAGACACTATTGCAATAATCAGTGCGACAAAAGATAAACACATGGATGAGTTTCTCTAGCTCCTGTTGAGACATTAGTCCTTTAATCCTGGAAATGTTCTTTAGGTGATAGAAGGCCGACTTTGTAACTGTTTTATGCATCTCTGAAGGTTCAGGTCCAAATCCATCACTACACCCAGATTTCGGGCCTGATCACTAGTTTCTAGCTGTAATAACTGAAGCTGCATGCTGACTCTAGATCATTCCTCTTTAGGTCCAAAGACAATGATTTCAGTTTTGTTTTTGTTCAGCTGGAGAAAGTTTTGGCACATCCACGCACTGATTTGTTCTAAGCATCTGTTTAGTGCTTGGATGGGTTTGGAGTCACCTGGTGACATCGTAATATAGAGCTGTGTATCATCTGTGTAGCTAATCTTATTACTTGTTATAATCTGAGTTAAAGGGAGCATTAGATATTAAATAGAAGGGGTCCCAGGATTGAACCTTGGGGTACTCCACCTGTGACTTCTGTCCGCTCCGATGAGAAGTTGCCTATTGACACAAAGAAATCCCTGTTGTTTAGGTAGGATTTGAACCAATTAAGTACCGTACCAGAGAGTCAGACACAACTCTCCAGTCACTTTAATAATATATCATAGTCAACAGTGTCAAATGCTGCGCTGAGGTCTAACAGAACTGACACTGTGGTTCTTCCACAGTTTGTATTTGTGTGGATATCACTGAACACTTTGACGAGGGCAGTCTCAATGCTGTGGTGAGCACGGAAACCGGACTGAAAGATGTTAAAGCGGTTTGTCATTGTTAAAAAGCCATTTAACTGTTGAAACACAGCTTTTTCAATAATTTTGCTGAAAAATGGAAAGTTAGAGATTGGCCTGTAATTCTGAAGTAGTGATTTATCTAAATTGTTCTTTTTTTAACAGTGGTTTGATAACTGCTGTTTTTAGAACTTGGGGGAAAACACCTGATGAGAGGGAAGAGTTTACTATTTGAATCAGATCAGATGCAATGGCAGGCAGAACTTTCTTGAGGAAGATTGTAGGTAGGATATCAAGACAGCAGGAAGAGGAGCTTAACTGTTTTAAAATCTCTTCTAAGTTTCACGGTTGAGTTGATGAAATTCAGCCATTTTCTCTGCATTTGGTATGTTTGGGCATAGCATTGTTATTGGATTTGGTGTGGTTGTGCAGATTAACCCTCTAATTTTTTGAATTTTCTGTGTAAAAAAGTTGGTAAATTCATTGCAGGCCCTGGTAGAGTGGCGTTCTCGTGATAAAATCACAGGAGTGTTTGTCAACCTGTCAACTGTGGCAAATAGGGCACGAGTGTTGTTGATGTTTTTGTTTACGATTTCGGCAAATAATGTTTCTCTTGCATGTTTTAATGATGAGTGATAGCTTCACAGCCTTTCTTCGTAGATTTCATAGTAAACGTGAAGTTGAGTTTTACGGCATTTACATTCAGCCCTTCGACAACGGTTTCTTTCACTTCTTACAAGTGTAGCATTTATCCATGGAGATTTCTTCCTACCAGACACAATTTTCACTTTAACAGGTGCAATGAAATCAATGATGTCTGAAATTTTAGAGAAGAAGTCATCTTCTCCTCTAAAATTCATATACCGAATGCAGGTAGGCAGCTTGGGGTTGAGAGGCCCTATCCTGCAGCACATTGACAAGCTGGAATCAAACTTACAACATTCCAGTTGCAAGACAACTACTCTATCACTGAGCCACAGTCACAAATTAGAAATACAAGACTGGTATTTATTACAATTCCAATTCAGTCAGACAGTATGCTTGACTTAACTGTATTGAAATGAGGTCGACTGATTTGAATTTTATTTGAACGGAATTGTATTCTGTATAATTTGATGTGATTTGTCTTGTAAAGTGACTTCAGATGACATTTGTTGTAATTTGTTGCAAGGTAAACAGTTTAGAATAAAGTTTTATTTTTATATTTATTTGTTATTTTAGAGGACTTCAGTCAATTATTCCATTAAAATCTTTTACTACCTTCATATTTCAAAACCTCATCTAAGAAATCTGAAAGTCTGCAGAAGTAATACTGTAAAATACTTTTTTGTGGAAGCTTTAATAAATCTTATATATGCTTTAGAACCCGAGAAAATACTAGTTATAAAATTAACAAAGATTTAAAGTAAATCCAGTATACATGTGGTATATATTTTATCAGAAATTCCAGTATGTCTGTTAGAGTTCATAAAGACATAGAAATTATAGTGCAAACTTTTCCTCTAGGTCACTGCTGGAGCTAAATAAAAAAATAAGTGGAGTTCATGAAGTGATTGCCTGATGGAAGTCAGGGTGTTTAATCATCAGTGATGCAAACTTTTCAGTATGTCTCTGGTATAGTGGGAGGGACTATTGACATTTTACTGAGGGCAAAGTTTACTTTTTCTGACCTTGGTCACAGAAGAGGAGTAGCCAAATGTAGAAAATGATTATCCAATTAATCCAAAATTCAAGGCGGGTGACGGTGAAGTGAGGATATGTGGCATGCATTTTGATGTATCTTGATTTAACAGCAATGGATTGTAAAATGTTCCAAGGTTGTCCATAAAATTCCTAATTAAAATGCAATCAAACAGAGCATAAAGGTCCTCTGTACATTCAGGTTGTCCAAAAATTAGCCTTACTTTAACAGTCATCTTGGTGAAAATACTCTTATGTTCAAGTGTAAACTAAAGTGACACATGCCATTTCTAAGTGATCCTTGACATCAGGCTAATTTTCATTACTCATTTATAGAGATACAGTTTGTCCTCTACAATTAACAAATCGCGAATTGTTTTCATGCTTTTTTTCCACAACCCCCCGCCTCCACACACACACACACACACACACACACACACACACACACACACACACACACACACACATAGTAGGTCTTTCTATCTTCACAAGGACTTTGCACATTGACTTCTATTAATTTTTCAATAATTTCTATGGCCTACCCCTTACCCTTACCCTAAACCTCACCATTACCAGTACATGTCTGACCTTAAACCTAACCTAAATTCAATTCCCACCTTAGTCCTAAACCTAACAAATAACCCAAAAAAAGCACTTCTTCTAATGGAGCCTGGGCTGTGGGTCCCATAAGGAGCTGTTGGTTCCCACGGCATAGTATGTGTTAAGAAAATGGTTTTTACAATGTACCAAATACAAAGCCACACGCATACACAAGGCCTTTTTCGATTAGCACTCAAAGTTAAAGAGGAGAGCCAGAGAAGGCTGCTAGTGGTGAGACAAGAAACAGTCAGGTGGTGTAGAGGTAGAGCAGGCACTCCTTATACAGAGCCTATTTGTTCTCAACTCGGCTCTCCAGGGTTCGATTCCAAACCCTGGGACCTTTGCTGAATGTATTCCCCTCTCTATCTATTTCCTGTTAACATACAAATACAGGCCACTAGTGCCATAAATACCTTTAAAAATACAGTGTGAAAAGTCATGGAGGGGTTTCAGCGGTTAAGTTGCTCTCATGACACCACCCACTGCTCAAGGAGTGATCTGCAGTCTTATGACTTTGCATTTTCAGCTTGACAGTCCCATTACTCATGCCGTCAAATTTTTTGACATGGACAAAAAAAGCTATGGTAGCCTGGTTTAACTGGTGACCAAAATGGGTTAGTTAGCATGTCAAAAGCAACCTAAAAATTGGAACAAGGAAGATTGGCCCTAGTGTGCTGGTGTAAAAGGATTGAGACTGTAGAGAGAACAATGATAAACAGGCAATATCAACAATAAGCTGCAATTTTGAAACTTATATCATGGCTTTTTCAAAATCTTGTGAAGGTCTACTGACAAATTCAGCCATGAATTCTGCATCACCTTCATCTAGTCTGTTAGACTTTTTCATTCACCTCAACTTTAGTTACACGTCATGCCAGTGTAGTAACTGTTCATACAGTGTTAGAAAATATCCAGATTGAATGAAATTCACATTAAAGACCAAACATTCACCCAAAACTTCCTCTCTCTTCCTCTTTTTGATTTTTCCCCCTTTGGTGTTGACTGGAATGGTGCCAGTGGTAGATTGAACAACAAGTACAGGCATGGTAGGGCTAATTTGTTGGCTCAAGCTCACTACACATTTTTTTGCCCTGTTTATCACTCTAGTGCTGATTCTGGAACATGACTTGTAGTTACCAATTATCTGCCTGTGGTCTATTTGAGAACTGTTGAATAATCTAAAAAACCTTTGATTAGTTTAGAATCTAAAATGCTGGAAAAACATGGAGCTAATCGAAGTTATTCTTGGTAGCTTAAGTAAAATAACTGTTTACTTGCTACAAAATCAGGAGTTACATGCTAAGTTTAGCATTGTGGATCTGTAGTGGTATGAGATGCAGCAGGTCTGCAGGTGCAGGAAAAATGTATCATTTGGAACTAAAAACAATCTTTCAACAAAATTATCCTTGAATCAATGGAGTATTCTAACATATGGGTCTGATGTTTTATAGCAGCCACATTGAAAACAAATAAACCCAACTGAACAACAAATTTCATTGCAAACATGGAGAAAAACATGTATATTTCCAGCAGTAGTCAGCTGTTGTTCTCCCAAACAAAAATACAATAGTTTAGCGGAAGAGTAGATTTTATTTAATCAATTATTTTACAAAAAAGGAGTTAAACAATTTTCTTATTAGTAACAAACATCCCAAATTAGTTTGATTCTTCCACCAAAGTCTAGTTACATTTAAATATTAGTTCTGGGCCTGAGACACAACAGTTTTAAGATTGGCAACTTGTCAAAGCTAAAAAAAGGCAAACATATTCAAGTCATGTTAATTCCAATCCATTAATGTTAAAGGATTTCCAAATAAGGTAATTGCTAATTATAGTTTATATTATATGCATAATTAAAAGTCTCCTGATATACTAATATGTTTGCAGAAAAATATGCAGTTCCACCTGTCCCCCAACACATCACTCACAATGAAAATATAAGACCAATAAACAGCCAGGTGTGTTACAGAACCAAAACAGTTAGAACTTGTAGCATTTGTAATACAGAAGCCTTTTTCTCTTAGCCACTGCCCACTAGGCTGGACAAGCAGCCATGTTTATCTTGTCGCTATGCACAGTGAGTAGAAGGTAATGGAGCTCAAATGAAATCTCCAAAATTTACTTTAGATGCACAGAATCAGGAACTCTTTTTAAAACCAGAAATACCATTTTAAATATAAATTTAGTAGTCTCTGCCAGGAAGCTGAAAATGGGTCATCATTGTGCAATAAGATCAAATCTATACAGAAATAGTTCACTAAAGAGTAAACTTAAAAGTGCTTCCATGCCCAACTTGCCAAACCAAAATCCTTTAAAAGACCTGTGTGAGCTTAATAGAAGAGACAACCCAGGACTCTGGATGATCTGAAGAGGTTGTGCAAAAAGAAGTGATCAAAGATTTGCCTCTCCGAATGCTCCAAGTTTGTGAAATGGTATACTGTTAGAATAAGTGATGTGCAAGTTGCAAAAGGGCATTGTATTAATTATTAATAGCAGGGGTAACAATAAATCTACCACTGGTGATTTTGTAAAAAGCAATTGTTTACCAAAGTGTGATTTTTGTTTTTTTCATGGAACAAAAGTACTTGAATTAATAGTTGGATTTTTCACATTTTGTTGTTTGATAATTTTACTGCGGTAAAAGATGGATTCAAAGTCTTGAATCCATCAGTGGCTAAGTTTTTTTAAGCATTGAGGGTACTTTCTATGTCTTCAACAAAAAGAGCTTCAGATGTCCATTTTAGGTCTAATCTGAAAATACCCACACAGCTGAGAACAGGCTAAAACAACAAAAGACAACAAACGACTGTAGAGCTTACTCAGAAAGACCGACCTTGGTACACGTTATTCTTCCAAATAAGAACATAATGTGTAAAGTATGATCACTGCTAGCAAATACTCCTCAACATTACAAGTCAAGTTGATAACATTACCAATGGGGATCTGTCTAAAACACTCTTAGTATGTCATTATAAACTTTTTTAACAATACTTTCATTGTTTTATCCAGATTAGTAATAGAACCACAACTTTCCAGGCCTCTTGAGTACAGGGAGCAACAGAAGAGAGCAGGATGCTGTCTCAGGCATGCTTGATCGTACATAAAATAAGAGACAAGTTTTATTTAAGAAAACAGGCACTGCAGGGGATGTCAGAGTGAAAATATTATTTGGTATCCCAGACAATTTGGGGATTTTATGGTTTTGCTTGCTGTGATCCCCTCAGTGACTTTATTTTTTCAAAAAAGCAAATTGTGAGAAATCCAGCAAAATTGAATATAAAAGACAAGTTGAGGTTGCACACCAGGGTGTGTGAAAGCCTAGGCTATTTGAGCAAAGAGGTTTGACTGAATCAGAATATGTAGACAGTATAAAGAGGAACAGCAAAATAAATAAATAAATAAAAATAAAAAAAATCACTTTGCCACTATCTTTCTTTCTTATACCCCTAAAGCCAAAATCAAAGCATACATTCATCTTGCATAATTGGTGATTTTTGTCTGATTAACCTCTGCATAGAGAGGCTAAATAAAAACATTTTAGAGCAGAGAATTAGTCCTGAGGGGCTTTGATAGTCAAACAAACTAAAACTTGTATCATATTTGGTTTTCTGACAAAGACCCAAAGACAGGGAGGAGGCAGACAAAAATGTTGAGGCTGATGTGTCATGATAAAAACATGAACAAATTTTGAAGAGGGAAAAGGCACAAGAAAATAACCAGTGGGACATAGGGTAATGTCAACAAGAGGATCTGACAATGACTTAAAAAACCTCGGAAGCGTATATACACAGGAAGGGAAGTATTACAGGTGATTACAAGAAATTTATGAGACTAAGTAGCTGAATGTATGACTGCTGAGAGAGAGCACTTAATGTGGTACAAAGAGAGAATGACAAGAATATACCACAAGGGGAACCCAGAGGATAATGATCAAAAGGCACATAAGTAAATTGAGGGATAAACTTAACTACATAGAAGTAAAAAAATAAATAAACTTGAAGTTCAGAGGATCATGACATATTGTATTAACATTTTATTCCCAATGTTAGATTTATTTTGCATATCACTACAGAAAATGAATAATATTTAATTGGGAACAGCCTTATTGAAATTTCTTTTGAATTAAGATAAAGTATATCTTAACACAGAGAAGGAGAAAATGAGATTAATGATTAGTTGGTACAAAGCAGAATGCTGCAAAGTGATAAAAATGCTAATTGGCACAGCACAGTCTTATACCTTATTAAAGATAGGGGACTAAAAGCAACCATTTACACTTTACATAAATTACATTAAAGTTCAGTTTACACAGTGCTGACCACTGTCTATAAGGTGTTGAAAAGTTCTGTGGTGCAAGTAGAGTGCACTCAATGTCCTGACTTGCACACCTATTTTGCATTTTTGATGAATTTGTGTGTATTATCTGAGGTTAGACTGGACAGTTGTTTCCAATTAGCTCTAAAAGATCCACAATCTTGCTTTATTACTGGATCAGGACTCCCAGTGGTTGGTTACAGTATCTTTGAAAATAACTTTGACCTCATCTGAAAAAGCATCCAATCATTTAAGTAGAAACATTAAAACTCATATAATGACAAGGATAAGGTATTATTTGATGTTCTGAAAAATGAAGCTCTCTTTTGAGGTCCTAAAAGATATAAATGCCTGATATATGCAATTTCCCTTAATTGCTACAGGACTGCAATCTTAGCAACATCATTTTTCACAGCTTTATATTATTGGCATATTTTAGTTCTGGAAAACTGAGAATGCAAACAACACTTTTTCTTGTAATAGCATAACAGTATGTTTAAGTCATTTGAATATATCCAACATGATATATTCAATCATGCTGTAGGACGGTGAAATTTTATTCACTTCAGTTCATTCTGGTTCATACAGAAAGTCATTATAAAACAGGTGAGTTACAGCAAATGTCCTTTCTAATATAAATGTACCTGGCTTAATTTCCTTTTGAAACATTTTGCAAATCAATGTGTAAAGGTGCACAGAGCTACTAGACTCTTTCATTTGTCTTGCAGCTCCTCATGACATTTTTTTTTTTTTTTTATCTTTGTTTTCCAGCTAGCACATAATGTTTGATTTTGGACACTTCATCTTTTTGTTGGTCCCATTTTGGTGAGTAACTGTGTATTAGGGAATGCTGTTTCAATCAAAAATTAATTAGTTTGCTGTTTGTACAAATTGTTTATGGAGTCTTATTGCAGTACCTCCCAAAAGTGTGCATACCCATAAAACTTGTACATTTTTAAATTAACCTACTCAGTTGCACATTCCTTTGGACCAGAGTACACTATTTTTAATACCTACACAGTATTTATGTTTAAAATTTGCCCTTAGTGTGCAGTTTGTTGTTCTTTATTCTGTTTTTATATATAGCAAAATCCTATCTTAGTGTCAGTCTACTTGCTTTGATTGCCTGTCACTTTGCTGCTGTTGAACAGGGATTTCCCCGTTGTGGGACAACAAATGATATTTCTATTCTAGTCTAACCTTTTCCCATTACAACCACAAATATATGCAATTTATTTAGTGAGATTTAATGTGAAAAACCACCACCAAGTAGTGTATAATTGTCAAGTAAAATGAAAATTATATATGGTGTGCAAAATCTTTTACAAATAAAAATCTAAAGTGTGGCATGAATTTTTTTCAGTGCCCTTCACCACCTTTAGAGGGCAGTGAAAGTATATTCAGGAGGAATGTGCAACTGGGTAGGTTAATTTTAAAAATGTACAAGTTTTATGGGTATGGACACTTTTGTGAGGGACTGCAATAAGACTGTAAACTTGTAAACTGTATTGAGGAACTACTATTCCACATGTGCGTGCATATACTGAGAGTCACAATGGAATGGTGCAGATAAATGCATACTTGTGTTAGAATTGCTGATTTAAAGTAAAGACCTAAATCCAACGAGAACATGTGGCAAGAGTTGAAAACCCACAGTGCATCCAAAACATATTCACAGCACTTCACTTTTTCCAAATTTTGTTATGTTACAGCCTATGGGGCCCTCTAGGGGACATGGGGATTTTTTTTTCTTTTGTGTTCCCTCGCAAAAGTATTGCATTCCCTTGCAATAAATATTCCGTCTTCTTGAAATAGGTTTTACGTTCCTTTGCACTAAATTTGCAAATACACCCTGGTTTATTTTGTACACAGTCACAGTAATAACAAATGTCAATTTAAAGTTGTACATATGTACACCTTTAAAGATCTTCAGTGAAAACATATTTATACATTCTTATCTCCTTGGTGCAGACAACTGGTTAAAAATCGATCTATTAACTTCGTGTTCATGTTTGGTTGTGTAATATCTTTCGGCGGACTTGGACTGCACATGAAAACGGCCCTTTATTAACCATTCAGACTAACAGACACAATGAAAACTGTCAAATGGCGATATTACCCTGTGAAAATAACTCAGAATAGTCCAAATAGTTTGGATGTATATTTTCTTACTTTCCTTCCTTCTCACAGAAAGTTTCTGTAATGTCTGCTTTAGAGTAGGGATGGAAAGCCCATGTTTGAACTGTTTTGTTCCGGCATTTTGCACATAAATTTGTGACGCGTTTATCTAAAAGAAAAACAAATAAAACTTAAGATAACTCACAAATGAGAAATTAACATGCATGGAAAAGCCTTACAAAAACCAGAAAGACTTGTAATCAAGATGCCACTTCAACTGAATACTAAATACATTATTGCGAGGGAATGCAAAAGTATGGTGTGGGAATGCAAAACCTTTGCAACATAACGCAAAAGGAGTGCATGGGAATGCAATACTTTTGCAAGGTATGTAAAAATGTAATAAAACATCATTGAAATCGCATTATGTAATATTTGATGCAAAATGTAATAAAATGCTTGAACACATTATGTAATAACATTATTACATTTTGCCCATGTTATAACAAAATGTGGAGGTAGCTCTTTTTTATAAATGATAATGTAATAATGTTGTGCATGTTTCATGTTTCAGTAAAACATACTTTTAGATGTCTTCTGGGAGTAGGCTATAAAGTGGAATAATTTATGTAACAGGAATCAGGAAAGTGAAGCTGGCATTTATTGACCATAGCTTCAAAGATTTAAATGCGTATAGGATGTAGAATATGATCATTATTAGAAAAATGTCGATTAAGATGAACACCAACAGTGGCTGGTGATCGTTTACATCATGCGCAACATTATTACGTTATCATTTCTATAGGATCTACCACCGCATTTTATAATAACCAAAATGAAATAATATTATTACATATTGTGGCAGAAAGCATTACAAAATGCATTCAAGGATTTTGTTACATTTTGCACTGATTATTACATAATGCAGTGTTAATGATGTTTTATTACATTTTGAAGCCCAATTTTATTACATTATTACATATCACTGCATTATTACATAATGCAGCAAGGTAATACAAAAGACAAAAAGATCCCCCATGTCCGCTAGGGGGCTTCATAACATTCTTTTTCCAAATTGCATTAAGTTTATTTCTTTCCTCAAAATCATAAAACACAAATATTCCATTACGACTTTTTTTGCCTTAAGGCAACCAAACTGTTCAACAAGCATGTTTTTTTATTTTGTTTTGTTTTTTGGGTTTTTTGGGGTTTTTTTTACAGCTGTGTTCTCGTTGAGCAAACACTGACCACTATGTTGTTGACATTCATTTACCAGCAAATGTTCTCCAGAGAATTAAACAGAGATATTCTCACCTGGAACATATACTGAATACACTGTTACACCAAATGCACAGAGTTTAAATGTTTTTTTTTTTTTTTTTTTTTAGTCTTTGTAATGGGTTACACGAAGATGATTAAATCCATTCCTTTGCCCAGAATTGTGTGTTCACCTTTAAGGCTTTGACAGCTGCATTGTACTGAGAGAACCAGAGCTACCTCCCAGAGCTACATGTGGGGAAGGCGTTGCATAGCATCCTTCAGGTGTGTTGTATTCGACAACAATTTCTGATATCTTTCTGAAATAATTAGGAACATTTTTCATTTTATGTTGACCAGGGCTGCAGACATCATCCCCAAATAGTTGGACCAAGAGGGAGCTCTTTCAGACAGCTAAAATTGATCAATTGGTAAATTTGTCTTTGCTTAAAGCAAAAGTGAAAGGTATTCACTTTCCCAAGCCTGAGTACAGCACCCCTATTGAAAATTACCATGTGCATGTTGAATTCTCATCACTGCCAGCCAAAGCTAGAGCTGATAAATATCTACAACTACTGCAAAGTCATTTCATGCACGACTCAGTGTGGTAGAAAAAAATTTTCCCATTCAACTTTTTTTTTTGTAGGTGAAGAAAAAGAGCCACAAAAAAGTTGTAAGGGAAGGTCCTGCAGATTACAAAATCATTTTCTAACATTTTGGAAGGGGGCCCATGGAGAAGCCTAGCCTTTGCTTCCTTTCCTTTCTCTGAAAATAGCAAAAGTAAGAGCTGCAGGTAAAGATGAAAAACACTCTTTAGTTTGATGACAAAACAGCAACTTCCCTCAACCCTCATGATTTTGAAAGCAACATAGTAGGACAGAAATTCAAACCAATACTTCTGGTTCAGCAGCAATGTTATTTAAACTGAGAGCAAGATAAGGGGGAGTTTTTGCTCTCCACTGTCGCAACATGCATGCTTGGTTTGAGGGATTGCTGTAAAGTCAACTACACAATGCATGCAACATTGTACTTTCGCTATGTGCTCAGCCAGGAGGAGTGATTGCTGCAAGTCAATGACTCGATGAAATATGATGGGTTTCAATTGGAATGTATGTATAATGAAATTGAAATGATTTTTTTGTAAAGTGCCTCAAGATGACATTTGTGGTGACTTGGCGCTATATAAATAAACTAAATTTAATTGAATTGAATTGTCACTGTAGTACCAGAACATGAACAGCCTCAGATTACATGAACAGAAGCTGCTATTTTATTCATGTGAAAAATATGTAGTTTCAATAAGCAAAGCTAAAACTTAAGTGCTGATAATATAAGCAACATAGAAGATGGCACTGTGCACATTCTCTCTATTATTTTTCTATTGCGAAATTTATCCTGATCTGGGTGTACTGCATCTCATCATCATTGCAGCGCTTGGTCTTCTATATTTAACACACAAGATGTTTGCTTTGATGTGAGGAGAAGTGGATAGTCCACATGCATAAGACAATGAATGCCAAAATTGCTGCCAATGTCTCAATTTTCTAAGAGTCTATGTAACAGAACAAGCTCATAGATAAAAAATACGTTTAAAAATGTCTGTAAATGTGTAAACCTTGCAGTGTTAAGGGCTGTGAGTGGTTGATGAACTGAGAGTTATAAAAAAGCACTCTAATTATGAAGTGCAATGTGATTGAACTGTCATGTCAAATGCAAATCCTTTCCTTGACTTGTTGCCTAGATTAAAACTGACTAAATTAATAATGTTTTTTTTTTCTGTGAACCAAATAAAATATTAATTTTTGAATCTTTTTTCTATGTCTGAACTTTTGACTTTGTTCTCTTACATGAAATTACAAAAAAAAAGTTTTTAAAACTGTAGACAGAATTATTGTGACATTGGGAACTGGCAGGAAGGTGACAGAACTGAAGATGGAGCGAAATAGATTGTAACAAAATGGAAAGAGGGCAACAGGCTACACTACATGCCACTGCCATGGCACTGATGATCAAATGAATAAAATCTGTCTGCACCAACAGCAGAATGGAGACTGTTGTTGTGCTAGACACTTCGCTTCAGGGCCACTGCTGCCATCTGTAAGGCTATCCTTCACTGGATGTGATGGTACGTCCCTATAATTAAAGTCCATGAGCAAATTGAAAGAGTCATTTCTCTGTGTACTTGGAATTAAAAGAAATAAAAAATCAGATATATTATACTGTATAATCCAACCATGTAATGATAGTTTAAAATGGAAATTCATCCATGCAGCTCCTATATGTATGGATATATATGTGTGCGTACTTTATAATATTGTGTGTGTGTGTGTATATATATATATATATATATATATATATATATATATATATATATATATATATATATAATTTGAGAAAGTATAATCTGGATGACCGTTTATTATACAAATTTCAAATAAAAAGTAAAATTATAAATAATTTGTGAAAGAATGAAAAAAACAAAATCCAACCTATTTTAAATATAGTTAAATCTCCGAAAGTAGGACAATTTTAGTTCCACACAATATTGAGCTAAATGAGGGTTTTTAAATTTTATTACTGTTTATCTCATTAGTGTCAGGATTGGAGATGAGGGAGAGCCCCAGGCACAGACAGCCAGAGTAAATTGGCATAGTACAGGTTTATTCTTGCAAAAACTGAGGGTGTAACTGGCATGGAACCAACCATAAACAAATGAGGAACCAGCAAGGAACAAAAACCAGACAGGACCTTAAATACTAAGAGACACAGGTGAGTAACATAACTGATGGTGAAGGAACACACTTGAAAACATGATCTTGATAAACAGGAGCAAAAGGCTGAGCTAGGAACTTAACAGGAGAAACATACAAGAAAACAAAGGTAAATACAAGAACACTAAGAAATAAAACATGAACCGACATGGCAAGATCAGAGAACTAAAAAGAATCTTAAAGTAAAAACCATTTAAACTAGGAATAAAGATGAAGAGAATGACGCAAAACCTGTGCGGGGAAACAATCAATGCTAGACAAGACCAGCTGAGGAAGCACCTAAAGCAAGAGAATATAACTGAAACAAAAAGAATCTAATACAAAACATGAAAGACACCAGGATAACTAAAACCCAACCCAGAGACTAGACTAAAGTAAGGAATATGAATAAACCTATGGAACACCACTATGAAACAAAACCATAACAAAACCCAATAAACACGCTGAAATTATGACAATTAGATATATATTTTAAGTGGACATTTAAAAAAAAAAAAAACAACAACATACGATTAAGGGATACTAGTCACTATTGAAGCTGCAGTATATGTAAGTTTTATAAACATTATATTTTTTTACAATTTTTTTTTTAAAACTGTCACCATGTAATGACAGCATAACATGAGACAAATAATCTGTGAAAAAAAATCAAGCTCCTCTGCCTCTTTCCTGTGGTCTTGCATCTGAAATACACTGCTCCCAGTTAGAAACAACCAATCAGAGCCAGGAAGGTCTTAGTGCTGTCAATCATGCTCGTGCACGTGCTGCTCAATGTGCTAATGGCAGATAATGAACTTACCACAGGAAAACTGTTCATCCACTGTCATCAGTAGCCACGCTTACTCATCTGAGCATTGCATTTACCCCAAGCTCTGGTGTGGGAAACCAGCTGTCGCATAGCAGAGAGCAAGGGGGACGGTGACTGACAGTCCTAAGAACCTCCTCCTTGCTTTGATTAGTTGTTTCTGACTGGGAGTGGTGTATTTCTGCAGATGGCTGGAGGACCACAGGGAGGAGGCAGATGAACTTGATTTTTTCATAGATTGTCTGTCTCATATACTTTCACAGCATAGTGACAATTTTAACAAATATGTAAAAAACATGTTGTTTGTCAAAGTTATATACTCCAGCTGTATGTCCCAAAAAGGGACAGCAGATGAACCACATCTACACATTATGAATATCAACTTAAACATCAAAGTTCAGTTTAAAAAACTTCCTCTTTATAACAAAATGCAAACTTTTCTTTTAATTCTATAGTGACAGGTGTAGCCCAAGCATTTCTTCCTAAACTACAAAATAAATTTACATTAGACGAGTCTTCTAATATGATGTCACCCTCTCTAAGAATGAGTAGTTAAACGCCTCATAATAATGAGGGCAGTTCACTTCAAAAAAAATAAATTGAAAGTAATTTTCACACAACCTTTGAAAAAAAATATTTTTTTGATAGTTGGTATGAATCTCAGAACTTTGAAAAACAAATTGGCCTCTGTCATACTGTTTATAAACAAGGAGCACAAACTCAAAGATGGTGCTGGAGTTTATCTTGGCCGTTTATGCTCCTTTGCGTTTGAACTGTCTGACTTCAATTTTAATTTTTTTTTGGCTGCCATATCAGTTTTATTGTGCTATGATGGTGTTGCTCAAACCTATAATCTATGCACTTTGATGAACATAAGAATGTCTATGAAAAAAAACTTTTGACAGCTGGGAGGGCTACAGACAGGTCTTTCCTCCTCCCTTTGTGTGTTCTCCCTCTTTGCCTGAATACTTTTTTATGCTTATGGCTCAGAGTAAGTACCCAGGGAGAAGAAAAAGGAACTGAAAAAAAAACGGGGTGCAGGGCTGGCGTTAAACATAAGTGAAGGTGTGCGCTTCAGAAAGGACATGTCCTCTGTTATGCATGATTATGCAGCTGCTTTTGTTGCTGGTTCCTGTTTATGGAATAGAGGAAAACAACCTGTTTTTACCGTCACGGCCTCCTTTTATCAGAGGAGAGAAGACTCGTGTAAACTAAAAGCATGATTGGAAAAATGGAATCATTTCTGCACCTCCTGGGGGGTATTTCACAAAATCAGAATTCCAAAATCCAGGATAAGTTAAGTTAAGCTTATTTGTACAGCACATTTCAGTAGCAAGGCAGTTCAAAGTGCTTTACATCATAAAAACATCAAACAAATATATATCAAAACTGTTGAGCAAATATGCACCAAAAACCATCAAGTCTGCAATGTCCAAGCGAAGACAAGGCCAAGTACAAATGCGGTTGAGTCTGAGACGAGACCAAGATGATCAAAAGTGGTCTGGAGACCACGACCGCTCTCGAGTACTACTCACTGGGTGAGTGACCACTGCTGTGTATTTTTTAATTTTAGTCTTCCTTTAAACCCACTGCCAGTGAGACATAAAATCCTGTGGAGAGTTATTGATCAGGATGTTGCTGACAGGTTTTGTGATTTGCTTGATCCATCTTTGCTGAAGGAATACCCAGATGTTGATGTTGTCACACAGTATTTTAACAGTTAGTGACAGAGCAGCTAATTTCTCACATGGAAAAACACGAGATCTTTGACAAATTTCAGTCTGGATTTTGAAAGCTCCACTCCGCAAAACCTGCTTTTCTTAAAGTTTCTAGTGATATATCTGATGATAGTCCTCCCAGATCTAACATCTGCTTTTGACACTGTTAAACACAGCATTTGCTTAACAGGCTACAAGATGTAGTTGATCTACCAGGGTGTGCACTGGTTTATCTCCTACCTTTCTGGAAGAACATTTAGTTTTTCTAACCACCAGATAATGTCAGAATCCAAGAGCCTGCTATGTGGGGTACCTCAGGGCTCAGTATTAGGACCTATTCTCTTTCTTTTGTATATTTTCCCACTAGGCCAAATAATAATATAGTTTTCACATGTCTTATTTCTATGCTGATGACATTCAGCTATTATGTTCCTTCAAAACTTCTATTGGAAGTTATCCTCCTTGATAAATTGTGTTAGCAATATCAAACAGTGGCTCTGTGATAATTTCTTGCAGGTTAATTGTGATACAACTGAAACCTTAAATATTTCTCCTGAGAACTAAATAACAGAAATCAAGCAAAACCTTGATGTACTGGCTCCTTATCTTAAACCAAACCTTGGAAACCTTGGTATTATTTTTGACTCTGCCATGTCAATGCAGTACCGTTGTTATGTATTAATCAGAAACACTTTATTTAAACTAAGAAATATATCTAGGCTTAAGTCTCTTGTGTCAAAAGCTGAATTGGAGATGATTATTCATGCTTTTATTTCATCTCGTCTGGGTTATTGTAACAGTCTTATATGTTTGAGTAAGAAGGATCTTGACCGTCTGCAGACTGTTCAGAATACTGCTACAAGGCTTTTATCAAACACATGAGAAAGTTATCACATAACTCCAGTTTTCATCTCTTTACAGTGGCTACTGGTACATCTTAGACTTCATTTTAAAATTTTAGTCCTTACTTTTAGAGCTCTGTGTGGTCTAGGGCCAGTCTATACTCCTCCTCTAGCAGTTTGAGATCTTCCAGTCAAAGGCTGTTTGTGGTCCTATGGACTCATTTTAAGCTACCTTGATTCTCTTAATATTTTACAAAAGCACCTGAAGACACATTTGTTCAGACTGACTTTTAATTAGTTTTATATTTTTTATGTCACATGTATGCTATTTTATCTTTTCTTTTGTTTTATCTTCTGTGTTTTTGTATCTTATATTTTGTAAAACACTGTGGTTTCTGATCTGTAAAAGGTGTTATATAAAAACAAGTTTACTCACTTACATTTAAATAAAAATTGTTACACACCTTGAAAAACGCAACATAATATAGTCAGGAATATAGGAATATATTATAGGAATAATTCCAGGTTATATGTTACAAGATTGGAACTTTATGGGCAAATTGCAGGGAGGTTGCAGTAAATGTGTTGAGCCCAGTGCTTAGAGTTTTTGTTCCAGGAGTAGATGCAGTTTATGAAAGAAATGTCACATACTGACAATATACACACATTTACATTCAGCAGAGATAAATGTCAATTTATTGTCCTGCCAAGGCAAATAAGAAAATCAGACTTTGGACAGTTTTTAAAAAATTCAGGAAAACATATACATTTTCATTGGGTTTTATCTCTGATGAGATTTGACATCCTGATGTAAACCTGTGTTTGTTCTCTCTTTCGGATTGGATTTTTTTGGTTTTATGTTTTAGATAACTTTTATTATATTTATTTTTTATTTTTCTTTAAAAAAATGTTCAGGGACATCTGTCTTGATTTTTTTTTTTTTTTTCACTTTACTGTGCAGCACTTTGGTCCATCCAGGGTTGTTTAAAATGTGAATTATAAATTGACAGATAAACAAAGGGCACAGGAAAAATCATGCTCATCCTCTAATGATGTTCATTAACTTTATAATCAATTATTCAACATAGCTGTTTTCCTCCGCAAAAAAACTACCATATAGTTTCCTCTCCTCCCATCTTATCAGACTCTGACATCATGAATGCATTGAGCTCACATTTTACTAATGAATACATGTCATTACATGAAGGAATAAAAACAAATCAAAGTAAAACATCAATAATGCAAATAACATACTCTCCTGTTCGCTTGCTCATTAACACTAATAGTTAATCAGCCAATCACATGGAAGCAACTCAATGCTGGGTTGCATTTCAACATGGTGAGGAAGACTAACTGAAGTTTAGGCAGGGTACCAGAATGAGGAAGGAATAGGATTTGAGTTTGAACATAACATGGTTGTTGGCGACTGACGAGCTGGTCTGGGGATTTAGGAAACTACTAATCATTTTTTAGTGAGCTGCAGTTATATGGACAAAAATTCCTTGTTGATGTCAAAGGGTGATGGAAGACCATCAGACTGATTCTAAATTATTCAAAAATAACCTAAATAACCTAAGTAGCCTAAATAACTACTCATTACACTCAAGGAATGCAGGATACCCTCTCTGAAAAGAGAGCATGTTAAACCTTGAAGCTGATGAGCTACAGTGGCTTAAGACCTCACCAGGTGTCACTAGTGCCACTTAAGGACTGAAAACTTAGGCTGCAGTTAAAAAAGGCTCACCAGAATTGAACAAAAACAGTTTGGAAAATGGTTTATAACAATTCTTGATTTCAGCTGTGACATTAAGAAGATGGGGACAGAATTTAGTGTGAGCAACGTGTTAGCTGCCTTTTCTCTGCGATTCAGACTGGTGAGGTAGTGTAATAGTGTGAGGAATATTTTCTTTTTCTCTCTTGGGCCCCTTACTGAGCATTGCTTAAACTGGGACAAAAATGTTTTATTTTTCTAATTGATCAGTTTTCAGATGGTTTTCAGAAATGTGAAATGTCTTCTCAGCTTCTCTGTGTGCAACCAAAATGGTTTGTACCCACTCATGGCAAAAAAATAACTTCTTACCCTGTTGGTTATACAGTTTTTATATCAACCACAAGTCTTGACCAACAACAATGATTAAAGGCTCAATAGTTTGTACTTTCAGAGTTTTTCTGAATGTTTCAGTGCAGCTTCCAGGTACTGTATATGGTGTTGTTTTATCCTTCACCAGACAACAGATGCTGCAGCTAATGAGTGACTTAAACACTGGACTGCATATTCCTTGCTTTAAGAATGCTTCCTGTGTTGGTTTGTTGTTTTGCACTGAGCCTCTTTTTTGTCAGACTCGTTGCCAATTAGGCAAACGTTAATTGATTATTTTTTTCTTTCCTTTCATGATCATTGAACAGCAGTAAGCTTTAAAAAAGAAATGCAGCCAAAATTTCTCCTGACTGTAAAAAGGGGTGAAAGAAAAACTGGGGTTAAAATACTGTGTAAATACAGTGGTTTCAGCTCGAGGGGGCCATGATAGATCAAAGAGTCACTTCCTGTAGAGCTGTGTTAGTCTATCAGTCACATTAGCAGTCCAAGTGTGGCTCAATCAGCTGTAGTCTTTGTGAGAGGAATCTTTCTGTCCGCAGTGTGTGTCAATCAGAAAGAAAATGCTGTATTGATTACATGTCTGGAAAACCTACAAACTGAAGCTGGAAGTGACAGTCAGTGACTCAGCTCTGTTCTAGTGACAGACAAATGCTAAAAGAGAAACAGCTCCGGAGGTGAATGGAGAAACCATCAAGCAGATGTTTATTGTTCAGACAGAAAATAATTTCTTCCTGATAGTGTCACACAAACAGTTGGTGCCAGGCAGTTAAAGAAGCATATGCAAACTCACAACTGTCTGATTTTTTGATAAGAAGACTGGCAGTATTATACCAGCATTGTGGAAATCTGCCAGTTGTGGATGCCAAGTTAACAGCTCTACATAAATTCAAAGTATTCCTCTTGCCAAGAAACAATCAAAACAAAAAAAAGAAAGAAAGCACAAGAAAGAAAGAAATAATAACAAATATGATGTTATCAGCACTGACCTGTTTTCATAATTGGTTTTCTGCTGTCCATATTGCTTGCTGACTATTTATGTTTACTTTATATTGTTTTTGGAATGTTGGCAGGTCAAACCTTTATAATGAGGGCAAACAGAAAGGCCACGGTGTATAAACACAGAGCCAAGTTTGTGCTGTCTGTCAAGTTTAACGGAAAATACAAGTTGCCAAAAAGAAGTGATAAACAAAGCTTTCTATTGAGTTTAAAAGCAATTTGTTCCAGTTTTTCTGTTTGCATGTGCTTACTTGATAAATGCTCTTTTGTATTATACTAGCATGCAACATCTTTCATACTTTAGATGGTACACTGTTATTTTCACACTCAAAGTTCAGTTTGTGTCTGGGAAGGAGTCCAGCACAAATTGTAAATAATCCAAACAGACAAAGGAATGAATACAGCATATTCTGTAGGGTCTAGAGGGGGTTCTTCAAAGTTATAATGATCACATTTGTAGTCCAAAGTTTTAAGATTGAAAGAAATCTTGTTTCTTTTTTGTTTTGTGTCTTTAATAATTGCAAGTGACTGATAATTGCAAATTGTAAGAAAGCTAATAAAACTTTACTTAATCACAAAAACTCTATTTGCACAGTGCCAAAAACTTACAGCTCCTATCATTGTTAGCACAGGATAAAAACTATTAATTTAGACATGGCAGTGATCTCTTCATTCCAATTAAATTAAAAGATGAGAATGTTTGTAATCATTTTTTTTTTCTCAACCCTGCTTACCTTCCGTAAAGGTTGTCATGATGATTTTGCACAAAGAAGAACTCAAAAAGGCAAGGATGTTTCTACTAGAAAGATTGCAACACAATACACTACTTATTAAGTCATAAAGAACATTGAGGGACTTCTATGTATAATTTTCACTGCTGATGTGTGAGCCTGTATCTATAGTATCTGTAGCTGTTGGCTAACATACACAGGCTTGATGTGAAAAAAACTTCAGGGCTCCCAAGGCCCAGGACCATCTCTTAATGATGATTCAACTACAGGAATACTGGCTTGGCATCAGTGCAGAGCTTGGTGATAAATAAAAAACAAACAAACAAAAAAAACTTACTGATGTTTTACAGTAAGCACTAGGATCGGAGTGCAGAGGACTGGGGTGAAGTTATGTTCTCCAGTGAAAAGAAAAGAAGGTGATCGGTACAACGAGTCTTGTGTCACGCTAACTTTCATTCAGTCTAGCATGAAAGCACTGCTTTAAATGAAAGAATGGGATCAAAAACAAAATCCAGCAGCAATTTTGCCATATGATCTAGGAGCAATTTAGTGATGAACAATACTTTTTCCAACACAATGGAGGACACTGTCAAAAGGCAGGTGATAACTAAGTGGCTTAATTTTTAAAACACCACCAACTTAAATTCTGCTCTCATAAAAACCTTCATAAATTTGAGTGTCACAAATGTTATTGAGGAAAAAGCTCTAACAACACTAAATTAGAGCTTTTTACAAATTAAAATTTGTAAAAAGCTAATTTTCAGTAAGTCTTAAAACTTTTAGTGACTGTGCACAACATATAGTTTCACATATGGTTTATCATCATTTATTGTTATGGAGCTATTGTTATTGTTGCTATTGTTACAATAGCTGTTGCTATTGTCAGCAACTCTTTTCTTCATGATCTATTTTATTCTTACTGAGAGAGATATGAAAATGTCAAAAAGAATGTAGATTTGATATAGGGTAAAAATGCTTTCAACATCTACAAAAAAAAAAAACAACTCAAACTATTTTTTTCCCTTCTTTTTAAAAAAAAATATGAAAGGCGTTTTCACGCAGGCTAAAGGAGTGAATTCAATATTTATTGACAGGTTGTTGAAGTCAGTCTTTTGGTTTTGTCAAAACAAAAGTCCAATCCCCCTTCAATTTTGTTATTTTGGGGACCTAAACAATTCTGTTTGAAGTGCCACTTTTTTTTCATTTATTTTGAATGTGGATTTGATTTGTAACCAAAGCTTCACAATTTTTTGTGCAATAACATTTACATAAAAAGCCTCCAGTCGGGAAAGTTTTAAAGCAGATTCTGGTGAAAGTAGACTAAGGATGAGCAACAAAATGAAAGCCTTAAGGACCAACGAGTGGGGGTGGGGGTGTCATGTTTGTGTGTTGTGGAGATGGGTTGTTGGTTTCAGGGGCAAGAAGCAAAGGGGTGGGGGGTGGAAGGGCTTGCTGTTGCTGGGTAGCTGAGCTTTAGCCTGGCTGTGTTAGAGAGCAGCAAATCCGACTTGGTTGGTAAACAGAGGCTCCAGGGACACTGTTTTTGCATGCAGGCGGCTGCTGACTAGATGGAAGCCCTCTGTGATTCTAATAGAGTAAGCTCATAGAAATCACCGTAGAAAATGCCAATAAGGCTGTCAGCCAACAGCTACAGACACGGGCTCACACTCAAACACATCAGCAGTGAAAATTATACACACACAAGGCAAAAAATATGCTTTTACTTGTGAACTCTCCGGCTTATTCAACATGGATATAAATATAATTTTCTGAAGAGTAAATCGGTCTTAGCTCGGCATATCATAAGGGCGCCGTCTCTCTTTAATTTAACCCCCATTGACTTTCACTGGACAAGTTTAAAGAAAGCTCTGTACTTGTCAACTCCACATGGCAGCAAACAAACAGAGTTTATAACTGTGAGTTTAAAGAGGAAAGGAAACACATTTCAAGAACAGTGTGTTATTCTTTTGCCCTTGGAAAGTTGCATTGAAAGCATGCTCTGACTTTGATTCCAACTTATTTTTGAGTTTACTTTCAAATGATGCTTAAACTCTGCTTCAGAGAGATATAATTTAATTTTTTTTGTTGAAAACTTTGCACTGTTGAAGATAGTCAGCACCCACAAATCATCACTTTACACCCCAGTGACATCACAAATTCAAGGGTTTTTCCCTTTGATGTCAGGCTTTAAGAAATACTGATGCAAGTTCACAGACATTTCCCAAAACTGTCCTGGGACATTAAAATAATCCATGAATACTTAAAAACTGGCATTACCCTTTAGTGGGCTCCTTTTTCTAATCTATTGTGGACTCCAATTTACAGTATGGGCACTCCTTTTAAATGCATAAAAAAGATGAAAGCGACCGTACTGCTTTCTGTTCCTTCCCTTTACTACAGAGGGAGGCACATGTAATTTGTCTTCATCAACTATTATGGACGTCCTCAGGAACAAAATCCAGACCCAAAAAGTATCAAATCAACAGCACATTTTTCAGAAAATGGCAGATCCAATTTTATACATGTCCCTGAGGCTTCCCTCTAAGTGTTGGTGCACTGACCCTTCACTCATTTGATGCTGCTTTTTGCAGCCTAGGAGAAGCTTTTTAAGATTGCTTCTGTCTCCTGCAACCTGTGAGATGGGTTTCGGTTGGTTAAATAAAAAAAAAAAAAAAAAAAAAAAAAAAACCCTAACAAGACGTCCCAATGTTCAATGCAACTTCTTGAAGACTTGCCAACCCGCCAACGCAAATTGCAAATGCTCTGTGCAAGACGGACGAAGATGGAGCAATCTGACGTGACGAGATAGCGTGGCAGCAGTTGTTATTTAATGTGACATGCAGCAGAAGAAAATGCTGTAAATGCTGATTTGAATCTCCAAAGAGTGAAGCTCATTTTCTTTTCTCTTTAATGCTTCCTTCACTTACCCATGTTTGACAGGTGGTACAGCGAGTTTGAATCATAGTTACTCGCCTAGACAACTTAAAGGAGCCACATAATAATACATAAGAAACTTCACTCAGTGACAGTAAATCTCGATTTTTATTTATTTAGATTTCTGTTATTTTACTTTTGCTCTGCATAACCACTGCTGTTTCCATCTTGCACCATATTATCCCGCTGTGTCCCATCTGGATTATTGAAATATTTAAGACTCATTTTGCTGCTTCAAGTGGTAAACTGTCATCTTTAGCATCCCCAGTGTAAGTGTTTTGACTCTTTTATACCATTTTGAAAAAGTGATTCCAATTTCTTTGACCTATAGCTTGATTAATGCTCTTTGAATGGATTTATTTTTATTTAACAGCAAAGAACATTTCATTTTCACTTTTAGAAGCCAGGCTGAATTTAAAACACTAATTTATTGATGCATTTCTCTTCTGAGAGGTTTAATTAATTTAACTGGTAGAAATAACAGAAACGGCAAATAAAACCTGTAACCTAGAGTTTGGGAATATAAGAGTCTCACCTTTGCTTTTTACAGATGATGTAGTTCTGTTGGCATCTTCAACCCACAACCTCTAGCATACACTGAAGCGGTTCATAGTCAGGATGAGAGTCAACTCTTCTGAGTCTGTAGCCATGGTGGTCCAACTGGAAAAAGATAAACTGCTTCCTCCCGATTAAGGTTAGTCCTAACCTCAAGTGGAGAAGTTCAAGTATCTTGATGTCGTATTCACAAATGATGATAGGATAGACAGACTAGGGCCTTGTCAACAGTTATGCATGTGTCACTCTGCTCTGTTTTGGTAAGGAAAAAGATTCCACTTTCTGGCTTATTCCACTGTATGTTTAGTTTGATCATGTTAATTCATGCTGTCTTCTCAGAGAACAGCAGTCTGTTCTCAAATCATCTGATGTAATTCTTTGAACCTACTCTATGACCTTTACAACCTCTCTATTACCTTTATCTAAGGCATCATCCTCTGTGTCAGGTGTGGGGATCCATTGCAGTGAGACATCCAACAGGCTGAACATCATATGAGCATGCAAAGTGGGGATTCATGGCAACTGGAAATAAGGATTAACAAATATTGCATTACAGTCCTTTGATGATGTCTGGTGCTGCAATATTAGTAATGGGCAATCTGTTATTGTGATGATGTCTGGTGCTGCCCATGCTTAGATGTGCATATATGGATTAAAACTCTACATTGTTCATTAGTCTCTCTTCATAGAATTAGTCGACTTTGGCAAACAAAGTGGCAAATGTATAGTAGATAGAGTAGCGATAGAAAGCAAAAGCATTTAGCTTCAAAATAAAAGCCATTTTTTCTTCAAAACAATGGCAGTGCTTTTAGAGTTGAGTGTGGAATCTGTAAGTCCTGTTTATATTTAGGATGTTCTATTGACTATCACAGGCAAGTGATCATCTGGATGTAGTCCGAGGGGGGGGGGTGTTGTATACCCAGATTTGCACTAGTGGGACTATATATCCCTTCTGGCCTATAGTAACATTGAGGGATTTCTCAGCATAAGATGGAGAGAGTCACCAGAGAGCTCTGGTTTTCCTTCCTGGTCCTGGTGTCTCCGTGACCTAGACAACAGAACCTGTAATGCCTTGTTTTCCATGGATGTTAAGCTTAAAAGACCTATCACTACTTCATAAATATACATGTAAAAGGTTTTTTTTTTTTTTTTGCAGATTACACACAATATCTAAAATGACTGAAATATAATTTTGCAAGTTATTCTGATTCCTAAATCATTCATTAGCTCAAAATTCAGCAGTAACAAAAAAAATGTAATATTTTCTGCTACTGCAAACACTCCTGCAACATTTGTCATGATGGTGGAAATTGATTAGCACTTGCCCAACTGCCGCCCACATTGATATTCTATGCGGAGATCTTACAAGTGCACAAACAAGCAAGGTTCTCCACTGACACTAAAAACATGCTGCTGCAACTTTGATTGGAATACATTATGGGCGTGAGCCAAGAGTGGTATCAAACAATATGGATTTGGTCCACTCAACAAGCGGCAAACTGTCAGGCTCAAATGATAAAACCAGAGTGAAATTGGCCTGTGTGCAAAGGTTTGCTGAGGGCGAGGATTATAAAAGGTTTTTCACCCACCACCTTACCCTCATATTGATCTAAGAATAACTAGGAGATTCATCAACACAAAATGTTTGACAGGGAATTCAGAATTAAGTTACAGCTACCAGAGTGGAATAAAAATGCCACAACAGCAAGGATTTAGGATGAGATGGTGTGGTCAGTTTGCCTCTCAGTTAGCCTCCATATACTATGTATTATTTATATAAACTGCAAAAAAGCTGTTTTAGATTGAATTTACTTGTAGCTTTACTTCACTTAACATATTTTTTGCTGTATGAACAAAGAGAAAAGAAAATATCAGCTATATTATATTTGGTTTGCCAGAAAATACAGTGTTGTGAAAAGGTATTTGACCCTTACATTTTCCTTCCATTTTTGGCTTTTTTGCCACACAAAGTTTCAGCTCAAACTAATTTTAATATCAGAAAAAGATAAGACTTGATGCCATTTCCAAATGATTCTTTTAATTATTAAACGAAAATCAATATCCAAGTTACCATGGCCATGAATGAAAAAATCCCCACTTGTTTTTTTTTTTCATGAATTACTGTGATTACTCATATTTTGTTTAGAAAGCACAGTTTCACTGGCCATGCCTCGATGATTACTCTCAGACCTGTGTAATCAAAAATTATTAAATATAGTCTGTCTGACAACATGAAGTAGGCAAAAAAGATCATAAAAAGCAACACACCATGCCCCAGGAAACTGAAGAATAGATGACAAACAAAGCTAGTCTGAAAAAAGCTGGCTTGTACCCAGTCTGAAAAAGCTTACAAAGCAATTTATATGGCTTTGAGAATCCAATGAGTAACAGTGAGAACCTGTATCCACAAATGGAAAATACTTGGAACAGTGGTGAATCTTTCCAGGTGGAGCCAAACTGCCAACATTACTTCAACAGGCAGCAATGCTGTTGTAGCATTTATAATGCTGCAATCATATTAGATTGAGGTGAAAAGTATTTAAAGTAAGGTGCTACTTATCAGAAGACCTAAAGATACGACTCAGGGAGGATCAGGGTTGTATTTAACACAGCAGAGACAGAAAAATAGTGCAGAAGGTGATTTATATTATCCTTGGAAAAATTATTTACAATATGTACAGCATCAACTTTCATCATCAAATAACTGGTTCAATTTTACATTAACCACAAACAATTCTAATAAACTGATGATCAAATTCTTTCAAAAATGTCCATATGCTGATAAAGACCCCACATAAGCAGTAATAGCCCAGCTCTGTTTAACCAGTAACCAGTCCAGGAATCAAAATACTGAACCAGTCTTTAGCAGGTTTAGATGCTGAACAGAGTCCTTTGGATGTGGTGGGGTCAGGCTACAATGCCTCCTCCCACATAGATGGAGATCCAGCATTCAGCTTCCAGGTTCCTTGGGCCAGAGGCCAAGTGCTAGCTTGCCATCAAATGGGGACCTGGCCTGTATAAACAGGACCAACATTAAGTCAATTTCCTCTTAATATTAGTCAATATTAAGTCATTAATACCACAAATGCTTCCTTCTGATAATTAAATGGAATTCATATATAAAACAAATCTACAGATACAGGATTTATTTGACTGGTTATCATAACCCAATAACAATAATTCATAAACAGAGTACTCTTCATCTTCATTAATGTTATAGAATTAAATGTTAAATATTGCACTATCAGATAATATTTAAACATCTCTTCCATAATATAGTGCTGAACAAATTAGATCAGTGAGTCACAACCAGACATAGCATCAATCTTCACATAGCATGCTAACATTAACATTAGCATGCTCCAAACAATAAGACAGACACTCACCAGTTGGTTTCTTCAAATTTCTAAGCCCAAGAAAACCCATTCTTTTGAAGATTAGAGGCATCAAGAAACTGAAAGGCATACCAGTAAGCATATCAATCATAAATGAAAAACAAATGACTTAAAATGATTTAAAGCCCACCTGCAGCAGCCCTGAACTTCCTTGTCCACCACATGCTCTCCCAGACCAAACAGTGGGCACTGCCCTATTTTTAAAAACTCAAATCCCGCAAAACCTCGCAGGATTTCATACTTAGTCTGGGAATGGTGGACAGGGTGAAAAATACAAAAGAGAGACATAACCTCAGTTATTAAAAATAACTGGGTAGCCCCAAATAGCCTGGGTTACACTGTCATTTAATCGCTGGTTGTCTCGGTGGTGTCGTGAAAACGATACAGGCTACACTGATAACTGGCATACATTTTGGGAAAAACCTGATCTGATCCAGAGAGATGGCATTCATCCCACCTTGGATAGAGCAGCTCTTCTTTCTAGAAATCTGGGCAAATTTATTAGTCCTCCAAAACACTGACAAACCAGGGTCCAGACCAGAGAGCAGAGTTGCAGTTTAACACACCTCTCTGAAGCTTTTGTACTGTTACCCACCCATTACCCTATTAAGACAGTGTCTTGCCCACAGCCAATATCAAATGGATTAAAGATTAACCTAAAAAGAGCAAATTATGAAAATCTCATAAAGATAAATACGACTCTAACTGAACAGAAAAATAAAACAATTACATGTGGTTTAGAGCCCTCTCTTCAAAGACTTTGCTCGTAAATGACTTGATTTGTGATAATCAGATTGATTTGTTTGGTCTCACAGAAACCTGGCTGCAGCAAGAGGATTATGTTAGTATAAATAAGTCAGCCCCTTCTAATTATTTCAGTTTTCACATTCTTCAAAGTACAGGGCGAGGTGGAGGAGTAGCAACTATTTTTCATTCAGCTTTATTAATTAATCCTATGCCTATTAATAGCAACAGTTCTTTTGAACATCTAACCCTTAGTTTTCCTCATCCTATAGTAGCAAAGCAATAAAACCACTTTTGTTTATTGTTTTGTACCATCCACCAGACCCTTACTCTCAATTTTTAGATAATTTCTCAGATTTTTTTTTTTTTTTTTAACTCTGATTTAGTGTTAAGTACAGATAAGATTATTATTGTGGAAGATTTTAACATTCATGTTGACATTGAGAGTGATATCCTAAATGTAGCATTTAATGCTATCTTGGACTCAATTGGCTTTACTCAAAGAATTCACAGTCTTACCCACTCGTGTCATCATACTTTAGACCTTGTACTGACATATGGCATTGAGTGTGAAGAAATAACAGTACTTCCCCATAACCCTGTGCTGTCTGACCATTTTTTAATAACCTTTGAATTTATTTTAACTGAGTATTCTAAACCTGAGAGAAAATTTCATTATAGAAGAGTTTTATCAGACAATGCTGTAAAAATGTTTAAAAATCTGTTCAATGTTTAATTTCTTCAGAATCTCAGATGAACACAGTGGAAGGCAACAGTTAAATCTCCAGCCCTTCTCAAATTGATGTTCTTGTTCTTAGTGTTACTTCCTCATTGCATGTGGCATTAGACAATGTAGCCCCCTTAAAAAAGTAGGTAATTATCCATAGGAGCTTGGCTCCTTGGTTTAATTCAGAGCTACGTACTTGAAGCAGAACACTAGAAAATTTGAGAGAAAATGGCACTCTACATATCTAGAGGAGTCCAACTTAACTTGGAAAAATAGTCTACTGCTGTACAGGGGGACCCTTCACCAAGCTAGAAGATTGTATTTTAAATCATTAACAGAGGAGAATAGGAATAATCCTAGGTTTCTTTTTAGCACAGCTGCCAGTCATAGCTCTGTTGAGCCATCAATTCCCCCAGCTCTCAGCAGTAATGACTTTATGAAATTCTTCTTAAATAAAATTGATTCTATTAGAAATAAAATTGTTGGCATCCTCCAAAACGTGATTACTTCATCCTCAGTAAGTGAGGCAGCAACTGAATGTAACGCTAGAACCTGATATATGTTTGGACTGTTTTGAGTCAGTTGAGCTTTCTGAGATATCAAAAATATTAGCTTCTTCCAACCCTTTGACTTGCATGTTGGGCCCAATCCTAACCAAATTATTTAAAGAGGTGTTTCCTTTGATTACTGCCTCCATTTTAGATATGATTAATCTTTCCCTGGGAAATAGACACGTTCCACAGGCTTCTAAGATAGCTGTAATTAAACCTTTATTTAAGAAACCTTCTCTCAGTCAAGATGATTTAGTAAATTACAGACCTATATCTACTGTAATCTTCATTTCTTATCTAAAATCCTTGAGAAAATAGTTGCTAATCAAGTGTGTGAGCATCTAAAAAGTAATGACCTGTTTGAAGTGTTTCAGTCAGGCTTCAGAGCTCATCATAACACTGAAACAGCACTTGTGAAAGTTACAAATGACAATTTTCTTGGCCTGAGATAATGGACTTGTGTCTGTTCTGGTTTTGCTTGATCTTGTACTGATCCAGGTTCTGCTGGAAGTTTCTTCCTGTTAAAAGGGAGTTTTTCCTCTCCACTGTCGCTTCATGCATGCTTTGTATGAGTGATTGCTGTAAAGTCAACAACACAATGCAAGCGGTTGTCTACAGTCGCTACGTGCTGATCCAGGATTCAGCATTCAGGGGACAGATACAAGACAAAAAAAAAAAAAAACACTGCTGACCAAAAAGTGCTATCTCACATTTGCCAGAAAACATTTTGATCAATGCTTAAATGTTTAAGAAAATATTCAGTGCATTGGTGAGACAAAAGTGGAGCTGTTTGGAAAGTGCACTTTCTGTTACATCTGGTGTAAAATAAACATGATTTTGTAAAAATTAACTTCACATCGCCAGACATGGTGATGGTAGTATTATTGTCTGTGGCTGCTTTGCGGAAGCCGGATCTCGACAACTTATTTGATGGAATCATGAATTTCAGTTACTAGCAGAAACTCTTAAAAGAGAATGTCTGCCCGTTACATTCTCTTCCTTTCCATTCCAACAATTGGGTTTTGCAGTAGGACAGTGATCCCACCAGCAAGTCGACATCTGAATGGCTTTAAAAAAGAAAAGAAAAAAAAGAAAAGAAAATTTGGGTTTTGTAGAAGTATCAGAGTAAGTGGCTGAATTGAACAATTCTACAATGATTTCTTCTACTACTTCTAATTTAATTCTACTCAATTGCTTTTTCACATATGGCCAAGTTGTTTTGGATAGCTTTCTATTTTTAAATGAAATCTGTTTTCCAAAACAGCCAATATTTAAAAAAAAAATGTACTTTTCCAGAGCACTGTATATGAGTTTAAGATAAATCAAGCTGTCAAATCTTATGGAGTACAGCTATACTCCCATGGTTATTAGCTTTAAAACACAAATTAATTGTAATAAAGATTAAAGGTAAAGAATCCATCTTTTGTGTTGTAGCTTCACATCTCTGAAGAAAAGAAAACTTGTCAAACATGCAATATACAAACGCTCAAAAAGCGTAGTAGTTCTTTGAATATATGTTTGTTAAAAATTCAAGATGCTCTGAAAAATCTCCTCTATCTCTTGGTGTATCTAAGCCTATGCTTATGACTGAAAGAACATGTACACTCCATCTGTTTAACAGAGCAATGTTATCTTTATGGAAAGCAGTGTGTGAGCCTTGCGTTGCCTGGAAGCACACGTGGGATGAGATAGGCGACAGAAAGAAGAAGACGGGGAAACAACACAGCGCACAGAGCACTGAAGCAAAAAAGCGGTGAGGGAAAGTGTCAAGAAATCAAAGCCCAGACAAGTTGAAGAGAAAAGAGGGATCAGATGCACAAACATACACTGTTTTTCTGAGACCAGGAGGTGGAGGAGTGCAGCTCAAAATCTGCTTTGCTATTTTCATACTTTCAGATGCTCTTGCTGCTTTTGCTGTGCCTCAGAATGGGATGGCCTTGCTTGTAAATGACCCACTTATGTGTAAATCTGTCATGTTAAGCCTAAAGACGGAAACCACCATGTATTCCTTGAAAGATAAAAAGGAAAAATATAATTTTGAGGAAAACAGAATAGCTTTAATGTTGGTTTTCCTCAGCTCTGATTTATTTACTTAAATCATACTATTAAAAACTCTTTCATTTTTAGCCTGAAAATAAGAAGAAAGCTTATGACATATTAAAATAGTGCATCATATAAGGACTAAGGCATCATTATGAATCAGAATATTTTATTTAAATCTCACGTTGAAAGACTTCTCTGAATTAAAACTTAAATTATGTTTTCTTCTTGGGAATAAGCCTTGCTTTTAGCTCCAGCTGAGGAAACACTTTTGATTCTTCAGTTTTTTATCTTTAATAGATTATGGTACCTGAAGAGACTGGATACCATCCAGCATTGCCTTTGTGTGAGATTCTCTTTGGATGATTTTTGTATACAAATTTCTGCTGCCCTAGTTTTGTGGAATCATTTACAAAAGGCCCTATAATTGTCAGAACGGGATACATTTGGATACATTTGTTTCTGTCTTCTTTTCTTGGTCCAGCAATCTGTAATTTGTGGCTCCAAACCCTATTTTTGATCTTCCATAATGCCTTTGCCTAAAAATGAGGAACAACTAATAATGTTTTAAAATATAGATATATCAACAAATGCAGGTTTTAACAAGTTTTCACTTTTTCAGAGAATAATTGCATTAAATTTCCACACCAGAATGACACTAAAAGTACCAGTAATAATCATTTTTTAGATCTATTTTTCTTGTCACTTTGCTGGAAACTAGTTGTTTTTATATAGTTTTCAACAAATATCAACATCACATAGAAGAAAATGTATCCTTCCTGTTTTTACAAAAGATTGATGTTATTCTTTAATTTAAAACAAACAAACAAAAAAATAGAAATACAATTGTGTTTCTTTTATAGCAAATTTTCTAGAGTATATATTTATCAAAAATTATAAGATGTCTTTTTCAAAAGATCACATAACATTTGCAGGTCTTAAGTTTTATTTAACTTGACTGAAGGCAAAAATGGTTCTTTGGATTATAAAGGTTGCACACTCTAGTCATAATCAAAAATAAAATTTACACATTCACAAAGAAACACATATTCCGTCCCAAAGTGTATCAAATCCACATTTTTGTGAGATTCAATTTGTATTTATTATTATTATTATTATTATTATTATTATTATTATTATTATTATTATTATTATTATTATTATGTAAACATAAAAGACCCTAGATCTCTTCTGAGCAGCAGCCTGAATTCAAGTCATAAATAAAGTATTTATGATCTACAACTCATTAAATTGGAAGTCATTACATTAGTCTAGTTTTACATAGTACTTTATCTTTTGTTTGCAGCTCTGTTATGGTATACTTCTAAAGTAACAGTTCAACTTTTGATTCCTCACACAAATAAAAACAAAGTTTTAGTTTGTGGATGCACCACTTTTAAGAAATGTTACTTTTAGGAAAAAAATAAAAAAACTAACACGTGCAAGTGCCAGCTAAGAAATTTGGGATGTGCATATTTTCCATTTCCACACGTATTTCGAGAATGAAATTAACCATTGCAATAGCTCAAGCAAATATTTTATCATTGATATTGACAAGAACATGTTGATGTTGTTTGTTGTTTTTTTTTTTTTTTTTTGATAAAGGGGATGCAGTAACATCCCCTTAGTAACTCAGTAACTCTTAGAAGAAAAACTTCCCTATTAAAAACTCCAGACATGTAGCATAGCTTGCTGAAATCAAAGTAATCTTTGTAATTATGCTTGAGTTTCTTATCTTGGATGATACTTGCACATGGCAGCACAGAATCATGATAAGACATCATATATTTTTCAGTCTTTCTTTTGTCCTTTTTTGAGTTTATCATATACAGTCCTGCCCTTAAAAGGCTTAAGAATGTCTTTGAATCAATGTTGCAAAAAAAATTTATGGATAGTAGCAAAACATTAAAAACAGCAGACTTGAAAAATGCACTTAACACTTATTTGCAACAGGGCTGATGACCATAAATAAACATAAATATTGGTTGTTTGTTTTTTGTGTACATTATTTTCCTTTCAGTACTTACACATGAAGGACTTATTTAAATTTTGTTTTTATAAACTAGTCCATTAAACTGTTTTTTATTTGGCAAAATGAAAGAAAGTTCCTTAGAGATGTACAAGGACACAAGCCCAAGATTTAGTAACAAACAACAATATATCATGGGACTACGGAGCACCTGCTGGGTCCCAGATGTGCTGTGGCACTTTTTTACTGGGTGGCTGGTGGTGCGGTCCCTAAGGGATTCGGCCGACAGCTGTGACAATAGCTGGATCGCATCTTCCTGATCTACACATCCAAGTCCTTCCTGGTTTATGTACAGATGTGCAAAATGCAGTCATGCATGTACCCCAGCTTTATGGATATAATATAAGGGTAGAAGGATACGAATCAGAAGAGTGGGAGAAATAGAGAAAGCACTTCATCCACACTGCAAGAGTAGATAGCACTGTTAGATGCAGAGCAGCAGCTGTCCAATCCTTTATCTAACCGAAGGCTGCAGTGTAAACTATCATAAAAATATACTGACTAATTTAACGTAGTCATCCTTCCAATGACTTAACTGTTGTACATTTCTTAGTAGGGACATTGTGATACACCCCCAGGTATCATACTTTTTTAAATTACCAGTATTACAGTCAGCCGACTCGGCTCCTGCCATCTATGGTTGATCTAGTGTGTTACTTTGTTAATTTCACCCCCAGCGAGCCACACAGACACATTTTGTGAGATGCTGATTTATAAAAAGTGATGGTCAGTTTTCCTTTGCATAGTCTGCAAAACTGTAATATAACCCATAGAAATGATTTTGTTAATATAAAAAACCTAAATCTTTTTCCCCCTTCACAATGACTTTCACAGTGAAAGACAGACTGCTCCATCGTGTTGCCCACTGCTCAGCATGAACAGTAGGTATTGGCTTTCCTAAAAGTCACTAAATGACATCATCGACTAATTTTCATGAATGAAAATGTGTCTGTAATTACAATGGACATTGTAGAGAAAAGGAATAACATAGTGGAAGAAAAAAGTGAGTAAAAAAAAAAAACAAAAAAAAAAAAAAAAAAACACTAACTATGTTTAGTCAAGTACTTTTAAGGCTCTTCCCCAAAAAAAAAAAGACTGGTGGAATTACTTTTTTTTTTTTTTTTTTTTTTTTTTTTTTTTTTTTTTTTTTTTTTTTTGTGAATTTATTTATTGTGAGGTTTTTGTTGTTGTTAGTTTTCATTATTATGGTTCACTTAGACATATACAGCAAGTCACATGAAGGAGGAAAAGTTTGTTGAAAACTGTAGTTGTATGTGTTGCGTCAGTAAATCTTTAAAAAATGACCAAGCTACAGCATGTTGTAGTAAAACTACTCCCAAAAGTTTGTTTTGTTTGTTTTTTTTCTAAAAAGGTATTACCCACCTCTGGTCACACATAAAGCTTCAACAAATTGTTAATTAAACTGACATTCAGCCAAGGATGTGAAGTGTTGAGTGACTATTTAAAAAAGGCGTGGATGTTGAAAGCAGTGTGGTGTGTGGTGTCTGTCTATAGGCAACTGTGACAGCAGTCCCTGCAGGCAGCCCCAATCCATAGCTTAACTCCTGCATAAAAATTGCAACGTAATTGTCCATGGAGATGGCTGCCTGTAGAAAAGTGTGGTGCGCTCTCTGTGACAGCTTTATAAAAGTAAAACAGGACGCAGGGAGGGAGTGGGAACTCCACCAGGTAGGGGCGTAAGGTATACTGAAGTGGCAGGGGTGTCCCCCAGATACTCTGCACTGTTGTATGAAAGGTGTGTGCAAGTACGAACGGTCTGCAACCATGTGACTGCACGTCGACTGTTTGGTTTTGGATTACGTATGTGAGAGCCTGTCTTTCAGAACCTCCCCTGGAGATAGGATATATGTTGCTGTGAAAAAAAGTGGATACTGTGGATACTGGATACTTAGCTATTTTGACGATGTAAATGTAACATTATACCACTACTTGTACCTAACCAGACACTATAATTCACAAACCTAACCGTAAAAATTAAATTTAGCAACTCAAAGTATGAGTCTTTAACTACAGCAAGTACCAGTGTATTGGGTTAGGCAAGGTTTCTTAATTCAATGTTCAATCTGGTGACAACACTTTGTGAGTAATTTCAGTTCCAAAACCCTGCATCTTGCAGTCACATATAATTGCATACAGCTTTATAAAATCTCATAAGGCTATAATTCTATATGGAATTCATTTTGTGTCAACATGCATAAAAAATACAACATTTCGAGACATTCTTTAATTTACTTCAATGGAGTGTGGTTGATGATAGTTTCAGAAACTTCTTCAACATTTTCTGTTGACAAATAATGAAAATCTATTCCATGATTGGTGGTGTTTTTTGTTTTTTTTTAACAAAAGAAGTCATTAGTTTCCTTTATTCTGATATAACTTATTCTTTAGTCCATTAACCTATTCAGGTATGGATTTGTTGTGTACTTATTTAGGTCATATAATTTGCAAAAACATTTTTGTTGACTCTTGGATGTCTTAAACCAACTCTCTATGACTGTTCTGACATTATCAGAAACTTAGTTTTTGATTTGTCAACAAATTGCTTTTCCTTTAGCCAGTGACATGCTGGATGATGATATTAACCTTGTTTACCTTAGTTTGTATACTTTCCATTTGATCTCATCTTGCTGAATCAGGTTTCTTGAAACATATTTCCACACGGCACAGCAATAAAATCTTGGGGGTGAGTGCAGTGACTGGCTTGAAAACTTCATGTGTGTGGATGGCAGGAAATGGATTTGTAGGCAGCACACAAGAATTGACTTTACTTCAGGAAATATATAGAATTTTCTGACTTTAATTAAAGAACAAATTGTTTCAGATTTTAAGTTTTAAGAAACTTAAATTCATGGATGGTTTTATTGGGATGTAATTTGGTACACATTCATACCAGTGTTGGGAATTAGAAGTTTTGCATCAGCATTTGGCTTATGTAAATTAACAATTTTGATTAATTATTTATTTTTAAACAAATTATTAATAAAGTTAAAGTTTCTTTAGTTGAATTGGGGCAGCAATTCTAGTATGTCTGGAATCAACTTGTCAGTCTCTTGTGAAGGAATGAATCCAACGCTAATGGACAGCAGAAAACTCACACAACAAGGAATGATCACAAACACATTTATCTCTAATTAAGTCTGAGAATTTATTAACAAAATAGCCCAACTTTATAGTTGAAACATCCAATAAATAATCTTTTCCTTTAACTACAAACATGTGATCTCACTATGAAGGAAAAGAAACCTTTCATAATAAATGAAGGATCAAATCAAACTAATTAACAAATTATGATGAACCGAAATGGAATACTGAAAATTAGCTTCAAGACTAATTGATTAATTAATAACACTAAAGGAAAGATCAGCAGAACAAATTATACAGAGATATCATCGCTCAGTAACACATATGAGGATGAAAAGGAGGCACAGGAAAGGGAAGGGTGACGTGGGCAAGTGTCAAAGCCTGAGATGATCTCCAGACCTGAGCAACACCCTTCAGAACCATAAACTTAGCATGTGCTCAGGCCTCGCTTTAAGCTAGACAATGGAAATGTGACTTCAGGGTTTTGTATGGTATGACAATGGAGTGAGTGTATATAAGAAAAAAAATAAAAAAAAGAGAGAGATGGAGAGAGAATGCAGATATGAATGCAGCTTGATTTAATGTGTTGTTCAAACTCTGCTTTTGATGCAAATCACTTCAAACAGATCGCAGCAATTAAAGCTGTAGTATGTAACTTTTATAAAAAAAATATGTTTCTACATATTTGCTGAAACTGTCACTATGTCATGACAGGATGATATGAGATATATAATCTGTGGAAAAATCGAGCTTTTCTGCCTTCTCCAAGTGCTCTGTAAACAAATAATCAGAGCCAGGAGGCAGGTCTTAGCGCTGTCAATCACCGTCTGAGTGGCACTGCTCAACTCCCCCACCCCCCTTGCTCTTTGCTGTGCTGCAGCTAGCTGACACTGTTGTGATACTCAGGCTAGCTAGCATGACCACCGATGATGATAGATAAATGGTTTTCCTGTAATGGTAAGTTGTTTCTCCACCATTAGCATATTCAGCGGCTGGTAAATGAAGTTGACTGACTGCACGAAGACCTTTCTCCTGGCTCTGATTGATTGTTTTAGGTCGGGAGCGGTGCAAAGTTACATACTGCAACTTTAAAGCATCAAGAGTAACAAACAACAAATAATAACCAGTAATAATAGTCTCGGGTTAGGCAAGCTTGACTACAGCACTATGCCACACACACTTTTTTAGTGGACAATAACAAACTACAAAGCACCAAAACTCATCTAAATACACTGAAATCTGACTCCATTCAGTGTTATTTAATCCATTTTTTCATGATTTTAATCTTTTACTGTTTAAACCTAAACAAAGTAACTGAACCACATTTATTCTCAAACAATACGGTAACACACGCTCACAAAAAATAAATAAATAAATAAGAAATAAAATAATGGCAAAAACCTCACTCGAATGCAAATATTAAATTTCCTCTGTCTTTGTCACATGTGCATAACTGTGCATCGGCGAATGAAATGCCAAAGCGCATTTCAAGTGCCAAAGCGCATGAAATGCATGTTATCTGCGGGGCAGTTTCATATTTTACTGAAAAAGAAAATGGAGTAGGATCAGCAGATTTACTCCAAGTAGGTCAGGTTTGATGATTTTTAAGGTGGACAAGGTGTAAACAATCATACATGTACATAAATAGCTGCACATAATTGTGGAACGATGGCAGCTTTGGCACTGCTGGCAGACATCACCAATGGAACAATACGGAGGGAGCATGTATTCAGACTGACCTGCTGGGACATGATGAGTGGCTTATTAGCCGCTTCAGATTGCCCAGGACCATCATCCTAGAGCTCTACCGGTTAAGTTCTCACTACGCTGGGATTCCTTGCAAATTGAGCATTTCAGTGGAAATTGGCAGACAGATTGGAAATATCAGTCATTATTCAGTAGAGCAATGTCAGCCATATATGTTCCCCAAATACATATGGTTCCCCCGCACTGCAAAAATTAAATTGCAATTTGCAGCAATAAGCCGACTTCCTAACGTGATGGTAGCTGTCAACTGCATTCATATTGCTATAAAGGGACTGTCTGTAAATGAATGCACCTTTATGAATAGAAAGCATTTACATTCTATACATGTGCCACTTATATATGATGTGCAAATGTGCCTAACAAAAAAGTGGCTGTTGGCCTCGTTCAACATAGGATTCCTTCGTACTGTGGAATAATTGATTTCCCCCACTCCAGTACTCTCTGGCACTCTCTGATTTTAAATTATATGACCTGAAAACTCATATGTTCAAACAAGCATTTTTGCTTTGATTGATTATAAATGCCCTTTTTCTGTTTTTTTGTATTATTATTATTATTATTATTATTATTATTATTATTATTATTATTATTATTATTATTATTATTATTTCAAATGTTTTGCTTTTTATTTCATTGCTTTTATTTTTTTATAAAGGTGACCTTGTGCGCCATGAATTGAGCCTTTTAAATAAGATCTATTTTTATTATTATTGGTTGCAGTTGGAAACAGACTCAAGCAGGGGCCGTTGCCATGGTTATTCCAACACCTGGTGGGAGCTTTCTGAGTATTTATACTAATTTGCATATGCATTTTGGGGCGGAGAAATATCATAAGTGCAGCTGCGCCCAATTCACTGCAAATCTGGATATTTAAAGGCAACGTGTGTAGTGACACCTCTATGCATGGTTTTATGCATCTGAATTTTTTTGTGCGCCGCAAGTTTCAGAATTTCTCCCTACTGCAAACTTTCAGTATGGAAGCTGCACACTCTTTTATACATGAGGCCCCAGGTCACTCTAGGAATGATTTGGGACATGCCATTAAAACCAGTGATGTCCTTCCGTCAATCCTTCCGCCTGGTAATCTTTGGTCTAATATTTTAAACACTGTCATCACAAAGCATGTATATCTATCAGATTTTCCACTGGTTACCTGTAGATAACATAATCAAAATCCTTTTTAAAATTACTTGTGTACAAAGCATTAAATGGACTTGCTCCTCAGTATCTTTGAGACAAAGAGAGGGTCCAGCTGCTCTATGAGTCTCTTCTCTTGAAAAAAGTAGTTTTTATCCAGACTAAAAGCGGCCACCACACTGTACGGATATGGAGCAAGCAGTGTACCCATTCTGCCAGTTTTGTTCGCCACTTGTTCTCGTATCATACTCATTGCATTATAAGCACATGACCTTTTAATTCTTGTTCTTTATACTCCCTTCCAGAACTCCATCTGGGTGCAAAACCTAGAAGTATAAAGAATAAAACTGATAATGTTTCATCGATGAATTTCAGTATATTTAGAAAACATAATAAAATAAAATAAAAACAAGAGGCATGTTTACTATTGTGTTACATAACTTTTTTTAAAAAAATTACAGCTTTTGATTGGTGGTGAAATGGGTAACCTATTTATGGCTGTTTTGTAACAGCAATCTGTATGTATCTTTGCTGAGTTCATCACTTCATCTTCTAATGATGTAGTCTGTGGATGTTATTGCCCAATTTTCCTGTTTTAAGAGCTAGCAATTTTAAAAAGGAGACAGGTCTAGACTTCAGGCTGGCCATTTAACATGCACTTTGACATTCTTTTGTACATCAGGTGAAATTGTCCTGGTGAAATAATCTCCAGGGGAAAATAAGTTAACTCCATGGGCAGCATAGTTCTCTAGAATTCCTCTGCATCAAAGGTATCTTCCAAATACACCATGCTATGGGCACTCATTCACCCCCATAGTTGCTGCCTTTTGAGTATTTCACAGATAAAAGCTTTGATGTGCTTTCTCATCTTTGGCATCTAGAACCCTTCATCACCCATATGAAAGCTGAAATTCAGACTTAAACAACCACTAAAACATGTCCACTGTCTTTGTGTCCATCCGAGTTCTGCAAATGCTTTTTGCATATTATAATATCCAAACACTACCTCTCAACACCAGGATATTTTTAGCAGACGTTTTGAAAATAATATATTGTAGAACCCTGTTTTTGGTAAAACCATGTTTTTTCCATGACTCTGAACAAAAAACTTTTTAAGGTTGATTTGTCACTGTTGCCTAAAATATCAAAGTAAAATGTTGCAGGTATTTGGTTATTTGTGGCATGATTTAATGTGGCATAATACAATTGTCTTATGTTAGAACTTAGATTTTTCTCTCTTTGTTATCCTTATAGTTTCATTGTTGGTACCCAAAAACCAGCCAAGAATAGGAAATTAGAGAAGGGCATGGAAGAGTTCCCACTCATCCTCCACTAATTATACCAAAGCAAAACAAAACAAAACAATCAACTTAATTTAAAAGGTAATTCCTAAGAGGGTCGAGAAAGATATACACATTGTCACATGAAGGCAAATGGCCTGGAAGCCTTGAAACAACCAACCAAGTGCTGTCATTTGTCGAGTATCTTGCCAGCAGCGGCCCAGAGGCTCAGCCTGTGTAAAACAGACATTTGCCCAGAGGCCTTTTTCTTTTTCTCCTTTTTCTTTCTTTTTATATCTTGCTTGTATTTCACTTTCTGGAATGTACCATTATGTTTACACCTGGTATCTTACAGACTCTGAAAACCTCTGCTTTCATTAAAAACCAGGGCAAGATGAAAGTGATGAAAGATCACCAGAGCTTTGTTGATGCTAAAGATTCCAAATCCGGCTGCAGATTCCCTGCTCTCTGAGCTTTGCAAAGAAATTGATGTGTCTCTTAAAAAAGAATAGAGACTTTCAAAATATCACATCAAAAACAGAAAATACAAAAACAATGGAAAACCAAAAAAATTTTGTGAAGTAAAAACATTATCCTGACACTTGGTTTTGTAACATATGTTGCCAGGCCATCCAGCATTTAGTTATGTTTCAGTAAATTAAAACAACCAAAATGTCCTAAGGTAAAATGATAATATAGGTGCATCTCAATATTTTAGAAATTCTTCAAAATTTAATTTATTCCGTGTCACCATAACAAAAAATGAAACTCATGTTATATAAATTCATTATGTATTTATGTCATTGTTAATAAATATGACTTAAAGCTAATGAAACCCCAAAATTAAATTTCTCAGACAATTAAAGTGTTATATGAGACTGGTAAAGAAGACTTGTAGAAATATGCACTCAGTACTTATTTTGGGGCTCCTTTTGCATGAATTACTGCATCAGTGATGATGCAGAAATGATAGATTCTCTATCGAGAGTAATGTCATTGTTATTAAACCAGTTATTGAAACTTTTTGCTATGTGGGCAGAAGCCAGGTTCTACTGGACAATGAAATCTGCATCTCCATAAAGCTTGTCAGCATAGCACAAATTGCTATAAAATTTCCTGGTTGACAGCTGTGCTGATTTTGTACTTGCTAAAAAAAGAGTGGACCCTAACTAGCAGATGACATTGCTCCCCAAATTGTCTCAACCTATGGAAATTTCATGCTGAACTTCAAGCAAAGTGGACATCCTGCCTCTCCACTCTTCCTCCAGACTCTGTGACCTGACCTTGACTTGCAAATTAAGAGCAACGTTTACCCTCATCTATCACTGAACAACCGTCTAGTTCTTTTCCTCCTTGGCCCAAGTAAGACACTTTTAATGTTGTTGTTTCTTTAGGACTGTTTCAACAGAAACAACAGTTTTAGCCCATTCCCTGGTTACATCTGTGTGTGGTGGCTCCTGAAACACTGACTCCAGCTGCAGTCCACGCCTTGTAAATATTGGGTTTTATTAGTTGTACCCTGATGGCCTGGTGACTTGTCCAGTGTATACTCTACCCCACAACCCTGCAAGAAAAAGCAGGTACGTAATTTAACGCCTTGAAATTGGGCCTTTGTCACTTTAAGAAAGTCCTGCTCTTTCCAACACTCCATCTTCAGGAAGTCATCACAACTTTGCCCCTCTATTAACCCTTTAACAATATTTTTACCAGCGTTGTTCAATAGAGCCTTTCAGATAGAACCCTTCCCTGGTGACGGGCTGGGTAACCATCCAGGTAACTAACAAAATGAGTGCATTTGCCCCCTAAATCTCAGATATAACAGCAAAAACTTCACTTGCCTCAATTTTGTCTAAGCCAATCAATGCCATACCTTTCCTCATTACATCTTCTATGGCGTAGCAGGGAAAGCCACCAGGAGAATTTTAAAATGTAGCTCTAAGATTAAATTAGAAAAAATAAGTTAAATTCAAATGTATCTAATAGATGTAGTACCATATTTGACTCATGTCTTTTTTATTGCAAATACAGTTGACAAGTTACCTCTGTCTATTAAACATCTCATTTAAATACAGAAATATGGCCAAATGAGCTGGGTAACATTACAATTCATACACTACTTAAAATACCTTTTAATAAAGTTTTGTTCAGTAAAAGTGGGAGAAGTTTTATTTTCTATTTCTGTGTTGGTAAAAATTATGATGTGATGATCAGAGTATTTTAATATGTAAATAATATCAGTTCTCTGGGCTTGTAGTTAATCTCATTAATTTTAACTCAAATAATAATTCCTGTCATGTATCACATGCAGAAGTATAGATGATTCTTCTTTTGGCCATATTCTGTGCTGTTGGTTTCAGGACTTTAGTACTTTATTAGAAAGTAGTTGTAGTTTATTTAGTAACAAAACTAGTTTCATACATTTCTGAAGCATATTTTGTTCATTTTGGTGAGCACATATACATTTTTGGTTCACTCAACAAGTACATTGTGTTATAAATTTTTATATCTTTTTTTTGGGATTTAAGCTGTATAGTGGCTGGCTACACAGGTTTATGAAGATAACTTGTTTAGAGTGACCTACATCTTCTGTGGAGGGATCCTTTTCAAAGCTGAAAATCATCAAGAACAAACTAAGAAGTCTGTCTGGGAAAAAAATGGCTTTTCGACTTTCTTCTGCTTGCCATAGATGAAGACATTCAGATCAAGCATAGTGTGTTCATCAGAAGCTTCAAAGACATGACACCAAGGAGGATGCTCCCTTAGAGGAGGAGAAAGAGAATGTCATTGCTCACTTAAAGCTACAGTATGTAACTTTTACAAAAATATGTTTTTTTTTGCATATTTGTTAAAACTGTCACCATGTCATAACAGTATGGTATGAGACAGATAATCTGTGAAAAGATCGAGCTCCTCCACTTCCTCCCTGTGCTACTATTGCCATCTAAAGAAATGCACTGTTCCCGACCTAAACAACTAATCAGAGCCTGGAGGAGGGTATTAATCAATTACCCTCGTGTACATGCTGCTAAATGTGCTAATGGTGAATAAGCAATTTACTGTTCCAGAAAAACTGTTCATCCCCCGTCATCAGTGGTCATGCTAACTAGCCTTAGCATTCGTGGTAGGCTATGCTGTGTTTAACCAGCTGTGACGTAGCAGAAAGCAAGGGGGAGTGATTGTCTTTTTTCTGTCTGAATGGTGTATTTCTGCAATTAGTACTGGGAGCTCTGTTTTATATTATACTGTAACGATATAATGATCATTTTAACAAATATGTAAAAAAAATATTTTTCACAAAAGTTACATACTGCAGCTTTAAGTATTTGAGACAAAGACAGTCTAAGTCAAGTCTCTAGTGGTAGTCTATTTTTTTTCCAAGTCTGTTTATAAATTTGTGGATTTGAAATGGCTATTTGTTTCATAGACACTAATGTGGCATTGCTATACTTTATTCTGTGGTTGCCAATTTGATTATTAGAGAAACCAACCAGTAGACTGTTAAACAATTTTGAACATGTGCATCAGACAGCATATGGCTACTGATTTTAAAATAGGTATATTTACATTATGTTCAAGATGTGCCTGTAAAAAATCTCACACTGCTAAGGCAGCTGGTGTTTCCATGTCCCACACAAGGTGCCCTTCTTTTTCACTTGAGCACTTGCCCCCAAAATATCTGTGTATGCCACTGGATTTGGATGCGTCACATATTGGGGAAATTCGATATATTGGATGTTTATAAACTGTGAAGCTGAAAATGGAGGATGAAAATAGGGAGACTAGAGAGAAGGTTTGTGGGTGAAGAGGAAAATGGTACAGATGGTCACTGTGACAGATGGAGACACTCAGGATACGATGAGATTGAGGCAGAAGATCCATTATGGCGACCCCTAAAGAAGGCAGCCAGCAGAAGATGAATTTTAACAACATGGCTGTTTCCTGTAAAGAACAAATGCCTACTATAAACTGACATTAGGCAATAGTTCCTGCCAGTGTTTGCGGTATTCATGCATGTCAAATTAATCAAAAATAAATGTGTTATATTGTTGAAACGTACCACTATTTTCCCCGTTTATGTCTTTTCCTGTGTAACATCTGGCTGGATGGGTTGGTGTATGTGTGCACACAAGGGATAATAAAAACTCTAAGTAGTCTTTGGTGTCCTGGACGGGTGTTAATTATGTGTTGTCTTGTACTACAAAAGAGCCAGGCAGATCTAATCTATTTACTGCTTCTAGCAGGGTATAAATACACCATGTGACTACAGATTCTCCTCTCATAACAAGGGGAAGGACACTGACCTTATTTAAATTTAATTCCCCATCAGTCTTGTAGTTTACTCTGAAAATGTCTTGCGTGTTGATTTTGAAACTGAAACTCTAAACTTGTCAGAAAGGCATGTTTTACCACTGTCATAGGCAGCCAGATAAATGGTTGGTTAATCTTATGCTGCATCATTAACCAACAATGGATGTAAAGAATTTCTGCTCGTCTTCTTATACTTAGTAGAGCTCACATCAATTGACAGAAGAAAAATCACAACAAATAATGCTATTTGTTAGAACACATTTCTCACATAATGATTGTTATTGGTGTGTTTTATGCTGTTATCATTCTTCTAGGTGTAAGGTTGTTATGAGCTGTGAACAACCAGGAAAATAAAGTTAACACAATGCAGTTAACACATGGCGTTACATTGATTAAACTTATAATTTTATCAAAGCTTAACCCACAAAACATTAATGCCTATTATGCAAGCATACTAAAAGTAGTAATGCATGTTTAAACTGGTTTTGATTGCTTGTTTTTTATCAGTTCATGGGAAGGGCTAAACTACAGTTTAGATCCTTTTGTGCCACTTTTTTTAACTTACTGGTTGATTTTTTTTTTTTTTTTTTTTTTTTTTACCTCAGAATCATGTAAAATGAACCTTCTGGGGGCTTAAATGGTGTTGCACCAACAGTAAATACTTAAATACTAACAGGTCATGCTGGAAACATAGTTTAACTGTGAGAAATAGTGCCTTTAAAGAGGTTGGAAGGGACAAAATAGTTGTCCATAAGCACGACACACAACTGTAGTGCTACTTTCTTCATAACGAAAATTAGTCTCCACTTTCAATGTTTGATGTGATCCCATTAGTCAGATCTGGGTTCCCTGAAAAGCTTTTTAAAATTAATAGTACCTGATACTGTGGTTGACTGAACTCCTTCTCCTATACCTGTTTAAGGTGTACAGTCTGTAAATTTATATTAACCACACCCACAGTGTGAGCTATGGCTGTTTTGTATTGACATTTCTTTAAAAATCACTGCCTGCTTCATATAAAAACTGTACATATAATTTTACCCTTAACATTGACTTTTACCTTGAGAGGGAGAATATATTGGCTGCAATATCTTCCTGTGTGAAGGGGCTTGCTCTGCAGCTGAAAAACGAGTCATTAATCTTACAACATTCTAATCAAAAAAGTACTTAGTTTATAAAACAGAAGAACCTTTTGTCCATACAGAAATAACTGAAACGCCACTGACATTTCTTTAGAGTCCTGGGGGTCCCTAGGTTCAGATGATGAAATTTATATAATACTTACTGCTACGATAACAGATTAAACCGATTTGGTGAAGAGAATACATTAAAATAGCTTGTCAAACCAGGTAAAACACTGATAAACCTCTCTGACATTTTCATTGTGGTGAAAGCTGGGAAGAACTTTGTATGTTGTATAATGATGCTGTGTGGGTACTCTGTTAAAAACAATGTATTCAGGACCAGTATAAGGAGAAGTATTTCTGACTTTTGAACAGGACACTAATTAGGTTTAGCTTAGTTTTCCCTGTTGCAAACATTCCAGTTACATTCAGTTAAACTCAGTGCAATTCACCAATAAACAAATGCTGTTTCATGACAGTGGATAATTGCTTTTATTGCGTCATTGATTTAATAGCAGTCCTTCATACCGAGCAAGCATGTAGCAACAGTGGAGAGGAAAACCTACCCTTTAACATGAAGAAACCTCCAGCACAACCTGGTTCAATACGAGTGACCATCTGTCATGACCGACTGGGGGTTTCAGAAGACAGAGCAGATACACAAAAATGAAACAGAAAGCTGATGTAGGAGTATTTCCTATGTAAGTAAAAAAATCATAACATGAGAGAGACGACATTTAGTTGATGGCAGCATTATCTCAGCTGTTGCCCCCCTTCAGGAAGGTACCACACCCAAACAGAAGACAAGATTTGGCTTCTAAAGAGAGAAAAAAAACTGAGTGAAAACTTAAAGTTATCTGTTTGAATAACACCAAATAATGCAGATTGGAGATTAGTTGAAGAAGTAAGTAGCAGAATGAGGAAAAGTGGACAGTTTGTGTTCCAGCAGCCTAAGTCTATAGCAGCATATCAGGTCAGAAATACTAACAAAAATAAACATTATGGACATCCAACCATTTTCTATACCTACTAAATCTGTGCATGGCTGTGGCAGCAGAGGTGTGGAGTGGCTTATGCCTAACAGACAGAAAGGGAGAGGAAAGGTATACCCTGGACAGGTTGCCAATCCATCACAGGGACACACAACTACAATCACATATTCTGATGGTAAATGTGAAGTGACCAACATAACATAGATGTTTTTGGTTTGTGGAAGGAGCCCGGAGGAAGCAGAACATATAAACTCTGTGCAGACAAGTCCTGGCTGGTATTCAAATCCAAGACATTTTTGCTCCAAGGAAACAGTACTTCCAACTGTGCAAATGTACAGTTTTCATACAGTAGGAGGAAGTACTACATAACAAACAGGAAGTAAAGCCATCTTGCAGACAGAACGGTGTGTCTTTGTTTTTTCCATGTGATGAGGAACATTGCATTGCTAAGAGAAGACACTATCATGCAGCAGTGCCTTTGTCCTGTTGGCTTATTTTTGTTGTGGGAAAATCTTTAGATGGTTGTAGGTTTCCAAACATATAAATATCATCTCTTAAACTTTGCTTTTACTTGACCATTAGTGTAGCCCATCTGTTAATTGTTTAGAAACGGTTATGCTCAGGCTGCAATTGAGACAAAAGAAATTAATGAAAAAATAAAATAAATATAGAGAAAACCAAAGGGGAAATCTAAGCTCCAGCCTTTTAAACCATTCATAAATCTTTCTCTATCTGATTAAAAAGGTCCTTTTGGACTTAGATCTTATCCCTCTTTCATAACAGTCTTTTTAACGGAAGAGCATGTGCTATTCCATAGAGGAAAGCCAGAACCTTGCTCCCTAGAAGAAATGTGTTTGCATGGGCGGTTGAAAAATCAAAGCGCAATAGAGAAACTGACTGTGTACTATGGTGAAAATATAACTGAACAGGAACATACTCCCTTTGTCTTTGAAAACTGACATAATTTCCTAACATCTAAATCAAATATCTGATGATTCCATCAAAATATTACAATGATATAGTACAACAGTATCATTTCCAATTATGTCTTTATACTTGGGTTCATTGTGGCTGGTATAAGATGGTTATCTTTTTAACTACTCTGCCTGTCTGCTGCAGAATCCACCTACATTTTGACAGTGGTGAAACAACTTTGTGCTGCAGTGGACTTGTTAGTTTGAACAAAAATGACCTAGAAGCACGTTCTCAAATCTGAAAGTATGCTAAGGCAAGTGGAAGACCTCATAATGGCAACAAGTGCTACTAACAATACATGACCACCAACTTCATTGTAAGATCCATAGCCCTACTTTAAATTTTGGCCATATAATGTTGGTTAATTTTTAGCAAATTATTTGGCACAAAATTTCATTTAAAAAACTCTAAAACAGCTTTTCACTCTTTTTTAGCAATGGTTCTGAAAGTGAGAGGCATGTCTCCCTGGTAAGAGCCTGACATTGGGTGCTTATGATCCCATTTTTTTTTACTGCTAAAATTAAAGCTAAAAAACACTGTTACAAAGAGTTCTTTCGAGATAAGACAATGAGCAAAGCACATTTACATGATCCTTGAAATAGTCACACACATTGACAGAGCTGGCTCATTCATCTCCTTATGGATCCACTCAGGTATGACACAGTAAGAAGTGAAAATAACTGAGAAAAAAAACAACTGGCAAGACAGAAATTTCTGTCTTAAATGGGAGTAAAATTTATTTTTAATGGGAGAGAGATCTTTTAGACCTTTTTTACACAGTTAGATTGTGGAACACCTGTAAGATAATTGCAAGGACGGATGGATGGATCAAAATGAGCCATTCAGCCATACAGCTTGAAATAATGTGCAAACTTTTTGTATTTGGCACATTACATGTTCTGGTAGATGAATAAAACATTAAATGATTTGACAAGAAGAAAACATTTGGAATAATGTATGAAAAAGATAATGAACAGAGACCTGTTTTCATGTCGTGTCTGAAAATAATTAAAAAATTTAAACTGGACACATTGAAATATTTCACCTTAGTTGTATTAGATGTAAACAAATCATTGCATACCCATGTACTTAACAAATACATATATTAATTTCTAAACGTACTAATGTAGATTGACGAGTTATGGATATGATCATAAACATGCAGAAATTTAACATACAACTCATCTGTATATCATTTTCTGAAGATCTATTGAACTATTGGCTAGAGAAGTGTGAAACTTCTCAGTAAATACCATGAGTACAATAAAGAAATAAAAATTATGGCTTTTCCAAACTTCATGTTTTTTGTGTCCAAATGTTAGCTTTAGAGGGAAAAAAGACAACAGCCCTTTGTGAAGTTATTTCACTGATCCATCAATAACAGACTTGGATTACTGTTGACCATTTGTTGTTCTACAAATCAGCTCAAATTCTTCAAATAGGTGACAACATCAAAGTTATGTACTTGCTTGCCAGTTCAATGGAAAATGTTTGCAAGTATTACTAAACGTAGAGATAAAAATGGACATGAATGCGAAGGCTGCTTTGTTCCACTGGCTGCTTTTCCCATGGGATTGTCAAAACATGTGATTTACTTTTTTTGTCTGCTGAATCTTCTAAGTGAGTCATCATTAATATTGCTGACATATGATCTAAACAACACAAATGATTTGTTGTAGTTTGCTTTTTTTTTGCTGTTGATGTAGCTTGTTTGGAAGATAGAAGATTACAATAAAATCTTCATATAATTGTTCTTAGGAACCCTATGCCAATCCTGTCAGTGTTTATATAAACAACTGTAAAAGAAGATCAGTTCAGTATGTTGCATCGATACAGATATCTGCATCTGCAGTTTAAAGTTGGACTGTTCCCCCAAATAAGAAAAATAAGGGGTTGATATTCAAAAAGAAAAAAAAAAAAAAAAAAAAAAAAAAAAAAAAAAAAAAAAAACACAAGTTGGAAGAAATGTCACATTTTTTTTGTACTTATAGATACATACTTGATCACTATTTTCTGAATGAACTTCAGTAAATTTCATTCATTTATTCAATGAACGTCTAGGCTTACATTATCTAATCTTAGAGTCACAGAGATGCTGGAACCTTTCCCAACTGTCATTAGATGAGATGTGGCACACATACAGGTCACCGGTCCATTAGTGGTCCCTTAATTTTTAACTCACTGTTAAACAGAAATCCTTCAGACAGCACCATCAGAAACCATGCAAAATATGATAACTGGATCCAGTTATTGTTATAATGCTCAGGATAAAATGTCAATGGGCATTAGCTAATTTGATCAGTGATGCTTTTTATTAAATCCTTCTAAAAGCCATTCCAGTTTCTTTGCCAAAGATGTCATATTAATTTAAAGCTGGGGACCTTGAAAGAAGGATAACCCAATTTGTGCATTAATATGATAAGTCTATGAAACATTTTGAGGGAATTAAAAGCAAACACAGCAAAATATTTTCTCTGATGGAGGTACTCAATTGCAAAGTAATGGCTTTTAAAGTCACTGTTATAAGAAAAAGTGTTCTTTTTTTCATTTATTTCAGAATTAACTTCTTCAAAATTCCAACTGATTAATTTAGAATAAAAACCCTTCCTTATATTAGGAAGGTAATGAAATATATTATCTCAAAATAAAATGTGACTAAGAGTTGACACATTCATGTTCTTGCTATTATGTAGACCACTCAAATGAACACAAGTTCTTTCCAAGTCTATGACTGGTACTATTCCAAATTTCCCCAAATAGTAGATATAAATCAGCATCACTCAACTGTCTTTGCTGCATTTTGGAGTTAGATTACACTATCAATATTACATATTGTAAACATATATTCTCCTCTAAAATGTTCCAGAACAGACAACAAGTTTTTTTGTTGGTATGTTGATCTCACTCACTCACTTACTCACTCTCATGCCACCAATGGCAGGTTCCTTCATGAATCCAATTAACACCAACAATTAATATTAGTAGCATTTAAGAGGAAGTTTTTAAGGTCCATCTTACATCGTCATACTAGATACCCTTAACCAACCCTCCAGACCTAAATTGCTTTCCAGCCGTCTCCAGGGCCCAGAGAAAGCACTTTAAGGATTAAAGTGGGAAAGGAGAGCTTCGATTAAAGGGCACAACTGATCAAACACACCCTAAGAGCAAGGGGCTCTTGAAAAGCCATCTGCAATGTGGTTGTCAGGAACCCTTTATGTGGCAAATATCTAAACAAAAAGACTGCAAAAACAAAAATCATTGCATCAATCTGAGATTTAAACAAGTTAAAAATTGTGATGGGGTTGTAGTCTGTGTGGATCACAAGGAAAGGAATGGACTCCACATAAACGGCAAAACTTTGAAGTGTCCAGACATGAGCCACTGTTTTTTTTCAATGACAGAATAGTTTAACTGATATGAGTTGAACATTTCCATCACACTGTAGCAGGATGGCACCTGTGCCAACATCACTTTCATTTGGCTTTGTGACAGTATTAACTTTGCTGTAATGTATACATAACTGCATAGTTTTGTCAGCTTTTTCCACTGACGAACAAGTAGAGGCCATGCAACATAAAGTTGTAGAAATGTCATATTCAATAATAATAATAATAATAATAATAATAATAATAATAATAATAATAATAATAATAAAAATACTACTAATAATAATTAAGTTTATTTATAACACACATTACATTTATAGAAATCTCAAAGTGCTACCATCAATAAAACAGTTAATATAATAGAATGAAAACAAGGACCTTAAAGTGTAACTAACCCCAAATCAACTTTTTTTTTTTGCTAATAAACTGTCTAAATAGGTTATTTAAGGTTCTGTCTTTGTTTTTCTGTGTGAATGTTGACATTTCCGTCCAAATTTGTTTAGTTCTGCAATATTTTGCCTAAAACAGTCTTAGTGCTAGCCTCCTTCGGTCGAATGGTGTTTAAGCATTTGAAATTTCCAATTGGTTGCAGCGGTACACAATGTTTCAGCGTCGCGTTAGAGTATAAAACCATCTCACAAACATAAACATATCATACAGTCGCCAATTTTGGAGCCAGTAACAAACACTACATTTTGTCAAGTGCCATCATTAAAAATAAATAAATAAATAAATAAATAAATAAAAACATCAATACACATCAAATATGTTGGTCCACGTTCTTGTTATTATGGGTCAAAGGCAGCTTGAAACAGGTGGGTTTTTATCCTTGAGTTAAAGGAACTCAGTGTTTTGGTTGTTTTGCAGTTTTCTGGAAGTTTGTTCCAGATTCGTGGAGCATAGAAGCTGAATGTTGCTTCTCCATGTTTGGTTCTGGTTCTGGGGATGCAGAGCAGACCAGAACCAAAAGACCTGAGTGGTCTGGAAGGTTGATACAACATTAACAACATTAATTAATGTATTTTGGTGCTAAGCCGTTCAATGATTTCTAAATTAACAGAAGTATTTTATTGTCTGTTCTCTGAGCTACAGGGAGCCAATGTAAGGACTTTAGAACTAGGGTGATGGTTGATAGCCTATTCCCTATTCCTGCTTTTAACCTCTCAACTTCCTAATCCTTGACCTGTCTGCTGTGTCTTCATGATGCTGTTTTTCACTAATAAATTATACTTTTTGTTCTCTAATAAACCTCTGAGGTGTTGACAAAACAACTTTTGCTGAAGAACTTTTTTGAAGTTTGGGGTTCCATGTTGACTACTTTTTAAGGCACTGCAATTAAGTATTTATTATTATATGTATTTATAAGTATTATATGGCATCACATTCTTGCCAAAAACCACAGGAGCGTATGAAATAATTACAACAGCACATTTAATAATTGAGAGAGCACAAAGCTCTCATCGTGGGTATTTAGCTTAAGGTTCTCCTTCAGCCTCTTATCACCAACATCCATGTAAAAATGTTCAGCAATTCTCACCAGTTGCTCCCTTGAACGATGTTCTGACAACTCCTCTGTTGGAGTTTTTTTTTTTTTTTTTTTTTTTTTTTTTTTTTTTTTTTTTTTTTTTTTTTTTAAACTCATCATCAGTTTCCATTGTCACAGAAATTATCCTTCCTAACCTGATGTGAAGTAAGGAAAACGCATACTACATCACCAGTCAGTCTGCACCCCAGACAACACATACAGATGAAATGCAACTGAAATACTGTCCTTCGAGCTGCCAACTTGGATCTAACTAAGCTTGCCCCTAGTCTTCAGGTACTAATTGTGGTGGGTATTTGAGCACCAAAACCCACCGTCCCAATAAAGGAACAAGTCTGCCTTTAGCTCGGATGTGCACCTGAGACAACTGTTCCACCCACTTTCACACCACACTAACAAACCCCTCAAATGAACTCCAAAGGGAATCTGATCTGAAGCCTACAGAGAAAGATCCACAGTGACTTACAAGATTCTGTGCACTGGAACAAATATCACATTATGTGTTCAGAAAACAAACACACTCTGACCAAAAACAACCACTGAGCACAGTTTAGTTATCTCTCTTTGCAGTCTTCCTGAAAACAAGGTTATACATACACACTATAGAGTAAAAAAAAAGCCAACAGAGAAAATGTCACATCACAGACACCTTTCATTCAGAAAGTTGACAGCAGCGCCCATTGTCAATTTTTTCACCTGATTTCACAAACTAGGGAAAACACCAAGACATAACCAAACACCCAAACATCGCAAGTGGCCAACGTGAACTTCCCACTGAACAGAGGAGCCACACTGAAGACCAGGTATGGGCAGCCTTTATAGGGCAGGAGCACAACTGGCCTATGAAATAATTGAATTCTTTAAATGAAACACATAACAGAAAGAAAGAAACTATAAAAAATAACTTGCATAATTATCTTTTGAAATCCAAAGGCGATTACTTGCATGCAGTTGCTCTAATTGAAATCTGTCATGTTTTCAGCTGACATAAAACCTTAATTCAACAGCTATCTACTGGTTAAATATATAGTCATTGAAAGATCTGCTTATCAGAGAGTGCAGTCACTCTTCCTCTCCATGTGTGTCCCAGCTTGGCCTTCCAAACATTAAATTGGCTTGAAGTGAAATCAATAACAATTCATTAATCCCAAAGGGAAATTAGATAGTCCTAGGATATAATTAAGCAAAAGCAAAGATTAAAATTTAAAATCAGAACAAATAGCTACTAAGTCAGACAACATTGGGGCTCAGAAATGAGCCTCTTTCTTTATTTTTGTGCAGCAATTTATATATATATATATATATATATATATATATATATATATATATATATATATATATATATATATATATATATATATATATAAGTATTATATGGCATCACATTCTTGCCAAAAACCACAGGAGCGTATGAAATAATTACAACAGCACATTTAATAATTGAGAGAGCACAAAGCTCTCATCATGGGTATTTATCCTGCCCCCTTCCTGTTAAATTACTGTCAAATAAAAGCCACTACTCCCAAAAAACTTCTTAGAAAAAACAAAACACCACGATGGACGTTTGGAGTGAATCCAAAGTAGTATGTACCTTATTCATTGCAGCGGTGAATTATCCTTCCACTGAAGCACAACCAGTTTATGTTAACATTTCTAAATTACATTTGAAACAAAATTACTTCTTTTAAACCTTCCAGAACATGAAAACTGCGATGTTTGATTTCAGACAACAAAACATTTTTCAATGTTATTTTTCATGTCCACGTTAACACCATGAGGCTTGAAGTTAATTATAGTGGCTCCATTACACTGTGAATTTGGCTCTTGTAGATTTGATTTAGAACTAGTTTTGTTCATTTTGGCTTCTGTACAATAAAACTATTAATCTACAGATTGATAGACAACCATCCATCCATCCATTATCCATCACGCTTATCCATACAGGGTCGCAAGAGGGCTGGTGCCTATCTCCAGCAGTCATCCGGCGAGAGGTGGGGTACACCCTGGACAGGTCGCCAGTCCATCGCAAATTGATAGACATAACTATCTAAAACTGTCATACAACTATGTCCCATAGTTGTATGACATTAAGGGGATTACTGGCTCTTTATCAGTTTAATCAGTTTTCAAAATGCAAAACAGACAGCCATTAGTTCTCTGTACTCACCCCCGTTCACCAAAAGCACACTTTAAAACTGCATTGTTGTCATCTGTGTATTTCTGCACATGACAGAATGCCAAGTGGTGCTGGAAGTCTGAGGAGTACAGAATAAAGGGGACCCAAGAACACAGTTTCCTGCTGTGCTTTTGTGCTGCTGACCAACCCCTCTCACACATAACCCTTTGGCTGCAAAAACTGTGGCCTGCCTGTTGGGGTGAACAATTCAGGCGTTTGTCCAGAAATCTACTGTTATTTGCTTGAGCCTGTCACTTAACAGTGCAGGCTCAGTCATGCTGGACGCAATGATAAAATCAAAAGCCATGAACCTCAGAGTGCTGTCTGTTCTATTCAGTTGAGGGTGGGCATGATGAAGCAGGCAGATGGAGGTAAAAAAAAAAAAAAAAAAAAAAAAAAAAATATCCAGCCCAAGAACAGTAAATAAACTGCACTTGTTTAATTAAGTTGTGGTGTAGAGGAGGTTAACAGTCTTTTTATTATGTGGTATGTTTGCATGACTAGTCTCTAGTTGTTGAGAAGGTAAAACTGGGGATTTTTAGGTACCAGAACAAGAAATAAAATTGCCAACACCACTTTAAACCCATACTGACTCATGGTAAGGTTGAAAAGGTGCAGTAGAATCCCACATAGCTTGTCTACAAAGGCATTCAGATCTCTGATTTTGACACCACCTCAACCTGCAGCCTTATTAAGGCACAGTTTCTGCAGCTGCTTCTTTATTTGACTTTTGGAAACAAACAAGCTGAAGGGGAGTGCACAGGAAGGTTTTTTTTAATATGTATAGGAGGAGTCGTAGTTGTTGATGTCCGTGACTGAGCAACAGGGTAACACTGGACCTGTGTGACAGTGGAACAGTGGCTTTGTGTAACTGAGGAGGTCTGCATACCTCACATGAATCCTGAGCTCATCCTTTTTTATTCTTTACCAAAGGTTTTCCATGTTGTTCTGTTGAAGCATGCTTTTCAGTGGTTTCCTGTACACCTTTTCATTTCTTTTAGGTTCACTTTCAGTTCTCAGTCATAATTCTTCACTATTCACTATTCTCCATTGAACCATTCAGTGATGTTCAGCTTTCCCCTTGATTTCACCATTGTCCCAGGGCCTGTTGTTTAGAAAGAATCTCCCTGTTCTAGTATGGGACCATGCCTCTCTCAAAACAGGAAGTGAGTACCATATATAGATGATGTATCAACTGAATCTGCTCATTTGATTAATTATTGTTTTAACATAGCACACTTTTTAATAAGACTATGCCTCATAAATGTGTAGCTTCTTATCAAAGAGAGCCAAAGGAAAGACTGAGCATATATACTTTCCCAAAAAATCTAACTGTGTTACAAAAGTGGGTAAGACTCAAATTGGAATACTCCTTTCCCTGAAAACACAGCATCATCTGTTTGAAACACTTCCTGCCACAAGAGTATGAAACAAGTGTGGCTTCAGGAGAAAGAACAACACCAGGCTGAAACTATGAAACTATGGGCATACCCCATAGTTTATCGAATGGTCTTGACAGAAGTCTTGTGATTAATAGCCATGCCATCCACATGATCATGGTCACCAGTGGTGACAAAGTGTAAAGTTTCTCAGGTAAACAATGTGCTGTTTAACATGGTTTATATGCCAAGAAACAATATTATGTTAACAGTAGTAGTAGTTGTTATGCTCAAAAGTTAATAAAAATAATGTCACTCATGAATGTGCATGTTGCATTGTGTTTATGTACAACAATGTCAACCTAATGTGCAAAAACATAAAAGAAGCAAAAAAATAAATATTGATCATTTGGTACATCACCTGTGCCAACCACATTCACAGCTTCTACCTCGTCAGCCATGGTAACGCCTTCTCGTTAGGGAGGTTTAATCAGGTAGAGTCTCAGTCCATTGGATGAAATGGCTATGAAATTTTGAAATGTGCTCACTTTCAAGCTGGAGACTTCACTACAACTGTTTTCTTCTGCTTTGTGATGTGCCAGAGTTGTCTGTGATCCTGTTTAAAATGTGATGTCTTCATTTTTCTGCAACTTTTAGCTGCGTGCTGGGTTCCTTTACCCCTAATTTTTGTTCTCGATTCTCTTCGAGCTACAAGCTCAACCACAGCTGCAAATGAAATTGGAGAAAAATTATAGCATATTATTAGTATTAGTAATGCGTGTGGTTTCCACGTAACTCAGAGATAAGGCCTTAAAAACCATTTGTATTTTGTGTCTTCAGTTTTCTACGAACAACTTTTCTTTTTTTGTCACAGGTTGAAACAGAAAAATGGGTGTGTAGGTGGAGGTGAAAACTGTTAAATTATGCCCTGTTTTGCCTAATGGAGAAAGGTCAGAGGAGATGTATGATGCTTTAGGATTTGCATAGAATAAATTCAACCTATTATTTTCTCTTGGGGAGTGGTAGTAAATTTGTGAACTTAGTAATATGTAGCAGAGACAAAGGTGTGGTCGGAATTTCAAGTAATAGAGTTCAATGCATGGGGTTGTTTGTAGCCTAGTTAAAAGTTGGCTGATGATGTCACATTTAGTGTTGGCAGCAGATGTGGGTTATATAGAATTTGTTAGTCTATACAGGAGAATTAGTGGCAATACTCTTCAGCATGCAATGGATTAAAGAATAGAATGGTTAGAAATATGTAAGAGCTTCTGATAGTATGCAAAGTATGAATGAATGCAAACTGATCACTTGTGATCATGTTCAAAAAAATTGACAGGAATAACTAATACAGGAGGAGAGTTGTACAGCATTCAGAAATTTGTGGGACTTGCAAGGAGAACAGGAAAAAATGAAAAAGAGTCAATCATTACATGTCTCAGCAAAGCTCCTGTGGCTTTTAACAAAACACTTAGCATACTTGGAAAACATACGCCAGCATTGTTTGATTATTAAAACGTGCCTGAATTTCTTCAGCATTTTTCCATGTATTGCAATATATATGAACAAAAAAAAAAAAAAAAAAAAAAAAAAAGAAACAGCTTACAGAAGCATTGAAGACATTAAATTTTAACTATGCAATTGAAAATCTTTTTGGAATTAATATAATTAAAATTAAGCTTAATTTAAGGTCATTTTGAAAAAAACAAATCTATTAGGGAGAACAAAGTTTTTGTTCTTTCTTTTACCTGTGAATTTCCCATTCACATTCCAGTCCAGTACCTGGTGTTAAATTACCTTATTCTTGATCTGCTATCGAATGAATTAAAGGTTTTGTATTAACTCCTTTAGACAACAGAATTCTAGTTTTATTATTAAATTAAAATAGAGACAAATGGTTGCATGACACGAAATAATCCAAAGAGATGTTCAAGCATTCACTTATACACTAACTGGCCACTTTATTTGGTACACCTTTCTTTACACAGATAGTAATTCAGCTCATCACATGGCAGATATTTAAAGCATTTAATCACCTAGATGTGTCAATAACAATTTCCTCAAGTTGAAACTGAGCATCAAAATGGAGAAGAAAGGGGATTTAAGTGATTTTGAATATAGCATGTTTGTTAGTGCCAGACCGGCTCATCTAACTGTACAAGAAATCTAGTGGTCTAACTCTGTACTCGTTAGGTATACCTAATAAAGTGGCCAGTCAGGGTATATTATAAATATTTTAATGATACTGTAATTTTTACGATTTTAAACTTAGAATTCTAAAAAGCAATGCCAAACAAGTGGTTTTACTTTTTTTTTTTAAAGAGAGAATAATATTGTCCAGTATCATGTACAAAAAAGTGCTTCCTGGACTGCAGTGTTTGTTAATTGTTCATTTTAGAAGTGCTCTTTGGATGGAACAGCCATGCATATGACATTAAAAAAATCTCCAAAGCACTCTCTATTTACAAACAATTTAAAAAAACTTGATTAACATGGCATAGACTAAAAGGCCAATAAATTTCTAGCATGTTTTGGCATAAATCTTTAATAGGGAGTCAAAAGCCCCTTTTGCACTGCCCACCTGGGCTCAGCCTGGCCTGGGTTCAAAGTCAGGTCCGGCTTTTTTGCATTAGCACTTACAGCCCAGTCCCACTCTGCTCCCTGGAACCCTAAAAGCTGTGGTTCCAATCCAGGACAGACCCTGCAGTGCAAAAATGCCTAAACAAATCACAATGAATCATCAGTCCTTTTAAAGACACAGTCCATTACTGTGAGTAGTCCACCAGTAGTCATTTAACAGGAATCCACCTTTAAACCCCTAACACTTGAGTACCTTGAGTACACAAAAACCTGTAGAATTCTGCTATAGTCTACACCTGTAGCCAAAGCCAAGTCAGAGAGTGAACACAACAGCCAACAACTAAAGAAAAAAATTAACTAATTAGGAAGGGGAAAAAAAGCTACACAAAAAACAGTAAAATCCAAACTGTCATTGAGATCTGGGAAATTTGTGGCTTGTAGTTTATAATTCCAAAATGCTTTCCTTTGGTTTGACTTTTCTAATGGATATGGGAATATGATCAATCCCAGATGCTTTTAATTAAATTGGTTCACTGTCGTGGTGATCTATGAAGTGTTAGGCCATAGAATAATTAATATTACCTGTATGAATTGCATATTTACTCCTTGCTAATTTGTCTCTCAGAGAGATTTTTCCATTAATATTTTATTAATTACAAAATGTTGTCAGGTACAGACAATGCACCAACCGCAAGGTTTTCAATATTGTCAGAACCAAAATATAAAAGATAGATTAGAGAGAATACATATGCAATTTACATGGGTAATGTCAAGTGTCCCATAGGCAAACACTTTTTAGATTATAGATTTCCAGGCCATCCGTTTTCATTAAAAGCATTTGAGGTCAAACATATCCCTGTGTCTATTAGTTAAAGCGATAGATAAAGAAAATCAAACTAAAGGGAAAGGTTTTAGATTTGTGCGTACAAGCCACAAACTTCTAAACCACAACAAAAATGTGGATTTGACTGTTTTTTTTGTATATTTTTCCTTAATAATTTGCTTTGTCTTTCTTTCTGTGGTTGATGACTGTTGTGTTAACCCTCTGACTTGGCTTTAGCTGAAGACTATTAAAAGAGCCCTCTGCTGTTTCCGTTAAGGAGGTACTCAGCTGTTAAATGTTTCGGGGTGGAGTCCTGTTGATGGATGACTGACTACAGTTGCAGTATTCACAGCAATGGACTGTTTCTTTGAAAGGAGTGATGATTCATTATAATCTATGTGATCCCCTGAGAAAGCCTTTTGCTACAACATATTGTAATTTTATAGGTCTTTTAGTCCATGCAATTTTAATATAGACTTTTCTTAAAGAAAGTTGTACCATGGAGATTTTTAATATTAAAGATATTTCTTTTAATCACTATATACCAACAACAATATAAAAACACCAAAAGCAAAGCAAATTTAAAGTAAAAATCTGTACATGTATCTTTTAGCACAGAAAAATAGTGATATTTCACTTTTCATGTTTGAATGTGGCCCTGCTGTGAGACATCAGCCACGTCAGTACACTGTAGGTCACATGTGTTGATGATCAGAGGCTTAAAGGGCATGAACAGATAACTGACAAAACAGATGAACTGTAACCCAAGTTGATGTCAGTCATGCTCGCCTGACAGTGCCATACTACAGAAATGCAGCAAACTGCAGGGAGAAAGGAAAGTAGGCAGAAGCACTGAAATGGTTTACACTCACACAGAAGCCACCAAATGCAGACCACAGACTAATTAATGGAAACTAATATTGACAGACAGCAGTAATTTATTCAGCTACAGCCCCCAACAGCATAGTGAGTGCATCTTCACTTTAAATAGTAGATGACTTTATAGCTACAAGGTACAAACAATTGCTTGACAGTTAGATGGTGACTTTTAATTTAAAAGAACTGCCAGTAAACAGAGAAGGCACTGTGATACACTGTGAAATTATGGACCTCACTGGAGGCTATAAAGACACAAACAAAGAGAATAGAGAAAAAAATAGAAGTATATAAAAAAATCCTTCTCTTTATTTCTTTGGGTTGAAAACACAAGGAGGGCAATAGAGAATCTGGTTTTAAGTGTCTTTCTCCAAACATTTCCAAAAATGCCTGCAAGCAATACATGACAGTGACTGGTGTTATGAAGGCTCCTTTATATTTTTAGCTAGTTTTCACTGTCTGATGTTATAAAAAGCATATTTTGATCAACATCCAAAACGTGGCAGGTATCAGTGATAAACTTGATTTACTCGTTAGTTGCCTTAATTTAGTAGTTTGTGTACCATTGTTCGAAGTAATATGCATAAACTGATAAATGGCTGTCACAAATGAAAAGCCAAAACCTTGTGCATTAGTGAAGCAAATTAATTGGGAAACAGAGAAAGAAATGCCTTTTTAATCATTTTATTTTGATAAATATACAACTGAGTGACTCACCAAAGTAGACATTCTTTGTTGGACAAGAAACTTGTCCAACAAAGAATGTGCATGTCTGTGATTGTTAGTATCCCTGTCATACCTGCTAAAATGTGTCAGCACTTTACAGACATCTTGTCCTTCAGCATAAAGTACTCTAAAAGACACGTTTAATGTTAAATGCCACAAAAGTTGCTCTGCTGCTTTTTCAATTGTGGTGAATTCAGCCTACACATATTCATATCCTGCATGCTTAATGACCTCATTTAGCTGAGGGGAGGTGAAGGTGCTCTTAGCTTGCCACATTTCCCTAATTGTTTTTTAATTACACCTAAGACTGTATCATCTTCAGTAATTCCAGACAGCAGGTCAATTTCTTACAGACAGATAGCAGTTTTTTGGGTAAGGGAATAGCTGTTTTCTTTCACATAAGAGATTTACAACAAAATCACTAAATTTGTTTTGTAAAAGCTATGGCATTTATTTTTATTTTGCCCACTAGTTTGCAATGATTATAATGGACTCTAAATATAACGCAAGTGTCTTGTCAGCTTTGTCAAGAAGTCTTTTGTTTTATATTACACTCCTAGTTTGAGCTGCAGTCACACTGTTTCTTTTTTCTTGTGTGCTGCCATATATAAAATGTGATGAAGCACAGTTGTGAAATATTAAGTCATATCACATCAATTAAACTTTTGCACTGCTTTTGATGCACCTCTGTATACTATGTGCATAATCAGATGAAAAATGTGAAATGCAAGATGTTTTACTACGTCTGGACAAAGTATCACCTTTTCAATGTGACATTTTGATTTTTTCTATACTTAAAGATCTGGAGATAAAAGTTCAATGGCCTTTACACAGTCTACCAGTGTCCACAGCCCATCAGTGTCAAATTAATAGCTATTGAATTAACCAGGAATTGGGTCAGAATAGGTCACACAGAGCCACTCCAAGCATTCATCATCCAGAGATGAACTAAACTCTAATTGGTGCAGGCAGAGTGTCCGCATAGCATATCATGAGATTGAAAGTTATTTTTGGTATAACTGCAACATTTTAGTAGCACTTGTGATTCTTTAGGTTCATAACATATCCACTACCAAATAAATCAACACATCATTATGATGTGGTGGAATTTTTGAACAAACTGAAAAAATTGTGCTGGATCCTAGTTAAGCTGCACTGTAAAATGTAACTTATTGTTTTAACTCAGAAAAAAAAACAATTCCAAGGGCTGCCTCAAAATTTTAGATTAACTCCAGTATAAGTGTACAGTATAGCTGACTCAGTGTTGTTAGTTTACTAAACTGTCAAAGATTGTTAACAGGATGTGAGAATTTCATTCAATTCAAACTCTTCTTTGAGTTGAGCTAATCTCCAATAATACGTTAACATAACTGCTTGATGTACTCATTTGTAGCGGAAAACACTTTATCTGAACTATTTGTCTTACTTGAACTACGTAAACTTTTTGAGTTTAACCAAAAACATTGAGTCAACTATACTGTACATTTATACTGGAGTTAATCTAAAATTTTGAGGCAGCCCTTTGAATTGTTTTTTTTTTTTTTTTTTTTTTTTTTTTTTTTTTTTTTGAGTGTAGCTGTTTTTCAGTGAAGTTGTTTAAACACACATATTTCATCTTAAATATCTGTGTGAATTAAATCACTTAAAATTTATTATTTGATATAACTACTTCAATTATTGTTTTAATTCTTAAACCTGATTCACCTTAAACATTTGTCAATTCATTTCAGGGATAGTTAAGTTGAATAATATTTTAGAACTGACTCCGTATGAAATTTCTTTTTTTTTCTTTTTGTGTAATTGAGAGGTTATCAATTTAAAAATGTGTGTTATCACAATAGTTTAATAAAATACTTGTCAAACTGACTCAGAATGACATTGACATAATTAAAGTGCAAAATTACAATTTACAGTGTGGAGATCATATTCCATATCCCACAGTTTCAAATGTGTAAGCTATTCATCTTCCTATGCCATTGAAATGCAAGGCAGACAACTTAATAGTATGATAGCTATAGCTATATTTCCAGTGGTATTCAAGCTTTGACAGACTCAAAATAAATTGTTGTTTCCTGTCCTTTGGTTGACAAGTTTAGACAGTTTAGTTTTGTGCTGGTTCTGTTGAGTGTTTTTGGTACCATAAATTATAAAACTGCAAACAATTTAGGAAGTAACATGTTTCTTCACATGTATGGGTGTGGTCGATTTTGATTAGAAAAAAAAGGTCCTTTTTGAGAGGCAGAAACAGAGCTGCACCTCTAAGAGTGTATTGGTGATAGTAAATGTTTACCTTTTAATTGCAGGAAATGGTAAAGAAATCACATGTGTAAAAGTCTGAGTGCAGACAGTATACTTTTGCCGTTGCTTTCTCCTCCCTGCTGTGTTTTCATTATGTGTCAATCTCAACCAAGTCCACTGAAGTGGAAGAAGTCAATATCACCCTGTTCTGTACCATGTGAAGTGGGAGGTCTGATTGGAGACTGCACAGCCTGTTTTAGTCCTCTAAGGAATGTTTCATCTTGTAGACAAGATGTGCAGCAACAATTATTTTAACTGGTTTAAAAATGTGAAATCTCTGTGTATTTTATATGTGTAACATTTAGCATCAAGCAAGAGATGATTTCTGGTTGAGCTGGTATTCGACAGCAAAACTGTCACATACCAACATTTAGGAAAAGTTTTTCTCACAATAACATCAAAAAGACTTTTATTAATTTAGATATTTAATTTAATTTCTCAATATTTTTGGCAAGTTTTGTTAATTACCTAGCAGTAGTTTTAGCAAGAACTTTCACATTATAATTTAAAATTCATAAAAATGACAATCCATCCTGCCATGGTCTTCAGCCTGTCTGAAGTAAGGCCATGGCAGTAAAATCCCTCTCTCCAACAACATTCTCCAGCTTATTCTAGGGGTAATCCTAGAGCTTCCCCCGACCAGAAGGGATATAAAGTCCCTCCAATGAGTTCAGCGTTTGCCTTGGGGGTCTTTATCCCATGAGATGTTCCCAGAAAACCTCTAAAGTGAAGTGTCCAGGAGGCATCCTGTTCAGATGTCTAAACCTCCTCAACTCCCACCTTGACCTATTTTGATGTGAAGAAACTTGAGCTCCTCCACTTAAGGAAACCAACTAGCTTTTTCTAGTTACGAAGTATAGTTTCAGACATATTGGAGCTCACTTATCTAAAAACAAATGACTGTATATCTTGTCAGCAGTGCTTTTAAGAGACAAAAAATAGTCTGAACTCTAGGGATATGAAGCTGAAGGTAGCAATGAAACTAATTTTACAGCAAATGAAAGGGCATCCTGTACATAACAGAATGCCTAGAAACATAAGCTACAAAGAGGTAGACCAGTTTATTTGTGCCTGGTACAGACAGAAAGATTTTAAAATTCTCATCAGATTTTCAAAACCTGGGAGACCCCACACATGGTGATAAACAATCATAAATATATCAGCTTTGGTCCTACAGTTTGTGGTGTATAGCCACATGGAAAATACAACACACCACACAAATAGGTATCACTCACAAACATTCAGATGTCGGATGGGAAATCCTGCAAAACCTATCAAAAACTAACGTGAGTTCAGAGTAAACAAACATGGCTGTGTAGGAAGAAGCAATATCAATAGTTTGCGGACTATTTTTAACAGAGAAAGAACAATACAAAAAGATATCTCTGACACCCACCAGACTTTCTGGTGCGTCATGAGAGATGTTTTGTCTTCTGTGTATTATGGATTCCTCTCTGTGTTTCTGTCACCTCGCTTTCTGATTGGCTACACATCACATTCAACAGACCGCATGCTCATTTGTCCTTGGGAACATCACACACACTGTGATATTGGACTAAGACAATCTAACATGTCGAGCATCCCTGATTTGAGATCAACGTCCTTCCGAACAGACTGTGTTACTCTTAACACACCACACGTGGCTGGAATTATTTTGATGTTAACCAGACATCCGTAAAAAGGATTAAATATTATTAACCAAGATAAATATGAAAACAATATGATGAAAATAAACTTAAAACCCTCTGACTGAAGCTGCATAAAATATTGCATTGCAGTCATCACATTATCAATGCGTGCAACATAATAACAGTCGCAAACTACAACTTGGAAGCAATACTTGCAAGGCTATTATGTTTCACATGCAGTGCATTTAATTTCTGCATGCTAGCAATATTTGGTCAGTTAGACTCTCACCGCCCACACCAGATGATGTAACCCATATGCCAAAGTTCACAAAGAGCAGTAAGGAAATCATGATAAGGAAGAAGAAAGAAGGGTGAGAAACATATGGGTTAGTCAAAATCAGCATCAGTGTCCCACTATAAAACATTATTATTGCAATTAGATGTTTTTCTAATATTATACAGACCTACATTTGAGTTGTTTGAGTTCTACTTGTACATCGTAGTGAGAGTTTCTTAATTTTTATTAAAGTATAAAAAAAAAAATTAAAAATCAACATTGTGATGTGATTCCACCTTCGCCATGTTAAAGAGTGGAGATAACCACTCCCATAACCCTGTTTGGGATTAGGTAGATATGAAAAAATAGCAAATTAATAATACGCAGTAAAATACAACAAAGTTGTCAAAATCTGAGATCACTTAGGTAACAAGCAGCAGCACAACCACAACACTAAGCCTGTCACATGGTATTTTTGAATTTAATACCGAAGTAATGGTGGCTGCTGGTGGTAATAGTACTTTAAGATTATAGCTGTCAGTGATCATCTCGGGCAATGAGCATTACAGCCGAAGCCTTCCCCACAACCATCTTCCTGGATCCATAAAGGCCACCCTGAGCTTTTGTTAAAGCAATCAGGATATGCATGGACATTAGTTTTGAAAGCCAAATGGTGCAGTTCAACCCTGACCTGCCTTCAGCATAAAATGAATTGAGACTGGATTATTCTCTTCCAGTTACTTTCCTACACAGTATCATCATAAAGAGCTGTTGCTCTAATTTCTTTTGACAAATCATTCAAGACATTGGCATTAATGTGTCAATTCATCTTTACTTATCCTCCTTTAGTAAAATATTCTGTTTTATTCTAACTGTTAAGGTACAAAAAGGGCTAATAACCACAAAAAATTTAGTTTACAGAATACTGCAAATAAAAATGAACTTTAATAAGCTGTAATGCTTATTTTTTCTTAAAGTCTTTGACTTGAGACACTCATTTCCATAATTTATTCAAGACATGTCTGCTTCTCAAAGCTTTGAAAGGAATACGCTGTGATACTCATATGACTAACCACCTTGCTCTGTTTTTTTTAGCATTCAGTGTTGAGGGCATCATTTATGTAGTTTTGCCATAGAATGTTGTTTTAAATTTGATGCTGAGATAAATACAAACTAAATGATTTTCTCAATTTTTTTTTTTTTTCGAAACAAATTCAGATTTAATATAAACCACTTCTTTTCCCTTCATACTTTCCTCTGTTGTAATGCTGACTTGCAAATTTGTATTGATCAAATGCAGAGACAGAGTCTGTTGAAAGCACAGAGAAGCAGCAGGTTTCCCTGGCTGTATGGTACAAAGAGTAAAATGACAAACCCCTTTAATGAAGTAATAACATACAGGCCTTTTTATGTCTGCTCAGTTAATTTAGTCCTTGATAAAGCATTGCCAGTGCCAATGCCTTTTTAAGAGCAGATACATAAATTACTATGGAATTTAAACATTTAAATAGGAATTCATATTGCACGATGTTCTGCTCTTACAAATAAACAAAATTACTCAAGAACGGACTCTTTTAATCTTCAGTAATTAAAACAATGTTAGCATTTGCAATATTGTCTTCTGCCTTAACAGAATATATTAATTGGCAATGACTCCAAAAGCAAAATATAAATCTTTGATCAATGATATATTTAAAAAGAGATAGTCATACTTTTGTTTACAGTACACTTTTTAAAATACTTTAACCAGATTTTTGTGTAAAACTATTAACTAGTCAGCACATCCACTGAACTTGCATCATAGTTAGGGCCAACAGATGGTACAGAAATTTGATTGACAATGATTTACATTTAAATCACTGTCTATCAACTAAACATTTGCTTCTGATCAATATTTTTGAATTATATTTGTTTGATGATTTTGATGTATATTTGCTTGATGTTTTTACGATGTAAAGCACTTTCAACTGCCTTGCTGATGAAATGTGCTATACAAATTAAATGGACTTGACTTTAAATAACGTTTTCCTTGATTTTTTATTATTATTATTATTTTAGTTTGAATGTCTCCAAATCCTACTGCATTAAAATTGATGCTCTTTACCACTTACATTTTTCTAATGAAAGTTTTACTGATAATGCAAGTATTGTAGAATAAAGTGTTTTTATCATTACTTTTGCCTTGGTGGTCTTTAATGTCATTAGTACAGATCATTAGGATGTTTGGCGAATGTTGTCAACAACGTTCACCGAACATCAAAATGAAAGGCCATTAAACATCCAGAGAACCTTGTCTGCGTATGTTTAGCTAGTTTAGAGCATCAGGAAAAAAACATCTTAATTTAGTCTGAGCAGAGCAGGCCCACTCAACATCCTTCACCTGTTGTAAACATTGTAAACATGTAGTGGATTTGTGGCATTCCTCTTATCTTTTTCTAATTGTGGAGGTGGGAAGAGTGATATTCCTTTTGTGGCTAATTTCTGACTAATGCTGCTAAGATTATTAGGACTGAGCCATAGCAAAGGCTTTAGGGAAGTCCTTTTGTTAAGCATGGGTTGGTGCGTAAGTGATAAGACTGAATTGTTCTAATACAACAAACTTTAAATAATCCACTGACAGCATTGGGGTAATTTTGTATGGCATCAACAGGAAAGGCTCAGAGCTCACCTTACAAGTTGGTTTTACTGATTTTAATACCATAGTCTTGCCCTTCATAGAGGGTATTAAATATTAGCAGGCAAAGATAACTCAGTGTCTATTCTCTTATTTCAGGTTCAGGACCAGTTTGGTTAAACAATTTTATTCCCACCTTTATAAAATTATGTTAAAGTTGAGAAAAAGATGAAAAATTAGGTTTGTAAGCAAATACATTTCTTTTAGCATCTTTTTTTTCTTCTGCTGAGCAACATTTTTGTCTGAAATCCTAATATCTAAAATACTTTTTGTCAACATGAGATATGAAGCATAAGTGTAAATTCAATCTGGAAGCCTGTTCTGAGCCTCACCTGCACCATCCAATCACTGCGTCATACGACTCAGCTGCAGTCCATCAGCATTAGACTATGCCTCATCGAAGCCAATCATCGTGCAAGCCTCTGCTTGTAAGGCCCTCCATCCATGGCTTCAATTGCTCCCAAGTTGAGCTCCAACTCACCTCTGCCTCTTCTCCACCCTTGTTCTCTTGACTCCATCCGAGGAAATTTTGCTCTGCATTTCTTGTAATGTCACAGTTGTCACATGCAGTGGCTTACTAAAGTATTCATACCCCTTGAACTTTTCCATATTTTGTTACATTACAACCACAAACATAAATATATTTCACTGGAATTTGATGTGAAAGACCAACACAAAGTGGTATACAAGTGTGAGGTAGAAAGAAAATTATACATGATTCAAAACTTTATTTACAAATAAAAAACCTGAAAAGTGTGGTGTGCAAAAGTATTAAGCCCCCCTGAGTCAATACTTTGTGGAACCACCTTTTGCTGAAATTACAGCTGCAGGTCTTTTAGAGTCTGTCTCTACCAGTTTGCACATCTGGAGATTGGAATTTTTGCCCATTTTGCTTTCCAAAACATCTCAAGCTCAGTCAGATCAGATGGAGAGCGTTTGTTAACAGTAGTTTTCTGATCTTGCCACAGATTTTCAATTGGATTTAGGTCTGGATTTTGACTAAGCCATTCTAACACGAGTATGTTTTGTTTTAAACCATTCCATTGATGCCCTGGCTTTATGTTTAGGGTTGTTGTCCTGCTGGAAGGTGAACCTCCGCCCCAGTCTCAAGTTTTTTGCAGACTCCAACAGGTTTTCTTCCAAGATTGTCCTGTATTTGGCGCCATTCATCTTCCCATCAACTCTGACCCTCTTCCCTGTCTCTGCTGAAGAGAAGCACCCCCAGAGCATGTTGCTACCACTACCTTATTTTACAGTGGGGATGGTGTGTTCAGAGTGATGTGCAGTGTTAGTTCTCAGCCATACACAGCGTTTTGCATTTTGGCCAAAAAGTTCAATTTTGGTCTCGTCTGACCAAAACACCTTGCTGTGACCCCAACATGGCTTCTGGCAAACTGCAAACAAGACTTCTTATGGTTTTCTGTTTACAGTGGCTTTCTTCTTGCCACTCTTTCATAAAGGCCACATTTGTGCAGTGCACGACTAATAGTTCCCCCACCTGAGCTGTGGATATCTGAATTTCGTCCAGCGTCACCATGGGCCTCTTGGCTGCATCTCTGATCAGTGCTCTCCTTGTTCGGCCTGTGAGTTTAGGTGGACGGCCTTGTCTTGGTAGGTTTACAGTTGTGCCATACTCTTTCCGGATGATGGATTGAACAGTGCTCTGTGAGATGTTCAAAGCTTGGAAATCTTTTTATAGCCTAACCCTGCTTTAAACTTTTCCACAACTTTCTCCCTGACCTGTCTGGTGTGTTCCTTGAACTTCATGATGCTGTTTGCTCCCCAATATTCTCTTAACCAACCTCTGAGGCCGTCACAGAGCAGCTGTATTTGTACTGAGATTAGATTGTGGACTCTATTTAGTCATTAGTAGTCCTCAGGCAACTTCTGAAGGCAATTGGTTGAACTCAGAAAAAAGGGGCTGAATACTTTTGCACACCACAATTTTCAGTTTTTTATTTGTAAAAAAATGTTTGAACCATGCATAATTTACTTTCTACTTCACATCATACACCACTTTGTGTTGGTCTTTCACAAAAAACTCCAGTGAAATACATTTATGTTTATAGTTGTGATGTGACAAAATATGGAAAAGTTAAAGGGGTGTGAATACTTTTGCAAGCCTCTGTATTTTCCCTCATTTCCAGTTCTTGTTCTTCTATTTGCCTGTATTCATATTCCTGGCAGATTGTGATTTAAATGATTGAATTCTACCAGGGAGTTTGTCTCAGAAAGAGATCAGACAGGCATCTCTCAAAACATAAAGCCAGATGGTGGGACATATTAATTGTGAAAATATGTATTTTTTGTTTATGTTTTTTAATTAGGATGTTGAAAATTACTTATCTTCTCAGTAATCAGTAGAAAAATATGTATTGGTATTACAGCAATCAAAGCCTTCTTGTAATGACTGATAAGCAATTGGCATTTTTCAACTGGTATTTATATTTACAATATATTACACAATTTATATTAGGTAACGAGCTCCAAATCTTTAAGGTTGGAATACCTTGTTGCCATTGCCCTTATATATCAGATTCAAGTCAAAACACAGCAAACATTAACATCAATTCCAGTCAGAAAAATTGTGCTGGGTAAAAGTAAAAGTTTACATCTGTCTGTCAGAGGTGCATCTATGATGTAGAGGGCATCATGGTCTGAGATTTTTATTTTAGGAGTTTTGCTCGGCCCTTGGTTATTTTGAAAAGAAGTCATGGTACTTCAGATGCCAAAACATTTTGAACAATTCCACTCTCCCAATTTTGTGGGAACAGTTTGGGATGGAATACCTTGTCTGACTCACACAGAGTACTGGTGTAAACCTCATAGCATACCTTTGGGAAAGAAAAGGCTTTCTTCTTTTCTTCTTCTAAATGTTCTTATTTTAAGTTCTGAGAACACAGAAGTTGTTCTTTTAGGACCAGAACCTCTGAAAAAGACACTGCAATTACTTGATCTGGATAGCATTAAATTGCCCTCTGATAATAAAGTAAAGAACCTCTGTGTGAATTTTTGACCAGCAGGATATGTCATTTAAGTCCCATATTAAACAAGTTTGTAGGATTTCCTTCTTTCATCTCCGGAATATTGCCAAAATTAGAAATATCCTGTCCAGGAGTGATGCTAAAAAACTAGTCCATCCATTTGTTATTTCAAGGCTGGATGACTGTAATTCTTTATTATCAGGAAATCCACCGAATGTAGTTAAAAGCCTTCAACTGATCCAAAATGCTGCAGCAAGAGTTCTGATGAAAATTAAAAAGAGAGATCATATTTTTTTATTATTATTTTAGCTTCCCTTCATTGGCTCCTTGTTAAATCCAGAATATAATTTAAGATTCTCCTTCTCACATATAAAGCCCTTAAAAATCAAGCTCCATCATCCATCAGAGATCTGATCGTTCCAGATGTTCCTAACAGAGCACTTCCCTTTCAGACTGCAGGTTTAATGGTGGTTCCTGGAATTTCTAAACGTAGAATGGGAGGCAGATATTTTAGTTATCAGACTCCTCTCCTGTGGAACCAGCTCCCAGTTTGAGTCCATGAGCCAGACACCCTGTCTACTTTTAAGACTAGACTTAAAACTTTCCCTTATGATAAAGCTTATAGTTAGACTGGCTTAGGTTAGCCTGAGCTATCTCTGCTGTTATGCTGCCATAGGCTTAGGCTACTGGAGGACAAAGTGATCACCTTTTCTCTAATTTTCATTATTTTCTGTTATTTCAATTGTTAACTTTTTGTTTTCTCTGTTTTTTCTCTTCATAGAAGCGACATCTGGTCTGGCATTTCACTTGACTGTGATAACTTCTTGGAGGAGGGCATCAGCTGAGATAATGCTAATTATCTCAGCTGATGCCCTAACTAATTCTTCTCCCTCTCATGCTATTAACTTTTTACTTCAAAAATAATCCTATCTCAGTTCATCTGCTTCTTCTTGTGCATTCTGCTCTGTCTCCCCAAACCCTCAGTCGGTTGAAGCATATGTCCGTTTGTACTGAGCCAGGTTCTGATGGAGGTTTCTTCCTGCTAAAGGGGAGTTTTTCCTCTCCACTGTCGCTATATGCACGATCAGTATGAGGGACTGCTATAAAGTCAACGACACAATGGAAGCGATTTTCTGTTGTTGTTTCGTGCTCGTCCAGGAGGAGTGAATGCTGCAAGTCAATGACCTGATGCAATGTGCTGGGTTTTTGTGGATAGAAACTTTTTAACTGCATTAATTGAGCTTACTGTACTGTTTGATAACTAGGATCAATTGGAATGTATGTGTGATTGAATTGAAATGATTTTTTGTAAAGTATCTCAAGAAAACCTTTATTGTGAATTGGCGCTACATAAATAAACTGAATTGAATTGAATTGCAAACCAGGGGGCTCGTGTAAATAATGTGTGTACGCACAAAAAAATATCCAGCACCATATTTTACAATTCGGCATGAATAAAAATAAATGTGCCATGAAAGTTTGTGTAAATAAATGCAAAGTTTTTACCTGCTGTGAAAATGTGCGGCAGCCATGCAAACTTTTTCAGTGAACAATAAACTTAAAGCACCAAAACTCACCTAAATACACAGAGGTCTGACTCCATTCAGTGTTATTTAACCCAAGGAGCATCAAAGTAATTGTTTTTTAATGATTTTAATATTTTATCGTTTTGTAACAGTATAAAAATATATATTTCTATAAATATTAGGATAATGTCTCACTTCCATTTAAATGAGTTGAGTGGGGTATAACAGAAGCTGTGGAGCTCATGCTGGCACCTCGCTTCCATTTTGCGCTCCCATTGTGTAATTTGCATCCATGTGTGGAGTTTGGTTGCTGTTGAGCAACAGATTGCTGGTTTGGTGTGTGCTCTCCTTACTTTGTTATGGTAGGTGGCCTCTTTTGTTGCACCACAGTTGATCTTTATGTAGTTGCTAATCCCAGTGTGGTCAGAGGTGGATGGCAGCTTGCTACTTTCCTCCTCTTTCTGTGTGTGCGTGTGAGTCAATCAACTTCAAAATAATGTATTTTGATTGAGGAAATAGTTATCAGCTGACTGAATTTTAAAGGCATTTTGCCGACATCTTGCTAGCTGATTGTGGACAGCTGTTGTTTCTGGCTCAGAATTTCTGCTTCCAACAATTTGTCTCCAGACACATGTGGCTGTCCATCCAAGTTGATCGACTCAATGATGGTTGGGCGCAGTGTATATGAGCGTCTGGCTCGCATGTTACTGTAGTGTGGTTAATTGGCCCCACATGTTGTCTCACCATGTGCCTGCTGCCTTAAGGGTTTCTTTTTTCTTTTGCTGTGTTTGGTGGATGCTGTCCACTCCCACTGGCCCTTCCAACGGTAACCACAGCTCCTTTTTTATTTCTTGTTTTTAAAAAAAATATATATTTTTAACCTATAATTTAATTTAAAAAAAAATTTAATCTGGAATCTTGTCTCAGATGTCATAACTATTTGTATATCTACAAACTTGTGTGCCTTAAAAAGGGGTAATGTTTCCTGGGTGAAATTCCCAGAGTGGCATTGCTGAACTCTTTATTTTGTTGGGGTGTGAGAACTTGCATAATATTCATGAGCTCCAGTGAGTGCTGCCGAAGTTTAAACAATTAAACTGTACCACATTTATCCTCATAAAATAAGGTAACACACACACACACACACACACACACACACACACAAATAAATAAAATAAAACTAAAATAATGAGAAGACTGCCATCAGATGTAAACAGTAAATTTCCTCAGTTTTTGTCACATGTAGATGTAAATGCACGTTGGTCTATTCGCGGAAGCGCACAAAATGCATGTAAATATTAAGGGGCACTTTCGTTCTCACTAAAAAATGAAAATGGGGTCGGATCAGCCACCCTTTACTCCAAACAGGTCAGGTTTGATGATACTTTAGTTGAACAATTATGTAGACAATCAGACATGTACATAAATAGCTGCGAAAAGATGTGAGGAATTGTTGGACGATAATAGCTTTAGCTCTTATGGGGAACATCGCCAATGGAAGTATTCGGAGGGAGTGTGTTCAGAGATCATATTGATCTACTGGGACATGATGAGTGGCTTGTTATCCTTCCGACTGCCCAGAGTGATCATCCTGGAGCTCTGTGCAGAACTTGCTTCAGCTTAAAAGAGGGGAACTTGAAGGAGCTGTGCGTTACCAATGCTGGAGTTGGATGACAGATCGAGAATGTCACAGTCATCCCTCAGTCGAGCCATGCCAGCTTTGTCAATGTGCCTTAATGAATAGAAAGGATTTCCATTCTGTAAATGTGCAACTTACATGTGATGCACAAAAGTGCCTAATAATGTAGTGGTAGGTTGGCCTAGTACAACAAATGATTCCTTCATGTGGAATAGGCTTCCACATTTCCCACTCATCCCAAAGGACTCTCTGGCATGCTGTCTGTCTTTAATTCCCGGCTGAAAGCTCTGCTGTTCAAACAAGCATTTCCACTTGGATTAATCAACACATCCCACCATTTTACTCTCTAAATTTTCTTTTTTACTTTCCATTTAAAAATTTTTGCTGTTATTTTTGTGAAGTGGCCATGTATGCCCTGAAAGGTGCCTTTTAAACGGGCAGTATTTTCCAGGCACATAGTGCCATTTTATAGCACAATCAAGTAACTATGTTACCTGCAGTTGTTACAAAGATGCTGTATATGCTGTATATATCAAATATGGCTTTAAAGAAATTTGACTTCCTAATTTGAAATTGGGCCTCTGTCTCATTAAAAACTCCTGCTCTTTCTGAAACTCTGCCTTCAGGAAGTCATTACAACAGCACTCTATTAATCCTTTAACGGGTTTTTTTTTTTTTTTTATCAGTCTTTCACTGAGAAGTAGCGCGTATAATGAGCTCAGTAGATGTATAGTTCCACCAGGTGTTTGCTAATTGCTCCTGGAAACCTGCCTGACCAGTTTGAAGTTTTATCAGATACAGTATAGGACAGTTATCACACATTGGATTGTTAGAATGTGCAATCCAAAGGCTAGTCTGAAGGAGCTGAGTGGAGAAGGCACAGGGGAGGGGTGCACTGTGAGGTGGAAGCTTGGAAACTGCAGCTCTGAGGAGGAGCTGCACCCCGAAGGTGGAGCTGTATCCACCCAGGCATTTTGCACAGCTGAATGGCTGCCACGGGAGATTAAAGGATTTCTCAAACATGCATGAAAGAATCTAGACAACACTTCAGGTATGTTTTTGATGATGGAATAACATTATAACATGATGTAAAGCTCAAAAAAGACAATTTTACATAATACTGACCCTTTAAATAAAATATATTATTAGAACTACCACAAGAAGCGACAATGGCTATGGTTATTTGGACATGTGGTGGGAGTCTTATAGATATTTATACTAATATACATGTATTTATGGGCGGCAACAGGGTGATCGAAGCGGCACCAGCAGCTGAGCTCTATTTCACGCAAAATGGGATGTATGGGATGATGAAATGTGGGATGATGTGACAACGGTGGAAGGAGGTTGAACCGCAATTGGTGGGTTGCCAGTTCAATCTCTGCTCCGTCTGCTTCTGTCGTTGTGTCCTTGGGCAAGACACTTCACCCACCTTGCCTGCTGGTGGTGGTCAAAGGGCCTGTGGCAGTAAAGTGTACAGCAAAAAATGTTTCAGTCCCTGTAATTTATAGGAATTGCTAAGGTTGTCACTGAAAGTGTTGGAAAAACTTAAATAATTTAATCTCTTTTTTTTTTCTTGCAGACAGCAGGGTCCAACACCAATGAAGAGCCATGCATACTCTGAAGCACAGAAGGCTGTTCTCTGAGTAGCCTTTTAATTTATCTGGTTACATAAAGTCACTGCCTAAGTAACACAATCTTTATTGGTGCTGTCCTTTTCTCGCCTTGGTTCCATCCTCACCTAGTCTAATTCTTCCTGTTACCAGGCAGTTTGCTCCTTTCCTTTAAGTCAAGAAATTCTAACAATACAATGTGTGGTAACTGTCCTATACTGTATCTGATAAAACTTCAAAATGGTCAGGCAGGTTTCCAGAACCACCGAACCCAGTCAGTCATCAACTATGCATAACTATGATAAGATCAAAAAAATTAATACACTTTTTAACAAAAATGTGTGTTTTCCCCATGTACTCAAAGGTTGGATTTTTCTCATTTTATTTTGCTGCAGCAATAATAAAAATGTGCTTATTTTGAGAATTACTTTTACATATTTTCACTGGTGGTGAAAATACATGTGAAAGGATTCTGTGTTGTTCCAATACAATTTTACAAATACTAATTGTATTTCTATTTGTGCATTTATGTAAAACATTTTCATTTATTCTTTAAAATTACTTTGTCCATGAAGCATTTTTTCATATTTTTCAGTTAAAATTATTTGACAAACTATACTGGAAAGAAATGTTTCCTATTCATTGCTACCTATTTTTATGCCCCTTCACTCCCTTCTTCATGTCTTGTTTCAAGACTTGTCTGAATGTAGCACTCCCAAAATTTTAAAAATACATCAGAAGTTAGACTATGGATAAAAATGATAATTTAAGCTGCCATTTATCCTTGGGACAAATGACAGGTGAAATGTGTAAATTTAAATAAACTGCTCGCACAAAAAAAAAAAAAAAAAAAAATCAGAGGTTTCCGTTTGTTCTTAGATGATCTTCTACTCTATCAGATCAAATAAGGTAAATGTTACTTGAGGCAGCATCTAATAGAAGTACATATAGAGAAATTCTTGTTGGACTGCATCAAAAAGCTATTAAAAAAATCCCAACTAAGTTAAATAAAGAAATGCTGTATTCAGTCCATGCACAGTGGACCAAGGGAAATCTGATTCGGTCCAATGGTGAGATTGGACCACAGCGGGTGTTTGCTCCCCAGCAGAAAACACTAAAATGCAACTACAACTTATAGACAAGAGCCAAGGCTACAAAATCACTTCCCCAAGTCCTGGAATCTCTGTAAACCCCCAAGCAATGCCTGAATCTTAATTGGCTTTTGTGATTGGCTTGTTTGATAGCCAGGGTCCAATTGTAAAATTCCCACTCAACTCATTCATTTTTAACGTGTGTCACTGAGCCTTAACAAGATGTCCGGTCCTGCAAGCAGTCTGCTGTGATCCTCCTGAGGGCAAACTGAGTACTCTCGTTCTTCCTGTGTCTTAGAAAGGAGCTCCCATGGGTAATGACTGGGGCCAAAGGGATCAAAGAGGGTGTCACTATACTGCTCTCAGTCTTAATCACAACATCCTCTCTCACAGTACATCCAACTAATTAAACTTTATGCTCAGAAAGAAGCCTGAGTTCAGCACTTGTGTGAACCTTAGTGATTACTGTGGCCAAAGCCAAAATGCCCCACACACTGCAGAAAAATATATTTTGCCAGAGTCAGAGCTTTACAGTCTGGTTGTTTTGAGATGAGAATGACAATGCATTTGGCAACTTGTCTACATGAGCAAGCAAAAATTGTCATTGATATTATTGACAGAGTGTCTCCTTATCTTTCATGACAGTGCACTGACTTTAAATTCAATATTAGAATGCAAATTTGATTTATGAAAATGTAATCCAAATCTGTTTAGATAAGCTGTAACTCCAAAACTTTGTATCAGTTGTGGCGACATTCACCAGGTGTATTTCTAGCCCAATATGTATAACAAAAGTAGAGTGACAGTTTTCCCTTTAGAGAGATGGGATTCATTCAACTATGATGGCTATTCTTATATAAAGTAATGCCATCATGATAATTAGTTTACAGAAGACTTGTTTTAAATTAACTACTTCTTAACTAACTTCTTATTAGAAGACCTGCCTAAGCTGAATAATAGAGATTTCCTTTGCATTACTAAGACCTGTGTGTGGTAATGACATCACTCAGTGTGCCTTTTTCTCAAAGTTTTCAGTGAAGAATAGTCAGTGACCACAAACTATGCATGGACGTTGCCATTATGCATCAGATGTTTTGGTAAATTGCCCCTTGTTTATAACAATTGCAATTTAATTTTTTCAGCTTGAAAACACTTTTGTTTTCTTGGGTGATTGCCTCAAACAGCATGTGTCAGACAAGAGAGAAAGGGCTAAATAAAAGTGAAATGTTGTCAAGCTAAGGTTATGATTAGGAGTTTGGGCCTTTATAGGTATATGTTATTTTTATTTATTGGATGGATGGATGGATGGATGGATGGATGGCTTTTGAAAGAATAGGTGGATGGATAGACTACTGAACAGTAAATTGGTACATTATGAAGGGGATGGATGGGTTGACAGCTGGATGAATACAATATTTACCCAATATCAGTGTTTTAGGCAACAGGCCAGGGAATAACATAAAGAAATATTAGGATTTTGCTATTCATCATTTCCCTTTTAAATTTATATAGACATGGAAAATATTTAAATCTAAACTCTATATGTTTCCAAACTGCATTCGTTGATGGATGGACAAGAGACGGAGAGAAATGTAGACTGGCTTTGACTTTACTCTCTAGAGTTAACTATTTTGCAAAAAAGGCAAAGCATGTTTCATTTCCCACATCCCTTCCTGCTCCAGCTGTGTGTTTTAGAAGCGACTGTTGATCATTAACACTTCCCCCACATTGTGCTGGCATCACTCCCTGCTCTGCCATTGGCACACTCTTCCCATCTCGTGTTTTAAATTGTGGGAGGCAAAGAATGGAGCTATGTGGGGCTTGTTTGTTAACGACACAACACCCTCATGAGTTTGTGCTGGCAGGATGCCTAGCCACCAGAACTGTGGCACAGTACACTAGAAAACTGGAAGTGAACCTATTCTCATTTTTTAAAAGTGCATATTTATTTAGTCATTTACCCAACAGTCATTAGGGCTGTGTGTGTGGCAGTTTTTTGTGATCTACTTAGACTAATTATATCAAACTTGCCCTATGGGTTTTAATTGGTTTACAATAGATGATATGAAGGGAGTCTTTCCCCTGATGGCATGACACATAACTGATAGTGTTACACTGAAATGCTTTTTTAAGACCATTTACACCTTAACCAGGGATTCCAGTGCCACATACTCAGTTATTAAGTTTTGATAAGACTATATAGCCATCCTTTGAAATCTGGTTTACAGTTGGCAAAATATTTGCATCATTTATGGTAATAATATAGTACCAGTTAAGTACACAATATATTTTCCAGTCTACCTAACTGAAATACTGTATTTCATTTAGGTCTGGGATGACTTGGCTACTCTGACACATGCATATGATTTGATCTAAACCATTCCAATGCAGCTCTGGCTGTATGTCCAGGGTTGTTGTCTTGCTGGAAGGTGAACCTCAATTCTGGACTCAAGTATTTTGCAGCCTCCAACAGAGTTTCTTCAGTGCCCCTGTATTTAGCTAGATCCATATTCCTTTCATCTCTGACCAACGTCCCAGTCCCTGCCGAATAAACTTCCCTGTAGCATTATGCTACCACCACTATGTTTCATTGTGGGTGTAGTGTGTCCAAGATTATATGAATTGTTAGTTTTCCACCACACATAGCTCCTGCATATAGACCAAATATTTTATTTTACTTTGATCTGACCAGATCTTTTCCCATATGCTTGCTTTGGAAAGGTTTCACACAAGTGTACTTTTATTTACTAATTAGGTAACTTCTGAAGGCAACTGGTTGCACTGGTTTTATTTAGAAGTATCAGAGTAAAGAGGGTTGGACACAAATGCATGCCACACTTTTGAAATTTTTATTTGAGAAAAATAGTTTAAAAAAAATCTTTGCCTTTCACATTAACTGTCCCCATTAAGGAAAGTGTTTCTAAACTATCTGCTGTACAAATCCAACTCTCATTGGTGGCTATCCTTATCCATTAATAAAATGTTCCTATTTTCACCCTAAATTGACAAAACCTGGATCCAAGACATTTTCACATTTTTTGCTTGGTTTTCACAGCACTTAGACATAAAAAATTTAATGGTGTTTCAGCACTGTTCAATACTTCACATGTGATGTGGTTCTGATGGTGACCCTGCACACAGTAGAGTTGATAGTTTTCCCTTTATACCGGTCCCTTGTGTTGTTTAAATAAACCCTTTATGGTGACCACTTAGAAAAAAGACCTATAAACTTTTAATAATAAGCAACATGATAGTGATTTACCCTGACGGGAGTCAGGAATTATACATTAATCATAAGACCTTTGTCTTGTTCTGAAAGCATTTTCAACTGTCTGAGTGTGAGGCTTCAGTGAAGCTGGCTCTGCCTAAAAAAAAAAAAAAAAAAAAAAAGTCCAGTTGAAGGTTGGTAAGCCTTGTTATGCATACATAGGCTATTGCACTGAGCTCTACTGAAGACAAAAGAAAACCTTGATTTATCTATTTGATAAGGCCTAAAATGTATAGCATAGCACAAGTGTTTTCACTTTCATAGAGAAGATTCAAGCAAAAGATGAAATGCATCAAATTATCAAGATACTGCCAAGGGTATTCATGTTTGCATAAGGTTTAGCAGTGGGGGTGGAAAACAGTTGTAGGTTGTCAGAAACCTTTGAGGATGGATAAATATGATGAAGGGCCATAATTATGTGATTGTTGGCTTGGAAACCATATCACTGAAAATAGACATGAGCATGGCAGGGAAGTAAAGAATTCCCACACCCCTTACAGAGAGGGAGTGACAGGTGCTTTCTGCTGAGTGTTGAATGGCACTGTTACTGCATTCAGATTCTTTGTGCAATTAAATATTTTAATTTATTAAATATGAGCAAAAATGTCTAGAAGGCTGTGGATAGTTATGAGATAACATGTAAAGATTTGATATGAACCAGTGATTACAGCAGATTTTTTTTCTGTTCATAGCTTACTCTTCACTACATTGTCCTGCAGTGTTGCATTCTCTCAGTATTCACACCCTTTAATTTTTGCATAAGATAAATAGACAGATTTGTGGTTGTAGCATGTCATTTTAGAACTACTAAAAGAGTAAAAATACTACTATGTCCTAACCTACAACTGCCTTTCATGGACCTCTTTCATCCTTTTCTGATGTACTGTTCTAACCTTACTGGCTGTACCTCCAGTAGAGAAGACTGTTCTGTTAATTGCTTTATTCATAGGAACAAAGCACTGAAATACTGGATACTCTAACACTCATGTATCATTAAAGTCAAATTAGACTCTACAATGTGACCAATAGCCCACTCCATGGATGTGCAGTAATAGCACCCCTGCCCCTTGGTATTATGAATGGTATATTTTTGGAGTAACAACATACAAGGTCTATTCATTTGGGTAAGGTGATACACACTATGCTCCTTCACAGCGTGAGCATGTTAAAGTGGTAGAGAATATCCCTACTGTTCATTGTAGAGACTAAAGATTGTTCTGAAAAGATGTGGTTGAAGATGAGGAACCAAGATTGCTATGAATCAACAATGTCTAGAACTATTATTACTAAGCAGATTGCATTTTCATTTCTAGCAAATAGTTTTGACATAGTTTAGTACCTGATGAGATAATAGAGGAGAAAAAAAGAACTTTGGGACATTTTTCCCCCAGTAGGAACAAAATGCAGTTTCTAAACTATATTCACACAGAGCAGACTTAACACTGAGCTCCCTATTGATTATTTTCCCCTACAGCTCTTTCACACTCTAATCAGTCTAACAAAACAACAGGACAGGTGCTCCTTGAAGATACTAGCAGCACCATTAAGTATTTAACAACAATGGTGCACCGCAGAGGATGTATTCCTATTCCTGGGTAACCTACTTATCACCGCAGTGTGAATGCAAATGCCGATGTTTACTACAGTGTGCTTGCATGTTTAAAACATCAGTTGAAATTCGCACTCTTTCCCCACCACATATGACACTCTTATATGAATCAAATATAAAAATGAGCATATTTCTATTTTAAGCAATTGCTCGGGCAACAAAATCTTATCTGAGGTATCATGTATTAATTGCATCCTTTATGGTTTCCTCTTTATTTAATCCGGATTATCCAGAGTATTTACCAGTGTAATGTAAACAATGAAAAGATGTTCATGAACATTTATTTTGTAGAAAAACTGTAGTAGAACTTTTAATGATTCTATCTAAAAACATTAATTTTTTTCTTGGCATTGTAACATTGTTCAGTAGTCAACAGCTATTGAACAATATGATAACCTTGCCCTCTGTGGTCTTGCAGCAGAATGAACTTCACTTGAATGGAATAAGCACCATAGTGAGGTTAAAAAAAATTGCTAAACATGTCAATACTTTCTCAATAAATATATTTTCAATGAGGCTACTGCATAAAATTCACAGCACGTCATTAACAACCCAAGTAATCCACAAATACAAAAAAATATAATCACTACATAAATTAAGTTATACTGTATGTACTACATTGGAATGAAACAGGGAATAAGTATTAAACAAAGAAAGTATCTAAAAAGCAGTCCTGCCTCCTATGAGTCAAAATTAGCATCAGCTGTTTTATTCATTATGCATGGCTTATAAGAAGGTTTCCCTATTACCAGGTATTGCAATCGAAGCATGTTATGATTGGTAAAAATGAAGTGCTCTCTTAAGACCTTGACAATCTTGTTGTAGCAAAACATATTTGTGGCAATAATCTCAAAGTAGAGAGAACATCATTTCACCATGAACCAGCCACAATCCGGTGCTCCATGCAAAATTTCTGTCAAAGTTATCCAAAAGTTAGGGACTACTGCCATAGAGTTTCAGAGAAATCTGGAATTACAAGTTACAGTTTTTCCATGAAAACAATTAGTTATTTACTTAGCAACAATGATGCCTATGAAAAATCAATGTGCAAGACTCATCTGCTGATGAAAAGGCAAGCTGAAACTCATTTAAAGTTTGCAGCAACACATTTGGACAAAGTATGGTCAAATGCAACCAAAATTGAACTCTTTGGAAGGTATTGCAAACACAATGTTTGGAAGATAAATGACAATGCACATCAATACAAAAACAACAGACCAGCTGTGACCTTTGGAGGTAAAAGCATCTTTATTTGGGGTATGGCATAGAAACTCCAGATTGACTCCAGAGGAAAAAAAAGCTACTTGAATGTCCCATGAAATCACTCATCTTGAATCCAACAGAAAACATAAAGAAAGAACTTAAATTTAGAGACCACAGAAGATCACCTTATAAAGACAGTTTAGGTGTTAGAATAGGTCATTGGGCGAGAGGTGGGATACATCTTACACGCTCATGTGTAAGGGAAATTTACATTAATCAGTTAACTTAAAAATCATGTTATTGGATTGTGGGAGGAAGCCAGAGTCTCTGAAGAGAACCCACACATGAAAGGGAAGAACATGCAAACTCTACACAAAAAGATCCCAGGTCGGGATTTGAGCCCAGAACCAATTTGCTATGAGGCAACAGTGCTAACAGCTGTGTCACCATGCAACTCTTGTTTCAAACATCTGGTGAGAATAACCTTAATGTGTTTAATACTTATTTCCCCCAGTATATTACCATTTTATATTGGTCCAGAATACAGGTTTGGTCTGACTGTCAATAAAGCAATGTATTTTTCTTTTTTCCTCTGTTCTTATTGTCTTCCCCATGCCTGAGGAGGCATAATTGAGAAATCAGCAGGTCCTCCTTTTCCTCCTCAAAGTCATTTGCTTACATAGTGTGCTCCCACACCAATCATCTGCTTAGCAGCTTAGCTGTATTTGTACTTCAAGATTTTGTGGTTGTTGCCGTTGGGTGTCTTATCCTGGTGATGACTGTGAGGAAGAGGATACATTTTGACATTTACGAGCACAAAATCTGTTTCCAGTTTGAGCTGGCCACTGAAGTTAAATTATTAAAATCACTTGTAGCAAAGTAGCACAGATAGTTGAGGTAGCTTAAAAATATACACAAACATTACATGATTAAAATAACCTTGAATCATTTAAAACTGGTTCAGAATGCAATTTTTTGAATGGTTGTTAGTAATGATTGTGAAAGTGTTCTTTAAAGAAAAAGAATAAAACAGATCATTATTGTGTCCTGATGAGAGAAAGATTTATTTATTTTGCACAAGAAATACTGATTGTTATCTGTTGGGGAACAAATATGTCAGGCTCCTATGCAAAAGGTGGTTTTATTATTTCTAGGTAATATATTTGTAAAATCTATTTTTGTATAAAAGGTTGTTATATTTTGTTAAAGAAAAAAAAAGAAAAAAAACAGTATTTCATGGATTAAGGTCAATTTAGACTTAAACGTGTTCTTTTTACATCTCAGAGGGTGTTTCATATTTTTTCTTTCTATCTAAAGGAATTTTCCCTGTTGTATTGTATACTGTGAAAGGGTACCATTTAATTCAAGTTATACTGAAAAAATGCTGAGATGTAGAATTTTCCATGGATTACTGTGTCATCATTTTTGAGGGTTACAGTGAGGAGTCAAGCCCTTAGAGATGTGATCGTTCTCCTCTTTTTAAGGTGAGCAAATTGTCTTCTGAAGTGGAAAGACCTTCCCTGACTGCATGTGGGAGTGCATAAACTCTAAAATTGTTTTAAAAGAATCCTTTGGTAAGTTCTGAACCAAAGAATATGACTCTAAAGTCAGTGCATGTTGAGTAGAGTCGTACTTGTCCTGCTGATCAATTTGTTTGCGATGCAAGTTTCAAAACATAACACATAAAATATCTCTTGTAATAAGAGTGTGTACTAAATGCTGAATTAACATTATCTTCTATTTGACAAAGTGATTAACACACCTATAATGACCTGACATACTCCTGAATGAAAAATGACTTCCCTGTTAAGCATTTATGTGCTGACACCAGATGAACCTACGTAAATTAATCAAAGACATGCAGTATGAGAACGGCTCACACTAACAGACATGACTAATTAAAATTGGCAGATGGAATTAATGTATCATGTCAGCGGTTGATGAATAAGAATCAAAGATAGGCACGTACAATTTGTAAAACAGTTCACCTTTTTATGCAAACTTGCAAAGGAAAACCCCTTACAGTTTTTGCTAATGTAAATTTTGTAGGGAACATTGTAACGTTTTCAGAATTACCTGGAATTCAGCCTTCCATTGTCAGCAGTGCTCCCCTCAGGAAGATCACTTAAAATTAAGGATAATACAGTCACATGCATCAATTTCTGTGTGTAAACCAAAGCAAAGTAGTGCACAATTAAAAAGTGTCTTTGTGGTGGGGGGTTAAGTATGATTTTAAAATTTTTGATAAGAAAAAATGTGAAAAGTTTGTTTTTTTGGTCAGTTAGAACAGCAAGTTTTTTGAGGTATGTCTCTATCAGGTTTGCTCATCAAGACACAGCAATGCTTGCCTGCTGCTTCAATCTAAACAGTTCCATTGTATCTCTATATGTATGTTTAGGGCTGTTGTCCTTGTGGAAGATGAAACACCACCTTGTTCTGTTTTGTTACAGTCTCTAACAGGTTTTCTTTCAGAATTATCCTGCATTTAGGTCTTCCCATCAACTCTGTACAGGTTGGAATGTTAGAGGTGATGTGCATTGTTAGTGTTCTACCACACATAGCATTTTGCATGTAGGCCAGATATTTCAATTTTGGTTTCAACAGACCAGACTACCTTTTTCTACATGCTTGCTTGGTAAAAAGAAATTCTAATTATGTGACCTCTAAAGGCAACTAGTTGCACTGGATTTTGTTAAGAAGTATCGCAGTAAAGTGGGCAGAGGGCAAATATGCACCACATTTTTTAAAACATTTTATTCCCAAAAATATATATTTTTTTTTTTACTCATCACAATTAGGCTCAACTTTATGTTAGTGAATTGCATAAAATCCTAATACATACTCCTAGTATGCTTGCCTTTGTAATTGCAAAGTATTAACATGTGGAAAAGATGTTTATAACATCTTTTTCACATTATAAACCTCTCCACAACCTAAAACCTTACTAGTCTGGTTTATTTCTTGGTCTTCTTATGTTCTACTGCATCTACCCATACAATACAAATGCATGCCTCATATGGGCATGTCTTAATATTAAGTCAACAGTCATATTCAATAAATTAGAATGTACATTCCCAAGAGTTTAGTTTGTCAGATTAAAAGTACCTTTTGAAAATAATCTTTAAGCAAGTATTAAACATACTTTTCATTAAGCCAACATTTCTGTTTTTAAAAATTGTTTTGTTTATTTTTTAAGTCTGGTGCAATATTCAAATTTTAAATGTAATTTTGTCATTAGCTGTAAGTGGAAAGTCATCATAATTAAAGGGGCAGTATTATGTACTTTCCAGGCACACAATCAAGTAACTATGTAGCCGTCAGTTGTTAAAAAATTGCTGTATATATCAAATATGACTTAAAAGAAATTTGGCTTAACTTAATTTTACACCTTGAAATAGGGACTCTGTCACTTTAAAAACTCACATATACATATATATATATATATATATATATATATATATATATATATATATATATATATATATATATATATATATATATAATATATATGTGAGTTTTTAAAGTGACAGAGTATATATACAGAGTATATATATATATATATATATATATATATATATATATATATATATATATATATTATTATTATTATTATTATACGTTATTTAAGCCAGGTTCACCTTGGCAGCTAGCAGTATGGCATTAGAAGTATAATTTTTAAACTCTAAATAATTTGTGCAAGCACACAAGGCACACTCTGAAGGGCAGTGAAATATTTATTTTAATCTGGCAATGCAAGGTTGTTTATAACATATTAATGTGACACATCAGGGGGATTTTTTTTTTTTTTTTTTTTTTGCAAATAACAGCTAGTTTTCCTCACTTTGCAATCTGTGTTGGAGCTAATCTACACCTAAAGCACATTGAAGGGAAACTATGTAGCTTACCAAATCAAACTTTATTCTTATTTTGTTGTTTACCTAATTAGTCTGAAACAAAAAGTGGCCTCTGGGGTATTCAAATACAAAACAGATTCCTATTAAAATAGAAGTAAAACTTGCAATATGTAAAATAATGGAATTTGCGCAATTGTTTCAGCAGTTTATCATTTTACACCTGGTGACAGAAAGCTGATAATTCTGCTTTGTATGTTGTGTTACCATTGGCTGATTACAAAAGTTTGAAAAGGTCTTTGAAAGGGTGTGTATAGTCTCTGGTAAGATTCACATCTCTCTTGTGTGGCAGACCTGAATACAGGACATAGAAACTCGTTTCACCTTCTTAGTTCCCCTCACTATCTTCTACAGGTGCTTCATCTCTGCCATATTCAGCTATTGTTGCTTAGTACCCAAATGAGATGCAATCACTCTCAACCATACCTCAGGGGAATATGTAGGCCTGAGCAGCTAAGTGCTGCGAAGGCCTATTGCAATCATGGTGTTTCTTATTATGATTCTCGACACACAAGAAGCGTTAATTTGGAGGCCTAAATATAAATGAAAACTCACGAAACTTCACTCAAAATTGTTCCCTAACTGAAATTTTAGTATTTTAATGGAATCAAAAGTGGGCGTGGCCAAGTGACCCTACAGCGCTCCCTAACGTGAGCTAGACGAACTGGTAAATCCAAGACAGCTGAAACTTGGTACATAGGGTACATAGGTAGATCCCCCTAAAACAAGAAAAAAAAAAGTCTCTTGGGGGGTGCTTTAAACCCAACAGGAAGTCGGCCATTTTGGGTCAAAGGGTCAATTTTGGCCGGTCTTGAATTTAACAAACTTTAACAAACTCCTCCAAGGAATTTTGAGGTATCGGCTTCATCTTTGGTCAGTATACAGTTAAGGGATGGGGGAGTAAAAGTTATCAAAATCTTGAGTTTTTGAGCATGTTAAAGGGGTAGGTCTAGGCCTCAAAGTTGGCCTATTCGCCATGAATTTCGAACCGCTATAACTTTGACATAAAAAGGTCAATTGGCATCAAACTTCATATGAGTCATCCATGTGGGATGCCCAATGATTCTATGTGGTCACATACTGACATCATCAAGGCCATGCCCCCTCAGAACAGGAAGACACTTTTTTTTCTTGGAAAGGTCCATCTATGACCCCCTTGATCTAATCAACATGATCTTGAGTAAGAAGACAGATAACAAGTTGGTCTCACTTGCTTAAACAGTGAGACCAGTTTTCGGTGGAGGGTGTGGCCTTGGCGGCATGGCGAAGTCAGACACCACGCCGTTGCAATACGTTTGGCTCTAAACTCTACATTTTTCAGCCGAACTGCAGCAAACTCACTATGATCGATTCTAATCCATCTCCCAACAGGAATGCGGTCCAATATTTTCTGGGTGTGGCCTAATCTCTCCACAGTGCCCCCTAAAAAATTTTTAAAAATCAGCCTCAAGCCATGCTTTGACCAACAATCATCATCAATTTGGCACACGTGTGTCGTGTCAGTACCTACTGGATTTGGACCAGTGCTCTCTTGGAGCACTGGTCCAAATCCAACAGGAAGTCGGCCATTTTGGATCAAAGACACCATTTTGTCTCTTTTACACATGTTGGATCATGTTGTCCTCACTTTTAGAGCTTTGTATTGTCAAGCCCCTGGCTATAGATCTGATCTTTTGGCACCATACTTTCTTCCCACAGTCTGAGATCTACTCGTCAAAAGCTGTTAAAGGTTCCACAAACACATTTCAAGATCAGAAGGGATCAACCCTTCAAAGCTGTGACCCCCAGATTGTGGAATGTGCTGTCTCCATCTTTGTGCTATTTTGATTTTGTTGATTCTTTCAAGCAGTACTGATTCATTTGTGACTGACCACAGCAAAAGCATTAACAAGTCTACGTGGGGGTGTTTTGAGTTATTTGCAGATTCTGAAAGTGTGGATTCTAAGCTTTCCAATGATGGAAATTTAAAAAAGTAATTAAGATGATATAGCCATTTGAATATTGGCACTCAGAAAATGAGATTTCAGAGAAATCTGCTCAGAAAGTTTCTCCTCAAGTTTTCTCCCCAAAACCTAGGGTAGTTAAAAAGGGCTATTCACTTCATTATTTTGCAATAATCCCACCCCAAGAATTGACTTTCATCTAACAATAGGACTTGTGGCTCTTTGAAGGGAACCAAATCGTAAGGATCATATCATTTTAAAGAGCCAATAAAAATATTAATTTTTGAAGATTAACATTTTTCTAAGAATAAACCATTTTATCACTAATACAAATTCTGAAGTTCACAAAAAAGTAGAATCATCTGTATTAAGTAAAATTAATATTTGTTCAAATGCTGCAAGATATAATCACAGTATGTTCTTGCAGAAAAAAACATGATTATGTATTTTCATAAAATACAACATTTTAAAATATAAATATCAAACACCCATGCAGGTCTTTACAACAAGTGTTAGGTGCATTAGTAACATTTTAGGGCAATTTGTAATTTAGAAGCATAATGCAACAATAAAATAGATCTGAGTGAAGTGCCACCCCCCATCTTCTTCAAATCAAACAAAATTGGTGTCAAATGTTTGTGCTACGCTTCTGCTGGTTTGTACAGCTTTGTGCAGCAATTTTTTTTATTTGTGCTGCTATCATTTTTAAGATTTTAATAAAAGTTTTTGGATGTCATAGAAGGACAACCAGCCCCTCACACATTTATGAAATCAAACGAATTTGGTGTTAATCAGCAGTGCTACGTTTCTCCTGGTTTGTGCTGCTAAAATTTTAGTTTGTGCTGCTTTTGTTTTAAAGATATTAATGAAAGTTCAACCTGCCCCTCCACATTACCCAAATCAAAAAAAAAAATTGGTATTAAACGTTTATTCTACATTTGTGCAACAGTTGTGCAGGAAAATTTTAGCAGCACAAATGTAGCACAAATGTTTGACACCATTTTTTTTTATTTCATAAATGTGGGAGGGGTTGTTAGACCTTCTATGACCTCCAGAAACTTTTATCAATATCCTAAAAACCATAGCAGCACAAACGAAAATTTTTGTTGCACAAGTCAGCACAAATGTTTGACACCAATTTTGTTTGATTTGAAAAAGGTGGGGTTGGGGCAACTTCACTCAGGTCAACCAAACCGAGACCTAGGGTTTTAGGCAGACCAGGGTTCATTTTTATGGCATGCATCAGAGTTCGATTGCGCATTCACATCTCCCCACATGAACTGGACTTTCTAGGCAAATGAACTAGGGTTCAATTAAAGCAGACTTATCAGGGCTGGTGTAAATGCACCCTAAAAGTTTTGTCTTTCATCTCACCTCTTTTTTTCACCACAATGGGACAAGGTCCAATTCCTTCTATCCATGTCATCGTCCTGCTACCATCTTCAACGAACAGGACACTTTGAAATATCTGAAGCATTTCATCTATCAAAAAAAAAAAAAAACATTTTATTTTTCATGCAAGGACCTGACTACTAAAATAAATACTTGCTTTGGATATTCTTGATAGAGTTTGAGTTTGTTTACTTCTACATTTACTATAAACAAGATAAACAAAAATAAACTTTTCCCTTTCTGGTATAGTCTTGTTTCTGTCTCATACTCTCTCTCTAGCAAGTGATCAGGGCCATAACTAGAATATTATTTACTAGATTGGCACTGTTAAAGTTAATGTTGCAAAAATTCCCTGTCTTCAGTCGGATTCCAGCTCTAATGAGGCTTTACTGATACAGCAGGGATGGTTCTGCAAAAGGAGATGGGTGCTTTGAGAGGAATGTCAAACAACTACCTCCACATTCTTGCATACCATCATTAGGGTCATTTCTACTGAATCACTCAGCAGGAACCCATGGCAGCAAAGAGCAAAAAATCTATGAAAAATTTCCTTGCACAAAAACTGCATTTGCAGGTTAGAAAGGAGCAAGATTGTAGGCTATATCAGTTTTTTGAGTTTGCAGTATGTGTAAATGTATACACTTAATATAATTTCTATAAGGTATTTCATTTTGGGGTATATTCTGTCCTGTAACTAAAAAAAATCTTTGAGGTTTTACAAATCTTACAATACCTTCAAGAGTCTTTTTAAGGGGCGGGGGTATTATGTAAAATCGACTTTTGTGAGATTTATATCATTTTATGTTATCCCCGATTCAAAAACGTATCTGGAGTGTTGCTTTGATTCTTTCATGTGTCATGATTTGTGGATTGGTGATGGTGGACCCAAATGCAGAGAGGCAGAGGCGGTGAGTAGATTTTGGTAATTTATTGTAAATAAGGATAAACAAAAACCACAGGGAACGCAGGAAGCCAGAGCTGAACAAAAACACAGGAATCCTGCAGGGTTTGACAAAGAAGTAACGGGAAGATAACGGGAGGAACCAGCAAGGAGTGAGAGCAGGAGAGGAGTTTAAATAGTGTGAGTGTGAATGCTGGAACAATAGACTGGGGCTGATTAGCTAACGGGCTGCAGGTGTGAGGGGAGAGAGCAGAAAGCAGACTGAGGAGGGAGAGAGAGAGTGGCAGCAGGGGGCGAGGGAGAGCAACATGGGAACCAGGAAAAGGAATCTAACAGTAACAAAGAATAACTAGACACAAGGAATGAATAAACATAGAAACTAGAATAACTAAGAAAGGACTGAACTAAACTAAAACAGAAACAAGGCTGATCTAATCAAAGAATAAGAGACTAAGAAAACCAGACAATAATCAAAACTAGAATCAAACCCCAAAACAACCCAGGTTCTGACATCATGCATGTTTGAGGAGTCCTTGAATTCCCCCTTTGCAGTCATCAAATTCCAAAGTCAAATTTCAGTATGTGTAAAGGTGATATTCTTATGGAGAAAAATCCTATGATGGCCAAGGTCAAACAATGGGATTGCAGTCAGAGAATTCATTATTATATATATTTTTTTTCATCAACTTAATTTGAATATTGAAAAGTTACAAACAATTTTCAAGTCTAAAATGATCTGGGCTGCAGATTTTGTATCAACACGTCTGATTCCTGATGGCTAACATTCCCATGCTATATATACTTGCACATAATTATTGGAACATATGAATGTAGCTCCTTCAAGGCATCTGGAAATTGTACCCAATGATGAACTAGACAAGTGGAATTTCAATATTTTATAACATCTGGTTTGAACTGTATCTGTAAGTAATTATTTTAATAAAAAAGAACAACTGCTAGTAGCAGTGTTTAGGATAGTTGATTTCAAAGATAACAAACAGTAAGGGTCTAGTAAAGTCCCTACCAGGGTCTCGTATTCTTCCATTTGTTCAACTGTTTTTTGTGACCCAATGATGCTAAATGTGTGTCTCTACGAACAAAGGGAAATCAATACTGTTTAACCAACTGTCAAAATTTAAATGAGAAAAGTAGCTGTTGAAAGACAGTTTGTTATTGTGATTTCCTAAAAACTTAAATGCTGTTGCTGAGTGGGTTGTGCAAAAATATATTTGCAAAGATTTGAATACAAAAAAAAAAAAAAAAAATCCCTTAAGGCTTCTGTTGTTGCACCTCAAGTCAGGATGGCCTTGTGGAAAGCACCTTTCAGAATTCAGAGTAGAAAATGCGAAGATATATGAGACACATTTCTAAACGCTTTTTCAACTGTAATTACCTAATAATCATAACGATTTTTACAGCAAGGTGTAAAACACAAAAGTGTTTAAATCATATCAGTAAAGATGACTGCTCTTCATGGATAAAAACTTAGAGCTTATGCATTTTAGAAAAGATACATTTAGAATATCAGAGGATTAGTCTTGTTCAGTATGTGGGGTAACTTTGATGGTGGTGGAAATATTTGCAGTGGCTGGAAATGTTCCATCACCTCACATAAACCAGCGAAAAAAATCCAGCATTCAAAAGCTCCACAGTCTTTTACCTGCTGGGATCTGTCAGAAGCATTTAGACTTTCAGCTTTTACACTTCACAGAGAATTATACATGGGGTTTTCACCAGTCCTGGCTCAACATTATGCAGACCTAATACTTCCATGTTAAACAGTTGTCAAGATTAACACTGCCAAATGTGTTTACATTCTGAATCTTTCCATTCTGCAGAAAGAGCAACAATGTTACTGGAGTCTTGCTTGCAATATTCTGATTTGTGAGTGGTGTTGCTCTACATCATGGAAAGTCCTTGGGTTGTTGCTGAAAAATGTCCACATACAGTATTCCTTTTTTTTTTCATGGACCTATACATTTTCTCGTCCGACTTTTCATGATATCTTGGGGACTTGTGACCAAGAATGATCTTGCCTGGAAGCAATCTGATAGAGGTTTGAAACTTTTCACTGGGTAATAATTTTGTTTTTGGGCAGTGTAATTTATATCTCTGTAATAAAGTTTAAAATCCATAAAAGACTGTGACTGTCAGCACAATGTGTGTGCATGCTTTTGTGTATGTTTGTTTGTATTATTGTGTACGTGTGAAACACTAGTCTTTTATGTCTCGTATGCCCAAAAGCTATCATCAAAATCTTTGCATGTGCTGTATTGTCTCTGACATAAGTCATACATTTCTATAAATATTCAATCAGCTTGACTAGCAGTAGAATACAGAGTTTCAAATACAATCTCACCACCCTTTACATTATTTATTTCGGTACCCTCTTATGAATTATTTTTCTTGTTCAACAATCAGGCCTTTGTTTTTATGTTTTACTTTTCAGAATATCAACCACTTCAAAATAAAAGCCACAACTATTGCATGTTCCAGCTCATAAATTCAACCATGGCTTCATGTGTTGTGTGCTTTGTGGATTCAGCCTGAGAAGTTCACATGGTCTTTCCTTTTTACACAGGGACAGGTTTGGTTTGCCAAAACACCAAAAACTGTGTGTTATAATGAACTAGACAAGTGACTGCTGAAAGACTCCTATTCTGGATTCTGAAGCATTCATCTAATCTGATGGATTTTTTTTCCAGCAGAATACAACTCAGATGGAGATTAATATGACAAAGATAAAACAGAAAACATTTGCAAAGAGGACCACAGATTTCAACTTTATATGTTTCAGACAGATTATGACAATATGTTGATATGACAATCCCTAAAGGGTCTCATCCCATCCCATCCCATCCCATCCCATGGGTTTGCAGCATCTCATATCCCTTTAGCACTGCAACAGAAAATCATAGTTCTTCTCTGTATCCTCATAATACACTAATCAAATTTAAGAAAGAAAGATTCTCAATGACTGTTCAATGACTGTTCAAAAAATTATAATCTACATTAATCTGGAAAGATTAAATTTCCTAATTATTCATGATCAAGGGTAAGGAAATAGTATTTAATTCTAAAACATGATGAAAATGTTTTATCTTAGAGAACACACACCCATACATACTTCCCCAAATACTCAGCCTTCAGGAAACTCCAACTTTTTCAATGCCCTGTCGCCATGGAGACTCATTGGTCTGAGGCACCTGAAGTTCCCCTTTTTTGTGATTTTACAGTCTCCTGTTTATTTTCACTCAAGAGTCACACAAAACAAAGAAGCTGAATACCTACTCATTTACTGCATTGAAATATCTTACTGTTAGTTCTTTTAATTCGGTGGGGGGGTATGTCGAATCTCAGATATTTCAACAGTACAAAGACCAGTGATATATGTGAAATGTGATATAAATTAAGCACTCCACAAATTGCATAAACAAAGTGGAGGTGTTAACTTTGCATTCCCAGTGTTCCCTTTAATAACTCAATACAAAACACTTCACTTACGCTGTTGTAATTTTTGCAGTTCCTTAAGAACACACCTTGGATTATGTTCATGTTTTAGCATTAAAGCCAGTTAGCATGGTGGGGTTACGTGATTCAACATCATCTTCCAGGTGATTGTTTTAAGCAGTTTTAGCTGAGTATGGAGCAATTTTGCTGGTTCAGGAAGAATGTGTAGCTGGAATTTGAAAAGAAAAATCTGACCATTTCATATCTCTGCAAAGCTCTTCACAAACTTCTCCCATGTGTTTTTTTTTTTTTTGTTTTTTTTTTTGTGGCAGAATTGCTGCAGCTGTACAGAATGCCACTGAAGAATAAATGTGAATTGAAGCAACTTGTACTACTTTATGAACACTAATTATGTTTAACAGTACTGCTTTCTGTGAACTAAAGCCCTATCATGTCTAGAGCTGCATGAAAAGCGGAAGCTGGTTTGATGTATTAGTAAATTTCATACAGTCAAACATCAACTTAAAATTAAACAGAAATATAAATGGAAACTGACAGTGTCATTTTATGTTAGAGGTTGTGAATTATATGTTTTGTGCATTTTATTGATTTTAAAGAAGAGTATAATTTTAGAATATGTCACCTTGATACAATCAAGAAAACTAAATCAATTGTTTGGTTCTGGATCTTTGTGTAGCTATTCCACTGTTAATTTGTTTCTAAGACTAACACGTGTGTGTGGAAACAAAGCAACAAAAGAATCTTTCACGCTTTATTTAGGCCTGTAACAATTTTGCACAACATTGTGCCAGAGGTATCCTTTTGAAAACCACTTACTTGCGCTTTCTTATTTGCCCCATGTTCCATCATCAGTGGACCTCAAACATTAGCCCATTGTTTAAGTCTAATATTCAGCCTTGCAGGTCATTAGTCCGTATCTGTGGCAGTGTTCATTTTCAAAAACTCATGTTCTTTTCATCACTCAGCCCATTTAAGCGTCATTTTCCGAAGTCATTTTTGGTGATGAATTGGCCCCAGCAGTGGCACTTCAATCAGATTTTCTCTAACACGTTAGAAAATGAGAGAGAAAATGATATGGAAATAAATCACATTTTGCTACTTGATCAGAACCGCAGTCTGAGCCTGAGCTGCTCTGCCTTGAGTCAATTACTCATTACACAGAGCTATTGACCTTTCTTCCAATAGGAAGTTCAGTGAATATCTCTGCATGGATTGTAATTGACAAGATGTCTCTTTTAATAGAAAAATGCTCACATTTCCTCACAAGTTAATTATAGATTCAATAGTGGACCCAACAGCCACAACCACTGAGAAAGGTTAGTATAGACATTTGTACCTGCCAGGCTGCCCTGACATGATCTCATAATTTACCCTGGACAGAGAAACCATTATCACATGTACTTTTATGCTATTTAGCCTTCATCTTAGTCTGAAAAAAAAATCTATTTTCTATCTATTGATCAATTTGGGTTGCATTAAGTAACAGGTTTATTTTGGCCATGCTGAATGTCAAACCGATTTAGTTTCTTTGCATAGTGAAAACTCAGTTCTCAATGTGAAAATGATCTAATCAAAAAACAATTTAGTCCTACACAATATGTTAATATAAACCACTTTATAGCTGTTAATCCACCGAGCAGTTTTCAGGATTTGCCTAATTCTTGAAATGCAAAGCAGGAACAATAACTATTGCACACATCAACATTTATCTTATTGAATAGGTTTTTAAGGGGGTTACGAACTTGAAAAAAATAGAAATCACTAACTTGAATGCTTCCTTGGCTGTGTGTTTGGGAAAATAATCTTGCTAAAAATCCTCCCTTGACTCATCTTCTGATTCTTTAATAGAATGTACTAGTACATTTCTCCATTCATCCTTCTTTCACTTATGTAGATAGTCAGTAACATTTCCTGAAAAACAGCCCCACACCCTGATGTTCTCACCTCCAAACTTCACTGTTGATATGGCTGTTAGGTTGATGTGTGGAGCCCTATCTCCTCCAAACTAGGTGTGCACAATGGCATCCAAAGAGTTCATGTTTGGTCTCAACTGACCAGTGTAAAATATACAGTTTTTTTTTGTTTTGTTTTTTTGGCTTAATGTTCTGCAGTAAAACTCAAATTAGCTTTAATGTGCGCGGGGGGTGTTCTGTTGTGAATTCTTGTACAGTGAGCACATTATAGAGGCTATTGCATTTAGTGCATTACTTTCCTTTTCTAAGAAACTATGTACCTGTCTATCTAAAAATCTCTGCAACTGGTCCTTGGCTCTTGGACACCTCTTCTAATTATTCTTTTGACTTCTCTTTAAGAAACTTTGTGAGGAGCACCTGATCATAGATGGTTTATGGTGAAAAATTTGCTTTCACTTCTAGATTATCACTAATGGTTAACAAATAAATCTGTAAGAAATATTTTGCAAGAACATATCCTAACTTTAGATATCAGCTGATAATTTATACAAGGTTTAGGCTTATTTTTAACCACAAAATGCTTATGGCCCCATTGTCTCATATTTGCACTATTTGATTAAATGTTGAAAATGTTATGTCCTGCACTCTCAGTTTCCATTTTCAGCTGAATGTATAAAAGCAGTTTGTAACTCAATTTAAAACAGTCTCATCTTTAAAGACTCTCTGACAGTTGTACTAAATCCTCCTTAAAAAGTTTGTAACTTCCATTTGGAGTCCTGCTCAAAAGACATGGTCAGGAATTAGTCATGGTGTCAAGGTTTGCTTAAAATGACATGTATAAATTAAGCTGTTGATATTAATTCACCTGTGTGCAAAATATCTTGTACTGATTTCTATTGTAAAATTCTGTCAGTAAGATCCTGTACAGAACAGAGGGAGCGAGAATCAGACACTTACTGAAAGAAACATTTTAAGTCACGTTTTAAGCCTGGGTTTTGTACTTGAACCTCTAAAGATCAAAACCCCAGTTTCCTAACTGGAAAAAAAAACTGCTCCATCAGTGAGCCATGGTCACCCTAAATGTGTTTGCATTCTCTTGCATATTAAGATACAGATATTTTCAGCCTGCTTCTATAGTTAATCTAAGCTGTGTGAACAGTACATCATTTTTGTGGCAGTGTGATATAGTTTGATATTCAGGCAATAATTTAAATTTCTTGCAAGTCCATCTGACACATGAAATACACACAACATTAAATATTTGACAAATTGGGAAACTGAAAGCAGATTGTCAGCTGTGTCATAAAATTTTCAACTAGCACATAACCTTTTGACCACAACATTAATTTATTTTACCAATCCTTTCCATAGAACAAAAGATCAAAATGACATAGCGTTGCAGTTTGTCAAGAACCTTACAGATTTTTTAAGTTTTCAACTACAAAACAGCTACTATGGTTGCAGTAGACCAGGCAATAGAAAATACATACGAGTAATAGTTCCTGCTGTTCAAGGCTGATGAAAAGACTACAGTATGTACTCAAACTCACATGAATACATGCATGAATCATGCCACACATCAGGCTCTGGCACAGTGAGATTTTTTTTTCTCCATTTCAGCCCTTGATAAAAGAGAAACAATAGTTCAGTGGCACAAGGCTTAAAGTGTTACTGTCATTTAGATACATACTAAACAGCATCAAAGCACTGTGGCAAAAGTTATTTTATTCCCATCATGGTACATCTCCATGAACATGACAGCAAAGCTAGCTCACGGTAAGAGACTTCCTAATAGAATTTTAGGATAATTGAACATCTAGAACAGAGCAGTTTATGAACTGACTGTACCGTGGAGTAATCAGGTTATATATGTACTAATTTTGGTGTTATTGACAAGTGGAATGTGTAAGTGGTTTTAGTTTGAAAAACCTAGAACGGTCTGTGTAGTTCCATCAATATGGCTGGGAAGTATTAGAATACAAAGTGAAAGGGATCAGGAAGACAAGAATGCGAAGCGAGATGGAGGAAGGGAGCATCCATCTGACCTAGTGACCCAGTGCCATTCACGAGAACAAGTGTGGTCCTTGGTGAACAAAGGATTGGGGACTGCTATCTTAAACAAAAAATAATTATGATGCCTTTGATGTTATCATTTTAACTTTCAAGAATTTTCAAGAGTTTTAATGAACAGGGTTCAAAAACACAATTGAAATGATTGTGTTGAAAGTCATTGTAAGGACTACAATGAGCCAAACTACTTTGGCAATGTGCAGAGCTACACTTTGTCATGTGGCAACTTCAAGAAAATTGTTTTAATTAGAAAATAAGAGTAAAAATTTTTATCTTATAGGCTACCATCACTGACTTGCTGTGAACAGAAAACATATTAAGAATAGCTGACTCTGTTGTGTTCAGTTTTTCAGTAATTTTGTTTACTTTATTTAGCTTTTCAAAAACCTGTTTTCTCTCCCTGTGTCTTTTTTCTGGTTTTATTTTAAGCTAATCATTAAATTACTTACATATATTTTCTTTTAATTGCCTCAAGGGTGTACATATTACAGCAAACTGAGAAGAAGTATTTGCAAAAAATGGGAGTTGCAATAATGATATACTGAATGTATTTTTTGACAATAATGAGAGAGAAATTTCTGCTCTCTGAATCATTTTAGTGCAATAAATGGACAATACATCAGCGTTAATCTTTTTTCTCAGTCACATAGTGTGCAAATGCATCTCCTGGGAAGTTCAGGGAACCTCTTGACACGTTGTTTCCTCTTCATTACCCAACCAGCTGTTGTTCCTAATGAGCCCAAAGGCAATTTCTCATTCTTAAACTTATATCTCTGTCTCTTGTGCAACTGGTGACATATTGTGCCCTTAGAGTCAGGACCAGAAGAAGATGATATTACTTTTCATTAATTGTTTGCTGTTAGTTTTTGAAACACTTTTTCTGACGCAAGTGAAAAGTAGGGTGGGAGGCCAAAAATTCAGCCATAGTACAATTAGTGTGTTTTTTTCTTTTTTAAGTAAAATAAGGTCTAACATGAAGACTCCTTAAGATATTAATGCATTTACAAACTTCCACTTTATTTAAAATTAGTTTACTCACAATGCTTCAACTGGACCGTCTCGAGATTCACGTAGAGTGAAATGCAGCAACAAGCTTACAAACCACAGAACATGTTTCTCCCTTAACACCAGCATCTTATCTGCATGGTGTTTGGCTTACATTCGATTGGGCAATGTCAGCATGGAGAAAACTTTATTCCTTGGCAAGTTGCAGAGAATTTTCCTAAAATATAGTTGGTCTTTTCTATTTTAATGGAGTGTTGAAAAGATGTGACGTTATCAGGTTATTTATTTTGCCTTGTGAAAGAAACATTTTCAGTTGGTGAACAATACATATTTTGGTGTGGTGCAATGATGAAATACACAATACACATTTCACAGGCCTTCTGGTTGAGGGCATGTGGATACCATAGCTCCTCTATTTGAGATATGACTATTGTATCATCTCAAGAGACCTGACCCATATGTGTATTTAGTACTCATCCTAAAGTCCAAGCTTCTTTATTTGTGGTCATTCAGTACATCAGCACCAACATAGGAGGCTGAATGTGTTGTGATATTCTACATTTGTTTTCTTATCATACATTCTGGTTGAGAAAACATTCTCTGCCAAGAATTTGCTTAGATTTTTTTTCTGTATCTCCAATCGGCAACTTTAAAAATCTAGTCAACAAAATATAATGTAGGTTAAGCAACAAAAACATGTCAGTCCTGATTCCATCAGCAAGAGATTTAGCAACAGCTTCTTCATCTACATTCAACTGCATTACATGACCTTCACATTGTTGTTTGTGTTCATACAAATTTTAATCAAGTGAGATTGATTAGATTTAATTGCTTTTGCAAATTAATTTCATATGATCATAATTATTAAGTGACTATTTTGTAGGCAAGTACTAAAACACATATCAACTTTCTGATGTTGTGAATATTGGCAACATCTGGATATATTAATGTCTAGTGACCCTACATAATAATTAGTCATTCCAGCTGATAGTTACATGATCCATGGCAATTTAAGTCTGTCCTGTATGGAAGAGCAGTGCTGTTCCTAGCCATTTCGGTGTCCTAAACTCAAATGGTTTGTGGTGCCCCCTTCCCCTGAGTGTATTTCACTTTATTTGGTGGTGTAAAATTAAGGCTCACAAAGACAACAGATTTTAAGTGGGATTAAAGGGCTGAAACAACTAAAGTAGAATTAATAAAATGGAACAGTGGGGAGTATGTTACAGAACTAGGATTCATCCTATAATGTGCTGTTAGAAATATTAATTAGGAGGAGCTTATTACAGATTTTTTTTATTGTTTTGGTGCATTTCTCTGATCAAACTAAATTCTCATAACTGTTAGTTCAACCTGTACAACAGTTAGCCCTTTGTGTACATTACAGTATCAGGTTCTCATTCCTTCCAATAAATTTAAAATCCGTTTGGACATAGAGCAGTTGCTTACTCTGCTGTTTTATAACATTATCATTTGCCAATGTCAGTCAAAATGAACTATATTAATTGATACTGAATAGTCATTCCCTCTAAAACTGCATCTCAGCTTTCACTGATGATATTGTTTACAGTTGTGTAAAGTTTTAGCCAAAGCGTGTGTCTTATTTTTTTTTCTAAATAAGTTTGTACTTTGCTTTTGGACAATGCTGTGAACAAATTACAGTTTTTCTTGATTTCATTGACCTGCTTAATACTGGGATCCATTCAGTTGTCATAAACACAATCTTGGCAGAGCAAAAGACACTTCTTACAAATGCATTAACAATTTGTCATTGGTTTGACACATTTTGCTCATCCTTTTGCAAAACAGTTAAGACAAATGTCAATCCAGCAGTCCATCTATCCATTTTCTTCCCCTGAGACGCTGGATGATGGAACAGAATTGCCTCGAAGCTGTCTGGAAGTTGTTTTCTATGGCTTCTCCGAACTCCTCCCACACTTGAGTTTTTGCCTCAGCAACAACCCAAGCCGCATGCCACTTGGACTGATGGTATCCATCAGCTGCTTCTGGAGTCTCACGGGCCAAAAAGACCCGACAGGACTCTTTTTTTCAGCCTGACAGCATCCCTCACCACTGGTGTCCACCAGCGGGTTCCTCCCCCGGAATGTGTTTGAAGCTCTCCCAGAGGTGGGTGTTGAAGCTCTGTCTCATGGAAGAATCTGCCAAGCGTTCCCAGCAGACCCTCAGAATACATCTACCAGGTCTGACCAGCATCCTCCCCCACCATCTGAGCTAACTTACCACCAGGTAGTGGTCAGGGGAAAGCTCCACTCCCCTTTTCACTCGAGTGTCCAAGATATGTGGCCGCAGATCAGATGACAAGACAACAAAGTTGATCACTGAACTGCGCCCTAGGGTGTCCTGGTGCCAAGAGCACATATGGACACCCACATCCTTGAACATGGTGTTCGTTATGGACAGTCCATGACGAGCACAGGAGTCCAACAACAAAACACCACTCAGGTTCAGACCGGGAGGGCTATTTCTCCCAACCACACCCCTCCAGGTCTCACTGTCATTGAGTCTGACTGTTTCTTGCCGGAACCTCCCCACCTTGCACACCAACTCAGGCTCCTTCCACACCAGAAAGGTGACATTCCATGTCCTGAGAGTCAGTTTCTGTAGCCGAGGATCAGACCGCCAAGGTCCCCGCCATTGGCCACCACTCACACTACATCGCATCCGAGCCCTTTGTTCCGTCTCACAGATGGTGAGCACATCGGAAGGGGGACCAACGTTTCCTCTTTGGGATGTGCCTGGCTGGGCTCCATGGGTGAAAGCCTAGCCACCAGGCACTCACCAGCGTGCTCCACCTCCAGGCCTGGCACCAGAGTGGGGCCCTAGTGACCCACGTTCAAAGGAATATTGGTTCCAAAGTTTGCACTCATCATAAAGGGTCTTTGAGCTGTGCTTTGTCTGAACCCTCACCTAGGATCTGTTTGCCTTGTGTGACCCTACCAGGGGCATAAAGCCCCTGACAACATCACTCCTAAAATCATTGGGACACTCAAACCCCTCCACCACGGTAAGGTGGCAGCCCAAGGAGGGCCTGGCCTATTATTATTATTATTAATTGATTGATTGATTGATTGATTTAGTTACCTCTGCAATGCACTCTGTAAAGTTGAAAATTTCTGCGTGTCTGCAACAAGTAGTCCAGTGTGTGAGCTGTAATCTGTCAAAATGACAGATGGTCAGTAGATTTTCCCATCACCATTTCAAAAAACAAGCCAAAGACAAAAAATATTTTGTTAGCGCGACCCCTGGCTCCACTGCTTCCATCCCAGGCTGGAGTGTCCATACTCCAGGCTGACCAGTCCTCCTCTCTGTGCCTGGGGTTTGGACTTTGACATTTTTCATGCACAGACCCACCAGTGGATGGGAAAGTTCGTTACGTCAGAACTTATTCAGCAAATAATCATCAGTGAAACATGTATGAATGGAACATCAAGCATAGCAACAGCAAAAAGTATACAGAAATAATAGCAATAAAGTAGTTTGGGGGGGCGCACTTGTCTATTTACACTGAGGGGGTGCTAACTCTTCGACACTTTGAAAACTCCTGGGCTACACTGACAAGAAACTGCTGTATTTTGTTGTCCATTATGTAATGATTGATTGGAATAGTTCATACACTTGGTTCACAAGTTCTGCTGTTTGATAGCAATATTTGCTTTTGCTCCCTGCTTTTTTTGGTTTGGCATTGTTTTGCCAACAAACAAAAATACAAACAAAATTGCAAATTGCAAAAATAGCAAACAAAATATGTCACTTTGACCATGAGTGCTGCTGTTTAGGTCTGTGTGTTAACTGTTTTGAAAAGGTGGAGTATGAGTTGAGAACTGCATGAAAGCAATCAAGAAAAACTGTAGAATTGCAAAGAGCATCTGATGTAAAATGTGAAGTATTGTATTCAGTGTCTGCTACTCATTTACCTCACTTACTGTAAATAAAATTCAAATGTCCATGCAAATAGTGTGTAACACTGTCTTGAGCCTTTTCAGATGGTGTCACCAAGATCTGACATTTCTGCAGAAGAAAACACTTCCAGAGTGAGCTCTCATCAGGGCTGGGTTGGCCTTCAGGAGTGACTCCTCCCAGTTTAGTACGCACTGCCTATATGGCTCTAACATCCCATCCCAGACTTGGAATAGTGTGTTTGTGTTTTTGGATGTGTTCAGGGCACATAGAGCATTAAAGGCAGTCTATTAGCAATGTTCTACCATAGGTGCATTCATAATTAATCTGCTTGAGCAATTAAAATCAATCAGTACTGGTTGACCAAAAAAAGCCATTTTAGGAGAGAGTCTATGTTCAAATTAAAAAAGATCATATCTGAATATACAGACTATACATCTGTTCTGTTTTTCAATCATACATAGCTTTTTTTAAGCATCCCAAGAAAAAGAAAAATAAAGCAGCCCAAGAAAAATACAAATAAAGCCAGTAATTCAACTTACTGGCTTTATTTTTACTGGCACTTTTGTTGAATTGATTTTTTTTTTGTTTTGTATTTATGTTCTAACACTATGAATTGTTTGCAAAAGTGCTATACAGTTTATCATGTTGCTGTTAAGTAGCAGAAACGGACAGTGTCAGCTGTAGTTGTGGAGTTGTAAAAGAAGGACAGGATAGTGCCAGTCGGAGCAGAAGTGAGAAGGAAGAGATGGATGCAGAGCAACAGGAGAAGGTGGAGGAAATAGAAGAGGAGTTGGAGAAGTAGGAGAAAGGAGCAGGGATCACTAAAAAAATGGCCAGGTACAGGTGCAGTGTGTGGAATTGAACTGGCATTACATCTTTCCTTAGGATTATATTAACCTCTTAAGATCAAAGGATTGTGCTCCAAACCTCGACTTTTTGACTTCTGAAGACAGTCTAAAAATATATTAATTTCCCTTCGAACATATTTAATTCTTTCTGCTGATGAATTTTACTCAGGTTGAATCTTTTGTACACCCACTCACCTGATGATAGACTGATTTTAATTATTTTGTTCTCTAATCTTAATCCTGAAATGAACATTAAAGGTCATAGCCATTTGCAGCTTTCACGTCTTCTGCCAGGGTCAGAGTGCAAAAGAATTTTTACTGATTTATGTCAATAAATTTCTCTAATTGCCACTTCTTTCTACGTGAGTCTCTCCAGGTTGAATTTTGAGTTGTTTATAAAACCTTTTACTTTTACTTTTACTTGAGTTTGTTTTAAGTAAAGTATTTTATTCAGTTACATTTGAAATCATCTCCATTAATGAGTAAAAACAAAAATGAAACAAAATTAAATTTAAAAAACACCAGGAAAAACAGCATTGATCCTTCTGCTTGGTTAGGACCAGTTTAACTGTAAGTATGAGAGAAGTAATAGCTTTATCATACAGTGTAAACTTAGTTTGGTTTATGTTCAACACTATGACCATGTAAACATTTTTTACATCATATTTTAACAACAAATGTCAATATCAGTTTTATCTGGTACTTGTGATTATAATTTGTATTGGCTAAGGCTGAAAACAGAGGATCAGGTGCTTAGTTTGGACTCAATTATTTAAAACTATTAGATAGGAGGGACAGTGGATATATTGGACAGGTAGTTTTCCAGGAAAACCAAAGAGAAGCTTCGTAGATGTAGTGAAGGATGCAGAGGTTTAGAAGAGATGAGATGATCAGCTGTGGAGTTATATTAAAACCCAAAACAACCATGTTCCAAATCAAAGATGCAAAATCGATTGGATTTGTTAAATGATATTATTAAATGACTCTTGGCAATGCAAGCTAGTAACAATGTATTTCTCTGCATTCTGTAGTTTGAACAGAGCATCATGTTTACTAAAGTAGATTTATAGCAATATCTTCATAAATGATTGAATGCAATACAAATTTTGAGAAATCAGCTAGCACTAAGCCTAACTATGCAAGGCACACATGAAATTTTAAAACTGAACTGGTAAGAAATCCCCAATTTTTCCTCTGAAGATTCAAACTTCTAAAGACCTTTCTGCTAAATTTTACAACATCCGACTTGGAAAACTGAACTTCTGCTTCAGAATCAAGCAAAAAATAGGTGGCATGTTTCAACCAACCATGCATTGCCAATAGATAGGAATAGTGTTTTGGTGTTTATGAAATAACACTCAAAAAAAAAAAAGACAGAAAAAGTCTAACTCCTGTTGTAATAATGTTTAAAACATCTGTCAAGGTAGTTCTTGTAAAACCTGGAAAACTGAGTTGGTATTTATAATACAAAGTCTGAGATCAAAGCATGTGCATGAGTAAGAGTGACCCTATTGGTGTCTAGACCTAAATCAAATTGAGAAATTGTGGTAAAACCTAAAACCTGATTTTTATAGATTATCTTAATCCAATCAAGAGTAAGAGCTATTTTGCAAAGGACAATGAGCAAGAGTTCCATCTGTAGAGGTGCAAGGTTGATAAACTGTAAAACCATGTATTGTTTTGTTTAATTTACAATTATGCATTACTTTGAGTTTTTTAATCACATGAAATCCTGTCAAAACATATTAAAGTTAGTGGCTGTAATGTGAAAAAATATGGAAAAGTTCAAGGGTTATGCATAATTTTGCATAACACTGTAGATGCAGGTTAGTTCGTCAAGCTTTAATGACATTGATATTTAAAAGGGTGTGTTACAGTTTAAAGTGACATGCCACATGGATTGTTTAGCACATGCGAACATTAGCATTTCATTTCCACTCACGAAAAAAACTCCAATAACATCACAGTAACACACTGGTGTTCATTCATGATGATAAACAGTCAGAAAAAACTCTCATTTCCCAGTATGACTGACCCAATGCCAGCTTTATTTGCTGAAATCAAGCTTAGGCATAAATTCAAGCTGGAAGACTCTTCCCAGCTTCACCTGCATCACCCAGTTGCTGCGTAATGTGCCTCAGCTGCAGCCCATCAGCTTCGGACCAAGCCTGATTGTAGCCAATCATTGTGCAAGTCTCTGCTTATAAGGCTCTCTCTCTATGGCTTGGTCCGTTCCCAGTTGAGCTACAACCTGCCTCCACCCCTTCTGCACCCTCGTTTTCTCACGGCTCCATTAGGCTTCCTTTCGCCTCCATTCCACCACCAGTGTCCAGGCCCTGGGGGGGGGGGAGAGACGTCTCTAATCCTAAACCCAAAAAGTTCATCCATGTGTATTGTGATTTACAGCATAAACGTCTTGTGCCAGGGTCCGAGAACCGAAAAAACAAAAAAAAAAACCTTTATTCATTCATGTCAATAAAAAATTTTTTTTAATTGCTGCTCTGTTTTTGTGTGAGTCTCCCCAGGTTGAAATGGCTGCAGAAAGCACTGATGGAGGACTCTGGTGCCAACCATACCTTACAGGCCAATAAGACGAAAGGAACAGATGACCAGCAATACTCCAGACACTCCCAACAGCCAGTTGTCAGCTTGGTGTATTAGGCCACTGAGGTTTTATTGGTCCCTGTTGTGTCTCAAGTCTTTAAATACCATTGTGTTATCTATACTGGTAATTTGCTCCTATAGCAGTCAAAGTGTTAGATATTAAAACAGGGCCTTACTATACAGTTCAAGGTCAGTGGGATTTCTACGTTTTTAATTTCACCAGTCGGCAAAGTTTCTGCATCCATGCTGTTATTTTTCTTTATCCTTGTCTGAATCAATATTCTAGGGAGGGAATTAAAGATATTATTTCAAGACATCCTGCACCCAGACAGCAAATCCATGGCCCAGTTGTCAAAACAGAGTAGGGCAAAGAAATACTTCCTAGGACAAAATACAGGTAAGCAAGCCAAGACTGTGGAGAGCAGGCTTGGACCTGCAAGCTCAAAATAGAACCAGGGGTATTTATTAAATCTTACAAAAGGTGCCCTGCTGTCTCTCTCCTCTCCTATCCTTTTGTTTCTGCCTCTTTTTTTCTTTCTATCTAGCCTTCGATCTATGTGCTGAGTTGACTAAAGTGGAGTTAACGAGGATAAGTGGACCACACATGGGCGAAATAGTTCAATAAAGTAAGCTAGAGCAGATGTTAATGATTATGGATTTATGAGGATGGAGAAGAATACGTAATCACTTCTCACCTGGATCTACAGCTTTTTTGTGTATATATCCATGTTCACCGAGAAAGGTTTTTAAAAAAGCAAAAAAATCTGATATGTTGTAAACATCAATTAGTAGTTTTTCTCATGATGAGCTTCATATATATATATATATATATATATATATATATATATATATATATATATATATATATATATATATATATATATATATATATTCTGTGAAAAAAGTAGAAGTTACAGAAACGCAAAGGAAAAGCAGCTCAAAGAATCAAAAAACTTTCATCACTTCCCTTTTTTTTCACCAATCTTGGTGATAACACATTATGGAATTCCATCAGTTCCACTACCTGCCCTCATATTAATTTTTCCCCTGGTTGGTTTTATATCCTTTTTTGACTTTTAACTCTCCCACATTAAAACTGCACACCAATCATTCCAGGTTTAATGTCCTACTGAGATTAACATGTACAATATTATGGAAGACATCCAGAGCAGTGCAGTACAATAGCCAGTAAAATATCCAAACTTGTTTGTAGTTTGAAGTAGGAAAAACATTACTGAAAGACATGTCTAACCCCTGCAATTTATCTTTACTATTCAACATTTGATTTTTTTAAATTATATAATGAAACAATGACATTTAGTAAGAGTTGTACTTTAAGGGGTGGTCTGAAGGTATCTGAGAGGTTAAACCTTTGCACAGTTGAGATACTTATTAAGTAACAAAACAGATCATTGATTTTACAACTTTGTTCAGGGTTTTTATGGAACATAAGTGACTCTCATAAGAATTTCACCATGCATCATTAAGTCAGAGATGTAGATGATCCACTAAACATTTTCCCTGCACTAATGACAATAACATCCCAAAAGAAGGTATGCATGGATCTTGAAGGATTCCTCAAGGTCACTTTGGTGTTATTTACTATTTTTTCACTATCTGTCAAGCTTGTTAACATACCATTGTTGAAATGACTATAAAGAAACCCACAGGAATTCTCTCTCTCTCTCTCTCTCTCTCTGTTAATATATATATATATATATATATATATATATATATATATATATATATATATATATATATATATATATATATATATATATAAACATAATAAAAAAATAAAAGAAACATAATAATTTATTTTTCTCTAGCCATCTTGACTGATTACCATACCAGCGGCCTAAGAGCATGAGGATTCTCCAGTTTCTTACCTGCTCCTAAGATTGTGCTCCTCTGAATAGAGATCTCCAATAGATAAATAAATAGACAAACAGACAGATAAATAGATACTTGTGACATTTCACATTATTAATTTGGCTGAAATCCACTCAGAAAGTGCATGTAAACTATGACATTAGAAGTAGCTAACAGAGAATCTAACCATTAGATTAGATAGCATATGTTAGCTTGCATACAGTTAGCATTTGGAATTGGCTTAGCTGAGTTTTAATTTCATGTAATATTACATTTTCATGTAATAAATATTTTCCTTTGATAGAAATAGCTTTTTAACAAAATGAAATGAAATGGTAGAAGGTACTCACCAGATGTTGAAGCTTTAATCGAATCTTAGGAAATGCAGCTAATCAGTTTAGTCTACTGTTAGGTCTGACAGCAAAATAAGTCCAGGTCATCCTCTTCTCTCTGTTTTAAATATGGAGATTAGAAAAGTAAGAAATGCAAAGAAAGAAAGAAACGCAAATTCTGTTTGATGAAAATTGTTAAAAACTGAATTAAAATTTTACCTTGGTTTCATGGTTTCAGGCAAGGGGACAGTGCTTTTATTAATGGATATTCCTTGTGTGCACAATGTTAAAAAAAACATTTGTTTCTGAGCTGTTTATTTATGCTAAATGATAAACAGAAAATTAGTAGTTCTGCAATACAGTGAAATATACAACAATAAAGGGTTGCTACATTAGTTACATAGGTTACATTGATTACAAGGGTATACACAAATGATTATTAAAAACACAAAAAAAAAAAAAAAAATTAAAGGAGCATTGCTATCATTTAGAAAAGTTGATTCTTTTAAAAATGTCAATAAGATTGGTCATACTGCTACTGCATTGCCTGATAGCTACATTCCTGGTTTGGATGACCATGTAGGTTTATTTATTCCATACCTTTCAATACACATTAGGAGCATCTGGTGAACTACTGCTGCCAAAGGATGCAGTAAATATTATTCATGTCAGCATAAAAGAACATATGGATACATCAAAAGTTGCAAAAAATATTGTGCATATAAACGATAAAAAATGGACCTATACTGATCGAACATAATTTTATGTTAGTTTATATTTAGTTTTCACTCTAAATATATGCTGAAAAATCTTGAGACAGCAAAGTAGTAGGTCTGTATGTTTTCTTTTAACAATAGTACTTTAATACTTTATAAAAATAGATAAAAAATATTTTATACAATCTAGGTTTAGAGACCATGAAGTAAAGCACACCATGAAAACATGTTTTCACATTCTTTGGCTCAGTTTTGGTTAGTTGAATTAGTCTGAGCTATACCATGCCTTGCAAGTGTTCATACACTTTGAACTTTTAACATGTTGTCATGTAACAACCATGAATTTCAGTGTATTTTACTGAGATTTTATGACAGACAAACCAAAGTAGCACCCAGCTGTAATGTTGGAGGAAAATTATATATTGTTTAAACAAAATCCCAAATAAAAATATAAAAAGTACAAGGTGCTTATTAGGAAAATGTGTTGCTGCAATTACAGCAGAAAGTTACTTGAGTTATGTCACTAGTAGCTTTCGACATCTACAGAAGCTACCCCTTGAAAACCAAACAGTTTAAGCTTACACAGATTTGATGGAGAAAGTGGAGATACAATTTCAAGTTTTACTAGCTGAGTTTTGGCAGGAAAATTTTAACAAATAAATGTGTTTTAAAGTGAACTATTCATTTGTAGCTTAATTAAAATGTTTTGGATTAATGACCAACTGGAAGGGGAACCTCTAATTTCAGTCTTAAGTCTTTTCTGCAGATCTCTTTCACATTGAACTTTCTGCAGCATGGATCCTGTGCCTCTACATTTTCCCTCAAGGAACAAGACCTTTATTTGACATGCTTCTGGCATTGTCTTCGGTTAAGGAGTGTTTTAACATGAGTCCTCCTGCAACATTTGTTGGAATGGATGGAATGAATGGATTCTCCCAAGCCAGCAATTATCCCAGTTTCTGGTGTGCCTTTTCTTTCCCAGCTTTTTTCCTCCACTTAACTTTCTAAGAATATATTTGGATACAGCACTCTGTGAACAACTAGCATTCTTAGCAAAGATCCTTTGTAGCTTACCCTTTTTGTTGAAGGTGTCAATGACTGCCTTCTCGACATCAGTCAAGTCAGCAATTTTTCCCATGATTGTGAAGGCTATAAAATGGCCATTACATAAAAAAATGGCATAGTAATACATAATAAAATTACAAGAAATAAAGGCTTGAAATTTGTAATTGTCTATATAATATATGAACTTCACTTTCTGAAATGAGTGACGTGTTTTCCAGTTTTGATCTCGGTGTTATTCACTCTATTTGCTTCTCAGGTATCACACTGTTCTCCTGCTAGGATCTCCATAATCACCCTCTTGTTTTGACTGAACAAGCTCGAAAAAATGTTCTGCTCCATGGTTGCTCCTTGCAGCTCCACTTCCATGGTCTTCCCTTGCCTGCCCGCTCTTCAACGATCAGATCTGCTCCTCCGGGTAAACACCTACTTTCCTTTGTTGTCACAGTTACCTTCTTCCATTCTACAGCACTTCCCATCATTCAAACCAGTAAGCCAAACATTTTCTTCTCTGGAAACATTATTCACCACATTGTTCTGTCAACTTCGCATCTATCTCCCACAGAGCCTGCTGAGGAAGAGAATCAGATCAATCACTGTTTAAAGCTGCACATTTAAAATTTGTATCTATACCACCTTTGCGTTTGCATCTCACTGAGTGACCTGGGCATGTTCGTGAGAAAATTTAACATGGATATATTAATTCAACTCTGACGTGTTTCTTTGACCCTTCTCAAGAAAAGCATCCACACAGCATGACACAGCCACAACTTTGTTTCACTGCAGGGATTGTATGTTCAGGGTTACTACATAGAAATATATCTATATTGTGGCACTTTATTTTATTTTTCTAAATGTGCAACCATTTGGATTTTGGTAATGTAGTCAAAAGATGTAAAGCAATATCTACGCATAACTTTATTTGAAAGAAAATTCCAAACTTAGAATGAAATGCGCATCTCGCCAAATTAACCGAACTGTAACTAGCTCCCAGAGAATGTTGACTAGAGCTGCATAATTTCTCGCTTGCTCTTTGCTGCACTGCAGCTCCCTCCTCACAGCAGAGCCTGCTGTGAATGTGCAGGCTAGAAAGGATGGCTACCGATAACGATGGGGGATAAACAGTTCTCATATAACTTTAGGTTTTTTCTCTGCCATGAGCACAGCTGCAGCAAACCAGCAATCTTGAGCTTGTATGTGCTGTGCAGGGAAACGTGTGAGCAGCGCATATAAGAACATGACTGACAGTGCTAAGACTTTCCTCCTGGCCCTTATTGGTTGTTTCTAACCAGGAGCGGTGTATTTCTGCAGTTGGCAGTAGGACCACTGGGAGAAGGCAGAGGAACTCGATTTTTTACAGATTATCCATCTCATATTATACTGTCAGGACATAATGACAGTTTTAACAAATATGTAAAAAACACATATTTTTATAAAAGTTACCTATTGCAGCTTTAAAGCTTGAGATATTTTATTATCTAACCATGCATTGACCTTCACAACAACTTTATCCCTTATGACCTCTAATTAAGTGACTTTTTTAGACAACTGGTTGCACTGAATTTTTTTAGGGGTATCAGAATGAAGGAGCGAGAATAGAAATACAAAGGGCTTTTTTTACATTTGCATGTATAAAATATTGTTTGTCTATGACATGAAAGGATAAGAAAGGAACAAGATAGGATAGCGCCTATACAATTTTGTTCACATAGAATAACATTTCTGATCATGTTACTCATGAATGCTCAAACATACGACATATTGCAAAAGTCTAATAAGCCAAAAGGAAATTTGGTTTCAAGCAAAACCTGCCATGCCAGTTACCCAAACTCTAGAATGTTGTGATGTTTAGCACTTTTGAAAAGTGAATCCCTTTTTCAGATTGAAAAGGACATAAAATATGCAAATGTATTGTAAAATTGCAGGAAATTGGTATTTAATGTGCAAAATGTCTCCAGGATAGGATCCCCAGACTCCCCATATAAAGCTATGCACTTTTTTACCTTATTAAAATTTGGTTCAGCATTCCTGCTCAACAGGGGAAGAGTAGGGGCTGGAGGGGGCCTGAAAACACGATAAAACAGGCAACACAGAATTATCTTTGCACCAGCTGGGATAAAATTGCCTCTGTAAATAGGCTGTGTGTGTGTGTACAAGTCTTGCCCAGATACTAAATGTGACCCAGAGGGGACATAAAGGAGATGACGAAATATTGTTTGGCTTACTGTGCATTACAAAAGAATAACACATGTAAAGTAAAAAAATACAGTGATAAAGCCATTCTTGTGTGACAAATATATTTAATTGCTCAGATTTATGAAGAGAACTCCTTAAAATAAAAAATAATATAAATAAAATAATATAAAAATAATGAAATAATAAAAATTTTTAAAAAATAAAAGACTAAATATAAATGCTCTTGTCAGAAATAGTTTACATTCCTGATATATGTATCTCTTTTTGTATTGTATATTTAGGCAGCAAAGTGCACTCAGCTTTAATCCTACTCCTGATAAAAATACATGTTTGTCCAGTAACTGTCTGATCATTGTTTCTCTGCTTTTGACAATTACTTTGATTTGGGCCTAGGCTTGATGAGGTGTTTTCCTGTCTGAAGGGATTACATGTCTAGCTGGTCCTGCCACCGGCTAAACCGGCGTGGAGGAGGAGTGGCAGTGCATTTATTCGTTCTAACTGGGAGATAGCATCTAAATGTTTGTCAGATCCATCGCACGCTGTTTAGGGCTACCATTACTTTTATTCTGTCAGGTTTGTCACTTCCGATGGGTAAACTGCATTGGCTCTTTGTTGTCCCCTAAAGCAGAATAAGTGCAAAGGGCTGTGCTCTCTAAAAGACTCAGCTATCTATATGTGAACTAGCCAGGCTTACAGCTTACAACTCAAGAGTAAAGTAACTCAGCAAAGGTTTCTTATCTCTGTCTGTCTGTCTGTCTGTCTCTCTCTCTCTCTCTCTCTCTCTCTCTCTCTCTCTCTATATCTATATATATATATATATATATATATATATATATATATATATATATATATATATATATATATATATATATATATATATATATAATTTTTTTTTTCTTCTCATGTCTGTAAGTTTCTGCCTAAACCTGACTGGATTGTTAGGGCTTGCTTTTTGACTTCTCCTCTCTGAGGATTGATGTTATTCTAAGTAAAACAAAAACAATTATAAAATGCATATAAAAATGTTGATTCAGCTAAGATTGTGTCAAATATCTCAAAATAAGAAAAAAGGTTATTGGTTGTCAAATACCTTCTGGGAAAAAAACAGTACAGGAATTTTTTATGAGACCCTAGGACCCTAAAGAAAAAGGAATTGTTTCTCTAAGAAATGCTTTACAGAAGTACAGGTAACCACATAGTTCCAATTTTATGCAAGGCTACAGAGTTGTGGCATAACAGGTCTGTCATAATTTGAAATTGACTGAGCCTCTTAAGCAGAAATCAGAAAACGGCCAGAGTGCTTTTGTGAAAGAATATGCAAATGGTTAGAGTTCAACGTGAGAGAAAAGATGAGAATTGATTAGATCTTTGAAACACAGAAACTGGTGACTAGTGATTACATGTCTGTTTATTTTCATAAGAGGAGTGTAAATCATCAGATGAGTATAATGGAACCTAGAATCAGGACTGAGGCACATAGATAGGATGCCAGGTGACTTTGGATCATTTCCGTATTGGGTGGCTAGGCATTGGCTGCTGTGGGTAAGTGATCAATGAGGGATGGAAAGGCAGGTGGATTGGAAGAGTAACGCCTGACTGACTGGGGGGGAGTCACTTAAGTCTTCCAAAGCGGAGGCTTAATAGTCTTTGGAGGTCTACTTACCTCCAAAGACTATTAATGTGAGTCTTTGGAGGTAAGTAGACCTACAGAATGGAGGAGGAAAGAAGAGAGATGCATTAGGAACTAGGTCTGCCCATAGGATAATCAATTGTAGTACCTATAGGCATAGGAACCGGGGGGACATGCCACCCCCCACTATTGTCATAAAGATAAAAATATTTTGGTCAATAAATTGATCACCTTCTCAAATGCAAGTCAAGTCAAGTCAAGTTTATTTGTATAACACATTTTAGCAACAAAGCAGTTTATAGTGCTTTACATCATAAAAACATAATTCAGTCACGAAGTATGAAACAAGCAATGAACATTATATTTTTTCAAATGCCATCATCAAAATCATCAAGCAAATATGTATCAAATATATTGATCAATGTTCCACTTACTACTAATCAAAGGCAGCTCTAAACAGGTGGGGGTTTCGTCTTGATTTAAAGGAACTTAGTGTCGGCTGTTTTGCAGTTTTCTGGAACTTTGCTCCAGATTTGTGATGAATAGAAACAGAATGCTGTTTCTCCATGCTTGGTTCTGGTTCTGGGGATGCAGAGTAGACTTGAACCAGAAGACCTAAGTGGTCTGAAAGGTTGATACAATGACAACAGGTCTTTCATGTATGTTGGTGCTAAGCCGTTCAGTGATTTATAAACTAAGTCTATTCTCTAAGCCACAGGGAGCCAGTGTAAGGACTTTAAAACTGGGGTGATGTGCTCTGTTTTCTTGAGAACGTGAGCAGCAGCGTTCTGGATCAGATGCAGATGTTTGATTTAGGCAAACCTGTGAAGAAACTGTTGCAGTAATCAGTGCGACTAAAGATAAATGCATGCATGAGTTTTCCTAGATCTTGCTGGGACATTATTTCTTTAATATTGGAAATGTTCTTCAGGTGATAGAAGGCCAACTTTGTAACTGCCTTTATGTGTCTCTACCCAGGATCCAGGCAGTGGTGATCTGTCAGGGCCTACAAGGCCTTCTCTGCTTGCCAAAACACTATCAGAATCCCTAGCATATTGCTAAAACCTAAAAAATAATGTTTTTTCAACTAAATTTGACTAATTTACTTCTAATAGTCTATTTTCTTTTGTTGTAACGCTTCTCTTTGCTCCGCTGCTTCCCAAACTGCTTTCTCTGTTTGTGGAATACCAGTATTTCGTCCACTCAGATATCAGTCTCTATACTCATCACATTTGTATAATATATTATCACATTTATACAATATATTATCAAATTTGTACTATATAAGTATACCGTTTTTACAATATACTTATGAAGTTGTATTGTGATAGTGTTCAAAAATATATTTTCCTCCGTGACAGCAACATGCTTCCATTAAAGAGAAGACGGTCTCGTTCGCCACTTTAAGACCAGTAACTATAAGAGTGGTACCTAGAACTGAAAGGAAGAGATCAGCTCTGTAATAGACTCATTGAAGTCTCCCTACTTAAAGAGAAGAGGATGGATTTTGTCTATAAAGATATAATCAGCAACTGAGTGAGTATTATGTACTTTATTTATACACATGCCACAGTTTTGTCTATAGTGTAGATATTTGGAGATGTCTTATTTGGTTTTCTTGTTTTAATAACAATAATAATTCACTCTCAATACACAAAATGTCCCTCATGATTAATTATTAGAAGGCTAATTGATGAGCCCTCTCACTTGCTCCCCACCTCCCTCCGTCACTCTGCACACTTGATAAACATCCTGAATTATATATATATATATATATATATATATATATATATATATATATATATATATATATATATATATATATATATATATATCTCAAGTTGTACCTCGTCTATCTCAAAGGAAAGCCGTTGTGGTGGATGTAGCAATACCAAGCGATTGCAACATCAGGAAAAAGGAACACGAGAAACTGGAGAAATACCAGGGCCTCAGAGAGGAACTGGAGAAGGCCTGGAAGGTGAAGACCACAGTGGTGCCTGTGGTCATCGGGGCCCTCGGGGCAGTCACCCCCAAACTGGAGCAGTGGCTAAAACAGATCCCAGGAACAACATCAGACATCTCAGTCCAGAAATGTGCAGTTCTCGGCACAGCCAAGATACTACGCAGAACCCTCAAGCTCCCAGGCCTCTGGTAGAGGACCCGAGCTCAGAGGTTGAGAAAGACCACCCGTGGAGGGTGAGAAGGGAATTTTTTTTTTAATATATATATATATATATATATATATATATATATATATATATATATATGTATATATATATATATATATATATATATATATATATATATATAGATAGATAGATAGATAGATAGATAGATAGATATAGATATATGTATGTATATATGTATGTATGTATGTGTGTGTGTGTGTGTGTGTGTGTGTGTGTGTGTGTGTCTATAGACCAGATAGATAGATAGATAGATAGATAGATAGATAGATAGATAGACAGATAGGTGTGTGTGTGTGTGTGTGTGTGTGTGTGTGTGTGTGTGTGTGTGTGTGTGTGTGTGAGATGTGAAAAAGCGTTTGCCCAGTTCCCGATTGCCTTTTTTTTTTTTTGCATGTTTTTCACACTTAAGTGTTTCAGAACATTAAACCAATTTAGGTATTAGTCAAAGACATCACAAGAAAACACAAAATGCAGTTTTTAAATGAAAATATTTATTATGGGAGGAAAAAATTCAAACATTTATATATAGTGTTTACTTGTAAGTGAACACTTTTCCAGTTCATTTAAAGTAGTAAGAAAGCATGCACAGACATTTTTGTTAACTAAAGAGAAAAAGCAAACCAAAGGGAGGAAGTGAATGTGATTTAAGGACATGTATGTAATCTTAAAGCTTCAACATATTGGTAATGCCTCTCTATACGTCTCTATAGCCACAGCAGCTCACCATAGTTTCTCCCTCTCTGTCATTTTTCTCTGTACTACTATATTCCGCTCTTCTACACAGAGCATCATGCTCAATTGCTTCTCATGCAAAGTAACCTCAACTGATAGTCCTACAACTGAGCAGTTGTTGTGACTTCATGATGTTTTTTTCTGGCTGTTTGGTCCATTTTCAGTGCAGTGTGAAAGTAAACCATGCTAGATGAAGGTATGAATTTTCTTGGCATTCCTCACTGAATCGTACTGATTTCCCCTGACTATCCTGGTGTTAAAGCACCCCATAGTATCAACCGAGCATTGTATACAGACCACAGTCTACCTGACTATTGGTCAACCATGTCTATCCCTTTATCCTTACAGGTTATCCATCTTCTGATAACTTCTTCCATCACAATAATATATCGTGTCAAAAAGTTCAATTTATCTCAAACTTTGTTCCTTGAACATGACATGAGGTTCCCTGTACTTCAAAGGCCTCCACAGTCACCACTTCAATCCAATAGAGCCCCTTTAGGATGTGGTGGAATTAGGGAATTTCATTATAGATGTGCAGCCGATAATTCTGTTGTAACAGCATGCTGCTATCATGACAATATGGACCAAAATGTCAGAGAAATGTTTCTAACACATTGTTGAATTCATATCACAAAGAATTAAAGCAGACCTGAATTAAAAAGGGGGGATCCAGCTAGGTACTAGGAAGATGTAACTTATAAATTAGCTGGTGAGTGAGTATTTTAAAATGTTGACAAGATAATCACTTTAAATTAAATTTATATGGCTAAAAATTTAGGTGGAATCCAGATGTCCCAAATTTTTATATTTGAAGTGTAACTAACCCCTAAATCAACTTTTTTTGCTGATAAACTGTCTAAATAAGTTGTCTAGGGTTCTATCTTTATGCTTCTGTGCGAATTTTGACATTTTCATGTAAATTTGTTTTATTCCAGGTTATATAGCTTAAAACCATCTCAGTGCTGGTCTCCTTCAGTCAAACGGTACTGAGGCAGTTGAATTTTCCTATTGGTTACAGCAGTACAGCCGGTACACAACTTCACACTCGTGTTCAGGTATAAAACCATCTCACTCAAGTTCAAATTTGTTTGTATAGCACATTTCAGCAGCAAGGCAGTTCAAAGTGCTTCACATCATAAAAACAACAATCAAGTATACATGAAAATCATCAAAATCATGAGGATCATCAAGCAAATATAATTCAAAAATATTGATCAGTGTTCAATTACTAATCAAAGGCAGCTCTAAACATGTGGGGTTTTTTGCCTTGATTTAAAGGAACTCAGTGTGTTGGCTGTTTTGCCAACACACTGTTGGCTGGAAGTTTGTTCCAGATTTGTGTTGCATAAAAACTGAAAGCTGCTTCTCCATGTTTGGTTCTGGTTCTGAGGATGCATAGTAGGCTTGAACCACAAGATCTGGAAGGTTGATACAATGACAACAGATCTTTCATGTATTTTGGTGCTAAGCCAGTCAGTGATTTATAAACTAACAGAAGTATTTTATTGTCTATTCTCTGAACTGCAGGGAACCATTGTAAGGAGTTTAGAACCAGAATGATGTGCTCTATTTTCCTGGTCTTAGTGAGAACACGAGCAGCAGCGTTCTGGATAAGCTGCAACTGTCTGATTGATTTTTTTTTTAGGCAGACCTGTGAAGACACTGTTGCAATAATCAATGCGACTAAACGCATGGATGAGTTTAACTAGATCTTGTTGAAACATTAGTCCTTCAATCCTGGAAATGTTCTTCAGGTGATAGAAGGCTGACTTTGCAACTGTCTTGATGTGTTTCTGAAGGTTCAGGCCTGAGTCCATTAATACACCCAAATTTCGGTCCTGATCACTAGTTTCTAGTTGTAATAACTAAAGCTGCATGCTGACTCTAGATCGTTCCTCTTTAGGTCCAAAGATAATAACTTCAGTTTTGTTTCTGTTCAGCTGGAGAAAGTTTTGGCACATCCACACATTGATTTGTTCTAAGCATCTGTTCTTGGATGTGTTTGGAGTCGCCTGGTGACATCGAGATGAAGAGCTGTGAATCATCTGCATAGTCATGGTAGCAAATCTTATTACTTGTTATACTACTCAGACACATAGGTGGTGAGCCAGGAGTGTCAGGAATTAGAATAGTGAGCTCAGCGTGACCGCAGTGAGCATTGATTGATAGCGTTACTCAGCTTAGCAAATGTGTGATTTATTTGCAATACTGACACAGAGTGGAATGGGTCTCCTCTGTTCTGACTACTCATGACGGTATGTTGCAGGAGGGATGACTGTCAGATTCACTGCAGTGCTTGGGAAGCAGGAAGTCCTCACCGTAGCTCTCTGCTTACTCAGAACACAGCAAGGCTGCAGCTGAGCTACAGAATATCATCACCATAGAAGTCTCCAACAGCACAGAAAAAAGTCGCTAGATTTGTCACTTGTTGTTTTTTTAAGTAAAAAGTTGCTAAATATAGTGAATAAGTAAGCAGCAGATCTTCATTCTTCCTGACCACAACCCTGCTTACCCTCTCCTCTCATCCACAGATTCCACCATGCCTCTCAGTATCTCTCGGCTCCACCCACTTTGCTGGAATTTGTGTGGGGGACGGGGTTAGTGGGGTTAGTGGGGGTTAGTTACACTTTAAGGTTGCTTCAACCAAAAAAAACTTTGGTAATATGTATAAAACTGTTGCTGAGTTAACTCGGCATCTTTCTTTCTTCTGTATGTACACCAACGTCAAATGTGAGGCCGTCTCGCATGGTTGAGTCATTGTTATAACTGATTCATTCAGCTGCACAATGATCTCAAGCTCACCAACTAAACTAATCTACAAATGGCTAAAAAAGAAAAAGAAATAAAGGTTTGCAAAGGCCCAGTAAATCCTTAAGACTATTAAGAAATGCCTGACATACAAGTGCCTTTGGTGGATTTTTGCTCAGTTTATTTGATTAGGTAGAGTAAAAAAAAAAAATAAAAAAAAAAAAAGCTGTTAACACTTTGTACATGTTTGAGTGTCCTCTAGCATCACATGCTCAGTGCCCTTTTCAGAGAAATTTCTCAGTTTCTTCTGCTGCAATAAAGCTCGAAACATACTGAGAAAGCCCCTACATTAATTTAATCTATTCCATGTGCTAAAATATTTGGTCAAAATATAACCTTTACAAAGTCAGCATTAGCATTTATATAATTCAGTGAAGCTTAGCAAAAATGTCCCCCATTGAAATACTAAAAAGATATAGGGGAAGTCTTATAAGGAAAATTATTAATGCATCTCTGCTTAATGTGCACTATCCAGAAGTGGAATAGAGCTATTAAAAAGAAAACAAGAACAAAGTCTGTTCTAAGATCTGTGTCATTCTTTTTTTTTTTTTTTTTTTTTTTTTCATTTACTTGAACTAGTTGGTGTTAAAAATAAACTCTTTTGATAAATGTACAGTGTTTTGTTATATTCTTTAAAACTTTAGACCTGCATTTCCAAGTAAATAAGATCTTATTTCCACTTTTATCACAAATTAAATTCACTTTGTAATAAGAAATATTAATACAAATATTCAACAAACAAAACATTTCTCTTATGGATATTAAATTCAGTTTTGCTCAGAAACTCAGTCACCAATTAAGGCTCCATCTATACGGAGACAAGATTAGATATATCCACAAAGGTATTTTGTTGTTTAGACAAAAAAAAAAAAAAAAAAAAAAAAAAAAAAAAAAAAAAACTGCATCCACACGTTTGGGAGACCAGAAATTATGATTTTTGAAACAAGTCCAAGAGTGGATACATTTCAAAACATTTCATGTTTCAGTGTCTTTTTTGAGCAAATTACATAGTAGCTCCAGCTCTCTCTGTAACCCACATGCGCTTCATTCTCATAAATGACAAACATGGCGCCATTTGGTGTTGTTCAGTGTTTTTTGTGTCGTTCTCTGGCAGTGTTACAGTGCCAACGATTGTCCCAGCATACCTACTACAGCCTTTTCTGTAGTTCTGTCTCCTGTAGTGTGGATGCAATTTTTTTTCTTAATCATGTATGAAAATTTTCCATATTCATCTCTGTGAAGATGGGGCCCAAATGTGTGGTTGGGTACAGGATTCAGAATACCTCGTATTTAGATGTGGTTGAGTATGCTTACTTTCTCAAAAGCAGAAATAAAGACCTCCAAAGTTAATATTCTTCTTATCAGTCTCTACTCAAGCCCAGTGACAAGCCAAAAACACTCCCACAGTGAGGCAGCACAGATACGAGAAGAAATGACAGTACTTTAAATGAACAATCAACTGAAACACTGATACTGATTTGCTAGAGGTTGAAGGAACTGTGTAGAATCTTTTGTGTCAGACATTGCCACTGCATCTGGCTCAAATAAAGGCAGCGACCCTTAGCATCTGTCAAGGCAGCTGTTGCTGTTTGTGGCCGATGCCAGCATCCTGGCATTAGGTTTGAGCTCAACTTACACAAAATGGTGTTGGCTTTACTTTGGCAAATTCTCCAGTAAACTCATTGCATCAAAGATTACTGAAAGATTTCTTCTTCCTGAATTGCATTAGAGCCAGGAAAACATTGTAGTGGAACATTTTAAGCATTGATAGGAATGAACTGGCCATCCTTGGAGCTTGGTTTACAATACTGGTAGTGAATCAACACTGTTTCTAGGAGGCATAAGACTCAAACCTGTGTTTTTCCATTTCTTAATATGGGTCAGGCTTCAGTTAGTGGAGACTTCCAGTATGGAGGGCTGCAACATTACTGATATTCTAATCTAAATCTTGATTTTTACCTACCATAATAGATAAACACAAGCAACAATATTGAAAAATATGCTCTTCCATCAGACTAAATCACAAACATCCCTTAAATCACCAAAACGATGTGAAAGCTGTATAATGTTTACATACCAACTTATAATTACTGCACAGATTAAAAATGTCTTAGTTAACAATCAATGAGTGATTAAGGCTCTGGTCAATCCTGCTCAAATACCGGATCCAATCAGGCTTACCTGTTACTAATATTTCTGCTGACTGTAGCATCTTGCAGAGTTATATTAAATAGTTTTTTTATGTCTCTTGCCTTTCCCCAATTTGTTGATATTTTCCAGATGCAATAAATGAGGTGGGTGCGAACTTTACAAAGCAACTACTTTGTATGTTATGTCTTTTAAGTAAAGGTTGAAATTAAATTACAGATTTGAAATTCTTGCTGCATTTCAATAGAAACGGAAATCCTGTGCCATACTTTAAAACAGTGGTTCTTAACCTGGGTTCGATGGAACCCCAGGGGTTCGATGAGTCAGTCTCAGGGGTTCGGCAGAGCCTCTGCAGCGGAGGTAAAGACACACTTGTGTAAAGTCGTGATGACACACCCCGCTTGGCCCTGCAGCAAGTGATGGCTGCAGAGTCATCCTCTACAGTGCAGATGATCACGTGATTGGCTGCAGCACTGATTGGCCAATCAGTGCTGCGGGGAATTTAGTGCGCGCAGTGGTCAATGGCTGTCGTACTTTACGTCGTGTGGTTTTTTCCTTAATATTTTAATACACTAAATATGTCGAGCGAAAAAAGAAGGTGGTTGGATGAATATGTACAACATGGATTCACGTGTGTCACGGAACGGGATGGGAGTCAGCGTCCTCTCTGCATGATATGCAATACCAAGTTGAGCAACTCTAGTCTCGCACCGGCAAAACTAAAGGAACACTTCATGAAGCTGCATGGAGACGGGGAATACAAGAACACAACGCTGGCTGAATTCAAGGTGAAACGAGCCAGATTCGATGAAACGGCCACTCTGCCTGCTCTTGGATTTGTACCCGTTAGCAAACCGATCCTCACAGCATCGTACGAAGTTGCTTACTTGATAGCACAGCAGGGTAAGCCACACGCCATCGGTGAAACACTCATAAAACCAGCTGCGTTAAAGATGGCAAATCTGCTACTCGGAACAGCGGCCGAAGGTCAATTATCCCAAATTCCTCTTTCAAATGACACCATCAGCGACAGAATAAAGAACATGAGTAAAGACATCTTGGCTCAAATAGTTGCAGATCTAATTTCAAGTCCGGCAAAATTCAGCCTTCAACTTGACGAGACAACAGACGTTTCTAACCTAAGCCAGCTTGCTGTTTTTGTGCGCTATGTGAAAGAAGACACGATAAAAGAAGATTTTTTTTTATTTATTTTGTAAGCCTCTTACAACAACAACTAAGGCAGCCGATGTGAAGAAGCTTGTGGATGACTTCTTCAGAGACAGTAATCTTTCTTGGGATATGGTTTCTGCAGTTTGTAGGGACGGAGCTCCAGTCATGCTGGGAAGAAAGTCTGGTTTTGGTGCGCTAGTTAAAGCCGATGCACCACACATCATTGTTACGCATTGTATTCTGCACAGGCATGCATTGGCAACTAAAACCTTGCCTCCAAAAATGGCAGAAGTATTAAAAACTGTGGTGGAAATGTGTGAACTATGTGCGAAATAGTGCTCTGAGGCACCGCATCTTCAGTGAGCTGTGTAAAGAAATGGGCTCTGAATTCGAGGTACTCCTGTACTATTCTAATGTTCGGTGGTTATCCCGGGGACAGGTGCTGAATCGTGTTTTTGCCATGCGTGTGGAATTAGCCCTGTTTTTGCAAGAGCAGCAACATCGTCATGCAGATTGCTTCAAAAATCCTGAATTCATTGTGATTTTAGTTTACATGGCTGATATATTTGCAGCTCTCAATCAGCAGATGCAGGGTGGTGGTGCCAACATCATGCAAGCAGAAGAAAGCCTGAAGGCTTTTCAAAAAAAAAAAAAAAAAAAAAAAACTGCCGTCATGGAAACGACCAACAGAGAACAATAACTTCGCAAACTTTCCCCTTTTGGACGACTGTGCAACTAAGATCGAAGATGTGCCTGGAATCGCAGACGTTTCTGTATCCATGGAACTGAAGCAAACAGTTGCCACGCACTTAGATGAGCTTGCAAAGTCTCTCGGCAGATATTTCCCTCCAAGAGAGTCCTATCCAGCATGGATGAGACAGCCATTTACGTTTGCTGTTGAGACAGCGGATGTCAGTGATGAATACCTCGACGAAATCCTTGAAATTCAGCAGAGCCAGGTTCAACTGCAGCTCTTCAGAACAACAACACTCTCAACGTTTTGGTGTCGACAAATGGAAAAGTACCCAGTTATTGCTAAGAAAGCCCTGGAATATTTTATACCATTTGTCACAACATATCTTTGTGAGCAATCCTTTTCGAGGATGCTGGACATAAAAACGAAGAAAAGGAACAGACTTTGCTGTGAAGATGACATGAGAGTAGCACTTGCCAAGGTGAAGCCACGCATATCCGAACTGGCCTCCCAGAAACAACAGCAGAAGTCACACTGATTTGCAGGTATGTAATTTGATCAATGCTTTACTCTGGCCCCCCAAAAAAGTATTTTGTGTATTCAAGACGACAAAATACACATTAAATAAAAATAAATAAATAATTAAAAAATGTTAAATTCTTCAAAAAAATCCTATTTTATTTTTAATTAGAAAGATAGTACAAAAATATTTTTTGGGGCCAGAATAAAGTAATACCATAATTTGTTGTGAGTTCATGCACTGTGTTGGTTTTGTTCTTTGAGCAAGGTGATGTTGATGCACGGCTCATTTTGTGCACCAGTAAATTGAATTTGGAATTTGTAAAAAAAAAAAAAAATATTCATATTTTATTTATTACCTAAGAAGGGTTCAGTGAGTGGGCATCTGAAAGTGGTGGGTTCGGTAGCTCAAAAAAGGTTAAGAACCACTGCTCTAAAACATTGTTTGGTTTGGTGGTAGGACATTTTACTCTCCTGTCCAGCAGGGGGTTATAGTAAGTTGTTTGTCAACTGGTTGTTAGGAGAAATTTATTTTTGTTATTTATTTATTTATTTATTTTGCCTTGTCTATGTCATCTCTCAAAGATGAATTCTTCAAGTGGGAATAATGGCTAATCTCATTACTTTTTGATTAATTTATTTTTTGGAGATCTGGAATTTTTACTATTACACATGCATTATTGATCAATGTGGGATGAGTGAACTATTGTAATTTTATTTATTTATTGCACCTTTATAAATTTACATAGTCCACTCAGATGTAAGGAGGTTGAGAAGAACTGACTCTGCAAGACTATGCTGCGGCGTAAACAGAAAATCCTTGAAATTCATAACATTAACTCTAAATTTAAGCAAGTTTCGGAAAGTTGGCAGTTTCAATAAAAACTAGAAAATAAAAAGATTAAGTTAGAAGATTAAATGAAAAAAATAAAGCTGTTAAAATAATCCTGAATCTTATTTAACTAAAATAACTTGACTCATTATTTAAACTACAATTTAAAATAACTGATAGTTGTATAATTTTAACATACAATGGCAAACATGCATGTTTACCATACAGTCAGCTTGAGGAGACTTTTATATCTTTTGAAACTATTGACCTTTGCAGCAGTCATTCAAATTCATTACTCATTTCTATTTATTTCAAATGAATATTTATTACATTTCTTCACAGCCATGATCAGTTTTATTCTATACATGTTTGTATGCTATAGTTTCTAAGAAGGGAAGTCAGCATGCTTCAACTTTGCTTTTGATTAGTGACCATAAATATTTAACAAAAAATTAAAAACCACACCAAATAAGATATTCACTTAATTGACTTTGTACTTGTAAAGCTCACTAATGCAACAATGTGCATTAACCTTTATGTTGTTGTAGCAACATTGGGACAATGTTATAAGCAATGTACCGAAAGAATTGACTTTTTCACTGTTTACTGATACAACAAACAGAAGCAGTAGAAATTTAGATACAGTATATACATGCAAATATCTAAAATGATGAAGGGAGTGTATTTGCTGCATTTCTGTGCAAAAAGTGGTCAAGAACTTTGACATATTCATAAGCCCCTTAAGATATCATGTAACCCAAGATCTATTTCACACAGCTTCATCCTTACCTGCACTGCATCGTGAGATAAA